>JASTWF010000110.1:0-600000 GCA_030390025.1 Squalus acanthias | reverse complement strand
TACGTAGGAAGTCTTTCTTGTAATGACACTTCAGATTTTGGATAATGCCCTGGTCCATGGGTTGGATGAGAGAAGTTACATTTGGTGGCAAATAAATGGTGAAAATATTTCCCGAAACCAACTGGGATTCATGCGGATGGGCTCTGCAATTATCAAGCAATAAAATGCATTTGCTATCTTCAGGTTTCCCTATTTTGCGGAAATGTTCCCTCACAGATGGAACAAAAATATGATGGAACCAATCGGAGAAGATTTCCTTATCCATCCAAGCATTTTTTTGAGCTTTGTACTCAACAGGTAATTGCCTCACATTTTTAAATGCACGGGGATTTTTATACTTCCCGATAACAAGAAGTTTAACCCGGTGTGATCCAGCAGCGTTCGCACATGTTAGCACGGTTACACGATCTTTATTTTTCTTGTAACCTGAAGCATTAGCCTCACTAGCCCCAGCAAGCGTTGATTCTGGCAAAAACCTCCAAAACAAGCCAGTTTCATCGGCATTGTATATCTGTGCTGGCGACAAATCATGTTGCTGCACAATCTGATTGAAATAATCGCAGTATTCTTCTGCGACGTCGTGATCAGCTGATTTCTTCTCCCCGGAAATATCAAGTCGTCGTATCCCGTGCCGTAACTTGAAGCACGTTAGCCATCCATCGGAGAAAGCACACTTGTCAGTGAGCTCCATCCTTTCGTAGAAATCCTTCGCTTTCTCGATGAGCATGGGTCCGGAAATTGGAACACCCTCTGAACGCTTAAGAGAAAACCATTCATAAAGCACGGTATCCAGCTCTTCAAGCTTAGGCTTACAAAGCGTACGCCGTTTCTCTACACTCTTAGATGTCTCCGAGCTTGAATAAAACTTGAGCAGCTTATCCTTCTGCGATTTGATGTCGTAGATTGTTGACGAACCGATTTTGAATTCATTCATAATGTTGATACGCTTCTCTCCCCTTTCTAGTCGTTGGCATATCTCGATTTTCTGTTTTAAAGTTAAGACCACTCTCTTCCTTTTGCTTGGACCAGCTTTTGGGAATTCCATAATGCAAGATGGAGGAGATAATTGCCGATGAAGATGGAAAGACACACAGAACAATGGTGGCTAGGAAGAGACTACCAGCAGCGTGGCAGACACACAGTAAAATGGTGTATCAGAAGAGACTACAGTACCAGCAGCATGGCAGACACACAGTAAAATGGTGTATCAGAAGAGACTACAGTACCAGCAGCATGGGAGACACACAGCAAAATGGTGTATCAGAAGAGACTACCAGCAGTGCGGGAGACACACAGCAAAATGGTGTATCAGAAGAGACTACAGTACCAGCAGCGTGGGAGACACACAGTAAAATGGTGTATCAGAAGAGACTACAGTACCAGCAGCGTGGGAGACACACAGCAAAATGGTGTATCAGAAGAGACTACAGTACCAGCAGCGTGGGAGACACACAGCAAAATGGTGGATCAGAAGAGACTACCAGCATCGTGGGAGACACACAGCAAAATGGCCGATCAGAAGAGACTCCAGGCAGCGCGGGAGAATCTACTCCTGCTACTGCAATGTTTTGGACTTCCGACAGCGCCAGGAGGCCGAGTAGTGGCACTTTTGAAAACTACCCCTACTGACTAAATCGGCGTTCGCGGAGACTCGGACTCGGGATCGGCAACATTGCCGGTTATTTGAGAGGAGTTTTCGGAGGATGATTTTTGCCGGTTAACCGAGAATTCTGGATATTTGGGTGCCGGATAAACAAAAGTTTCCTGTATTACTTAAATGGTGATAGATTAGGAAATGCTGATATACAAAGGGACCTGGGTGTCCTTGTACACCAGTCACTGAAAGCAAACAGGCAGGTGCAGGAAGCAGTTAGGAAGGCAAATGGTATGTTGGCCTTCATTGCAAGAGGATGTGAGTACAGGAGCAAGGATGTCTTACTACGGTTGTACAGGCCCTTCACCTGGAGTAGTGTGTGCAGTTTTGGTCTCCTTACCTAAGAAAGGATATGCTTGCCATAGAGGAGTGCAGCGAAGGTTCACCAGACTGATTCCTGGGATGGCAGGACTGTCGTATGAGGAGAGATTGGGTCGACTAGGCCTGTATTCACTAGAGTTTAGGAGAATGAGAGGGGATCTCTTTGAAACGTATAGAATTCTGACAGGGCTAGACAGACTGGATGCTGGGAGGATGTTTCCCCTGGCTGGGGGGGTCTAGAACGAGGAGTCACAGTCTCAGGATACGGGGTAGGACATTTAGGACTGAGATGAGGAGAAATTTCTTCACTCAGAGGGTGTTGAACCTGTCAAATTCTCTACCACAGAAGGCTGTGGAGGCCAAGTCACTGAATATATTTAAGAAGGAGATAGATAGATTTCTAGACACAAATAGCATCAAGGGGTATGGGGAGAGAGCGGGAATATGGTATTGAGATAGAGGATCAGCCATGATCATATTGAATGGTGGAGCAGGCTCGAAGGGCCGAATGGCCTACTCCTGCTCCTATTTTTCTATGTTTCTAAGCCTCCTCTTCCTCCTTCGGGGTTGACTATCCGCAAGTCTTTTTGCCTATAATTAATTGGGACACTTGTCTAGTGACAGTATGAGTGGCACGGCTATATCCATGAGGTTGATACCTCAATGAAGAGGTCCTGTTGTTATTTGAAGCCGAACTTTTGTCGTAATCTGTCTGCATACCATTCTTAGCTGTTTGACATTCTGTCAAGACATTTCCTCCCATACTTAGCCAGCTTTGCAGAAAAGTACAGTTGTGGAGTGGGGATGTGGATTTCTCATTGGGAATCCCATTTGTCCTATGTTTCAAAGAGGAGGGGGATCAGGATTCAATATTTATGAAAGATAGGCAGTATTCAATATTTACGAAAGATAGGCAAAAAAGAAAGGGATGTGGGATAGCATTGCTCGTTAAAGAGGGGCTTAACACAATTGAAAGGAAGGATATTAGCTCTGATGATGCAGAATCTGTATGGGTAGAACTGAGAAATAACAAGGGGCAGAAAACATTAGTGGGAGTGGTATATAGACCTTCAAACAGTAATACGGAGTTTGGGGAAGGCATTAAAAGGGAAATTAGAGAAGCATGCAGTAAGGACACAGCAGTCATCATGGGTGACTTTAATTTACATATAGATTGGGCTAACCAAATTAGTAAAAATACTGTGGAGGAGGAATTCCTAGAATGTTTACGGGATGGTTTTCTGGAACAATATGTCGAGGAACTAACCAGAGATCAGGCCATCTTAGACTAGGTATTATGTAACGAGAAAGGATTAATTAGCAATCTTGTTGTACGAGGCCCTTTGGGTCAGAGTGATCATAATATGATAGAATTCTTCATTAGGATGGAGAGTGAATTCTTCATTAGGATGGAGAGTGAAGTAGTTGAATCAGAGACTCGGGTCCTGAATTTAAATAAAGGAAACTACGATGGTATGAGGCGCGAATTGGGTAGGATTGATTGGGGAATGTCACTCAAAGGGTTGACGGTGGATAGGCAATGGCAAACATTCAAAGACTGCATGGATGAACTACAGAATTTGTTCATCCCAGTGCGGCATAAGAATAAAACAAAAAGGGTGACTCAACCGTGGCTAACAAGGGAAATTAGGGATAGCATAAGATCCAAGGAGAGGGCATATAAATTGGCCAGAAAAAGCGGTAACCCTGAGGATTGGGAGGAGTTTAGGATTCAACAAAGGAGGACAAAGGGATTAATTAAGAAGGGGAAAATAGAATATGAAAGTAAGCTTTCAGGGAATATAAAAACTGACTGTAAGAGCTTTTATAGATATGTGAAGAGAAAAAGATTAGTGAAATCAAGTGTAGGTCCTTTGCAGTCAGAAGCGGGGGAAGTTATAATGGGGAACAAAGAAATGGGAGATCAATTAAATGCATATTTTGGTTCTGTCTTCACAAAGGAGGACACAAATAACCTCCCAGAGATGTTGGAGAACATACGATCTGATGAAAGGGAGGAACTGAAAGAAATCAGTATTTGCAGGGAAATGGTGTTAGGGAAATTGACGGGATTGAAGGCCGATAAATCCGCAGGGCCTGATAATCTACATCCTAGGGTACTTAAGGAAGTGGCCCTAGAAATAGTAGATGCATTGCTGATCATCTTCCAACATTCGATGGAATCTGGAACTGTACCCATGGATTGGAGGGTAGCTAATGTTACCCCACTATTCAAAAAGGGTGGTAGAGAGAAAAGGGGGAATTACAGACCGGTAAGCCTGACATCAGTAGTGGGGAAAATGCTAGAGTCCATTATAAAGGATGTAATAGCTGAGCACTTGAAAAACAGTGGCAGGATCGGACAAAGTCAATATGGATTTACAAAAGGTAAATCGTGCTTGACTAATCTACTGGAATTTTTTGAGGATGTAACTGGGAAAATAGATAAGGGAGAACCAGTAGATGTGGTGTATTTGGACTTTCAAAAGGCTTTCGATAAGGTCCCGCATAAGAGATTAGCGTGTAAAGTTAAGGCACATGGGATTGAGGGCAAGGTATTGACTTGGATAGAGAACTGGTTGGCGGACAGAAAGCAGAGAGTAGGAATTAATGGGTCTTTTTCCAAGTGACAGGCAGTGACTAGTGGGGTACCGCAGGGTTCGGTCCTTGGACCCCAGCTAGTCACAATATACATTAATGATCTGGATAATGGAACTAAATGTAATATCTCCAAGTTTGCAGATGACACAAAGCTGGGTGGGCGTGTGTGCTGCGAGGAGGATACTGAGAAACTCCAGGATGATTTGGACAGGTTGGGTGAGTGGGCACAAGCGTGGCAGATGCAATATAACGTGGATAAATGCGAGGTTATCCACTTTGGTGTCAAAAGCAGAAAGGCAGACTATTATCTGAATGGCAATAGATTGGGAGAAGGGGAAGTGCAACGAGACCTGGGTGTCGTTGTGCACCAGTCGCTGAAGGTAAGCATGCAGGTGCAGCAGGCGGTGAAGAAGGCAAATGGTATGTTGGCCTTCATAGCGAAAGGGTTTGAGTATAGGAACAGGGATGTCCTGCTGCAGTTGTACAGGGCCTTGGTGAGACCACACCTTGAGTACTGTGTGCAGTTTTGGTCGCCTTATCTGAGGAAGGATGTTCTAACCATGGAAGGAGTTCAGCGAAGATTCACAAGGCTGATACCTGGGATGGCAGGAATGACATATGAGGAGAGATTGGGTCGATTGGGCTTATACTCGCTGGAGTATAGAAGAATGAGAGGGGATCTCATCAAAACATATAAAATTCTGACAGGTCTGGACAAACTAGATGCAGGAAGAATGTTCCCGATGGTTGGAGAGTCCAGAACCAGGGGTCATAATCTAAGGATAAGGGGTAAGCCATTTAGGACAGAAATGAGGAAGAATTTCTTCACCCAGAGAGTGGTGAACCTGTGGAATTCTCTATCACAGAAGGTAGTTGAGGCCAAGTCATTAAATATATTCAAGAATGAGTTAGATATATTTCTTAAAGCTAAAGGTATCAAGGGATATGGGGAGAAGGCAGGTACAGGGTACTGAGTTTGGATGATCAGCCATGATCTCATCAAATGGCGGAGCAGGCTCGAGGGGCCGAATGGCCTACTCCTGCTCCTATCTTCTATGTTTCTAGGATACGGAAGTAGCTAGATTGGTGGCACCTAGATTCAAGCATCACAGGAGATGGTTCTTCCCAACATGGTGATCAGGAAGATCTTACTTAGATTTCTCTTTTTTTGTCACGGTTAATCAGAATACCAGCAGACACCGGCTACTGATGTGGAGTGATTTAATATTGTAGCATTGGGCCTTAACTTGCTGTCAAAATAATGGTCAGGCTAATGACACTCGCTGTTATTTATGCGCAAATTGTACGGCAACTTCAGGCGAGGGGAAGATATGCGGTTAAACTCAAATATCCAAAAGTTGCTGTTCGAGTTGCGCCGCTCTGCCATTACCTTTGAAAATGGCTTACCTTTCAACTGTGTTGAATGGCATGAAATTGCTGTATTTGCGCAGTAGATACGAACTAAACCTGCCACAGTAAGTTAAAGTTAATTCATTTCAAGTCTAAGTACCCATTTAATGATGTGATAAGTATCAATTACTGCCAGTCAATCTCTCTGGTGCTGAAAATTAACTATTACACGTGTGGAGTCTCATTCCTTTAGGTTTTAATTGTTGTTGGAGATTTAAAAATGTAAAATTTTAAATGATTTTTTAAAAACTTTTCCTTCCTGTCTCTTTTTTTCTCTCTCTCTCAATACAATCTTTCTTTCCTTCTCTTTATTTCGATTTCTGTATCTGATTTGCCATTGAATGCACCCACTCTATTTTACACTTCATTCTCACTGTTAAATTCACAATCTTTCAGTCTGATTGTTTAAGGAGATACACAGTTAACAGCTTGCACTTTCAGCAACTTGCCATGTAAAAAATTTGAAGACCTCGACATGCAAGGCAGGTCGAACTAACAGCAGACGCCATTAGATGCCCGGCCACAGCAAATTATGGCCGAATGTTAACTTTTAACCTTTGTTTATTAAATAGAGAAGTATGATTCTTAAATTACATGGTGACCACTGAACTCCTGAACTGAGAACTGACCCTTCCACCAGTACAGTTTAATATGATTGTGTGAAGTAATCAACTAATAGAGAATGGAGTCGATTTTCACTTTTGGGTGACTGGCATTGGTTGGCCATCCGTTTAGGCAGTGAGGAAGTCCCCACACCCGCGATTTTGAGGCCACTGCCTCATTGAAATTTGTAGGCGAGTTTTGGCACGTCAATCAGGTCGTCCAGTGCAGCTCGCAGGATTGAGGCCTGAAGATCGTGCTTGGGCGGGGGTGAGGGGTTGAGTTGCGCGGGGTGAGGGGGCGAGTTGTTCGGGGGTGAAGGGGTAAGTTGCATGAAGTTGAGGCAGTAAATTGCGCGGGGTCTGTTGTGTAGGGTGAAGGGGTAAGTTGTGCGGTGGTCAGGGGGTAAGTTGTGCGAGGGTGAAGGAGTAAGTTGTGCGGGGGTCAGGGGGTAAGTTGTGCGAGGGTGAAGGAGTAAGTTGTGCGGGGGTCAGGGGGTAAGTTGTGCGAGGGTGAAGGAGTAAGTTGTGCGGGGGTGAAGGAGTAAGTTGTGCGGGGGTCAGGGGGTAGGTTGTGTGGGGGTCAGGGGGTAAGTTGTGCGGGGGTCAGGGGTTAAGTTGTGTGGGGGTCAGGGGTTAAGTTGTGCGGGGGTCAGGGGTAACTTGTGCAGGGGGCAAGGGGTAAGCTGTGCGGGGGTCGGGAGTAAGTTGTGCAGGGGTCAAGGGGGTAAGTTGTGCGGGGGTCAGGGGGTAAGTTGTGCGGGGGTCGGGAGTAATTTGTGCAGGGGTCAAGGGGGTAAGTTGTGCGGGGGTCAGGGGGTAAGTTGTGCGGGGGTCGGGAGTAATTTGTGCAGGGGTCAAGGGGGTAAGTTGTGCGGGGGTCAGGGCGTAAGTTGTGCAGGGGTCAAGGGGGTAAGTTGTGCAGGGGGTCAGGGGGTAAGTTGTGCGGGGGTTGGGAGTAATTTGTGCAGGGGTCAAGGGGGTAAGTTGTGCAGGGGTCAAGGGGGTAAGATGCACGAGGGTGAGGGGTCATGATCGTGGAGGGTGAAGGTCTCCGATTGGCAGCAGCCCTGATTATTGTTGTGGGGCTTCGGGGCTGCACTCCAGTTCCTCTGAAGCTCTCAATAATAATCCTACACTTAACTTTGGCTGTGCTTCTTTACTTCCATCACCTGTGGAACTGCAGGGTGCAGGCTCCGACCAGTTCCAAACAAAATTGGCAACCGGGGCCTATTGCCATCAGAGGACCCCGATTTCCATGTTTAAAGGGGACTATCGCCTGAAACAGGCGGGCGCTTTGGACACCCGGCGATAGGCCCCCTTTGAACATGAAGCCAGGCGGCGTCGCCGGTGGTAACGGGTGAGGTTTAAATTACCCCCCATTACCTTTTTAATTAACGCTGTTTAAGATGGGAGGACCAGGAATTCAGGGGATGCAGAATCAGTGCAATAAATTCACATGGCTCAGTCGCAGTTAAATGCAGCAGGATGCAGACGTGCGTTTACAAATGTAAGGTGTTATTCTGATCTCATTAGCTCAAAGGATCTCGTTAGTGTGGAATTCAGCTCATTGACTGAGCTGTTGACAAGGCACAGGCCGCTTATTAATTTCTCCTTATATGGAATTGTTAAACGGAGAGACATGATGATTGTAATGTAACAGGGGTAAGAGAAATGTTATTAAAGGTAACAATTGGAATGAGAATTTCTATTCGAAGTGTTCGATCGGCCTGAATACTGAGCTCAGAACTTGTAATGTGTGAGTGTCTCCAACCATCATTGCCCGGTGTGGTTCGAAGTACTAACTTGCATACTATTGCATGTTCTACAGATTTCATAATTCTATGATCACTTGACCTCAACGTTTCAAGAACCTTATTGATTCTGTGGAATAGATAGCACATCTAATCATAAATAATGTATCCGCAAACACTTGCTGCTGTTCCAAAAACCATCTTCCTCTTTAACGAGCTGCCGCTCGTTAAAGGCTGCCACGTCACTGTATTGCCCTCTGTCCTAGTGGTGGTAAGCCAATCAGGAGAGGTGTGACTGCTCCTATAAGTTGCCCTGCACAGATACTGAGTGCAGTGGGAGGAAAGTTCAACAGCGGATTTATGTGGGCGGACGGCCAACTACTAACCTGCCAATGGGAGGAGAATCTAGCCCATAATCTGGTACCCAGTGGGAACTGTTTCCACTGGCGGGTGGGTCGGTAACCAGAGGCCACAGATATAAAATAATTGGCAAAAGAACCGGGGGTGGCGGGGGAGGTAGATGAGGAGAATCTATTTTACGCAGTGAGTTGTTGTGACCTGGAATGCACTGCCTGAAAGGGTGACGGAAGCAGATATATTAATAACTTTCAAAAGGGAACTGGATATATAATTGAAAAGGACAACATTTGCAGGGCTTTGGGGAAAGAGCGGGGGAGTGGGACTAACTGGATAGCTCTTTCAAAGGCGCGATGGGCCGAATGGTGTATTTCTGTACTGTATCATTCTGTGATTCTATGATTTGCGAGTCGGATTGGTCTCTGTCCTTACATTGCTCTGTGCGGATGGTTTCAAACTTGGGGTGAATGTTGTAGCTGTGTTTAAACAGATAATCTGACTGGTATGGGACAAGGAGACGTTCACCGTTGAAGGAATTGCGAGTATATCTGGGCACCTCAACCCGTGCTCCTCTATTCGCCTGAGCCTCGTCAGTTCATTCGGCCCTGTCTCAATCATTTCTCTCTCTTTCCATGATCTCGCTCTCCTCTTTCCGTGCTCTCTTCTCTTTCTCCCTCCCCTTTTCACAATACACACATTTTTTTTTTCATTTCACGCGCTCTCTCCCCGGTCTGTTCTCTCGCTCTTTCCATTTTTGTGCTCTCCCTCCTTTCTGTTCAGTCTCCGTCTTCCGTACGTTTCCCCCATTCTCCTCTTTCTCCTTTTTCTGTGCTCTCTCCACTTCCGTTTTATCTCCCTTTTATGTGTTCTCCCCCTCTTCTGTTCTTTCTCCCTCTACTGTTCTTTCTCCCATTCAGTTCCCTCTCCCTTTCTGTACTCGCTCCCTCTTCCATTCTTTGCCCGTCTTCTGTGCTCTTTCCCTTTCTCTCCCTCCCTTTCAGAGCTCATTCTCCCCTTGCTGTTTTTATTCTCTCTCTCTCTCTCTCTCTCCACAAGGCAGACACAAATAGAGACAGAAAGCAATTGCAGGGCCCACCACAGAATAATTGAATTAACAGCCATCTGGTGGCAGGAAGGCGTTCAGAGGCGTGGGGGCCCAGGGAGAGGAGGCAGCGCTCACTGCAAACAGTTTCACTTTAACCCATTAAGGTGCAGGTTCAGCTAGAAGGTAAGATGGGACTCAACCGATTTGATGGCTTGGTGGGTGAATACACTAACCAGTGGGGTAATGAAACCAAATTGAGAGGTCGCACAACACCAGGTTATAGTCCAACAGTTTTATTTGAAATCAATTTGATTTCAAATAAAACTGTTGGACTATAACCTGGTGTTGTGCGACCTCTCAATTTTGTCCACCCCAGTCCAACACCGGCATCTCCACGTAATGAAACCAGTCAGAGCAAGAAGGCTTGATCTCTGGTTAGTAGAGAGTGGGCTGATCATAGCCGGGGCAACGAGGGATCAGACAGCTGCTGCCAGTACTGGGTGAGCTGCTTCAGGCCTCTGTCAATGCTGCTCGATTAATCACAAACCAGACGGGATGAGACAGCAGTCATTGGGGTCTAGTATCCCAGTATTCTTCCCTTCGATCTACACATTGCACCGTGATGCGGCCAAGACACTGAAGAGATCTTGCAAAGGAAACTCCAACCACTCACTCCACTCCAGACATTTGAGCACAAAAATCTATGCTGACACTCCCAGTGCAGTACTGAGGGAGCGCTGCACTGCCAGAGGTGCCATCTTTTGGATGAGACATTAAACCAAGGCCGCATCTGCTCTCTCAGGTGGACGTAAAAGATCCCAATTCGCAAAGGCATTATTTCAAGGAAGAGCAGACGAATCACCCTCTGTGTCCGAGCCAATATATATGCCTCAATCAACATCACTAAAAAACGATTATCTGGTCATTTCCACATTGCTGTTTGCGGGAGCTTACTCGACGCAAATTGTCTGCAGCGCTTTCTTCATTAAAACAGTGACTACAATTTCAAAAACAACATCATTGGCTGTAAAGCGCTTTGGGAGGACCTTATGTTGTCAAAGGCGCGACATAAATGCAAGTCTTTCTTTTGTATATAACACAGAAAAAAGGACCCCCTTCATTCCATAACACAAACTGTCCCCTCACTCCATAACACAAACTGATCCCTCACTCCACAACACAAACTGATCCCTCACTCCATAACACAAACTGATCCCCTCACTCCATAACATAAACTGATCCCTCACTCCATAACACAAACTGATCCCTCACTCCACAACACAAACTGATCCCTCACTCCATAACACAAACTGATCCCCTCACTCCATAACACAAACTGATCCCTCACTCCATAACACAAACTGATCCCTCACTCCATAACATAAACTGATCCCTCACTCCACAACACAAACTGTCCCTTCACTCCATAACATAAACTGATCCCTCACTCCACAACACAAACTGATCCCTCACTCCATAACACAAACTGATCCCTCACTCCACAACACAAACTGATCCCTCACTCCACAACACAAACTGATACCTCACTCCATAACATAAACTGATCCCTCACTCCACAACACAAACTGATCCCTCACTCCATAACACAAACTGTCCCCTCACTCCGTAACATAAACTGATCCCTCACTCCACAAAACAAACTGATCCCTCACTCCATAACACAAACTGTCCCCTCACTCCGTAACCTAAACTGATCCCTCACTCCACAACACAAACTGATCCCTCACTCCATTACACAAACTGTCCCCTCACTCCGTAACATAAACTGATCCCTCACTCCACAACACAAACTGATCCCTCACTCCCCAACACAAACTGTCCCCACACTCCATAACACAAACTGTCCCCTCACTCCATAACACAAACTGTCCCCTCACTCCATAACACAAACTGATCCCTCACTCCATAACACAAACTGATCCCTTACTCCATAACACAAACTGATCCCTCACTCCATAACACAAACTGATGCCTCACTCCATAACACAAACTGATCCCTCACTCCATAACACAAACTGATCCCTCACTCCATAACATAAACTGATCCCTCACTCCACAACACAAACTGTCCCCTCACTCTGTAAGGGTTTTGACCCATGTGGCTCTGTGCAGCCTGGGTGCTAGTGCGGGGTTAGGCCTTGTTGCCTGTTCTGGTCTCCAGCCAGTCTGGGAGCACTAGACACCTGTGAGTGGTTCGACCCACTCGCCCTTACGGTTCTGACACTGGACTTAGATGCGAGAGCAATAATGGAGAGAAAACTCAGGTAGACCCGGTTGAATAGTGCGAAATGCAAAATCTTTATTGCATATTATTCAAGATTACGAAATACATGCCATAAGCACAGATTAATGACAGTACAATCTTAGACGCAGTTATGTAACTGACTTTAGGGAAACGAGGAACGAACGACACATCGTAAATGGGGGCACCCATTACAATTATCCTTAAACTTAAACCCTCCCCTATCAATACCTGCTCTAAACTAGATTTGTAGGATCGAGACTCATGCTCACCACTCGTGATAACTCGGAGAATTCCGAAAACTCTGCTCGGATGTTTTTACCGCAGCACCTGATCACCCACGTGTTGATCAGGGGTCTCTGTACCCCTCTTGTTTACTCGTTTCTGCTCCGGCTAGCAGGCTGGACCATCTGCTGTCATGAAGATCTGTGTTGTCCTCGGAGTTCCGATACTACTCAAAAAAAAAGAGTCTTCCTGTGCCCTCGCACTGATGCGATAAAATTCGAAGAATAGTCTTCCGATGCCAGTTCTGTAAAGTTCAAAAGAGAGTCTTCCTGGGCAAGGAAAATGTCTATTCGACCTACAGGCGCGGTCGGGGCTTACTGACCGTGGCGATACGTATGGTCGTCTTCTTCTCTTCTCATCTCATCTCATCTCATCTCGGGCCTTCGGTTCCAACACCGTTTACCGACTTCTCGGGATGGTGTGCCCGTTCCAAGGCTTCACAGCCCGGTTCCACACAGATCTTCGCGGCAAGCCACGAGGCTGATCTCGGCGGATCAGAAAGTTCGATAGTCTTTAAAAGCTGCAAGAGGCAGAGACACGATGCAAGCGGCAAGAGGCAGGAGAATAAGAGAAAGATGGACGGTTGGAGCTTACAGTTATAGTGCTGAAATTCCTCTTTTCCCGCCCAATCTTAATGTCTTTTCTTTTGTCAGAGTTTTGGCGCTCAAACTTCTTGTATAGGGTGATCTCCGTTTAATGGGTTTCGGTGATACTCGTAACTGCCTGAGTACCTGTTAATACTTTTCCCATTGTGTAACCGGCTAGTATTCTCCCTGGAGGGGTTTTGGGGCTTCCAAATGTTTCTGTAACTACCCGCAAACGGCTCTCTCATCGTAGAGTCGTGGGGATTTTGCATATTAATGTCTTTGGATGGGTTCTTGATTGCTTGGTACAATAGCCCTTATTCGCACCTGGGAGACCGATTCCAGTATTTATGTGTATACTGCAAACCCATAATGTCTCGTGTATTATCTCAAATGTGCTGAGTCTTGATCGATCTCGCACAAATGTTTATTGGAATGCCATCTTGTCTGCTTATCGAAAAGTCTAGAATGTTCTGCCACGAGGCGTGGCGGCCATTTTACAGGCTGCTTGTGTCCACTTTGAAAACCTGACAGCATTCTGCTGAAATAAAGCTGTTTGAACGAAACTATGTGTTTTCACCTTATTTATAAAATCGCGATTATATTGCGAATTCTACACTCCATAACATAAACTTATCCCTCACTCCACAACACAAACTGATCCCTCACTCCATAACACAAACTGATCCCTCACTCCACAACACAAACTGATCACTCACTCCACAACACAAACTGATACCTCACTCCATAACATAAACTGATCCCTCACTCCACAACACAAACTGATCCCTCACTCCATAACACAAACTGTCCCCTCACTCCGTAACATAAACTGATCCCTCACTCCACAACACAAACTGATCCCTCACTCCATAACACAAACTGTCCCCTCACTCCGTAACATAAACTGATCCCGCACTCCACAACACAAACTGATCCCTCACTCCACAACACAAACTGATCCCTCACTCCACAACACAAACTGATCCCTCACTCCATAACATAAACTGATCCCTCACTCCACAACACAAACTGATCCCTCACTCCATAACACAAACTGTCCCCTCCCTCTGTAACATAAACTGAATACTCACTCCACAACACAAACTGATCCCTCACTCCATAACACAAACTGTCCCCTCACTCCGTAACATAAACTGATCCCTCACTCCACAACACAAACTGATCCCTCACTCCACAACACAAACTGTCCCCTCACTCCATAACACAAACTGTCCACTTTACTTCAAAACACAAACTACCCCCTCACTCCATAACACAAACTGATCCCTCACTCCATAACACAAACTGATCCCTCACTCCATAACACAAACTGATCCCTCACACCATAACACAAACTGTTCCCTCACTCCATAACACAATCTGTCCCCTCACTCCACAAAACAAACTGATCCCTCACTCCACAACACAAACTGATCCCTCACTCCACAACACAAACTGTCCCCTCACTCCATAATTCAAACTGTCCACTTTACTCCATAACACAAACTACCCCCTCACTCCTTAACACAAACTGATCCCTCACTCCATAACACAAACTGTCCCCTCACTCCATAACACAAACTGTCCACTTTACTCCATAACACAAACTACCCCCTCACTCCATAAGACAAACTGTCCCCTCACTCCACAACACAAACTGTCCCCTCACTCCACAACACAAACTGTCCCCTTACTCCATAACACAAACTGTCCCCTCACTCCATAACACAAACTGTCCCCTCACTCCATAACACAAACTGATCCCTCACTCCACAACACAAACTGATCCCTCACTCCATAACACAAACTGATCCCTCACTCCACAACACAAACTGATCCCTCACTCCACAACACAAACTGATACCTCACTCCATAACATAAACTGATCCCTCACTCCACAACACAAACTGATCCCTCACTCCATAACACAAACTGTCCCCTCACTCCGTAACATAAACTGATCCCTCACTCCACAAAACAAACTGATCCCTCACTCCATAACACAAACTGTCCCCTCACTCCGTAACCTAAACTGATCCCTCACTCCACAACACAAACTGATCCCTCACTCCATTACACAAACTGTCCCCTCACTCCGTAACATAAACTGATCCCTCACTCCACAACACAAACTGATCCCTCACTCCCCAACACAAACTGTCCCCACACTCCATAACACAAACTGTCCCCTCACTCCATAACACAAACTGTCCCCTCACTCCATAACACAAACTGATCCCTCACTCCATAACACAAACTGATGCCTCACTCCATAACACAAACTGATCCCTCACTCCATAACACAAACTGATCCCTCACTCCATAACATAAACTGATCCCTCACTCCACAACACAAACTGTCCCCTCACTCTGTAAGGGTTTTGACCCATGTGGCTCTGTGCTCAGCCTGGGTGCTAGTGCGAGGTTAGGCCTTGTTGCCTGTTCTGGTCTCCAGCCAGTCTGGGAGCACTAGACACCTGTGAGTGGTTCGACCCACTCGCCCTTACGGTTCTGACACTGGACTTAGATGCGAGAGCAATAATGGAGAGAAAACTCAGGTAGACCCGGTTGAATAGTGCGAAATGCAAAATCTTTATTGCATATTATTCAAGATTACGAAATACATGCCATAAGCACAGATTAATGACAGTACAATCTTAGACGCAGTTATGTAACTGACTTTAGGGAAACGAGGAACGAACGACACATCGTAAATGGGGGCACCCATTACAATTATCCTTAAACTTAAACCCTCCCCTATCAATACCTGCTCTAAACTAGATTTGTAGGATCGAGACTCATGCTCACCACTCGTGATAACTCGGAGAATTCCGAAAACTCTGCTCGGATGTTTTTACCGCAGCACCTGATCACCCACGTGTTGATCAGGGGTCTCTGTACCCCTCTTGTTTACTCGTTTCTGCTCCGGCTAGCAGGCTGGACCATCTGCTGTCATGAAGATCTGTGTTGTCCTCGGAGTTCCGATACTACTCAAAAAAAAAGAGTCTTCCTGTGCCCTCGCACTGATGCGATAAAATTCGAAGAATAGTCTTCCGATGCCAGTTCTGTAAAGTTCAAAAGAGAGTCTTCCTGGGCAAGGAAAATGTCTATTCGACCTACAGGCGCGGTCGGGGCTTACTGACCGTGGCGATACGTATGGTCGTCTTCTTCTCTTCTCATCTCATCTCATCTCATCTCGGGCCTTCGGTTCCAACACCGTTTACCGACTTCTCGGGATGGTGTGCCCGTTCCAAGGCTTCACAGCCCGGTTCCACACAGATCTTCGCGGCAAGCCACGAGGCTGATCTCGGCGGATCAGAAAGTTCGATAGTCTTTAAAAGCTGCAAGAGGCAGAGACACGATGCAAGCGGCAAGAGGCAGGAGAATAAGAGAAAGATGGACGGTTGGAGCTTACAGTTATAGTGCTGCAATTCCTCTTTTCCCGCCCAATCTTAATGTCTTTTCTTTTGTCAGAGTTTTGGCGCTCAAACTTCTTGTATAGGGTGATCTCCGTTTAATGGGTTTCGGTGATACTCGTAACTGCCTGAGTACCTGTTAATACTTTTCCCATTGTGTAACCGGCTAGTATTCTCCCTGGAGGGGTTTTGGGGCTTCCAAATGTTTCTGTAACTACCCGCAAATGGCTCTCTCATCGTAGAGTCGTGGGGATTTTGCATATTAATGTCTTTGGATGGGTTCTTGATTGCTTGGTACAATAGCCCTTATTCGCACCTGGGAGACCGATTCCAGTATTTATGTGTATACTGCAAACCCATAATGTCTCGTGTATTATCTCAAATGTGCTGAGTCTTGATCGATCTCGCACAAATGTTTATTGGAACGCCATCTTGTCTGCTTATCGAAAAGTCTAGAATGTTCTGCCACGAGGCGTGGCGGCCATTTTACAGGCTGCTTGTGTCCACTTTGAAAACCTGACAGCATTCTGCTGAAATAAAGCTGTTTGAACGAAACTATGTGTTTTCACCTTATTTATAAAATCGCGATTATATTGCGAATTCTACACTCCATAACATAAACTTATCCCTCACTCCACAACACAAACTGATCCCTCACTCCATAACACAAACTGATCCCTCACTCCACAACACAAACTGATCACTCACTCCACAACACAAACTGATACCTCACTCCATAACATAAACTGATCCCTCACTCCACAACACAAACTGATCCCTCACTCCATAACACAAACTGTCCCCTCACTCCGTAACATAAACTGATCCCTCACTCCACAACACAAACTGATCCCTCACTCCATAACACAAACTGTCCCCTCACTCTGTAACATAAACTAAATACTCACTCCACAACACAAACTGATCCCTCACTCCATAACACAAACTGTCCCCTCACTCCGTAACATAAACTGATCCCTCACTCCACAACACAAACTGATCCCTCACTCCACAACATAAACTGTCCCCTCACTCCATAACACAAACTGTCCACTTTACTTCAAAACACAAACTACCCCCTCACTCCATAACACAAACTGATCCCTCACTCCATAACACAAACTGATCCCTCACTCCATAACACAAACTGATCCCTCACACCATAACACAAACTGTCCCCTCACTCCATAACACAATCTGTCCCCTCACTCCACAACACAAACTGATCCCTCACTCCACAACACAAACTGATCCCTCACTCCACAACACAAACTGTCCCCTCACTCCATAATTCAAACTGTCCACTTTACTCCATAACACAAACTACCCCCTCACTCCTTAACACAAACTGATCCCTCACTCCATAACACAAACTGTCCCCTCACTCCATAACACAAACTGTCCACTTTACTCCATAACACAAACTACCCCCTCACTCCATAAGACAAACTGTCCCCTCACTCCACAACACAAACTGTCCCCTCACTCCACAACACAAACTGTCCCCTTACTCCATAACACAAACTGTCCCCTCACTCCATAACACAAACTGTCCCCTCACTCCATAACACAAACTGTCCCCTAACTCCATAACATAAACTGTCCCCTCACTCCATAACACAAACTGTCCCCTCACTCCATAACACAAACTGTCCCCTCACTCCACAACACAAACTGTCCCCTTACTCCATAGCACAAACTGTCCCCTCACTCCGTAACATAAACTGTCCCCTCACTCCATAACACAAACTGTCCCCTCACTCCATGACACAAACTGATCCCTCACTCCATAACACAAACTGATCCCTCACTCCGTAAGACAAATTGTCCCTATCACTCCACAACACAAACTGATCCCTCACTCCATAACACAAACTATCCCCTCACTCCAGAACACAAACTGTCCCCTCACTCCACAACACAAACTGCCCCCTCACTCCATAACACAAACTGATCCCTCACTCCATAACACAAACTGCCCCCTCACTCCATAACACAAACTGATCCCTCACTCCATAACACAAACTGACCCCTCACTCCATAACACAAACTGTCCCCTCACTCCATAACACAAACTGATCCCTCACTCCATAACACAAACTGTCCCCTCACTCCATAACACAAACTGTCCCCTCACTCCATAACACAAACTGTCCCCTCACACCATAACACCAACTAGCCCCTTCACTCCATAACACAAACTGATCACTCACTCCATAACACAAACACTCCCCTCACTCCATAACACAAACTGTCCCCTCACTCCATAACACAAACTGTCCCCTCACTCCATAACACAAACTGTCCCCTCAATCCATAACACCAACTATCCCCTTCACTCCAGAACACAAACTGATCCCTCACTCCATAACACAAACTGTCCCCTCACTCCATAACACAAACTGATCACTCACTCCATAACAAAAACTGTCCCCTCACTCCATAAAACAAACTGATCCCTCACTCCATAACACAAACTGTCCCCTCACTCCATAACACAAACTGTCCCCTCACTCCATAACACAAACTGTCCCCTCACTCCATAACACAAACTGATCCCTCACTCCATAACACAAACTGTCCCCTCATTCCATAACACAAACTGATCCCTCACTCCATAACACAAACTGTCCTCTTACTCCATAACACAAACTGATCCCTCACTCCATAACACAAACTGATCCCTCACTCCATAACACAAACTGATACCTCACTCCATAAGACAAACTGTCCCCTCACTCCACAACACAAACTGATCCCTCACTCCTTAACACAAACTGTCCCCTCACTCCATAACACAAACTGTCCCCTCACTCCACAACACAAACTGATCCCTCACTCCATAACACAAACTGTCCCCTCATTCCATAACACAAACTGATCCCTCACTCCATAACACATACTGTCCTCTTACTCCATAACACAAACTGTCCCCTCACTCCATAACACAAACTGATCCCTCACTCCATAACACAAACTGTCCCCTCACTCCATAACACAAACTGATCCCTCACTCCATAACACAAACACTCCCCTCACTCCATAACACAAACTGTCCCCTCACTCCATAACACCAACTATCCCCTTCACTCCATAACACAAACTGATCCCTCACTCCATAACACAAACACTCCCCTCACTCCAAAACACAAACTGGTCCCTCACTCCATAACACAAACTGAGCCCTCACTCCATAACAAAAACACTCCACTCACTCCATAACACAAACTGATCCCTCACTCCATAACACAAACACTCCCCTCACTCCAAAACACAAACTGGTCCCTAACTCCATAACACAAACTGAGCCCTCACTCCATAACAAAAACACTCCCCTCACTCCATAACACAAACTGATCCCTCACTCCATAACACAAAATGTCCCCTCACTCCATAACACAAACTGTCCCCTCACTCCACAACACTATCTGTCTCCTCACTCCACAACACAAACTGTCCCCTCACTCCATAACACAAACTGATCCCCTCACTCCATAACAGAAACAATCCCCTCACTCCATAACACAAACTGTCCCCTCATTCCATAACACAAACAGTCCCCTCACTCCATAACACAAACTGTCCCCTCACTCCATAACACAAACTCTCCCCTCACTCCATAACAAAAACTGTCCCCTCACTCCACAACACTATCTGTCTCCTCACTCCACAACACAAACTGTCCCCTCTCTCCATTACACAAACTATCCCCTTCAATCCATAAAACAAACACTCCCCTCACTCCACAACACAAACTGTCCCCTCACTCCATAACACAAACTTTCACCTCACTCCATAACACAAACTGATCCCTCACACCACAACACAAACTATCCTCTCACTGCATAACACAAACTGTCCCATCACTCCACAACACAAACTGTCCCCTCACTCCACAACACGAACTGTCCCCTCACTCCACAACACAAACTGATCCCCTCACTCCATAACACAAACTGATCCCCTCACTCCATAACACAAACTGTCCCCTCACTCCATAACACAAACTGATCCCCTCACTCCATAACACAAACTGTCCCCTCACTCCATAACACAAACTGTCCCCTCACTCCACAACACAAACTGATCCCTCACTCCACAACACAAACTGTCCCCTCACTCCATAACACAAACTGTCCCCTCACTCCATAAAACAAACTGTCCCCTCACTCCATAACACAAACTGTCCCCTCTCTCCACAACACAAACTGTCGACTCACTCCATAACACAAACTGTCCCCTCACTCCATAACACGAACTATCCCGTCACTCCCTAAACAAACTATCCCCTCACTCCATAACACAAACTGTCCCCTCACTCCACAACACAAACTGTCCCCTCACTCCATAACACAAACTGTCCACTTCACTCCAT
The DNA here is from genome assembly GCA_030390025.1 of Squalus acanthias. NCBI lineage: Eukaryota > Metazoa > Chordata > Chondrichthyes > Squaliformes > Squalidae > Squalus > Squalus acanthias. The sequence goes on along the minus strand of JASTWF010000110.1, from coordinate 579,333 downwards.
AACACAAACTGTCCCCTCACTCCACAACACAAACTCTCCCCTCACTCCATAACACAAACTGTCCACTTCACTCTATAACACAAACTGTCCCCTCACTCCATAACACAAACTGTCCACTTCACTCCATAACACAAACTGATCCCTCACTCCACAACACAAACTGTCCCCTCACTCCATAACACAAACTGTCCCCCCACTCCATAACACCAACTATCCCCTCACTCCATAAACAAACTATCCCGTCACTCCATAACACAAACTGTCCCCTCACTTCACAACACAAACTGTCCCCTCACTCCACAACACAAACTGTCCCCTCACTCCATAACACAAACTGATCCCTCACTCCATAACACAAACTGATCCCTCACTCCATAACACAAACTGTCCCCTCACTCCATAACACCAACTATCCCATCACTCCATAAACAAACTATCCCCTCACTCCACAACACAAACTGTCCCCTCACTCCACAACACAAACTGTCCCCTCACTCCACAACACAAACTGTCCGCTCACTTCACAACACAAACTGTCCCCTCACTCCACAACACAAACTATCCCCTCACTCCATAACACAAACTGTCCCCTCACTCCATAACACAAACTGATACCCTCACTCCATAAAACAAACTGCGCCCTCACTCCATAACACAAACTGATCCCTCACTCCATAACACAAACTGATCCCTCACTCCATAACACAAACTGTCCCCTCACTCCATAACTCAAACTGTCCCCTCACTCCATAACACAAACTGATCCCCTCACTCCATAACACAAACTGATCCCTCACTCCATAAAACAAATTGCGCCCTCACTCCATAACACAAACTGATCCCTCACTCCATAACACAAACCGATCCCTTACTCCCCAACACAAACTGTCCCCTCACTCCATAACACAAACTGTCCCCTCACTCCACAACACAAACTGTCCCCTCACTCCATAACACAAACTGTCCCCTCACTCCACAACACAAACTGTCCCATCACTCCATAACACAAACTGATACCTCACGCTGTAACACAAACTGATCGCTCGCTCCATAATACAAACTGATCCCTCACTCCATAACACAAACTGTCCCCTCACTCCACAACACAAACTGTCCCATCACTCCATAACACAAACTGCTCCCTCACGCTGTAACACAAACTGATCGCTCGCTCCATAAAACAAACTGTCCCCTCACTCCATAACACAAACTGATCCCTCACTCCATAAGACAAACTGTCCCCTCACTCCACAACACAAACCGATCCCTCACTCCCCAACACAAACTGTCCCCTCACTCCATAACACAAACTGTCCCCTCACTCCACAACACAAACTGTCCCCTCACTCCATAACACAAACTGTCCCCTCACTCCACAACACAAACTGTCCCATCACTCCATAACACAAACTGATACCTCACGCTGTAACACAAACTGATCGCTCGCTCCATAATACAAACTGATCCCTCACTCCATAACACAAACTGTCCCCTCACTCCACAACACAAACTGTCCCATCACTCCATAACACAAACTGCTCCCTCACGCTGTAACACAAACTGATCGCTCGCTCCATAAAACAAACTGTCGCCTCACTCCATAACACAAACTGATCCCTCACTCCATAAGACAAACTGTCCCCTCACTCCACAACAAAAATTGTCCCCGCACTCCATAACACAAACTGTCCCCTCACTCCAAAACACAAACTGTCCCCTTACTCCATAACACAAACTTTCCCCTCACTCCATAACACAAACTGATCCCTCACTCCATAAGACAAACTGTCCCCTCACTCCATAACACAAACTGTCCCCTCACTCCACAACACAAACTGTCCCCTCACTCCATAACACAAACTGTCCCCTCACTCCACAACACAAACTGTCCCCTTACTCCATAGCACAAACTGTCCCCTCACTCCACAACACAAACTGTCCCCTCACTCCACAACAACAAACTGTCCCCTTACTCCATAGCACAAACTGTCCCCTCACTCCATAACATAAACTGATCCCTCACTCCATAACACAAACTGTCCCCTCACTCCATAACACAAACTGATCCCTCACTCCATAACACAAACTGTCCCCTTACTCCATAACACAAACTGTCCCCTCACTCCATGACACAAACTGATCCCTCACTCCATAACACAAACTGATCCCTCAATCCATAAGACAAATTGTCCCCTCACTCCATAACACAAACTGTCCCCTCACTCCACAACACAAACTGATCCCTCACTCCATAACACAAACTATCCCCTCACTCCATAACACAAACTGTCCCCTCACTCCATAACACAAACTGATCCCTCACTCCATAACACAAACTGATCTCTCACTCCATAACACAAACTGATCCCTCACTCCATAACACAAACTGATCCCTCACTCCATAACACAAACTGATCCCTCACTCCATAACACAAACACTCCCCTAACTCCATAACACAAACTGTCCCCTCACTCCATAACACAAACTGTCCCCTCACTCCATAAGACAAACTGTCCCCTCACTCCACAACACAAACTGATCCCTCACTCCTTAACACAAACTGTCCCCTCACTCCATAACACAAACTGTCCCCTCACTCCACAACACAAACTGATCCCTCACTCCATAACACAAACTGTCCCCTCATTCCATAACACAAACTGATCCCTCACTCCATAACACAAACTGTCCTCTTACTCCATAACACAAACTGTCCCCTCACTCCATAACACAAACTGATCCCTCACTCCATAACACAAACTGTCCCCTCACTCCATAACACAAACTGATCCCTCACTCCATAACACAAACACTCCCCTCACTCCATAACACAAACTGTCCCCTCACTCCATAACACCAACTATCCCCTTCACTCCATAACACAAACTGATCCCTCACTCCATAACACAAACACTCCCCTCACTCCAAAACACAAACTGGTCCCTCACTCCATAACACAAACTGAGCCCTCACTCCATAACACAAACTGTCCCCTCACTCCATAAGACAAACTGTCCCCTCACTCCATAACACAAACACTCCCCTCACTCCATAACAGAAACAGTCCCCTCACTCCATAACACAAACTGTCCCCTCATTCCATAACACAAACAGTCCCCTCACTCCATAACACAAACTGTCCCCTCACTCCATAAAACAAACTCTCCCCTCACTCCATAACAAAAACTGTCCCCTCACTCCACAACACTATCTGTCTCCTCACTCCACAACACAAACTGTCCCCTCTCTCCATTACACAAACTATCCCCTTCAATCCATAAAACAAACACTCCCCTCACTCCACAACACAAACTGTCCCCTCACTCCATAACACAAACTTTCACCTCACTCCATAACACAAACTGATCCCTCACACCACAACACAAACTATCCTCTCACTGCATAACACAAACTGTCCCATCACTCCACAACACAAACTGTCCCCTCACTCCACAACACGAACTGTCCCCTCACTCCACAACACAAACTGATCCCCTCACTCCATAACACAAACTGATCCCCTCACTCCATAACACAAACTGTCCCCTCACTCCATAACACAAACTGTCCCCTCACTCCACAACACAAACTGATCTCTCACTCCACAACACAAACTGTCCCCTCACTCCATAACACAAACTGTCCCTTCACTCCATAAAACAAACTGTCCCCTCACTCCATAACACAAACTGTCCCCTCTCTCCACAACACAAACTGTCGACTCACTCCATAACACAAACTGTCCCCTCACTCCATAACACGAACTATCCTGTCACTCCATAAACAAACTATCCCCTCACTCCATAACACAAACTGTCCCCTCACTCCACAACACTAACTGTCCCCTCACTCCATAACACAAACTGTCCACTTCACTCCATAACACAAACTGTCCCCTCACTCCACAACACAAACTGTCCCCTCACTCCATAACACAAACTGTCCACTTCACTCTATAACACAAACTGTCCCCTCACTCCATAACACAAACTGTCCACTTCACTCCATAACACAAACTGATCCCTCACTCCACAACACAAACTGTCCCCTCAATCCATAACACAAACTGTCCCCCCACTCCATAACACCAACTATCCCCTCACTCCATAAACAAACTATCCCCTCACTCCATAACACAAACTGTCCCCTCACTTCACAACACAAACTGTCCCCTCACTCCACAACACAAACTGTCCCCTCACTCCATAACACAAACTGATCCCTCACTCCACAACACAAACTGTCCCCTCACTCCACAACACAAACTGACCCCTCACTCCACAACACAAACTGTCCCCTCACTCCATAACACAAACTGATCCCTCACTCCACAACACAAACTGTCCCCTCACTCCATAACACAAACTGTCCCCTCACTCCATAAAACAAACTGCGCCCTCACTCCATAACAAAAACTGATCCCTCACTCCATAACACAAACTGTCCCCTCACTCCATAACACAAACTGATCCCTCACTCCATAACACAAACTGATCCCTCACTCCATAACACAAACTGTCCCCTCACTCCATAACACCAACTATCCCATCACTCCATAAACAAACTATCCCCTCACTCCACAACACAAACTGTCCCCTCACTCCACAACACAAACTGTCCCCTCACTCCACAACACAAACTGTCCGCTCACTTCACAACACAAACTGTCCCCTCACTCCACAACACAAACTATCCCCTCACTCCATAACACAAACTGTCCCCTCACTCCATAACACAAACTGATACCCTCACTCCATAAAACAAACTGCGCCCTCACTCCATAACACAAACTGATCCCTCACTCCATAACACAAACTGATCCCTCACTCCATAACACAAACTGTCCCCTCACTCCATAACTCAAACTGTCCCCTCACTCCATAACACAAACTGATCCCCTCACTCCATAACACAAACTGATCCCTCACTCCATAAAACAAATTGCGCCCTCACTGCATAACACAAACTGATCCCTCACTCCATAACACAAACTGATCCCTCACTCCACAACACAAACTGTCCCCTCACTCCATAACACAAACTGTCCCCTCACTCCACAACACAAACTGTCCCCTCACTCCATAACACAAACTGTCCCCTCACTCCACAACACAAACTGTCCCATCACTCCATAACACAAACTGATACCTCACGCTGTAACACAAACTGATCGCTCGCTCCATAACACAAACTGATCCCTCACTCCATAACACAAACTGTCCCCTCACTCCACAACACAAACTGTCCCATCACTCCATAACACAAACTGCTCCCTCACGCTGTAACACAAACTGATCGCTCGCTCCATAAAACAAACTGTCCCCTCACTCCATAACACAAACTGATCCCTCACTCCATAAGACAAACTGTCCCCTCACTCCACAACACAAATTGTCCCCGCACTCCATAACACAAACTGTCCCCTCACTCCAAAACACAAACTGTCCCCTTACTCCATAACACAAACTTTCCCCTCACTCCATAACACAAACTGATCCCTCACTCCATAAGACAAACTGTCCCCTCACTCCACAACACAAACTGTCCCCTCACTCCATAACACAAACTGTCCCCTCACTCCACAACACAAACTGTCCCCTTACTGCATAGCACAATCTGTCCCCTCACTCCACAACACAAACTGTCCCCTCACTCCACAACAACAAACTGTCCCCTTACTCCATAGCACAAACTGTCCCCTCACTCCATAACATAAACTGATCCCTCACTCCATAACACAAACTGTCCCCTCACTCCACAACAACAAACTGTCCCCTTACTCCATAACACAAACTGTCCCCTCACTCCATAACACAAACTGATCCCTCACTCCATAACACAAACTGTCCCCTTACTCCATAACACAAACTGTCCCCTCACTCCATGACACAAACTGATCCCTCAATCCATAAGACAAATTGTCCCCTCACTCCATAACACAAACTGTCCCCTCACTCCACAACACAAACTGATCCCTCACTCCATAACACAAACTATCCCCTCACTCCATAACACAAACTCTCCCCTTAGTCCATAACACAAACTGATCCCTCACTCCATAACACAAACTGATCTCTCACTCCATAACACAAACTGATCCCTCACTCCATAACACAAACTGATCCCTCACTCCATAACACAAACTGATCCCTCACTCCATAACACAAACACTCCCCTAACTCCATAACACAAACTGTCCCCTCACTCCATAACACAAACTGTCCCCTCACTCCATAACACAAACTGTCCCCTCACTCCATAACACGAACTGATACCTCACGCTGTAACACAAACTGATCGCTCGCTCCATAACACAAACTGATCCCTCACTCCATAACACAAACTGACCCCTCACTCCACAACACAAACTGTCCCATCACTCCATAACACAAACTGATCCCTCACTCCATAAGACAAACTGTCCCCTCACTCCACAACACAAATTGTCCCCTCACTCCATAACACAAACTGTCCCCTCACTCCACAACACAAACTGTCCCCTTACTCCATAACACAAACTTTCCCCTCACTCCATAACACAAACTGATCCCTCACTCCATAAGACAAACTGTCCCCTCACTCCACAACACAAACTGTCCCCTCACTCCATAACACAAACTGTCCCCTCACTCCACAACACAAACTGTCCCCTTACTCCATAGCACAAACTGTCCCCTCACTCCACAACACAAACTGTCCCCTCACTCCACAACAACAAACTGTCCCCTTACTCCATAGCACAAACTGTCCCCTCACTCCATAACATAAACTGATCCCTCACTTCATAACACAAACTGTCCCCTCACTCCATAACACAAACTGATCCCTCACTCCATAACACAAACTGTCCCCTTACTCCATAACACAAACTGTCCCCTCACTCCATGACACAAACTGATCCCTCACTCCATAACACAAACTGATCCCTCAATCCATAAGACAAATTGTCCCCTCACTCCATAACACAAACCGTCCCCTCACTCCACAATACAAACTGATCCCTCACTCCATAACACAAAGTATCCCCTCACTCCATAACACAAACTGTCCCCTCACTCCATAACACAAACTGATCCCTCACTCCATAACACAAACTGATCCCTCACTCCATAACACAAACTGATCCCTCACTCCATAACACAAACTGATCCCTCACTCCATAACACAAACTGTCCCCTCACTCCATAACACCAACTAGCCCCTTCACTCCATAACACAAACTGATCCCTCACTCCATAACACAAACACTCCCCTCACTCCATAACACAAACTGTCCCCTCACTCCATAACACAAACTGTCCCCTCACTCCATAACACCAACTATCCCCTTCACTCCATAACACAAACTGAACCCTCACTCCATAACACAAACACTCCCCTCACACCATAACACAAACTGAGCCCTCACTCCATAACACAAACACTCCCCTCACTCCATAACACAAACTGTCCCCTCACTCCATAACACAAACTGACCCCTCACTCAATAACACAAACTGTCCCCTCACTCCATAACACCAACTATCCCCTTCACTCAATAACACAAACTGATCCCTCACTCCATAACAAAAACTGTCCCCTCACTCCATAACACAAACTTTCCCCTCACTCCATAACACAAACTGATCCCTCACTCCATAACACAAACTGTCACCTCACTCCATAACACAAACTGATCCCTCACTCCATAACACAAACTGTCCTCTTACTCCATAACACAAACTGTCCCCTCACTCCATAACACAAACTGATCCCTCACTCCATAACACAAACTGATCCCTCACTCCATAAGACAAGCTGTCCCCTCACTCCACAACACAAACTGATCCCTCACTCCATAACACAAACTGTCCCCTCACTCCACAACACAAACTGTCCCATCACTCCATAACACAAACTGATCCCTCACGCTGTAACACAAACTGATCGCTCGCTCCATAACACAAACTGATCCCTCACTCCATAACACAAACTGTCCCCTCACTCCACAACACAAACTGTCCCATCACTCCATAACACAAACAGCTCCCTCACGCTGTAACGCAAACTGATCGCTCGCTCCATAAAACAAACTGTCCCCTCACTCCATAACACAAACTGATCCCTCACTCCATAAGACAAACTGTCCCCTCACTCCACAACACAAATTGTCCCCTCGCTCCATAACACAAACTGTCCCCTCACTCCACAACACAAACTGTCCCCTCACTCCATAGCACAAACTGTCCCCTCACTCCATAACACAAACTGTCCCCTCACTCCACAACACAAACTGTCCCCTTACTCCATAGCACAAACTGTCCCCTCACTCCATAACATAAACTGATCCCTCACTCCATAACACAAACTGTCCCCTTACTCCATAACACAAACTGTCCCCTCACTCCATGACACAAACTGATCCCTCACTCCATAACACAAACTGATCCCTCAATCCATAAGACAAATTGTCCCCTCACTCCATAACACAAACTGTCCCCTCACTCCACAACACAAACTGATCCCTCACTCCATAACACAAACTATCCCCTCACTCCATAACACAAACTGTCCCCTCACTTCATAACACAAACTGATCCCTCACTCCATAACACAAACTGATCCCTCACTCCATAACACAAACTGATCCCTCACTCCATAACACAAACTGATCCCTCACTCCATAACACAAACTGTCCCCTCACTCCATAAAACAAACTGTCCCCTCACTCCATAACACAAACTGTCCCCTCACTCCATAACACCAACTAGCACCTTCACTCCATAACACAAACTGATCCCTCACTCCATAACACAAACACTCCCCTCACTCCATAAAACAAACTGTCCCCTCACTCCATAACACAAACTGTCCCCTCACTCCATAACACCAACTGAACCCTCACTCCATAACACAAACACTCCCCTCACTGCATAACACAAACTGAGCCCTCACTCCATAACACAAACACTCCCCTCACTCCATAACACAAACTGTCCCCTCACTCCATAACACAAACTGACCCCTCACTCCATAACACAAACTGTCCCCTCACTCCATAACACAAACTGACCCCTCACTCCATAACACAAACTGACCCCTCACTCCATAACACCAACTATCCCCTTCACTCCATAACACAAACTGATCCCTCACTCCATAACAAAAACTGTCCCCTCACTCCATAACACAAACTGATCCCTCACTCCATAACACAAACTGTCCCCTCACTCCATAACACAAACTGTCCCCTCACTCCATAACACAAACTGATCCCTCACTCCATAACACAAACTGTCACCTCACTCCATAACACAAACTGATCCCTCACTCCATAACACAAACTGTCCTCTTACTCCATAACACAAACTGTCCCCTCACTCCATAACACAAACTGATCCCTCACTCCATAACACAAACTGATCCCTCACTCCATAAGACAAACTGTCCCCTCACTCCACAACACAAACTGATCCCTCACTCCATAACACAAACTATCCCCTCACTCCAGAACACAAACTGTCCCCTCACTCCATAAAACAAACTGTCCCCTCACTCCACAACACAAACTGTCCCCTCACTCCATAACACAAACTGATCCCTCACTCCATAACACAAACTGATCCCTCACTCCATAACACAAACTGTCCCCTCACTCCATAACACAAACTGATCCTTCACTCCATAACACAAAACTGATCCCTCACTCCATAACACAAACTGTCCCCTCACTCCATAACACAAACTGTCCCCTCACTCCATAACACAAACTGTCCCCTCACTCCATTACACCAACTAGCCCCTTCACTCCATAACACAAACTGATCCCTCACTCCATAACACAAACACTCCCCTCACTCCATAACACAAACTGTCCCCTCACTCCATAACACAAACTGTCCCCTCACTCCATAACACAAACTGTCCACTCACTCCATAACACCAGCTAGCCCCTTCACTCCATAACACAAACTGATCCCTCACTCCACAACACAAACTGTCACCTCACTCCATAACACAAACACTCCCCTCACTCCATAACACAAACTGTCCCCTCACTCCAAAACACAAACTGTCCCCTCACTCCATAACACAAACTATCCCCTCACTCCATAACACCAACACTCCCCTCACTCCATAAGACAAACTGAGCCCTCACTCCATAACACAAACACTCCCCTCACTCCACAACACAAACTGTCCCCTCACTCCATAACACCAACAATCCCCTTCACTCCATAACACAAACTGATCCCTCACTCCATAACACAAACACTCCCCTCACTCCATAACACAAACACTCCCCTCACTCCATAACACAAACACTCCCCTCACTCCATAACACAAACTGTCCCCTCACTCCATAACACAAACTGAGCCCTCACTCCATAACACAAACACTCCCCTCACTCCATAACACAAACTGTCCCCTCTCTCAATAACACAAACACTCCCCTCACTCCATAACACAAACTGTCCCCTCACTCCATAACACAAACTGTCCCCTCACTCCATAACACAAACTGTCCCCTCACTCCATGACACAAACACTCCCCTCACTCCATAACACAAACTGTCCCCTCACTCCATAACACAAACTGTCCCCTCACTCCACAACACAAACTGTCCCCTCACTCCATAACACAAACTGTCCCCTCACTCCATAACACAAACTGATCCCTCACTCCATAACACATACAGTCCCCTCACTCCATAACACAAACTGTCCCCTCACTCCATAACACATACAGTCCCCTCACTCCATAACACCAACTGTCCCCTCACTCCATAACACAAACTCTCCCCTCACTCCATAACACAAACTGTCCCCTCACTCCATAACACAAACTCTCCCCTCACTCCATAACACAAACTGTCCCCTCACTCCATAACACAAACTCTCCCCTCACTCCATAACACAAACTGTCCCCTCACTCCACAACAGAGACTGCCCCCTCACTCCACAACACTATCTGTCTCCTCACTCCATGACACAAACTATCCTCTCACTGCATAACACAAACTGTCCCCTCACTCCACAACACAAATAGTCCCCTCACTCCACAACACGAACTGTCCCCTCACTCCATAACACAAACTGATCCCCTCACTCCATAACACAAACTGTCCCCTCACTCCATAACACAAACTGTCCCCTCACTCCATAACACAAACTGATCCCTCACTCCATAACACAAACTGATCCCTCACTCCATAACACAAACTGTCCCCTCACTCCATAACACAAACTGTCCCCTCACTCCATTACACCAACTAGCCCCTTCACTCCATAACACAAACTGTCCCCTCACTCCATAACACAAACTGTCCCCTCACTCCATAACACAAACTGTCCCCTCACTCCATTAGACCAACTAGCCCCTTCACTCCATAACACAAACTGATCCCTCACTCCATACCACAAACTGATCCCTCACTCCATAACACAAACTGTCCCCTCACTCCATAACACAAACTGATCCCTAACTCCATAACACAAACTGATCCCTGACTCCATAACACAAACTGTCCCCTCACTCCATAACACAAACTGTCCCCTCACTCCATAACACAAACTGTCCCCTCACTCCATAACACAAACTGATCCCTCACACCACAACAGAAACTATCCTCTCACTGCATAACACAAACTGTCCCCTCACTCCACAATACAAACAGTCCCCTCACTCCACAACACGAACTGTCCCCTCACTCCACAACACGAACTGTCCCCTCACTCCAGAACACAAACTGATCCCCTCACTCCATAACACAAACTGTCCCCTCACTCCATAACACAAACTGCTCCCTCACTCCACAACACAAACTGATCCCTCACTCCACAACACAAACTGTCCCCTCACTCCATTTCACAAACTGTCCCCTCACTCCATAACACAAACTGTCCCCTCTCTCCACAACACAAACTGATCCCTCACTCCATAAACAAACTATCCCCTTACTCCATAACACAAACTGTCCCCTCACTTCACAACACAAACTGTCCCCTCACTCCACAACACAAACTCTCCCCTCACTCCATAACACAAACTGATCCCTCACTCCACAACACAAACTGTCCCCTCACTCCATAACACCAACTATCCCCTCACTCCATAAACAAACTATCCCCTCACTCCATAACACAAACTGTCCCCTCACTCCACAACACAAACTGTCCCCTCACTCCACAACACAAAATGTCCACTCACTCCACAACACAAACTGTCCCCTCACTCCATAACACAAACTGTCCCCTCACTCCATAACACAAACTGATCCCCTCACTCCATAAAACAAACTGCGCCCTCACTCCATAACACAAACTGATCCCTCACTCCATAACACAAACTGATCCCTCACTCCATAACACAAACTGATCCCTCACTCCATAACACAAACTGATCCCTCACTCCATAACACAAACTGATCCCTCACTCCATAACACAAACTGTCCCCTCACTCCATAACACAAACTGTCCCCTCACTCCATAACACAAACTGATCCCTCACTCCATAACACCAACTAGCACCTTCACTCCATAACACAAACTGATCCCTCACTCCATAACACAAACACTCCCCTCACTCCATAACACAAACTGTCCCCTCACTCCATAACACAAACTGTCCCCTCACTCCATAACACAAACTGTCCCCTCACTCCATAACACCAACTATCCCCTTCACTCCATAACACAAACTGAACCCTCACTCCATAACACAAACACTCCCCTCACTGCATAACACAAACTGAGCCCTCACTCCATAACACAAACACTCCCCTCACTCCATAACACAAACTGTCCCCTCACTCCATAACACAAACTGACCCCTCACTCCATAACACAAACATTCCCCTCACTCCATAACACACACTGTCCCCTCACTCCATAACACAAACTGACCCCTCACTCCATAACACAAACACTCCCCTCACTCCATAACACAAACTGTCCCCTCACTCCATAACACAAACTGACCCCTCACTCCATAACACAAACTGTCCCTTCACTCCATAACACAAACTGATCCCTCACTCCATAACAAAAACTGTCCCCTCACTCCATAACACAAACTGATCCCTCACTCCATAACACAAACTGTCCCCTCACTCCATAACACAAACTGACCCCTCACTCCATAACACAAACTGTCCCTTCACTCCATAACACAAACATTCCCCTCACTCCATAACACACACTGTCCCCTCACTCCATAACACAAACTGACCCCTCACTCCATAACACAAACACTCCCCTCACTCCATAACACAAACTGTCCCCTCACTCCATAACACAAACTGACCCCTCACTCCATAACACAAACTGTCCCTTCACTCCATAACACAAACTGATCGCTCACTCCATAACACAAACTGTCACCTCACTCCATAACACAAACTGATCCCTCACTCCATAACACAAACTGTCCTCTTACTCCATAACACAAACTGTCCCCTCACTCCATAACACAAACTGATCCCTCACTCCATAACACAAACTGATCCCTCACTCCATAAGACAAACTGTCCCCTCACTCCACAACACAAACTGATCCCTCACTCCATAACACAAACTATCCCCTCACTCCATAACACAAACTGTCCCCTCACTCCATAAAACAAACTGTCCCCTCACTCCACAACACAAACTGTCCCCTCACTCCATAACACAAACTGATCCCTCACTCCATAACACAAACTGATCCCTCACTCCATAACACAAACTGTCCCCTCACTCCATAACACAAACTGATCCTTCACTCCATAACACAAACTGATCCCTCACTCCATAACACAAACTGTCCCCTCACTCCATAACACAAACTGTCCCCTCACTCCATAACACAAACTGTCCCCTCACTCCATTACACCAACTAGCCCCTTCACTCCATAACACAAACTGATCCCTCACTCCATAACACAAACATTCCCCTCACTCCATAACACAAACTGTCCCCTCACTCCATAACACAAACTGTCCCCTCACTCCATAAAACAAACTGTCCCCTCACTCCATAACACCAACTAGCCCCTTCACTCCATAACACAAACTGATCCCTCACTCCACAACACAAACTGTCCCCTCACTCCATAACACAAACACTCCCCTCACTCCATAACACAAACTGTCCCCTCACTCCATAACACAAACTGTCCCCTCACTCCATAACACAAACTATCCCCTCACTCCATAACACCAACACTCCCCTCACTCCATAACACAAACTGAGCCCTCACTCCATAACACAAACACTCCCCTCACTCCACAACACAAACTGTCCCCTCACTCCATAACACCAACTATCCCCTTCACTCCATAACACAAACTGATCCCTCACTCCATAACACAAACACTCCCCTCACTCCATAACACAAACTGAGCCCTCACTCCATAACACAAACACTCCCCTCACTCCATAACACAAACTGTCCCCTCCCTCCATAACACAAACACTCCCCTCACTCCATAACACAAACTGTCCCCTCACTCCATAACACAAACTGTCCCCTCACTCCATAACACAAACTGTCCCCTCACTCCATAACACAAACACTCCCCTCACTCCATAACACAAACTGTCCCCTCACTCCATAACACAAACTGTCCCCTCACTCCACAACACAGACTGTCCCCTCACTCCATAACACAAACTGTCCCCTCACTCCATAACACAAACTGATCCCTCACTCCATAACACATACAGTCCCCTCACTCCATAACACAAACTGTCCCCTCACTCCATAACACATACAGTCCCCTCACTCCATAACACCAACTGTACCCTCACTCCATAACACAAACTCTCCCCTCACTCCATAACACAAACTGTCCCCTCACTCCATAAAACAAACAATCCCCTCACTCCATAACACAAACTGTCCCCTCACTCCACAACAGAAACTGCCCCCTCACTCCACAACACTATCTGTCTCCTCACTCCATGACACAAACTGTCCCCTCACTCCATGACACAAACTACCCCCTCACTCCATGACACAAGCTGTCCCCTCTCTCCATAACACAAACTGTCCCCTCACTCCATAACACAAACTGTCCCCTCACTCCACAACACAAACTGTCCCCTCACTCCATAACACAAACTTTCACCTCACTCCATAACACAAACTGTTCCCTCACACCACAACAGAAACTATCCTCTCACTGCATAACACAAACTGTCCCCTCACTCCACAACACAAACAGTCCCCTCACTCCACAACACGAACTGTCCCCTCACTCCATAACACAAACTGATCCCCTCACTCCATAACACAAACTGTCCCCTCACTCCATAACACAAACTGTCCCCTCACTCCATAACACAAACTGATCCCTCACTCCATAACACAAACTGTCCCCTCACTCCATAACACAAACTGTCCCCTCACTCCATAACACAAACTGTCCCCTCACTCCATAACACCAACTATCCCCTTCACTCCATAACACAAACTGAACCCTCACTCCATAACACAAACACTCCCCTCACTGCATAACACAAACTGAGCCCTCACTCCATAACACAAACACTCCCCTCACTCCATAACACAAACTGTCCCCTCACTCCATAACACAAACTGACCCCTCACTCCATAACACAAACACTCCCCTCACTCCATAACACAAACTGTCCCCTCACTCCATAACACAAACTGACCCCTCACTCCATAACACAAACACTCCCCTCACTCCATAACACAAACTGTCCCCTCACTCCATAACACAAACTGACCCCTCACTCCATAACACAAACTGTCCCTTCACTCCATAACACAAACTGATCCCTCACTCCACAACAAAAACTGTCCCCTCACTCCATAACACAAACTGATCCCTCACTCCATAACACAAACTGTCCCCTCACTCCATAACACAAACTGTCCCCTCACTCCATAACACAAACTGATCCCTCACTCCATAACACAAACTGTCCCCTCACTCCATAACACAAACTGATCCCTCACTCCATAACACAAACTGTCCTCTTACTCCATAACACAAACTGTCCCCTCACTCCATAACACAAACTGATCCCTCACTCCATAACACAAACTGATCCCTCACTCCATAAGACAAACTGTCCCCTCACTCCACAACACAAACTGATCCCTCACTCCATAACACAAACTATCCCCTCACTCCATAACACAAACTGTCCCCTCACTCCATAAAACAAACTGTCCCCTCACTCCACAAAACAAACTGTCCCCTCACTCCATAACACAAACTGATCCCTCACTCCATAACACAAACTGATCCCTCACTCCATAACACAAACTGTCCCCTCACTCCATAACACAAACTGATCCTTCACTCCATAACACAAACTGATCCCTCACTCCATAACACAAACCATCCCCTCACTCCATAACACAAACTGTCCCCTCACTCCATAACACAAACTGTCCCCTCACTCCATTACACCAACTAGCCCCTTCACTCCATAACACAAACTGATCCCTCACTCCATAACACAAACACTCCCCTCACTCCATAACACAAACTGTCCCCTCACTCCATAACACAAACTGTCCCCTCACTCCATAAAACAAACTGTCCCCTCACTCCAGAACACCAACTAGCCCCTTCACTCCATAACACAAACTGATCCCTCACTCCACAACACAAACTGTCCCCTCACTCCATAACACAAACACTCCCCTCACTCCATAACACAAACTGTCCCCTCACTCCATAACACAAACTGTCCCCTCACTCCATAACACAAACTATCCCCTCACTCCATAACACCAACACTCCCCTCACTCCATAACACAAACTGAGCCCTCACTCCATAACACAAACACTCCCCTCACTCCACAACACAAACTGTCCCCTCACTCCATAACACCAACTATCCCCTTCACTCCATAACACAAACTGATCCCTCACTCCATAACACAAACACTCCCCTCACTCCATAACACAAACTGAGCCCTCACTCCATAACACAAACACTCCCCTCACTCCATAACACAAACTGTCCCCTCTCTCCATAACACAAACACTCCCCTCACTCCATAACACAAACTGTCCCCTCACTCCATAACACAAACTGTCCCCTCACTCCATAACACAAACTGTCCCCTCACTCCATAACACAAACACTCCCCTCACTCCATAACACAAACTGTCCCCTCACTCCATAACACAAACTGTCCCCTCACTCCACAACACAAACTGTCCCCTCACTCCATAACACAAACTGTCCCCTCACTCCATAACACAAACTGATCCCTCACTCCATAACACATACAGTCCCCTCACTCCATAACACAAACTGTCCCCTCACTCCATAACACATGCAGTCCCCTCACTCCATAACACCAACTGTCCCCTCACTCCATAACACAAACTGTCCCCTCACTCCATAACACAAACTGATCCCTCACTCCATAACACAAACTGTCACCTCACTCCATAACACAAACTGATCCCTCACTCCATAACACAAACTGTCCTCTTACTCCATAACACAAACTGTCCCCTCACTCCATAACACAAACTGATCCCTCACTCCATAACACAAACGGATCCCTCACTCCATAAGACAAACTGTCCCCTCACTCCACAACACAAACTGATCCCTCACTCCATAACACAAACTATCCCCTCACTCCATAACACAAACTGTCCCCTCACTCCATAAAACAAACTGTCCCCTCACTCCACAACACAAACTGTCCCCTCACTCCATAACACAAACTGATCCCTCACTCCATAACACAAACTGATCCCTCACTCCATAACACAAACTGTCCCCTCACTCCATAACACAAACTGATCCTTCACTCCATAACACAAACTGATCCCTCACTCCATAACACAAACTGTACCCTCACTCCATAACACAAACTGTCCCCTCACTCCATAACACAAACTGTCCCCTCACTCCATTACACCAACTAGCCCCTTCACTCCATAACACAAACTGATCCCTCACTCCATAACACAAACACTCCCCTCACTCCATAACACAAACTGTCCCCTCACTCCATAACACAAACTCTCCCCTCACTCCATAAAACAAACTGTCCCATCACTCCATAACACCAACTAGCCCCTTCACTCCATAACACAAACTGATCCCTCACTCCACAACACAAACTGTCCCCTCACTCCATAACACAAACACTCCCCTCACTCCATAACACATACTGTCCCCTCACTCCATAACACAAACTGTCCCCTCACTCCATAACACAAACTATCCCCTCACTCCATAACACCAACACTCCCCTCACTCCATAACACAAACTGAGCCCTCACTCCATAACACAAACACTCCCCTCACTCCACAACACAAACTGTCCCCTCACTCCATAACACCAACTATGCCCTTCACTCCATAACACAAACTGATCCCTCACTCCATAACACAAACACTCCCCTCACTCCATAACACAAACTGAGCCCTCACTCTATAACACAAACACTCCCCTCACTCCATAACACAAACTGTCCCCTCACTCCATAACACAAACTGTCCCCTCACTCCATAACACAAACTGTCCCCTCACTCCACAACACAAACTGTCCCCTCACTCCATAACACAAACTTTCACCTCACTCCATAACACAAACTGTTCCCTCACACCACAACAGAAACTATCCTCTCACTGCATAACACAAACTGTCCCCTCACTCCACAACACAAACAGTCCCCTCACTCCACAACACGAACTGTCCCCTCACTCCATAACACAAACTGATCCCCTCACTCCATAACACAAACTGTCCCCTCACTCCATAACACAAACTGTCCCCTCACTCCATAACACAAACTGATCCCTCACTCCATAACACAAACTGTCCCCTCACTCCATAACACAAACTGTCCCCTCACTCCATAACACAAACTGTCCCCTCACTCCATAACACCAACTATCCCCTTCACTCCATAACACAAACTGAACCCTCACTCCATAACACAAACACTCCCCTCACTGCATAACACAAACTGAGCCCTCACTCCATAACACAAACACTCCCCTCACTCCATAACACAAACTGTCCCCTCACTCCATAACACAAACTGACCCCTCACTCCATAACACAAGCACTCCCCTCACTCCATAACACAAACTGTCCCCTCACTCCATAACACAAACTGACCCCTCACTCCATAACACAAACACTCCCCTCACTCCATAACACAAACTGTCCCCTCACTCCATAACACAAACTGACCCCTCACTCCATAACACAAACTGTCCCTTCACTCCATAACACAAACTGATCCCTCACTCCATAACAAAAACTGTCCCCTCACTCCATAACACAAACTGATCCCTCACTCCATAACACAAACTGTCCCCTCACTCCATAACACAAACTGTCCCCTCACTCCATAACACAAACTGATCCCTCACTCCATAACACAAACTGTCCCCTCACTCCATAACACAAACTGATCCCTCACTCCATAACACAAACTGTCCTCTTACTCCATAACACAAACTGTCCCCTCACTCCATAACACAAACTGATCCCTCACTCCATAACACAAACTGATCCCTCACTCCATAAGACAAACTGTCCCCTCACTCCACAACACAAACTGATCCCTCACTCCATAACACAAACTATCCCCTCACTCCATAACACAAACTGTCCCCTCACTCCATAAAACAAACTGTCCCCTCACTCCACAACACAAACTGTCCCCTCACTCCATAACACAAACTGATCCCTCACTCCATAACACAAACTGATCCCTCACTCCATAACACAAACTGTCCCCTCACTCCATAACACAAACTGATCCTTCACTCCATAACACAAACTGATCCCTCACTCCATAACACAAACCATCCCCTCACTCCATAACACAAACTGTCCCCTCACTCCATAACACAAACTGTCCCCTCACTCCATTACACCAACTAGCCCCTTCACTCCATAACACAAACTGATCCCTCACTCCATAACACAAACACTCCCCTCACTCCATAACACAAACTGTCCCCTCACTCCATAACACAAACTGTCCCCTCACTCCATAAAACAAACTGTCCCCTCACTCCAGAACACCAACTAGCCCCTTCACTCCATAACACAAACTGATCCCTCACTCCACAACACAAACTGTCCCCTCACTCCATAACACAAACACTCCCCTCACTCCATAACACAAACTGTCCCCTCACTCCATAACACAAACTGTCCCCTCACTCCATAACACAAACTATCTCCTCACTCCATAACACCAACACTCCCCTCACTCCATAACACAAACTGAGCCCTCACTCCATAACACAAACACTCCCCTCACTCCACAACACAAACTGTCCCCTCACTCCATAACACCAACTATCCCCTTCACTCCATAACACAAACTGATCCCTCACTCCATAACACAAACACTCCCCTCACTCCATAACACAAACTGAGCCCTCACTCCATAACACAAACACTCCCCTCACTCCATAACACAAACTGATCCCTCACTCCATAACACAAACTGATCCCTCACTCCATAAGACAAACTGTCCCCTCACTCCACAACACAAACTGATCCCTCACTCCATAACACAAACTATCCCCTCACTCCATAACACAAACTGTCCCCTCACTCCATAAAACAAACTGTCCCCTCACTCCACAACACAAACTGTCCCCTCACTCCATAACACAAACTGATCCCTCACTCCATAACACAAACTGATCCCTCACTCCATAACACAAACTGTCCCCTCACTCCATAACACAAACTGATCCTTCACTCCATAACACAAACTGATCCCTCACTCCATAACACAAACCATCCCCTCACTCCATAACACAAACTGTCCCCTCACTCCATAACACAAACTGTCCCCTCACTCCATTACACCAACTAGCCCCTTCACTCCATAACACAAACTGATCCCTCACTCCATAACACAAACACTCCCCTCACTCCATAACACAAACTGTCCCCTCACTCCATAACACAAACTGTCCCCTCACTCCATAAAACAAACTGTCCCCTCACTCCAGAACACCAACTAGCCCCTTCACTCCATAACACAAACTGATCCCTCACTCCACAACACAAACTGTCCCCTCACTCCATAACACAAACACTCCCCTCACTCCATAACACAAACTGTCCCCTCACTCCATAACACAAACTGTCCCCTCACTCCATAACACAAACTATCTCCTCACTCCATAACACCAACACTCCCCTCACTCCATAACACAAACTGAGCCCTCACTCCATAACACAAACACTCCCCTCACTCCACAACACAAACTGTCCCCTCACTCCATAACACCAACTATCCCCTTCACTCCATAACACAAACTGATCCCTCACTCCATAACACAAACACTCCCCTCACTCCATAACACAAACTGAGCCCTCACTCCATAACACAAACACTCCCCTCACTCCATAACACAAACTGTCCCCTCACTCCATAACACAAACACTCCCCTCACTCCATAACACAAACTGTCCCCTCACTCCATAACACAAACTGTCCCCTCACTCCACAACACAAACTGTCCCCTCACTCCATAACACAAACTGTCCCCTCACTCCATAACACAAACTGATCCCTCACTCCATAACACATACAGTCCCCTCACTCCATAACACAAACTGTCCCCTCACTCCATAACACATACAGTCCCCTCACTCCATAACACCAACTGTCCCCTCACTCCATAACACAAACTGTCCCCTCACTCCATAACACAAACTGATCCCTCACTCCATAACACAAACTGTCACCTCACTCCATAACACAAACTGATCCCTCACTCCATAACACAAACTGTCCTCTTACTCCATAACACAAACTGTCCCCTCACTCCATAACACAAACTGATCCCTCACTCCATAACACAAACGGATCCCTCACTCCATAAGACAAACTGTCCCCTCACTCCACAACACAAACTGATCCCTCACTCCATAACACAAACTATCCCCTCACTCCATAACACAAACTGTCCCCTCACTCCATAAAACAAACTGTCCCCTCACTCCACAACACAAACTGTCCCCTCACTCCATAACACAAACTGATCCCTCACTCCATAACACAAACTGATCCCTCACTCCATAACACAAACTGTCCCCTCACTCCATAACACAAACTGATCCTTCACTCCATAACACAAACTGATCCCTCACTCCATAACACAAACTGTCCCCTCACTCCATAACACAAACTGTCCCCTCACTCCATAACACAAACTGTCGCCTCACTCCATTACACCAACTAGCCCCTTCACTCCATAACACAAACTGATCCCTCACTCCATAACACAAACACTCCCCTCACTCCATAACACAAACTGTCCCCTCACTCCATAACACAAACTGTCCCCTCACTCCATAAAACAAACTGTCCCATCACTCCATAACACCAACTAGCCCCTTCACTCCATAACACAAACTGATCCCTCACTCCACAACACAAACTGTCCCCTCACTCCATAACACAAACACTCCCCTCACTCCATAACACATACTGTCCCCTCACTCCATAACACAAACTGTCCCCTCACTCCATAACACAAACTATCCCCTCACTCCATAACACCAACACTCCCCTCACTCCATAACACAAACTGAGCCCTCACTCCATAACACAAACACTCCCCTCACTCCACAACACAAACTGTCCCCTCACTCCATAACACCAACTATCCCCTTCACTCCATAACACAAACTGATCCCTCACTCCATAACACAAACACTCCCCTCACTCCATAACACAAACTGAGCCCTCACTCTATAACACAAACACTCCCCTCACTCCATAACACAAACTGTCCCCTCACTCCATAACACAAACTGTCCCCTCACTCCTCAACACAAACTGTCCCCTCACTCCATAACACAAACTGTCCCCTCACTCCATAACACAAACTGTCCCCTCACTCCACAACACAAACTGTCCCCTCACTCCATAGCACAACCTGTCCCCTCACTCCATAACACAAACTGTCCCCTCACTCCATAACACAAACTGATCCCTCACTCCATAACACATACAGTCCCCTCACTCCATAACACAAACTGTCCCCTCACTCCACAACACAAACTGTCCCCTCACTCCATAACACAAACTGTCCCCTCACTCCATAACACAAACTGATCCCTCACTCCATAACACATACAGTCCCCTCACTCCATAACACAAACTGTCCCCTCACTCCACAACACAAACTGTCCCCTCACTCCATAACACAAACTGTCCCCTCACTCCATAACACAAACTGTCCCCTCACTCCATAACACAAACTGATCCCTCACTCCATAACACATACAGTCCCCTCACTCCATAACACAAACTGTCCCCTCGCTCCATAACACAAACTTTCACCTCACTCCATAACACAAACTGATCCCTCACACCACGACAGAAACTATCCTCTCACTGCATAACACAAACTGTCCCCTCACTCCACAACACAAACAGTCCCCTCACTCCACAAAACGAACTGTCCCCTCACTCCATAACACAAACTGATCCCCTCACTCCATAACACCAACACTCCCCTCACTCCATAACACAAACTGAGCCCTCACTCCATAACACAAACACTCCCCTCACTCCACAACACAAACTGTCCCCTCACTCCATAACACCAACTATCCCCTTCACTCCATAACACAAACTGTCCCCTCACTCCATAACACAAACTGATCCCTCACTCCACAACACAAACTGATCCCTCACTCCACAACACAAACTGTCCCCTCACTCCATAACACAAACTGTCCCCTCTCTCCATAACACAAACTGTCCCCTCACTCCACAACAGAAACTGCCCCCTCACTCCACAACACTATCTGTCTCCTCACTCCATGACACAAACTGTCCCCTCACTCCATGACACAAACTACCCCCTCACTCCATGACACAAGCTGTCCCCTCTCTCCATAACACAAACTGTCCCCTCACTCCATAACACAAACTGTCCCCTCACTCCACAACACAAACTGTCCCCTCACTCCATAACACAAACTTTCACCTCACTCCATAACACAAACTGATCCCTCACACCACAACAGAAACTATCCTCTCACTGCATAACACAAACTGTCCCCTCACTCCACAACACAAACAGTCCCCTCACTCCACAACACGAACTGTTCCCTCACTCCATAACACAAACTGATCCCCTCACTCCATAACACAAACTGTCCCCTCACTCCATAACACAAACTGTCCCCTCACTCCATAACACAAACTGATCCCTCACTCCATAACACAAACTGATCCCTCACTCCATAACACAAACTGTCCCCTCACTCCATAACACAAACTGTCCCCTCACTCCATAACACAAACTGTCCCCTCACTCCATTACACCAACTAGCCCCTTCACTCCATAACACAAACTGATCCCTCACTCCATAACACAAACTGATCCCTCACTCCATAACACAAACTGTCCCCACACTCCATAACACAAACTGATCCCTCACTCCATAACACAAACTGATCCCTCACTCCATAACACAAACTGTCCCCTCACTCCATAACACAAACTGTCCCCTCACTCCATAACACAAACTGTCCCCTCACTCCATTACACCAACTAGCCCCTTCACTCCATAACACAAACTGATCCCCTCACTCCATAAAACAAACAAACCCCTCACTCCATAACACAAACTGTCCCCTCACTCCACAACAGAAACTGCCCCCTCACTCCACAACACTATCTGTCTCCTCACTCCATGACACAAACTGTCCCCTCACTCCATGACACAAACTACCCCCTCACTCCATGACACAAACTGTCCCCTCTCTCCATAACACAAACTATCCCCTTCACTCCATAACACAAACACTCCCCTCACTCCATAACACAAACTGTCCCCTCACTCCACAACACAAACTGTCCCCTCACTCCATAACACAAACTTTCACCTCACTCCATAACACAAACTGATCCCTCACTCCATAACACAAACTGTCCCCTCACTCCATAACACCAACTATCCCCTCACTCCATAAACAAACTATCCCCTCACTCCACAACACAAACTGTCCCCTCACTCCACAACACAAACTGTCCCCTCACTCCACAACACAAACTGTCCCCTCACTCCACAACACAAACTGTCCACTCACTCCACAACAAAAACTGTCCCCTCACTCCATAACACAAACTGTCCCCTCACTCCATAACACAAACTGATCCCCTCACTCCATAAAACAAACTGCGCCCTCACTCCATAACACAAACTGATCCCTCACTCCATAACACAAACTGATCCCTCACTCCATAACACAAACTGATCCCTCACTCCATAACACAAACTGTCCCCTCACTCCATAACACAAACTGATCCCTCACTCCATAACACAAACTGATCCTTCACTCCATAACACAAACTGATCCCCTCACTTCATAAAACAAACTGCACCCTTACTCCATAACACAAACTGATCCCTCACTCCATAACACAAACTGATCCCTCACTCCATAAAACAAACTGCGCCCTCACTCCATAACACAAACTGATCCCTCACTCCATAACACAAACTGATCCCTCACTCCACAACACAAACTGTCCCCTCACTCCATAACACAAACTGTCCCCTCACTCCACAACACAAACTGTCCCCTCACTCCATAACACAAACTGTCCCCTCACTCCACAACACAAACTGTCCCATCATTCCATCACACAAACTGCTCCCTCACGCTGTAACACAAACTGATCGCTCGCTCCATAACACAAACTGATCCCTCGCTCCATAACACAAACTGATCCCTCACTCCATTGCACAAACTGATCCCTCACTCCATAACACAAACTGATCCCTCACTCCATAACACAAACTGATCCCTCACTCTATAACACAAACTGATCCCTCACTCTATAACACAAACTGATCCCTCACTCCATAACACAAACTGATCCCTCACTCCATAACAGAAACTGTCCCCTCACTCCATAACACAAACTGTCCCCTCACTCCGTAACACAAACTGATCCCTCAGTCCATAACACAAACTGTCCCCTCACTCCATAACACAAACTGTCCCCTCACACCATAACACAAACTGATCCCTCACTCCATAACACAAACTGATCCCTCACTCCATAACACAAACTGATCCCTCAGTCCATAACACAAACTGATCCCTCACTCCATAACACAAACTGTCCCCTCACTCCATAACACAAACTGTCCCCTCACTCCATAACACAAACTGTCCCCTCACTCCATAACACAAACTGCACCCTCCCTCTGTATCATTCCCCTCATTCCACACCATTTATATCATTTACATTTGCATCATTCCCTTTAAATCAATAAAATATATGTACCCTTCCCTTTAAATCAATGATACTGTGAGAAAGCTCTTCAGAAATAATTGCTCTTGCTCGCCATCTAATGGAGGGATGTGTTGACATGTTTGAAGTTAATAGAATAAAGTGCAGAAAATAACAACAGTGACTGCACTTCAGAAGTGCTTCATTGGCTGTGAAGCGCTTGGGACGTCCTGAGGTCGTGAAAGGCGCTATATAAATGCAACTCTCTCTCTTTCCTTTTCTTTAAACGGACAGCAGTTGGGATTCATTTAAACTAGAAATGGAGAAGGGAGGAGGAGTCTGGCTGAAACTGTTGCTGCTGGTCACGAGTTAGCTTGTTCTGGTTATTGCCGGCATGCGGTGAAAACAACGGTTGGCGAGCATTGCCCCATTCATTCGCATTGTCGGAGGAGTGAATCAGGCCTTCTGTATATTGTGGAAGTGTTGGGAGGACCAGATTATTGCACACGTACGATGTAAACAGTGCCAGCACAGCTGACCTCACATCAGTTTGCAAGGCGACGGCCGATTTTACACACCTGGGCTGCTGGTGGGGAGTCTTGTCTGCCGGGACCGCCTGTTGGAAGATTCGGGAGGAAGCGCCCACAATTTCCCAATCTTTGCTCCCGCGGGTGAGGCTGCCCACCACAACCGTGACTTGATAAAAACCGAGCCTGTTATAATAACACACACACACTGCCTACCTACATTGCGCCAGGAGTAAGGAACCGGCCATGATAACTGGGGAGC
Source organism: Squalus acanthias (assembly GCA_030390025.1). NCBI lineage: Eukaryota > Metazoa > Chordata > Chondrichthyes > Squaliformes > Squalidae > Squalus > Squalus acanthias. Next base: position 552,316 of record JASTWF010000110.1, on the reverse strand, counting down.
GGCAACTCTTACAGTCGGGAGAAGTGCCAAGCTCATTTTGGCGCCCTGGCAGATTGGAGAACGGGACGAACAGGAGCAGGAGGCGCCCTTGAGCCCTTCATCCAAGTGGTGCAGCAAAAAAGATGCTGCTCTCTTCAAAGCAAATGCCTGGATAGAAGTGGCAGAGCAAGTCAACACTGTCTCCTTGAGTCGCAGGAGCGGATTAGCAGCGAGTCCACCCCCCCCCCCCCCATATCTTTACTCTATGTTGTGTCAGCACTGGCTCTGTGGGTAGCACCCTCGCCTCTGATTCAGAAGGTTTGGGTTCAAGTCGATATATTTCCAAGTCAGGATGGTGTGTGACTTGGAGGGGTACTTGGAGGTGGTGGTGTTCCCATGCACCTGCTGCCCTTGTCCTTCTAGGTGGTAGAGGTCGCGGGTTTGGGAGGGGCTGCCGAAGAAGCCTTGGCGAGTTGCTGCAGTGTATCCTGTAGCTAGTACACACTGCATGTCCATGAGGAAGAACAAGTGGAGCTGACGGTCAAGGAGCAGAAAGATCAAGTCCTGATTCGACTACTGAGCTCAGGGACTGGGAGCTCACTCAGTACAAAGGAAACTTACTGAGTGTCAGCGTTTCACACAGCCATTTGAGTGTCTGCCAAGTACTCTGCAAGGCCTGGGTGACTATGGAGGTATTCACCAGCTCCATGTGTACAGTAATACATGACCACCTAACTAAATTGCAACTACAAGGTAGGGTCAATGGAAGGCTTCATGGGTGGGATATAACTTATGATGCGGAGATGCCGGTGTTGGACTGGGGTGGACAAAATTGAGAGGTCGCACAACACCAGGTTATAGTCCAACAGTTTTATTTGAAATCACAAGCTTTCGGAGCTATCGATTGCCCCTTCCTCAGGTGAAGTAAATAGATACAGAATCGCCAAAGCATATATAGATAGACAACAAAGCATATGTACCTTACAATTGCCGAGGTGTGATAAAGTTAATCAGGTCAGCCAGGAAGGTACCACATCAAAGACATAGCAAGATACAACTGAGACAATGAGGTGTAGTCGCAGGGGATCTAACGTGTCAAAAGCTGCCGTCTGTATGTAAAACGAAAAGCTTTAAAATTTTAACTTTTTTACTGGGAAAATTTTTACTTTAGATAACCTTAGAAACACACGACAACGCAAAATCATCGAGCAGAAACTGATAGCCAAGTTCCGCACTCATGAAGACGGTCTCAACCGGGATCTTGGGTTTATGTCACGATACATGACGTGATCCGGACTCGAGTCGTCGTTGGCTTATTCACAGATGTGATTCCCAGTAAAAAAGTAAAGATTTTCCCAGTAAAAAAGTAAAATTTTTAAAGCTTTTCGTTTTACATACAGACGGCAGCTTTTGACATGTTAGAACCCCTGCGACTACACCTCATTGTCTCAGTTGTATCTTGCTATGTCTTTGATGTGGTACCTTCCTGGCTGACCTGATTAACTTTATCACACCTCGGCAGATAGTCAGGATGATTTAATTTAGTTGTCTGCAATTGTAAGGTACACATGCTTTGTTGTCTATCTATATATGCTTTGGCGATTCTGTATCTATTTACTTCACCTGAGGAAGGGGCAATCGATAGCTCCAAAAGCTTGTGATTTCAAATAAAACTGTTGGACTATAACCTGGTGTTGTGTGACCTCTCAATTTTGGGATATAACTTGCCAAGGGGGTGAGCGGGGGGGGGGGGGGGGTGGAGTTGAAAGACATCTAAGGTATTACTTGATTTGACATTCACTATGTCTAACAGTGTGAGGCTAAAACAAAGTGAAAAGGATGCTGGGTTATGATGTCAAGCCAGTACAGTGTCAATGCCCAGAGGTCACAGGTCAGGCCTCACCTGGAGTACTGCAGTCAGGTTTGGTCACTGTGAACTATGGGGACATTCCAGGTTGTGGCAGAGGATGGAGATGCTTGGACCTTGGCTTTAGAGGAAAGATCTATGAGGAATGCCGAGTTAAGCTGTGGCTCTTCAGTCTGATGAACCTCCCAGAGGGAAACCTATGGAGGTATATAACATACTTAAAAAGACAAAGAAAATATAGCTGCAATCAAACTTTCAAAGACACCAAGGCAGCAGAACAGGAAGGCGCAGGGTCAGGGATGTGAGGAACAAGAGGGACAGACATGAGGAAGTATTTCTTTACACAGGGAGTGGTCAACAGTTGGAATGGGCTACAAGGGAGGGTGGGCGAGGGCAGGACTTTGGGTTTATTGAAGGAACAGTGACTGCAATGAGGAAATGGTTGGGTTGGGGTCTCGAAGGATTAGATCAATGGGACAAAGGATTTCCATCCGAAAGTGATCTTGTGATCTGGTGGCACTGACGAATCTTTATTTCAGTGGTGTGGCTCCCTGATGTAAGACAGCTCCTCACTACAATCAATAAATATAAACACACCATTCACTGCAGTTACACATCAATTCAACAAGTAGTATAGGGCCATGGGGACCGCGAGAGTAGCAATTCCATTTTGCTGTTGATTCCTACCTGACGCCCGCTCCCAAAACCACACATAACAAAGAGTATTTCCAGCGCCGAGGAAGATTGTGATGCTAATATTTAAAAATAGTTCGGAACAGTTTCCACTGGAATTAGATTGGGAAAACAGCATAACACTGGAGGGGGAAGGTGGGGGCAGGGCTGGAAAAGAGCTGGATTAAAATAACTAAAGATACAGTGAGTAGCACAGGGTGCTGGGGGAGGGGTTACTGAGTAAAAGTGAGAGGCAGCTGGTTTAATGTCAGTACAGATACAGTCAGTGACACAGGGGGCTGGAGGGTGAGGGGTTACTAAGTGACAGTGTGAGGGACTTGGATTAACATCAGTACAGATAGTCAGTAACACAGGTGACTGGGAGAGGTGTTACTGAGTGACAGTGTGGGGGAGCTGAATTAACATCAGTACAGATACAGTCAGTAACACAGGGCACTCGGAGAGGTGTTACTGAGTGACAGTGTGGGGGAGCTGAATTAACATCAGTACAGATACAGACAGTAACACAGGGGACTGGTAGAGCTGTTACTGAGTGACAGGGTGAGGGAGCTGAATTAGGATCAGTACAGATACAGTCAGTAACACAGGGCACTCGGAGAGGTGTTACTGAGTGACAGTGTGAGGGAGCTGGATTAACATCAGTACAGATACAGTCAGTGACACAGGGCGCTGGGGCAAGGGGTTATTGAGTGACAGTGTGAGGGAGCTGGATTAACATCAGTACAGATTCAGTCAGTGACACAGGGCGCTGGGGCAAGGGGTTATTGAGTGACAGTGTGAGGGAGCTGGATTAACATCAGTACAGATTCAGTCAGTAACACAGGGCGCTGGGGATGGGGTTACTGAGTGACAGTGTGAAGGAGCTGATTTAATGTCAGTACAGATACAGTCAGTAACACAGGGGGCTGTGGGGAGGGTTTACTGAGTGACAGTGTGAGGGAGTTGGATTAACAGCAGTACAGATACAGTCAGTGACACAGGACATTGGAGGGAGAGGTTAATGAGTGATAGTGTGAGGGAGCTGGATTAACATCAGTACAGATACAGTCAGTGACACAGGGTGCTGGAGGAGGGGTTACTGAGTGAAAGTGTGAGGGAGCTGGATTAACATCAGTACAGATACAGTCAGTAACACGGGGTGCTGGGGGAGAGGGGTTACTGAGTGAAAGTGTGAGGGAGCTGGATTAACTTCAATACAGATACAGTCAGTGACAAAGGGGACTGAGAGAGGGGTTACTGAGTGACAGTGTGAGGGAGCTGGATTAATATTAGTACAGATAAAGTCAGTGACACAGGGTGTTGGGGAGGGATTATTGAGTAACAGTGTGAGGGAGCTGGATTAAAATCAGTACAGATACAGTCAGTAACACAGGGGGCTGGGTGGAAGAGTTACTGAGTGACAGTTTGAGAGAGCAGGATTTACATCAGTACAGATATAGTCAGTAGCACAGAGTGCTGGGGTGGTGTTACTGAGCGAATGTGTGAGGGAGCTGGATTAACATCATTACAGATACAGTCAGTGACAAAGTGGACTGTGAGAGGGGTTACTGAGTGAAAGTGTGAGGGAGCAGGATTAACATCAGTACAGGTACAGTCAGTGACACAGGGTGCTGGGGAGGGGTTACTGAGTGACAGTGTGAGGGAGCTGGATTAACATCAGTACAGATACAGTCAGTGACAGAGGGTGCTGGGGGGAGAGGATTTACTGAGTGGCAGTGTGAGGGAGCTGGATTAACATCAGTAAAGATACAGTCAGTAACACAGGGTGCTGGGGGAGTGGTTACTGAGTGACAGTGTGAGGGAGCTAGATTAACATCAGTAAAGATACAGTCAGTGTCAAAGGGAGCTGGGGGGAGAGGTTACTGAGTGACAGAGTGAGGGAGCTGGATTAACATCAGTAAAGATACAGTCAGTGTCAATGGGAGCTGGGGGAGGAGTTACTGAGTGACTCTGTGAGGGAGCTGGATTAACATCAGTACAGATACAGTCAGTGACACAGGGTGCTGGGGGGAGAGGTTACTGAGTGACAGAGTGAGGGAGCTGGATTAACATCAGTAAAGATACAGTCAGTGTCAATGGGAGCTGGGGAGGAGTTACTGAGTGACTCTGTGAGGGAGCTGGATTAACATTAGTACAGATACAGTCAGTAACACAGGGTGCTGGGGGGTTGGGTTACTGAGTGACAGTATGAGGGAGCTGGTTTAACATCAGTACAGATACAGTCAGTGACACAGGGTGCTGGGGGGAGGGGTTACTGAGTGACAGTGTGAGGGAGCTGGATTAACATCAGTACAGATACAGTCAGTGACAGAGGGTGCTGGGGGGAGAGGGGTTACTGAGTGGCAGTGTGAGGGAGCTGGACTAACATCAGTAAAGATACAGTCAGTGACAGAGGGAGCTGGGGGGAGGGGTGACTAAGTGACAGTGTGAGGGAGCTGGATTAACATCAGTACAGATACAGTCAGTGACACAGGGTGCTGGGGGAGGGGTTACTGAGTGACAATATGAGAGAGCTGGATTAACATCAGTACAGATACAGTCAGTAGCACAGGGTGCTGGGGGAGAGGGATTACTGAGTGACAGTGTGAGGGAGCTGGATTAACATCAGTAAAGATACAGTCAGTGACACGGTGCTGGGGGAGGGGTTTCTGAGTGACAGTGTGAGGGAGCTGGAATAACATCAGTACAGATACAGTCAGTAATACAGGGAGCTGGGGGAGAGGGGTTACTGAGTGACCGTGTGAGGAAGCTGGATTAACATCAGTACAGATACAGTCTGTAACACAGGGGGCTGGGTGGATGGGTTACTGTGTGACAGTGTGAAGGAGCTGGTTGAATGTCAGTGCAGATACAGTCAGTGACACAGGGTGCTGGGGGAGGAGTTACTAAGTGACAGCGTGAGGGAGCTGGATTAACATCAGTAGAGATACAGTCAGTGACACAGGGGACTGGGGGGAGGGGTTACTGAGTGACAATGTGAGAGAGCTGGATTAACATCAGTACAGATACAGTCAGTAGCACAGGGGGCTGGGGGAGAGGGGTTACTGAGTGACAGTGTGAGGGAGCTGGATTAACATCAGTACAGATACAGTCAGTGATACGGTGCTGGGGGAGGGGTTTCTGAGTGACAGTCTGAGGGAGCTGGAATAACATCAGTACAGATACAGTCAGTAATACATGGAGCTGGGTGAGAGGGGTTACTGAGTGACAGTGTGAGGAAGCTGGATTAACATCAGTACAGATAAAGTCAGCGAAAAAGGGGACTGGGAGATGTGTTACTGAGTGACAGTGTGAGGGAGCTGGATTAATATCATTACAGATACAGTCAGCGAAACAGGGTGCTGGGGGGAGAGGGGTTAATGAGTGACAGTGTGGGGGAGCTGGATTAACATCAGTACAGATAAAATCAGTGACACAGGAGGCTGGGGTGTGTGGATACTTAGTTCAGTGTGAGGGAGTTGGTTTAATGTCAGTACAGCTACAGTCAGTAACACAGGGGGCTGGTCGGAAGGGTTACTGAGTGACAGTGTGTTGGAGCTGGATTAACATCAGTACAGATACAGTCAGTAACACAGGGGGCTGGGCGGAAGGGTTACCGAGTGACAGTGTGAGGGAGCTGGATTAACATCAGTACAGATACAGTCAGTGATACAGGGTGCTGGGGGAGTGGTTACTGAGTGACAGTGTGAGGGAGCTGGATTAACATTAGTACAGATACAGTCAGTAATATAGGGTGCTGGGGGAGGGGTTACTGAGTGACAGTGTGAGGGAGCTGGATTAACATTAGTACAGATACAGTCAGTGACACAGGGTTCTGGGGGAGGGGTTACTGAGTGACAGTGTGAGGGAGCTGGATTAACATCAGTACAGATACAGTCAGTGACACAGTGTGCTGAGGAAGGGGTTACTGAGTGGCAGTGTGAGGGAGCTGGACTAACCTCATTACAGATACAGTCAGTAACACAGGAGACTTGAGGAGGGTTTACTGAGTGACAGCATGTTGGAGATGGATTAACATCAGTACAGATACTGTCAGTAACACGGTGCGGAGCAAGGAGTTCTGAGTGACAGTGTGGGGGAGCTGGATTAACATCAATACACATTTCACTCAATGCTCTTAAAAATTCCAGTTGTTCTTGACACTGCCCCCCAGTGGTGTCACTCGGACAAACTCCTAACCCTGTGCTAGCTGGTGAAGAGATGTACACTAAACTAGATTGGGCAAAGCTGTCTATGCTTTCATTAGATTTATGCTGAAATATTCTTATTGGTAAGGAGCTGAAAACTTTGAAATGTGCATGACCCAGGGAGAGCGGAAACTCCTTGGAGCAGCCTCGGCATCAAAACAAAGTCAAGTTTATAATAATGAGAAGTCGCACAACACCAGGTTATAGTCCAACAGATTTATTTACTAAGTTTATAATAGAGAAAGGACAGTTGATATCATCGCTGTTTCTTGGAATGGTTTTGAAGTCAGTGCTGCTATTGAAATGTAACACTGTTACATTACTGGTATCTTCAGAAACCAAATGGTCACTGATAAACTGAGAGCGATTCAGCAGCGAACTGGCTGATGATCTAATAGTCGAACTCGTGAACCAGCTCAGCCTGTGGTTTGGGGGGAGAGGTGATGTTGGATTAATCTGCACATTTATATTTTTAACAACGATTGTATCATTTGTAAAAACATCTGTCATTTTTGCTCACACCATTTTAAGCAGACTTAAAGCGCAATGAACATTATGGAGCCGATCTATAAAATACTATTAATTCGGTGCGATGTTGAAAATACACTTTTGCCATGGGTCACTTCCGCTGCTGTCTGCTCACGATCGCAGCTTGCTATCCTGCATCACATGAGCAACTGTCCCTCCGTCTCATTCAGTCCTGCTCGGTGTCCCGTTACTGTGGTGTCGGGGCGGCCCGGAGCTCACTATGTGCAGAGAAATAAATCTCTTTAAATTCACCAACATTTTGCGTTTCATCAGTTATTTTAAACCCTCTCCGGTAAGATTTTTTCTTTCACTTCTAGCATAAATGTTACTCTGTTTCTGAGTTCCCCCTGACTCTGTGTGACTTCTGCTGACTGTTTAATCGGGGCTGGAGTTCAATCGCTCACTGATCTAAAGTGAATGAAGCTCAGCTCATTCCCTGAGATCTTCAGTCTCATTCAGTCGGGCTCCTGTGAACAGGTAGATTCCCGCTCACCATCTGCCCTCCAGTTACTGTCCCACACTGTGAGTTACCTGAACCTCTAACTGTAGCTGGGACTTACACTGTGAGTTACCTGAACCTCTAACTGTAGCTGGGACTTATTAATCAATTCATTGATCTCTCACAAGTCTTTAATTATTATTTATTAATGTGTCAGATATTCGCGTGTGTATGTTTTACACGTGTGTATGATATCACAGTAACGGGACACCGAGCAGGACTGAATGAACTGGAGGAAGAGTTTCTCATGTGAGGCAGGGTTTGAGTTTGCAGTGGAAGTGACCAGAACAAAGTGGCGAAATCATTTCAAAATCAAATCGAAAAAAGCCCAAAATCAGATCATTAACATAGAAATGTAAAAATCATACATTTAAAATGATGAATTTTGCCTTTACTCACTGTAGTTTCTTCAAAAAAAGTTCGAGTGGGTATGTTTGAGATATCAGTAAAATAACTGGCAGAGTGTGCAGACCGACAGAGGCCTGGGCCCGGGTCCATCGCCATCTCCTTCTCTCGCCATCCCCATCTATTTCCATCTATTTATTTCTCCAGTCCCCGCTCCATGTGCCCCGGGGAGATCCCACCGCCCCGGGCACACTGACCCATTACTTCCTGAGCAGGGCTGTTGTCCCATGAACCATTTCATCTGGTTCAGATAATAACATCGAACAGACCCTTTATTCATTTCAATAGTTTATTTTAAGATCTCCTGCCCCAAGCTTGGTTATCGGGAGAGACCAAAAAGACAGAAGAGATGCTGAGGGCGGGGATTACATTGGACAGACGCGGCTTTTCATCAGGTTGATGTCCTTCTGACTTGGGTTTACAAACAGATTTTTTTTTAAGGTTTCAAATTCTTTCGATATAAAAATAATTGCCCCTTTACCCATGTCCAATAATTGCTATTTTTATAATATCTCCGTACATCAAATCTCAATTCTGCACATTTACGCCTCAATTAACATCACTAAAAACAATGTAGTCATTTATCTCATTGCTATTCCTGGAATCTTGCTGTGCACAGATTGGCGGCTGCATTTCCTTACACTAACCGGTGACTACACTTTAAAGTACTTTATTGGCTGTGAAAGACTTCGTGCCGTCCTGAGGTTGTGAAAGGTGTAAATCCGAATTGTTTCTTTACACATTTATCCACAGCCAGCCATTATTTCTGTCCTCCTCACTTTGCCCGCTGTTTGTGTCTCAATGTTCCTATGGCAGTGACGGGACTCAATCTGAATTCAATCCTCTCGGGTTTAATTTGTTCAGCACACTCGGCATTAAATGAGAGTTCATTTGTTCTTTCTGTATTTAAAGTCGACTTGTAGACAGGGACAAGTAACCGCTATAAAATATCACTTGGTAAATATCAACGGGATTAGACAAAGTCAACATGGATTTATGAAAGGGAAATCGTGTTTGACAAACCGAATGGAGTTTTTTGAGGATGTAACTGGTAGAATAGATAAGGGAGAACCAGTGGAAGTGGTGTATTTGGATTTTCAAAAGGCCTTGGATAAAGTCCCACATAAGAGGTTAGTGTGCAAAATTGAAGCACATGGGATTGGGGGTAATATACTGGCATGGATTGAAAATTGGTTAACAGACAGGAAACAGAGAGTAGGAATAAATGGGTCTTTTTTGGGGTGGCAGGCGGTGGCTAGTGGGGTACCGCAGGGATCAGTGCTTGGGTCCCATGTATTTACAATATATATCAATGATTTGGATGAGGGAATCAAATGTAATATTTCCAAGTTTGCTGATGACACGAAACTAGGTGGGATTGTGAGTTGTGAAGAGGATGCAAAGAGGCTTCAAGGCAATTTAGACAAGTTGAGTGAGTGGGCAAATACATGGCAGATGCAGTATAATGTGGATAAATATGAAGTTATCCACTTCGGTAGGAAAAACAGAAAGGCAGAGTATTATTTAAATGGTGATAGATTGGGAAATGTTGATGTACAGAGGGACCTGGATGTCCTTGTACACCAGTCACTGAAAGCAAACATGCAGGTGCAGCAAACAGTTAGGAAGGCAAATGGTATGTTGGCCTTCATTGCAAGAGTATTTGAGTACAGGAGCAAGGATGTCGTACTACAGTTATACAGGGCCTAGATCTGGAGACATGAGTTCAAATCCCACCACGGCAGCTGGGGAATTTAAATTCAGTTAATTAAATAATTATAAAGCTGGAATTATAAAAGGTAGTATCAGTAATGATGACCATTAAGCTGTCGGATTATTGTAAAAACCCCTCTGGTTCCTTCAGGGAAGGAAATCTGCCATTCTTACCCAGTCTGGCCTATATGTGACTCCAGACCCACAGCAATGTGGTTGACTCTTAACTGCCCTCTGCAGTTCAAGGAGGCAGCTCACCATCATCTTCTGAATGGCAATTCAGGATGGGCAATAAATGCTGGCCTTACCAACGATGCCCACATCCTATGGAGGAATAACAAAAAAAATACCCCAAAAAGCCCACTTCAGGCCGGGCAAATCATAATGAAAGGGTCAGATGGGGCAACTCACAACCGCAGTGCGCAGAACATAGGGAAGGAATTCACATCGGAAATATTCCAAGAGGCGCTATCGTCACAGTTATGCTGGGACTGGAGTTCCAGTTTGTAAATCAAGAAGGGTTTTACTCAAAAGGTTACCCTGGGGGGAGAATTTTCCTGCCAGATTCTCCCGATCTACTGCCGTAACTTCGGGGCAAGATCGGCAGAAACCCTGGAGAAACAGCACAAAACATTGCTTACGCCATTTCTCTGGGATTGTGTCAAAGTTATGGGAGTGGATTGGGGGAATCCCCATGGGAATTCCAGTTACCTGTCCTTTGCCTTTACAGATACGAACTGTTTATTACCAGCATTTTCTGTTCCTAAAATGGGTGAGAATAGATAATACAAAAGGGAGGGCCAACATACAGTAGATTCCATCGGCTGGTCATCTGGTCATTGAGGCAACCGCCCGAGATATCTGCATTCCTCTAATTCCGGTCTCCTGAGCATCCCAGATTCTAATCAGTCCACCATTGGTGGCCGTGCCTTCAGCTACCAAAGCCCCAAGCTCAGGAATTCCCTCCCTAAACCTCTCTGCCTCTCTACCTCTCTCTCCATCTTTAAATCGCTCCGTAAAACCCTACCTCTTTGACCAAGCTTTTATCTCCTTATGTGGCTCGGAGTCAAATTTTGTTTTATAACTCTTCTGTGAAGCGCCTTGGGACGTTTAACTACATTAAAAGCGCTATATAAACACAAGTTGTTGTTGTTGTTGAAACATTGTAAGGAAGTTATTGCCGGTCCAGCAGGAATTCCGATTGATTGAATTCTCCAACCGTTGCCCACCCTGGACATCGCGATCTCCGGGTGTAGGTGGAGTTCTCCCGCTGTCATTTCGCTCGGTATCTCCGCCTCACACCCAAGTACAGGCAGGCCCCGAGCACACTGACAGCGCCAAAGAGGACCACGCGGAGCAGGAGAGCGGGTGGGTGGTGGTCGGGGGGTTGTCTGGTGGTCTCCGCTTGCTCTGTGCAGCTCGGGGTAGGATTCTCAGTGCCTGCAACAAGAATCTGATCATTTACATCAGCCCGATTAGATTCAAAAGGAGACTGTTAATCATTCTTTATCAATTTGCAATATTCAGCTTGTTTCGAAGCGACAAGTACAGTAACAGTTAAATAATGTTCCTCTAACAGAAAGAGCACTGAGGGTTAAATGGTTTAAATAATCAGCCTGTGAATTCCTACCTGTCCCGGGATAGACTGTTAACGTCACATTGCCTTTACTGGTTGTGCCCCAGCACTGTAAGCAGATATCACATACACGCCGCTGTCACTGGGCTCCAGATCCCGCAGCAACAAGGATCCATTCTCTGGGTAGATGTGGACTCTCCCCGTGTGGGAAGGAGCGAACCCCCGGTAATCCGAACAGTTATAACCGGGTCTGTCAGGGTCTGGAGAGCAGTTTGATCGGGTCAGTGTCACTAATGGAGTGTCTGTGGGGATTAAACCCCACTCTATCCTTAAAGTGGAGTAGGGAGTGGGTGTGGAGTAGGAGACGGGGAGAAGGACAGACTGGTTCACGGTCCCCTTCACTTCTCTCTGACCGACACTCACAGTAACACGGCTTCCAGAGGCTGCAACAAAATAAAACAATAAATCAGCTTCAGAAAGGACAAAAAAAAGCTTAGATTTCCTCAGAAAGGGTTTTACTCAGGAGTCTGTTTATAAAGCAGCCCAGGAGTTTGAAATCACGAAATACCTGCAGCATCAACAAAGAAAACATTTGATAGAATAAATATAACGACCAGTCAGACAGCATTAATTTATACAATGAACTTTTTACAATTTATATAAATTACTTGGATGAAGGGACCGAAGGTATGGTTGCTAAATTTGCTGATGCCACAAAGATAGGTAGGAAAGTAAATTGTGAAGAGGACATAAGGAGGCTACAAAGGGATATGGATAGGTTAAGTGAATGGGCAAAAAATTGGCAAATGGAGTATAATGTGGGGAAAATGTGAAGTTGTCCATTTTGGCAGGAAGAATAAAAAAGAAGCATATTATCTAAATGGTGAGAGATTGCAGAGCTCTGAGATGCAGAGGGATCTGGGTGTCCTAGTGCATGAATCACAAAAGGTTAGTATGCAGGTACAGCAAGTAATTAGGAAAGCTAATAGAATGTTATCGTTTATTGCGAGGGGAATTGAATAACAAAGTAGGGAGTTTATGCTTCAGTTATACAGGGCATTGGTGAGACCACATCTGGAGTACTGTGTACAGTATTGGTCTCCTTATTTAAGGAAGGATGTAAATGCGTTGGAAGCAGTTCAGAGAAGGTTTACTAGCCTAATACCTGGAATAGGCGGGTTGTCTTATGAGGAAAGGTTGGACAGGCTAGGCTTGTATCCGCTGGAGTTTAGAAGAGTAAGAGGTGACTTGATTGAAACATATAAGATCCTGAGGGGTCTGGACAGGGTGGATGTGGAGAGGATGTTTCTTCTTGTGGGAGAATCTAGAACTAGGGGTCACTGTTTAAAAATAAGAGGTCGCCCATTTAAGATAGAGATGAGGAGAAATATTTTCTCACAGAGGGTCGTGAGTCTTTGGAACTCTCTTCCTCAGAGGGCGGTGAAAGCAGAGTCTTTGAATATTTTTAAAGCAGAGGTAGATAGATTCTTGGTAAGCAAGAGGGTGAAAAGTTATCAGGAGTAGGCGGGAATGTGGAGTAATTGGATCAGCCATGATCTTATTGAATGGCGGAGCAGGCTCGAAGGGCCGAGTGGCCTACTCCGGCTCCTAATTCGTATGTTCGTATGTATGTTCATACAATCAGAGATTCATACAGCACAGAAGGAAACCATTCGGCCCATCGTGTGTGTACTAGCCCTTTGAAAGATCAACCCTATAAGTCCCACTCCCCCGCTCTTTACCAATAGCCCTGCAAATCTTTCCGTTTGAAGTATTTATTCAATTCCCCTTTGAAGCTTTCTGTTGAAACTGCTTCCACCACTCTTTCAGGCAGTGCATTCCAGACCATAATAACAGCATTTGAGATGCTAGTAATGAAATAGTCACTAATAAATCCAAAAAAAGAATCCAGGAGAAACATTTTTACCCAGAGAGTGGTGAGAATGTGGAACGAGCTACCACAAGGAGTAGTTGAGGTGAATAGTATAGATGCATTTTAGGGGAAACTAGTTAAGTACATGAGGGAGAAAGGAATAGAAGGATATGTTGTTAGGGTGAGGTGAAGTAAATAGATTGTGGACAGGGTCGTGAGGAGCATAAACCCCGGCTTAGACCAGTTTGGCCAAATGGCCTATTCTGTGCTGTAAATTCTATGTAATTCTATGTTATAATCATTAAATAATGACTTGGTAGAAATCAATTGATCCAATCCACCAATTTTACACTGAGAATCCTACCCCGAGCTGCACAGAGCGAGCGGAGACCACCAGACAACTCCCCGACCACCCACCCGCTCTCCTGCTCTGTGTGGTCATCTTTGGCGCTGTCACTGTGCTCGGGACCTGCCTGTACTTGTGTGTGAGGCGGAGATACCGAGCGAAATGACAGCGGGAGAACTCCACCTACAACCAGAGATCGCGATGTCCAGGGGTGGGCAACGGTTAGAGAATTCAATCAATCGGGAGTCCTGCTGGACCGGCAATAACTTCCTTACAATGTTTCAACAACAACAACAATAACTTGTGTTTATACAGCGCTTTTAACATAGTTAAATGTCCCATGGTGCTTTACTGGAGTTTTATAAAACAAATTTGACACCGAGCCACATCAGGAGATATTAGGGCTGATGACCGAAAGCTTGGTCAAAGAGGTAGGTTTTAAGGAGCGACTTAAAGATGGAGAGAGAGAGAGGTGGTGAGGTGGAGAGGTTTAGGGAGGGAATTCCTGAGCTTGGAGCCTTGGCAGCTGAAGGCACGGCCACCAATGGTGGAGCGATTAGAATCTGGGATGCTCAAGAGACCGGAATTAGAGGAGAGCAGATATCTCGGGCGGTTGCCTCAATGACCAGATGACCAGCCTATGGAATCTACTGTATTTTGTCGCTCCATTTAGCATTATCTATTCTCATCCATTATAGGAACAGAAATGCTGGTAATAAACAGTAAAATCTGTAAAGTGAAAGGACAGGTGACTTGAATTTCCATGGGGATTCTCCCTATCCACTCCAATAACTTTGACACAAACCCCAGAGAAATGGCGCAAGCAATGGTTTGTACTGTTTCTCCAGGGTTTCTGCCGATCTTGCCCTGAAGTTAGTGCAGTAGATCGGGAGAATCTGGCAAGAAAATTCTCCCCCAGGGTAAAACCCTTCTTGATTTACAAACTGGAACTCCAGTCCCAGCGTAACAGTGGCGATAGCGCCTCTTGGAATACCTCCGATGTGAATTCCTGCCCTGTGTTCTGCGCACTGCGGTTCTGAGTTGCCCTTCCGACCCTTTTGTCTTTCACTGTGATTTGCTCGGCCTGTTCTGTAAAGTGGGCTTTTTGGGGCCTTTTATTTGTTATTCGTCCATATCATGTGGGCATCGCTGGTAAGGCCAGCATTTATTGCCCATCCCGAATTGCGATTCAGAAGATGATGGTGACCCGCCTCCTAGAACCGCAGAGGGCAGTTAAGAGTCAACCACATTGCTGTGGGTCTGGAGTCACATATAGGCCAGACTGGGTAAGGACGGCAGATTTCCTTCCCTGAAGGAACCAGATGGGCATTTACAACAATCCGACAGTTTAATCGTCATCATTACTGATACTACCTTTCATAATTCCAGCTTTATAATTATTTAATTAACTGAATTTAAATTCCCCAGCTGCAGTGTTGGGATTTGAACTCACGTCACCAGATCATTAGTCCAGGCCTACCTCCAGTAACATAACCACTATGCTACCGTACCTCCGACCCGCGATCATCAGTTGCTCCAGTTTGTGCAACTCACTGCTCATTTACCACACCGAGTGTTAGTTGAGACAGTGACCTTCGATTATAAGAACATATGAATATAAGAAACAGGAGCAGGAATAGGCCAATCGGCCCCTCGAGCCTGCTCTGCCATTCAATAAGATCATGGCTGATCCAATCTTGGCCTCAATACCACTTTCCCGCTCTCTCACCATACCCCTTGACTCCCTTGTAGTTCAAATGTCTGTCAATCTCCGCCATGAATATATTCAATGACTCCGCCTCCACAGCTCTCTGGGGTAGAGAATTCCAAAGATTCACGACCTTCTGAGAGAAGAAATTCCTTCTCATCTCCATCTTAAATGGACGACCCCTTATTCTGAAACTATGCCCCCTTGCTCTAGATATCCCCACTAGGGGAAACATCCTCTCAGCATCCACCCGGTCAATCCCCCTCAGAATCTTATATGTTTCAATAAGATCACCTCTCATTCTTCTAAACTCCAATGAGTATAGGCTCAACCTGCTCAACTATTCGTCATACATCAACACCTTCATCCCAGGAATCAACCGAGTGAACCTTCTCTGCACTGCCTCCAATGCAAGTATATCCTTCCTTAAATATGGAGACCAGGTGTGATTTCACCAGCACCCTGTAAAGTTGCTTCAAACCTTCCCTACTTTTATACTCTATTCCCCTTGCAATAACGTCTAACATTCCAGTAGGCTTCCTAATTACCTGCTGTACCTGCATGCTAACGTTTTCTGTTTCATGTACTGGGACCCCCAGATCCCTTTTTACTGCAGCATTTTGTAGTCTCACTTCATTTAAATAATAATTTGCTTTTTTATTCTTACTTCCAAAGTGAATAATCTCACATTTTCCTACATTATACTAGATCTGCCAAACTTTTGCCCAATCACTTAACCTATCTTTATCCCTTTGCAGACCCGTTGTGCCCTCCTCACAACTTGCTATCCCAGCTATCTTTATATCATCAGCAAATTTGGCTACAGTACACTTGGTCCCGTCATCCAAGTCATTAGTATGGGCTGATAAGTGGCAGGTAACATTCACGCCACAGAAGTGCCAGGCAATGACTATCTCCAACAAGCGAGAGTCTAACCACCTCCCCATGACATTCAACGGCATTACCATTGCTGAATCCCCCACCATCAACATCCTCGGGGTCACCATTGACCAGAAACTTAACTGGACCAGCCACATAAATACTGTGGCAACAAGAGCAGGTCAGAGGCTAGGTATTCTGCGGCGAGTGTCTCACCTCCTGACTCCCGAAAGCCTTTCCACTATCTACAAGGCACAAGTAAGGAGTGTGATGGAATACTCTCCACTTGCCTGGATGAGTGCAGCTGCAACAACACTCAAGAAGCTCGACACCATCCAGGACATAGCAGCCAGCTTGATTAACACCCCATCCACCACCTTAAACATTCACTCCCTCCACCACCGGCATACTGTGGCTGCAGTGGGTACCCTCTACAAGATGCACTGCAACAACTCGCCAAGGCTTCTTCGGCAGCACCTCCCAAACCCGGGAACTCTTCCACCTAGAAGGACAAGGGCAGCAGGCACATGGAAACACCACCACCTCCAAGTTCCCCTCCAAGTCACACACCATCCTGACTTAGAAATATATCACCGATCCTTCATCATCGCTGGGTCAAAATCCTGGAACTCCCTACCTAACAGCCCTGTGGGAGTACCTTCACCACACGGACTGCAGCAGTTCAAGAAGGCAGCTCACCACCACCTTCTCAAGGGCAACTAGGGATGGGCAATAAATGCTGGCCTTGCCAGCGACACCCAGATCCCATGAACGAATAAAAAAAAAAATATAGATTGTAAATAGTTGAGGCCCAAGCACTGATCCCTGTGGCACCCCACCAGTTACTGATTGCCACTCGGAAAATGACCCATTTATCCTGACTCTCTGTTTTCTGTTAGTTAGCCAATCCCCGATCCATGCCAATATATTACCCCCAACCCCGTGCGCTCTTATCTTGTGCAGTAACCTTTTATGTGGCACCTTATCGAATGCCTTCTGGAAATCCAAATACACTACATCTACTGATTCCCCTTTATCCACCCTGTTTGTTACATCCTCAAAGAACTCTAGCAAATTTGTCAAACACTATTTCCCCTTCATAAAACCATGTTGACTCTGCTTGATTGTCTTATGATTTTCTAAATGTCCTGCTATTACCTCCTTAATAATGGATTCCAGTATTTTCCCAATGACAGATGTTATGCTAACTGGCCTATAGCTTCCTGCTTTCTGCCTCCCTCCTTTCTTGAATAGTAGCGTTACATTTGCGGTTTTCCAATCCGCTGGGACTTCTCCAGAATCCAGGGAATTTTGGTAGATTACAACCAACGCATCCACTATCTCTGCAGCTACTTCTATTAACCGGTTACTTGTCCCTTTCTACAAGTGGACTTCAAACAAAGAAAGAACAAATGAACTCTCATTTAATGCAGAGTGTGCTGAACAAATTAAACCCGAGAGGATTGAATTCAGATTTAGCCCCGTCACTGCCAAAGGAACATTGAGACACAAACAGCGGACAAAGTGAGGAGGACAGAAATAATGGCTGGATGTGGATAAATGTGTAAAGAAACAAGTCGGATTTACGCCTTTCACAACCTCAGGACGGCACGAAGACTTTCACAACCAATAAAGTGCTTTAAAGTGTAGTCACCGGTTACTGTAAGGAAATGCAGCAGCCATTCTGTGCACAGCAAGATTCCAGGAATAGCAATGAGATAAATGACTACATTGTTTTTAGTGATGTTAATTGAGGCGTAATTGTGCAGAATTGAGATTTGATGTACGGAGATATTATAAAAATAGCATTTATTGTTCATGGTTAAAGGGGCAATTATTTTCATATAGAAAGAATTTGAAACCTTTTTTTAAAAAAAAATCTGTTTGCAAACCCAAGTCAGAAGGACATCAACCCTGATGAAAAGCCGCGTCTGTCCAATGTAATCCCCGCCCTCAGCATCTCTCCTGTCTTTTTGGTCTCTCCCAATAACCAAGCTTGGGTCATGAGATCTTAAAATAAACTATTGAAACTAAAAAATGTCTGTTCATTTTATTATCGGAATGAGATGAGGCCGCTTATTGAAAGCGGTGAAATGGTTAATGGGACAGCAGCCGCCCCGGGCCCTGCTCAGGAAGCAATGGGTCAGTGTGCCTGGGGCGGTGGAATCTCTCCGGGGCTCATGGAGCTGGGGCTGGAGATAGAGATAGATGGAGATGGCGAGAGATGGAGATGGAGATGGACCCGGGCCCAGGCCTCTGTCGGTCTGCACACTCTGCCAGTTATTTTAATGATACCTAAAACATACCCACTTGAGCTGTTTTTGAAGGAACTATGTTGACTAAAGACCGAATTTATTATTTTTAAAGTGTGATTTTTACATTTCTATGTTAATAATTTGATATTTTGTTAGTTCGAATTTATTTTGAAATAATGTTGCCACTTTGTTCTGGTCACTTCCGCTGCAAACCCAAACCCTGCCTCACATGAGAAACTCTTCCTCCATTTCATTCAGTTCAGCTCGGTGTCCCGTTACTGTGATATCGGGGCGGCCCGGAGCTCACTATGTGCAGGGAAATAAATCTCTTTAAATTCATCAAAATTTTCCCTTTCATCAATTATTTTATTTTCCTCTCCGGTAAGTTGTTTTCTTTCACTTCCAGTATAAATGTAATTCTATTTCTGAGTTCCCCTTGACTCTGTGTGACTTCTGCAGACTGTCTTTAATCGGGGCTGGGGTTCAATCGCTCACTGATCTAAAGTGAATGAAGCTCAACTCGTTCCCTGAGATCTTCAGTCTCATTCAGTCGGGCTCCTGTGAACAGGTTGATTCCCGCTCACCATCTGCACTCCAGTTACTGCCCCACACTGTGAGTTACCTGAACCTCTGACTGTAGCTGGGACTTATTAATGAATGAAGTCATCTCTCACAAGTCTTTAATTATTATTTTTTTATTTATGTGTCAGATATTCTCGCGTGTATGTTTTATTAAATGTGTAAAATTGGCAGATTGGATCAATTGATCTCTATGAACTCTTTACTTAATGATTAAGACATAGAATTACATACAATTTACATTACAGAAGATGCCATTTGGCCAAACTGGTCTTAGCCTCCCCACAATCTATGTACTTCACCTCACCCTAACAACATATCCTTCTACTTTTTTCTCCCTCATGTATTTATCTAGTTTCCCCTTAAATGCATCTATACTATTCACCTCAACTACTCCTTGTGACAGTGAGTTCCACATTCTCACCAGTCTCTGGGTAAAAATGTTTCTCCTGAATTATTTTTTGGATTTATTACTCACTATTTAATTACTAACGTCTCAAATACTGTTATTATGATCTGGAACACATTGTCTGAAAGGGCGGTGGAAGCAGATTCAACAGTAAACTTCAATGGGGAATTGAATATAGACTTGGAAAGGAAAGTATTTGCAGGGCTATTGGGAAAGAGCGGGGGAGTGGGACTGATTGGATTGCTCATTCAAAGAGCCGGCACAGGCACAATGGGCCGAATGGCCTCCTTCTGTGCTGTATGAATCTCTGATTGTATAATTTCATGCTCTCTGACTGGTCCTTATATTTATTCCACCAAACTCCTGGGCTGCTTTATAACCAGACTCCTGAGTAAAACCCTTTCTAAGGAATTCGAAGCTTTTTTTTGTCCTTTCTGAAACTGATTTATTGTTTTAATTTGTTGCAGCCTCTGGAAGCAATGTTACTGTGATCGGATGTCAGAGAGAAGTGAAGGGGACCGTGAACCAGTTTGTCCTTCTCCCCGTCTCCTACTCCACACTCACTCCCTACTCCACTTTAAAGATAGACTGGGTTTTATTCCCCGGAGACACTCCATTAGTGATACTGACCCGATCAAACTGCTCTCCAGACCCTGACAGACCCGGTTATACCTGTTCAGATTACCAGCGGGACAATCCTTCCCACAGGGGGAGAGTCCACATCTACCCAGAGAATGGATCCTTGTTGCTGCGGGATCTGCAGCCCAGTGACAGCGGCGTGTATGTGATATCTGTTTACAGTGATGGGGACACAACCAGTAAAGGCAATGTTACGTTAGCAGTCTATTCCGGGACAGGTAGGAATTCACAGGCTGATTATTTAAACCATTTAACCCTCAGTGCTCTTTCTGTTAGAGGATCATTATTTAACTGTTACTGTACTTGTCGCTTCGAAACAAATTGAATATTGCCAGCAAATTGACAAAGAATGATTAACAGTCTCCTTTTGAATCTAATCGGGTTGTTGTAAATGATCACATTCTTGTTGCAGGCACTGAGAATCCTACCCCGAGCTGCACAGAGCAAGCGGAGACCACCAGACAACCCCCCGAACACCCACCAGCCGCTCCCCTGCTCCGTGTGGTCATCTTTGGCGCTGCCACTGTGCTCGGGACCTGCCTGTACTTGTGTGTGAGGCGGAGATACCGAGCGAAATGACAGCGGGGGAACTCCACCTACACCCAAAGATCGCGATATCCAGGGATGGGCAACGGCTGGAGAATTCAATCAATCGGAATTCCTGCTGGACCGGCAATAACTTCCTTACAATGTTTCAACAACAACAATAACTTGTGTTTATATAGCGCCTTTAACGTAGTTAAACGTCCCAAGGCGTTGCCGAGTGTTATAAAACAAAATTTGACACCGAGCCACATCAGGAGATATTAGGGCTGATGACCAAAAGCTTGGTCAAAGAGTAGGGTTTAAGGAGCGACTTAAAGATGGAGAGAGCGAGGTGGTGATGGGGAGAGGTTTAAGGAGGGAAATCCTGAGCTTGGGGCCTTGGCAGCTGAAGGCACGGCCACCAATGGTGGACTGATTAGAATCTGGGATGCTCAAGAGACCGGAATTAGAGGAGAGCAGATATCTCGGGCGGTTGCCTCAATGACCAGATGACCAGCCTATGGAATCTACTGTATTTTGTCCCTCCATTTTGCATTATCTTTTCTCATCCATTATAGGAACAGAAATGCTGGGAATAAACAGTTCGTATCTGTAAAGGAAAAGGACAGGTGACTGGAATTCCCATGGGGATTCTCCCAATCCACTCCCATAACTTTGATGCAAACCCCAGAGAAATGGCGTAAGCAATGTTTTGTGCTGTTTCTCCAGGGTTTCTGCCGATCTTGCCCCGAAGTTAGGGCAGTAGATCGGGAGAATCTGGCAAGAAAATTCTCTCCCCAGGGTAACCTCTTGATTTACAAACTGGAACTCCAGTCCCAGCGTAATTGTGGTGATAGCGCCTCTTGGAATATCTCCGATGTGAATTCCTGCCCTCTGTTCTGTGCATTGCGGTTGTGAGTTGCTCTTCCGAACCTTTTGTCTTTTACTGTGATTTGCTCGGCCTGTTCTGTAAAGTGGGCTTTTTGGGGCTTTTATTTGTTATTCATCCATATCATGTGGGCATCGCTGGTAAGGCCAGCATTTATTGCCAATCCTGAATAGCCATTCAGAAGATGAGGGTGACCCGCCTCCTAGAACCGCAGAGGGCAGTTAAGAGTCAATCACATTGCTTTGAGTCTGGCGTCACATATAGGCCAGACTGGGTAAGGATGGCAGATTTCCTTCCCTGAATGAACTAGATGGGCATTTACAACAATCCGACAGTTTAATGGTCATCATTACTGATACTACCTTTTATAATTCCAGCTTTATAATTATTTAATTAACTGAATTTAAATTCCTCAGCTGCTGTGTTGGGATTTGAACTCACGTCTCCGGATCATTAGTCCAGGCCTACCTCCAGTAACATAACCACTATGCTACTGTACCTCCGACCCCCGACCATCAGTTGCTCCAGTTTGTGCAACTCACTGCTCATTAACCACACCGAGTGTTAGCTTGAGACACTGACCTGCCGATTATAGAAACATAGAAAAATAGGAACAGGAGTAGGCCATTCGGCCCTTCGAGCCTGCTCAGCCATTCAATATGATCATAGCTGATCCTCTGTCTCAATACCATATTCCCGCTCTCTCCCCATACCCCTTGATGCCTTTTGTGTCTAGAAATCCATCAATCTCCTTCTTAAATATAGTCAGTGACTTGGCCTCCACAGCCTTCTGTGGTAGAGAATCCCACAGGTTCACCAGCCTCTGAGTGAAGAATTTCTCCTCATCTCAGTCCCAGATATCCTACCCCGTATCCTGAGACTGTGACCCCTCAATCTAGACCCCACAGCCAGAGGAAACATCTTCCCTGCATCAGTCTGTCTAGCCCTGTCAGAATTCCATACGTTTCAATGAGATCCCCTCTCATTCTTCTAAACTCTAGTGAATACAGGCCTAGTCGACCCAATCTCTGCTCATACAATAGACTTGCCATCCCAGGAATCAGTCTGGTGAACCTTTGCTGCACCCCCTCTATGCAAGTATACCCTTTCTTAGGTAAGGAGACCAAAACTGCTCACAGTACTCCAGGTGTGGTCTCACCAAGGCCCTGTATAACTGTAGTAAGACATCATTGCTCCTGTACTCAAATCCTCTTGCAATGAAGGCCAACATACCATTTGCCTTCCTAACTGCTTGCTGCACCTGCATGTTTGCTTTCAGTGACTGGTGTACAAAGACAACCAGGTCCCTTTATACATCAACATTTCCCAATCAATCACCATTTAAATAATACTCTGCCTTTCTGTTTTTCCTATCGAAGTGGATAACTTCACATTTATCCACGCTATACTGCATCTGCCATGTATTTGCCCATTCACTCAACTTGTCTAAATCGCCTTGAAGCCTCTTTGCATCCTCTTCACAACTCACAATCCCATCTAGTTTCGTGTTGTCAGCAAACTTGGAAATATTACATTTGGTTCCCTCATCCAAATCATTGATATATATATTGTGAGTAGCTGGGGCTCAAGCACTGATCCCTGTGGTACCCCACCAGTCACCGCCTGCCACCCTGAAAAGACCCATTTATTCCTACTCTCTGTTTCCTGCCTGTTAACCAAATTTAAATCCATGCCAGTATATTACCCCAATCCCATGTGCTTTAATTTTGCACACTAACCTCTTATGTGGGACTTTATTAAAGGCCTTCTGAAAATCCAAATACACCATATCCTCTGGTTCTCCCTTATCTATTCTACCAGTTACATTCTCAAAAAACTCCAGTAGGTTTGTCAAACACGATTTCTGTTTCATAAATCCATGTTGACTTTGTCTAATCCCGTTGATATTTACTAAATGATATTTTACAGCGGTTACTTGTACCGGCCTACAAGTGGATCTCAAATACAGAAAGAACAAATGAACTCTCATTTAATGCAGAGTGTGCTGAACAAATTAAACCCGAGAGGATTGAATTCAGATTGAGTCCCGTCACTGCCAAAGGAACATTGAGACACAAACAGCGGGCAAAGTGAGGAGGACAGAAATAATGGCTGGCTGTGGATAAATGTGTAATGAAACAACTTGGATTTACACCTTTCACAACCTCAGGATGGCACGAAGTCTTTCACAGCCAATAAAGTACTTCACAGTGTAGTCACCGGTTACTGTAAGGAAATGCAGCCGCCAATCTCTGCACAGCAAGATTCCAGGAATAGCAATGAGATAAGTGACTAAATTGTTTTTAGTGATGTTAATTGAGGGGTAAATGTATAAAATTGAGATTTGATTTATGAAAATAATATAAAAATAGCAATTATTGGTCATGGTTAAAGGGGCAATTATTTTCATATAGAAAGAATTTGAAACATTTAAAAAAAAAATCTGTTTGCAAATCCAAGTCAGAAGGACATCAACCCTGATGAAAAGCCGCGTCTGTCCAATGTAATCCCCGCCCTCAGCATCTCTTCTGTCTTTTTAGTCTCTCCCAATAACCATGATTGGGGCAGGAGATCTTAAAATAAACTATTGAAATGAAAAAATGTCTGTTGATTTTATTATATGGACGAGATGAGGCCGCTTATTGAAAGCGGTGAAATGGTTCATGGGACAGCAGCCTGGGCCCTGCTTAGGAAGCAATGGGTCAGTGTGCCTGGGGCGGTGGGATCTCTCCGGGGCACATGGAGCTGGGGCTGGAGATAGAGATAGATGGAGATGGCGAGAGATGGAGATGGAGATGGACCCGGGCCCAGGCCTCTGTCGGTCTGCACACTCTGCCAGTTATTTTACTGATACCTCAAACACACCCACTCGAGCTGTTTTTGAAGAAGCTATATTGAGTAAAGGCAAAAATCATCATTTTAAATGTATGATTTTTACATTTCTATGTTAATGATCTGATTTTTTTAAATTTCGAGTTTATTTTGAAATAATTTCGCCACTTTGTTCTGGTCACTTCAGCTCCATTTCATTCAGTTCTGCTCGGTGTTCCGTTACTGTGATATCGGGGCGGCCCGGAGATAATTATGTGCAGGGAAATAAATCTCTTTAAATTCTCCAACAATTTCCCTCTCAGCAGTTATTTTATTTCCCTCTCCGTTAAGTTGTTTTCTTTCACTTCTAGTATAAATGTAATTCTATTTCTGAGTTCCCCTTGACTCTGTGTGACTTCTGCTGACTGTGTTTAATCGGGGCTGGGGTTCAATCGCTCACTGATCTAAAGTGAATGAAGCTCGGCTCATTCCCTCAGACCTTCAGTCTCATTCAGTCGGGCTCCTGTGAACAGGTAGATTCCCGCTCACCATCTGCCCTCCAGTTACTGTCCGACACTGTGAGTTACCTGAACCTCTAACTGTAACTGGGACTTATTAATGAATGAACTGATCTCTCACAAGTCTTTATTTATTATTTATTAATGTGTCAGATATTCTCGTGTGTATGTTTTATCAAATGTGTAAAATTGGCGGATTGTACAATTGATCTCTACCATAGAATTTACAGCACAGAATAGGCCATTTGACCAAACTGGTCTAAACCGGGGTTTATGCTCCTCACGAGCCTGCCCACAATCTATTTACTTCACCTCACCCGAACAACATATCCTTCTATTCCTTTCTCCCTCATGTATTTATCCAGCTTCCCCTTAAATGCATCTATACTATTCACCTCAACTATTCCTTGTGGTAGCTCCTTCCACCTTCTCACCACTCTCTGGGTAAAAATGTTACTCCTGATTTCTATTTTTTTGTATTTATTAGAGACTATTTAATTACTACCGTCTCAAATGCTGTTATTATGGTCTGGAACACATTGTCTAAAATGGCAATGGAAGCAGTTTCAACAGTGAGCTTCAAAGGGGAATTGAATACAGACTTCAAACGGAAAGATTTGAAAGGCTATTGGGAAAGAGGGAGATTGGATCGATCTTTCAAAGAGCTAGTACACGCAGAATGGGCCGAATGGCCTCCTTCTATGCTGTATCAATCTCTGATTGTATAATTTCATGCTCTCTGACTCGTCGTTATGTTTATTCTTTATAATTTTGTTCTTTGTAGATGCTGCAGGTATTTTGTGATTTCAAACACCTCGAATGCTTCGTAACCAGACTCCTGAGTAAAACCCTTTCTAAGCAATTCTAAGGTGTTTTTTTTTTCCTTTCTGAAGCTGATTTATTGTTTTTATTTTATTGCAGCCTCTGGAAGCCGTGTTACTGTGAGCGTCGGTCAGAGAGCAGTGAAGGGGACCGTGAACCAGTCTGTCCTTCTCACTGTCTCCTATTCCACACCCACTCCCTACTCGATTTTAAAGATAGACTGGGGTTTAATCGCCGGAGACAGTCCATTAGTGATACTGACCCGATCAAACTGCTCTCCAGACCCTGACAGACCCGGTTATAACTGTTCAGATTACCGGGGGTTCGCTCCTTCCCACAGTGAGAGAGTCCACATCTACCCAGAGAATGGATCCTTGTTGCTGCGGGATCTGCAGCCCAGTGACAGCGGCGTGTATGTGATATCTGTTTACAGTGATGGGAACACAACCAGGAAAGGCAATGTGACGTTAACAGTCTATCCCGGGACAGGTAGGAATTCACAGGCTGATTATTTAACCCATTTAACCCTCAGTGATCTCTGCTGATAGAGGAACATTATTTAACTATTACTGTACTTGTCGCTTCAAAACAAGCTGAATATTGCCAGCAAATTGATAAAGAATGATTAACAGTCTCCTTTTGAATTTAATCGCGTTGTTGTAATCGACAAAGGGACTTCACAGGAGTGTTATAAAACAAAATTTGACACCGAGCCACATAAGGAGATATTAGGGCAGATGACAAAGGCTTGCTCAAAGAGGTAGGTTTTAAGAAGAGTCTTAATGAAGGAAAGGGAGGTGGCGAGGTAGAGAGGTTCAGAGAGGGAATTCCAGAGCTTAGGGCCTTGGCAGTTGAATGCACGGCCACCAATGGTTGAGCGATTAAAATCGGGGATGCTCAAGAGACCAGAATTAGAAGAGCGCAGATATCTCGGGCGGTTGTGGGGCTGGAGGAAATTACAGAGATAGGGGGGGGGGGGGGGGGGGGTGCGAGGCCATGGATGGATTTGAAAACAAGAATGGGAATTTCAAAATTGAGGCATTGTTTAACCAGTAGCCAATGTAGGTCAACGAGCACCGGGCTGATGGGTGAAGGGGACTTGGTGAGAGTCAGGAACGGGCAGCAGTATTTTGGATGAACTCAAGTTTACAGAGGATAGAAAGTGGGAGGCCATTCAGGAGTGCGTAGCAATAGTCAAGTATAGAGCTAACAAAGGCATGGATGAGGGTTTCAGCAGCAGATGAACTATGAGGGAGGGACAGAGTCGAGCGACGTTCCAGAGATGAAAATAGGTGGTCTTAGTGATGGAACGGATATGTGCTTGGAAGTTCATCCAGGGTTAAATATAACACCAAGGTTGCATTCAGTCTTGTTCAGCCTGAGACAGTTGCCAAGGAGAGGGATGGAGTCGGTGGCTATGGAATGAAGTTTGTGGCTGGGAACTACAGTACAACAGTGACTACATTTCAAAATACTTCACCGGCTGTAAAGCGTGAAAGGCGCTATAGAAATGCAATTCTTTCTTTTTTCACCAAACTCAAACATTGCTGGGCCCGTTCTTAGGGAGAATTTATACAGATGCCTGTGGAATCTGCTGTATTTTTTCTCTCCATTTTGCATTATCTATTCTCGTCCATTATTTCAGATTCTGGAACATGAACAGAAACTGTTGGGAATAACCTGCAGGTCAGCCGTATCTTTAAAAGAAAAGGACAGGTGAATGGAATTCTCCCGAATTACTCCCATCATTCCGGCTGAAACACCAGAGAAATGGCGTAAGCAAAGATTTGTGCTGTTTCTCCAGGATTTCTGCTGAACTTGTCCCGAATTTACGGCAGTAGTTCATGAAGGCCCCCCCCCCCCCCACCCCCAGGAAAATTCTTCCCCCGGTTAACTTTTTCAGTAAAACCCTTCCTCAGAATTGCAAATAGCACTCCAGCGGGCTCGATTCCAGCGTAACTGTGACGATAGCGCCTCTTGGAATAACTCCCCTACGAATTCCTGCCCTGTGTTCTGCGCACTACAGTTGTGAGTTGCCCGTCCGACCCTTCTGTCTTTGGTCCACAAGCCGTTCATTGTGATTAGCCTAGCATTGTCTGAGAAGTGGGGTTTTCGGGGCCTTACTCCGGACCATCAGTTGCTCCAGTTTGTGCAACTCACTGCTCATTAACCACACCGAGTGTTAGTTGAGACACTGAGCTGCCGATTATAGCGGTTACTTGTCCCTGTCTACAAGTGGACTTCAAATACAGAAAGAAGAAATGAACTCTCATTTAATGCAGAGCGTGCTGAACAAATTAAACCCGAGAGGATTGAATTCAGGTTTAGTCCCGTCGCTGCAAAGGAACATTGAGACACAAACCGCGGGCAAAGTGAGGACAGAAATAATGGCTGGATGTGGATAAATGTGTAAAGAAGCAACTCGGATTTACACCTTTCACAACCTCAGGACGGCACAAAGTATTTCACAGCTTTAAAGTGTAGTCACCGGTTACTGTAAGGAAATGCAGCCGCCAATCTGTGCACAGCAAGATTCCAGGAATAGCAATGAGATAAATGACTAAATTGTATTTAGTGATGTTAATTAAGGGTAATGTACAGAATTGAGATTTGATGTATGGAAATGATATAAAAATAGCAATTATTAGTCATGGTTAAATATAGAAAGAATTTGAAACATTTTTTAAAAATCTGTTTACAAACCCAAGTCAGAAGGACATCAGCCTGATGAAAAGCTGCGTCTGTCCAATGTAATCCCCGCCCTCAGCATCTCTTCTGTCTTTTTGGTCTCTCCAAATAACCAAGCTTGGGGCATGACATCTTAAAATAAACTATTGAAATGAAAAAAGGGTCTGTTGGATTTTATTATCTGAACGAGATGAGGGCGCTTATTGAAAGCGGTGAAATGGTTCATGGGACAACAGCCGCCCCGGGCCCTGCTCAGGAAGCAATGGGTCAGTGTGCCTGGGGTGGTGGGATCTCTCCGGGGCACATGGAGCTGGGGCTGGAGATAGAGATAGATGGAGATGGCGAGAGATGGAGATGGGGATGGACCCGGGCCCTGCTCAGGAAGCAATGGGTCAGTGTGCCTGGGGCGGTGATACCTGAAACACACCCACTCGAGTGGTTTTTGAAATAATTTCGCCACTTTATTCTGGTCACTTCCGCTGCAAACCCAAACCCTACCTCACATGAGAAACTCTTCCTCCATTTCATTCAGTTCAGCTCGGTGTCCCGTTACTGTGATATCGGGGTGACCCGGAGCTCACTATGTGCAGGGAAATAAATCTCTTTAAATTCATCAAAATTTTCCCTCTCATCAATTATTTTATTTCCCTCTCCGGTAAGTTGTTTTCTTTCACTGCCAGTATAAATGTGATTCTATTTCTGAGTTCCCTTTGACTCTGTGTGACTTCTGCTGACTGTGTTTAATCGGGACTGGGGTTCAATCGCTCACTGATCTAAAGTGAATGAAGCTCAGCTCATTCCCTGAGATCTTCAGTCTCATTCAGTCGGGCTCCTGTGAACAGGTAGATTCCCGCTCACCATCTGCCCTCCAGTGACTGTTCGACACTGTGAGTTACCTGAACCTCTAACTGTAGCTGGGACTTACACTGTGAGTTACCTGAACCTCTAACTGTAGCTGGGACTTATTAATGAACGAACTGACCTCTCACAAGTCTTTAATTATTATTTACTTATTTATGTGTCAGATATTCTCGCGTGTATGTTTTATCAAATGTGTAAAATTGGCGGATTGGATCAATTGATTTCTACCAAGTCTTTATTTAATGATTAAGACATAGAATTACATACAATTTACAGCACAGAATAGGCCATTTGGCCAAACTGGTCTTAGCCTGTGTTTATGCTCCTCGCGAGCCTCCCCACAATCTATGTACTTCACCTCACCCTAACAACATATCCTTCTACTTTTTTCTCCCTCTAGTTTCCCCTTAAATGCATCTATACTATTCACCTCAACTATTCCTTGTGACAGTGAGTTCCACATTCTCACCACTCTCTGGGTAAAAATGTTTCTCCTGAATTCTATTTTTTTGGATTTATTACTCACTATTTATTTACTAACGTCTCAAATACTGTTATTATGGTCTGAAACACATTGTCTGAATGGGCGGTGGAAGCAGATTCAACAGTAAACTTCAAAGGGGAATTGAATATATACTTGGAAAGGAAATTATTTGCAGGGCTATTGGGAAAGTGTGGGGGAGTGGGACTGATTGGATCACTCATTCAAAGTGCCGGCACAAGCGCAATGGGCCGAATGGCCTCCTTCTGTGATGTATGAATCTCTGATTGTATAATTTCATGCTCTCTGACTGGTCCTTATATTTATTCCACCAAACTCCTGGGCTGCTTTATAACCAGACTCCTGAGTAAAACAATTTCTAAGGAATTCGAAGCTTTTTATTGTCCTTTCTGAAATTGATTTATTGTTTTAATTTGTTGCAGCCTCTGGAAGCCGTGTTACTGTGAGCGTCGGTCAGAGAGAAGTGAAGGGGACCGTGAACCAGTCTGTCCTTCTCCCCGTCTCCTACTCCACACTCACTCCCTACTCCACTTTAAAGATAGAGTGGGTTTTATTCCCCGGAGACATTTCATTAGTGACACTGACCCGATCAAACTGCTCTCCAGACCCTGACACACCCGGTTATAACTGTTCAGTATCCAGCGGGACACTACTTCCCACACGGGGCGAGTCCACATCTACCCAGAGAATGGATCCTTGTTGCTGCGGGATCTGCAGCCCAGTGACAGCGGCGTGTATGTGATATCTGTTTACAGTGCTGGGGACACAACCAGTAAAGGCAATGTGACGTTAACAGTCTATCCCGGGACAGGTAGGAATTCACAGATTGATAATTTAACCCATTTAACTCTCAGTGCTCTTTCTGTTAGAGGAACATTATTTAACTATTACTGTACTTGTCGCTTCGAAACAAGCTGAATATTGCCAACAAATTGATAAAGAATGATTAACAGTCTCCTTTTGAATGTAATCGGGTTGTTGTAAATGATCACATTCTTGTTGCAGACACTGAGAATCCTACCCCGAGCTGCACAGAGCGAGCGGAGACCACCAGAGACCCCCCGACCACCCACCCGCTCTCCTGCTCCGTGTGGTCATCTTTGGCGCTGTCACTGTGCTCGGGGCTTGCCTGTACTTGTGTGTGAGGCGGAGATACCGAGCGAAATGACAGCGGGAGAACTCCACCTACACCCGGAGATCGCGATGTCCAGGAGTGGGCAACGGTTGGAGAATTCAATCAATCGGAATCCCTGCTGGACCGGCAATAACTTCCTTACAATGTTTCAACAACAACAATAACTTGTGTTTATACAGCGCCCTTAACGTAGTGAAACGTACCAAGGCGCTTCACAGGAGTTTTATAAAACAAAATTTGACACCGAGCCACATCAGGAGATATTAGGGCTGATGACCGAAAGCTTGGTCAAAGAGGTAGGTTTTAAGGAGCGACTTAAAGATGGAGAGAGAGGTGGTGAGGTGGAGAGGTTTAGGGAGGGAATTCCTGAGCTTGGGGCCTTCGGCAGCTGAAGGCACGGCCGCCAATGGTGGAGAGATTAAAATCTGGGATGCTCAAGAGACCGGAATTAGAGGAGTGCAGATATCTCGGGCGGTTGCCTCAATGACCAGATGACCAGCCTATGGAATCTACTGTATTTTGTCCCTCCATTTTGCATTATCTATTCTCATCCATTATAGGAACAGAGAATGCTGGGAATAAACAGTTCGTATCTGTTAAGGAAAAGGACAGGTGACTGGAATTCCCATGGGGATTCTCCCAATCCACTCCCATAACTTTGACGCAAACCCCAGAGAAATGGCGTAAGCAATGGTTTGTGCTGTTTCTCCAGGGTTTCTGCCGATCTTGCCCCGAAGTTAGTGCAGTAGATCGGGAGAATCTGGCAGGAAAATTCTCCTCCAGGGTAACCTTTTGAGTAAAACCCTTCTTGATTTACAAACTGGAACTCCAGTCCCAGCGTAACAGTGGCGATAGCGCCTCTTGGAATATCTCCGATGTGAATTCCTTCCCTGTCTTCTGCGCACTGCGGTTGTGAGTTGCCCTTCCGACCCTTTTATCTTTCACTGTGATTTGCCCGGCCTGTTCTGTGAAGTGGGCTTTTCGGGTCCTTTTTTTGTTATTCGTCCATAGGATGTGGTCGTTGCTGGCAAGGCCAGCATTTATTGACCTTCCCGAATTGCCTTTCAGAAGATTGTGGTGAGCTGCCTTCTTGAATCGCAGAGGGCAGTTAAGAGTCAACCACATTGCTGTGGGTCTGGAGTCTCATATAGGCCAGACCAGGTAAGGACGGCAGGTTTCCTTCCCTGAAGGAACCAGATGAGTTTTTACAAATATCTGACAGATTAATAGTCGTCATTACTGATACTACCTTTTATAATTCCAGCTTTATAATTATTATATTTAACTGAATTTAAATTCCCCAGCTGCCGTGGTGGGATTTGAACTCACATCTCTGGATCATCAGTCTAGGCCTAACCTCCAGTCACATAACCACTATGCTACCGTACCTCTGACCCTCGACCATCAGTTGTTCTAGGTTGTGCAACTCACTGCTCATTAACCACACCGAGTGTTAGTTGAGACACTGACCTGCCGATTATAGAAACATAGACATATAGAAAAATAGGAGCAGCAGTAGGTTTTTCGGCCCTTCGAGCCTGCTCCGCCATTCAATATGATCATGGCTGATCCTCTATCTCAATAACATATTCCCGCTCTCTCCCCATACCCTTTGATGCCTTTTGTGTGTAGAAATCTATCTATCTCCTTCTTAAATAAATTTAGTGACTTGGCCTCCACAGCCGTCTGTGGTAGAGAATTTCCACAGGTTCACCACCCTCTGAGTGAAGAAATTTCTCCTCATCTCAGTCCTAAATGTCCTACCCCGTATCCTGAGACTGTGACCCCTCGTTCTAGACCCCCCAAAAAGGGGAAACATCCTCCCGGCATCCAGTCTGTCTAGCACTGTCAGAATTTTACACGTTACAATGAGCTTCCCTCTCATTCTTCTAAACTCTAGTGAATACAGGCCTAGTCGACCTAGTCTCTCCTCATACAACAGTCCTGCCATCCCAGGAATCAGTCTGGTGAACCTTCGCTGCACTCCCTCCATGGCAAGTATATCCTTTCTTAGGTAAGGAGATCAAAACTGCACACAGTACTCCAGGTGTGGTCTCACCAAGGCCATGTATAACTGTAGTAAAATTGAGAGGTCGCACAACACCAGGTTATAGTCCAACAGTTTTATTTGAAATCACAAGCTTTCGGAGCTATCACTCCTTCCTCAGGTGAGTGATAGCTCCGAAAGCTTGTGATTTCAAATAAAACTGTTGGACTATAACCTGGTGTTGTGCGACCTCTCAATTTTGTCCACCCCAGTCCAACACCGGCATCTCCGCATCATAACTGTAGTAAGACATCCTTGCTCCTGTACTCAAATCCTCTTGCAATGAAGGCCAACATGCCATTTGCCTTTCCTAACTGCTTGCTGCACTTGCATGTTTGCTTTCAGTGAATGGTGTACAAGGACACCCAGGTCCCTTTGTACATCAACATTTCCCAATATATCACCATTTAAATAATACTCTGCCTTTCTGTTTTTCTTACCGAAGTGGATAACTTCACATTTATCCACGTTATACTGCATCTGCCCTGTATTTGCCCACTCACTCAACTTGTCTAAATCGCCTTGAAGCCTCTTTGCATCCTCCTCACAACTCACAATCCCACCTAGTTTCGTGTTGTCAGCAAACTTGGAAATATTACATTTGGTTCCCTCATCCAAATCATTGATATATACTGTGAATAGCTGGGGCCCAAGCACTGATCCCTGCGGTACCCCACTAGTCACCACCTGCCACCCCGAAAAAGACCCATTTATTCCTACTCTCTGTTTCCTGCCTGTTAACCAATTTTCAATCCATGCCAGTATATTACAACCAATCCCATGTGCTTTAATTTTTCACACTAAACTCTTATGTGGGACTTTATCAAAGGCCTTCTGAAAATCCAAATACACCACAGCAACTGGTTCGCCCTTATCTATTCTACCAGTAACATCCTCAAAATACTCCAGTAGGTTTGTCCAACACGATTTTCGTTTCATAAATCCATGTTGACTTTGTCTAATCCCGTTGATATTTTCTAAGTGATATTTTACAGCGGTTACTTGTACCGGCCTACAACTGGACTTTAAATACAGAAGGAACAATTGAACACTCATTTAATGCAGATTGCGCTGAACAAATTAAACCCAAGAGGATTGAATTCAGATTGAGTCCCGTCACTGCCAAAGGAACATTGAGACACAAACAGCGGGCAAAGTGAGGAGGACAGAAAGAATGGCTGGCTGTGGATAAATGTGTAAAGAAACAACTCGGATTTACACCTTACACAACCTCAGGACGGCACGAAGACTTTCACCGCCAATAATGTATTATAAAGTGTAGTCACCGGTTACTGTAAGGAAATGCAGCCGCCAATCTGTGCACAGCAAGATTCCAGGAATAGCAATGAGATAAATGACTAAATTGTTTTTAGTGATGTTAATTGAGGGGTAAATGTACAAAATAGAGATTTGATTTATGAAAATAGTATAAAAATATCAATTATTGGTCATGGTTAAAGGGGCAATTATTTTCATATAGAAAGAATTTGAAACCTTTTTAAAAAAAAAAAAAATCTGTTTGCAAACCCAAGTCAGAAGGACATCAACCCTGATGAAAAGCCACGTCTGTCCAATGTAATCCCCGCCCTCAGCATCTCTTCTGTCTTTTTGGTCTCTCCCAATAACCAAGCTTGGGGCATGAGATCTTAAAATAAACTATTGAAATGAAAAAATGTCTATTGATTTTATTATCTGAACGAGATGAGGCCGCTTATTGAAAGCGGTGAAATGGTTAATGGGACAGCAGCGGCCCCGGGCCCTGCTCAGGAAGCAATGGGTCAGTGTGCCTGGGGCGGTGGAATCTCTCCGGGGCACATGGAGCTGGGGCTGGAGATAGAGATAGATGGAGATGGCGAGAGATGGAGATGGAGATGGACCCGGGCCCAGGCCTCTGTTGGTCTGCACACTCTGCCAGTTATTTTACTGATACCTCAAACACACCCACTCGAAATGTTTTTGAAGAAGCTATATTGAGTAAAGGCAAAAATCAGCATTTTAAATGTATGATTTTTACATTTCTATGTTAATGATCTGATTTGTTTAAAATTTCGATTTTATGATGAAATGATTTCGCCACTTTGTTCTGGTCACTTCAGCTGCAAACCCAAACCCTGCATCACATGAGAAACTCTTCCTCCATTTCATTCAGTCCTGCTCGGTGTCCCGTTACCATGGTATCGGGGCGGCCTGGAGCTCACTATGTGCAGGGAAATAAATCTCTTTAAATTCACCAACAATTTCCCTCTCATCAGTTATTTTATTTTCCTCTCCGGTAAGTTGTTTTCTTTCACTTCCAGTATAAATGTAATTCTATTTCTGAGTTCCCCCTGACTCTGTGTGACTTCTGCTGACTGTGTTTAATCGGGGCTGGGGTTCAATCGCTCACTGATCTAAAGTGAGAAGTCGCACAATACCAGGTTATAGTCCAACAGATTTTTTTTAAATTACAAGCTTTCGGAGCTGTTGCCCCTTCGTCAGGTACAGGTACAATGAAGGAATCTACAATATTACACTGTATATAAACACAAAAATCAATTTGTCTGCAGAGATACAATCTTTCAGGGAGGCCTTACATCAAAGACACACCAGAGCACAGCCAAGATAATGAGATGGGACACTGGGGGTCCAACGTGTCAAATCCTGCTGTCTACAGTTGAGCTTTTAACTTTTATTTTTTGTGTTTTTTTGGTTTGTTTTTTTTGTGTTTTTTAAAAAAAACTGGAAAGACAGACAACGATGTCGAGTCACGTTCTATATCATCACATGAACCCGATATCCCTATTGAGGCCATCCTCATGGGTGCGGAACTTGGTTATCAGTTTCTGCTCGATGATTTTGCATTGTTGTGTGTCTCGAAGGCCGCCTTGGAGAACGCTAACCCGCAGATCCGAGGCTGAATGTCCTTGACTGCTGAAGTATTCTCCGCATCATGATCTAAAGTGAATGAAGCTCAACTCATTCCCTGAGATCTTCAGTCTCATTCATTCAGGCTCCTGTGAACAGGTAAATTCCCGCTCACCATCTGCCCTCCAGTTACTGTCCCACACTGTGAGTTACCTGAACCTCTAACTCTAGACTGGGACTTATTAATGAAAGAACCGATCTCCCACAAGTCATTAATTATTATTTATTTATTAATGTGTCAGATATTCTCGTGTGTATGTTTTATCAATTGTGTAAAATTGGCGGATTGGATCAATTGATTTCTACCAAGTCATTATTTAATGATTATAACATAGAATGACATACAATTTACAGCACAGAATAGGCCATTTGGCCAAACTGGTCTAAGCCGGGTTTTATGTTCCTCGCGAGCCTGCCCACAATCTATTTACTTCACCTCACCCTAACAACATATCCTTCTATTCCTTTCTCCCTCATGTACTGATCCAGCTTCCCCTTAAATGCATCCAGACTAATCACCTCAACTACTCCTTGTGGTAGCTCGTTCCACATTCTCACCACTCTCTGGGTAAAAATGTTTCTCCTGAATTATTTTTTGGATTTATTAGTGACTATTTCATTACTAATGTCTCAAATGCTGTTATTATGGTCTGGAACACATTGTCTGAAAGGGCGGTGGAAGGAGTTTCAACAGTAACTTCAAAGGGGAATTGACTATAGACTTGGAAAGGAAAATTTGGAGGGCTATTGTGAAGTGGCGTGGAATTAGCACTTATGGGGTAGTTCTTTCAAAGAGCTAGTACACGCACGATTGGCCGAATGGCCTCCTTCTGTGCTGTATGAATCTCTGATTGTATAATTTCAAGCTCTCTGACTGGTCGTTATGTTTATTCTATCAAATTTATTCTTTGTTGATGCTGCAGGTATTTTGTGATTTCAAACTCCTGGGATGCTTTATAACCAGACTTCTGAGTAAAACCCTTTCTGAGGAAATCTAAGCTGTTTTATTCCTTTCTGAAGCTGATTTATTGTTTTTATTTTGTTGCAGCCTCTGGAAGCCGTGTTACTGTGAGCGTCGGTCAGAGAGAAGTGAAGGGGACCATGAACCAGTCTGTCCTTCTCCCCGTCTCCACTTTAAATATAAGGTGGTTTTTATTCCCCGGAGACACTCCATTCGTGACACTGACCCGATCAAACTGCTCTCCAGACCCTGACAGACCCGGTTATAACTGTTCAGATTACTCGGGGTTCACTCCTTCCCACAGGGGGAGAGTCCACATCTACCCAGAGAATGGATCCTTGTTTCTGCGGGATCTGCAGCCCAGTGACAGCGGCGTGTATGTGATAACTGTTTACAGTGCTGGGGACTCAACCACTAAAGGCAATGTGACGTTAACAGTCTATTCCGGGACAGGTAGGAATTCACAGTCTGATTATTTAACCCATTTAACCCTCAGTGTCCTTGGCTGATAGAGGAACATTATTTAACTGTTACTGTACTTGTCGCTTCAAAACAAGCTGAATATTGCCAGCAAATTGATAAAGAATGATTAAAGTCTCCTTTTGAATCTAATCGGGTTGTTGTAAATGATCAGAAGCTTGTTGCAGACTCTGAGAATCCTACCCCGAGCTGCACAAAGCAAGCGGAGACCACCAGACAACCCCCCGACCACCCACCCGCTCTCCTGCTCCGTGTGGTCATCTTTGGCGCTGTCACTGTGCTCGGGGCCTGCCTGTACTTGTGTGTGAGGCGGAGATACCGAGCGAAATGACAGCGGGAGAACTCCACCTGCACCCGGAGATCACGATGTCCAGGGGTGTGCAACGGTTGGAGAATTCAATCAATCGGAATTCCTGCTGGACCGGCAATAACTTCCTTACAATGTTTCAACAACAACAACAATAACTTGTGTTTATATAGCGCCTTTAACGAAGTGAAACGTCCCAAGGCGCTTCACAGCAGTGTTATAAGACAAAATTTGACACCGAGCCACATAAGGAGATATTAGGGTCGATGACCAAAAGCTTGGTCAAAGAGGTAGGTTTTAAGGAGCGACTTAAAGATGGAGAGAGAGGTGGTGAGGTGGAAAGGTTTAGGGAGGGAATTCCTGAGCTTGGGGCCTTGGTAGCTGAAGGCACGGCCGCCAATGGTGGAGAGATTAAAAGCTGGGATGCTCAAGAGACCGGAATTAGAGGACAGCAGATATCTCGGGCGTTTGCCTCAATGACCAGATGAATCTACTGTATTGTGTCCCTCCATTTTGCATCATCTATTCTCATCCATTATAGGAACAGAAATGCTGGTAATAAACAGTTCGTATCTGTAAAGGGAAAGGACAGCTGACTGCAATTTCCATTGGGATTCTCCCAATCCACTCCCATAACTTTGACGCAAACCCCAGAGAAATGGCGTAAGCAATTGTTTGTGCTGTTTCTCCAGGGTTTCTGCCGATCTTGCCCCGAAGTTAGGACAGTAGATCGGGAGAATCTAGCAGGAAAATTCTCCCCCTAGGTTAATCTTTTGTGTAAAACCCCTCTTGATTTACAAACTGGAATTCCAGTCCCAGCGTAACTGTGGTGATAGCGCCTCTTGGAATACCTCCGATGTGAATTCCTGCCCTGTCTTCTGCGCCCTTCCGACCCTTTTGTCTTTTGTCTTTCACTGTGATTTGCCCGGCCTGTTCTGTGAAGTGGGCTTTTCGGGGCCTTTTTTTTGTTATTCACCCATAGGATGTGGGCGTCGCTGGTAAGGCCAGCATTTACTGCCCATCCCGAATTGCCCTTCAGAAGATGATGGTGACCCACCTCCTTGAATCGCAGAGGGCAGTTAAGAGTCAAACACATTGCTGTGGGTCTGGAGTCACATATAGGCGAGATCGTCTTTCTGATGAGACATTAAACTGAGGCCCCCTCTGCTGTCTCAGGTGGATGTAAAAGATCCCATGGCACTATTTCGAAGAAGAGCAGGTGAGTTATCCCTGGTGTCCTGGTCAATATTTATCCCTCAACCAACATAACAAATCCAGATTATCTGGTCATTATCACATTGCTGTTTGTGGGAGCTTGCTGTGCGCAAATTGGCTGCCGCGTTTCCCTCATTACAACAGTGACTACTCTTCAAAAGTACTTCATTGGTTGCAAAGCGCTTTGAGACGTCTGGTGGTCGTGAAAGGCGCTAAATAAACGCAAGTCTTTCTTAACATAGGCTTCAACCAGCTAAATACAGCACCAAAGCATTCGATTTAAGTGCTGATTGTTGCTTCGTTGCATCTACTTTACACTGAATTGTGTAGACAATTGTGAAATGTGTACACAACTCTGGACATGAATACAATCTAAATATTACTTAACCGATTGGTTTATGCTCCTGTACCTCCGACCCCTGACCATCAGTTGCTCCAGTTTGTGCAACTCACTGCTCATTAACCACACCGAGTGTTAGTTGAGACACTGAGCTGCCGATTATAGCGGTTACTTGTACCGGCCTACAACTGGACTTCAAATACAGAAAGAACAAATGAACTCTCATTTAATGCAGAGTGTGCTGAACAAATTAAACCCGAGAGGATGGAATTCAGATTGAGTCCCGTCACTGCCAAAGGAACATTGAGACACAAACAGCGGGCAAAGTGAGGAGGACAGAAATAATGGCTGGCTGTGGATAAATGTGTAAAGAAACAACTCGGATTTACACCTTTCACAACCTCAGGACGACACGAAGTCTTTCACAGCCAATAAAGGGCTTTAAAGTGTAGTCACCGGTTACTGTAAGGAAATGCAGCAGCCAATCTGTGCACAGCAAGATTCCAGAAATAGCAATGCGATAAATGACTAAATTGTTTTTAGTGATGTTAATTGAGGGGCAAATGTGCAGAATTGAGATTTGATGTACCGAAATATTATAAAAATAGCAATTATTGTTCATGGTTAAAGGGGCAATTATTTTCATATAGAAAGAATTTGAAACCTTTTTAAAAAAAAGGCTGTTTGCAAACCCAAGTCAGAAGGACATCAACCCTGATGAAAAGCCGCGTCTGTCCAATGTAATCCCCGCCCTCAGCATCTCTTCTGTCTTTTTGGTCTCTCCCAATAACCAAGCTTGGGGCATGAAATCTTAAAATAAACTATTGAAACTAAAAAAATGGTCTGTTGGATTTTATTATATGATCAAGATGTGGCTCGGTGTCAAATTTTGTTTTATAACACTCCTGTGAAGCCCCCTTGACGTTTACAACAACCCGATTACATTCAAAGGGAAACTTTAATCATTTTTAATCAATTTGTTGGCAATATTCAGCTTTTTTCGAAGCAACAAGTACAGTACAGTTACTACATTAAAGGCGCTATATAAAGACAAGTTATTGTTGTTTTTGTTGAAACATTGTAAGGAAGTTATTGCCGGTCCAGCAGGACCTCCGATTGATTGAATTCTCCAACCGTTGCCCACCCTGGACATCGCGATCTCCGGGTGTAGGTGAAGTTCTCCCGCTGTCATTTCGCTCGGTATCTCCGCCTCACACACAAGTACAGGCAGGCCCCGAGCACACTGACAGCGCCAAAGATGACCACACGGAGCAGGAGAGCGGGTGGGTGGTCGGGGGGTTGTCTGGTGGTCTCCGCTTGCACTGTGCAGCTCGGGATAGGATTCTCAGTGTCTGCAACAAGAATGTGATCATTTACAACAACCCGATTAGATTCAAAAAGAGACTTTAATCATTCTTTATCAATTTGCTGGCAATATTCAGCTTGTTTCGAAGCGACAAGTACAGTAACAGTTAAATAATGTTCCTCTATCAGCAAAGGGCACTGAGGGTTAAATGGGTTAAATAATCAGACTGTGAATTCCTACCTGCCCCGGGATAGACTGTTAACGTCACATTGCCTTTCCTGGTTGTGTCCCCATCACTGTAAACAGATATCACATACACGCCGCTGTCACTGGGCTCCAGATCCCGCAGCAACAAGGATCCATTCTCTGGGTAGATGTGGACTCGCCCCGTGTGGGATGGACCGTCAAGCTGGTAATCTGAACAGTTATAACCGGGTCTGTCAGGGTCTGGAGAGCAGTTTGCTCGGGTCAGTCTCACTAATGAAGTATTTCCGGGGAATAAAGTCCACTCTATCTTTAAAGTGGAGTAGGGAGTGTGTGTGGAGTAGGAGACGGGGAGAAGGACAGACTGGTTCACGGTCCCCTTCACTTCTGTCTGACCGACGCTCACAGTAACACGGCTTCCAGAGGCTGCAACAAAATAAAAACAATAAATCAGCTTCAGAAAGGAAAAAAAACAGCTTAGAATTCCTCAGAAAGGGCTTTACTCAGAATTCTGGTTATAAAGCATCCCAGGAGTTTCAAATTACAAAATACCTGCAGCATCAACAAAGAATAAATTTGACAGAATAAACAAAAGGACCAGTCAGAGAGCACGAAATTATACAATCAGAGATTCATACAGCACAGAAGAAGGCCATTCGGCCCATCGTGCGTGTACTAGCTCTGTGAATGAGCGATCCAATCAGTCCCACTCCCCCGCTCTTTCCCAATAGCCCTGCAAATGTTCCTTTCCAAGTCTATTCCCCTTTGAAGCTCACTGTTGAAACTGCTTCCACCACCCTTCCAGACAATGTGTTCCAGACCATAATAACAGCATTTGAGACGCTAGTAATGAAACAGTCACTATTAAATCCAAAAAAAGAATTCAGGTGAAGCATTTTTACCCAGAGAGTGGTGAGAATGTGGACCGAGCTACCACAAGGAGTAGTTGAGGTGAATAGTATAGATGCATTTAAGGGGAAGCTGGATAAGTACATGAGGGAGAAAGAAATAGAAGGATATGTTGTTCGGGTGAGGTGAAGTAAATAGATTGTGGGCAGGCTCGCGAGAAGCATAAAACCCGGCTTAGACCAGTTTGGCCAAATGGCCTATTCTGTGCTGTACATTGTATGTAATTCTATGTTATAATCATTAAATAAAGACTTGGTAGAAATCAATTGATCCAATCCGCAAATTTTACACATTTGATAAAACATACACACGAGAATATCTGACACGTTAATAAATAATAATTAAAGACGTGTGGGAGATCGTTTCATTCATTAATAAGTCCCAGCTACAGTTAGAGGTTCAGGTAACTCACAGTGTGGGACAGTAACTGGAGGGCAGATGGTGAGCGGGAATCTACCTGTTCACAGGAGCCCGATTGAATGAGACTGAAGATCTCCGGGAATAAGCTGAGCTTCATTCACTTTAGATCAGTGAGCGATTGAACCCCAGCCCCGATTAAACACAGTCAGCAGAAGTCACACAGAGTCAGGGGGAACTCAGAAATAGAATTACATTTATACTGGAAGTGAAAGAAAACAACTTACCGGAGAGGGTGATTAAATAATTGATGAGAGGGAAAATGTTGGTGAATTTAAAGAGATTTATTTCCCTGCACATGGTGAGCTCCGGGTCACCCCGATATCACAGTAACGGGACACCGAGCAGGACTGAATGAAATGGAGGAAGAGTTTCTCATGTGATGCAGGGTTTGGGTTTGCAGCGGAAGTGACCAGAACAAAGTGACGAACTTATTTCAAAATCAATTCGAAATAACAAAATATCAGATCAATAACATAGAAATGTAAAAATCATACAATTAAAATAATGAATTTTGCCTTTACTCAACATAGTTCCTTCAAAAGCAGCTCGAGTGGGTGTGTTTGAGGTATCAGTAAAATAACTGGCGGAGTGTGCAGACCGACAGAGGCCTGGGCCCGGGTCCATCTCCATCTCCTTCTCTCGCCATGTCCATCTATCTCTATCTCCAGCCCCAGCTCCATGAGCCCCGGAGAGATCCTTCCGCCCCAGGCACACTGACCCATTGCTTCCTGAGCAGGGCCCGGGGCGGCTACTGTCCCATTAAACATTTCACCGCTTTCAATAAGCGGCCTCATCTCGTTAATATAATAAAATCGAACAGACCCTTTTTTAGTTTCAATAATTTATTTTAAGACTTCATGCACCAAGCGTGGTTATTGGGAGAGACAAAAAAGACAGGAGAGATGCTGAGGGCGGGGATTACATTGGACAGACGCGGCTTTTCATCAGGGCTGATGTCCTTCTGACTTGGCTTTGAAACAGACATTTTTTTAAAGATTTCAAATTCTTTCCATATGAAAATAATTGCCCCTTTACCCATGTCCAATAATTGCTATTTTTATAATATTTCGGTACATCAAATCTCAATTCTGTACATTGCACCTCAATTAACATCACTAAATGCAATTTAGTCATTTATCTCATTGCTATTACTGGAATCTTGCTGTGCACAGATTGGCGGCTACATTTCCTTACAGTAACCGGTGACTACACTTTAAAGCACTTTATTGGCTGTGAAAGTCTTTGTGCGGGCCTGAGGTTGTGAAAGGTGTAAATCCGAGTTGTTTCTTTACACATTTATCCACATCCAGCCATTTCTGTCCTCCTCACTTTGCCCGCTGTTTGTGTCTCAATGTTCCTTTGGCAGTGACGGGACTCAATCTGAATTCAATCCTCCCGGGTTTAATTTGCTCAGCACACTCTGCATTAAATCAGAGATCATTTGATTATCTTTACTTGAAGTCCAGTTGTAGGCCGGTACAAGTAACCGGTATAATCGGCAGCTCAGTATCTCAACTAACAGTCGGTGTGGTTAATGAGCAGTGAGTTGCATAACTGATTCCCGAGCCACCAACTCCATCCCTCTCCCTGGCAACTGTCGGAGGCTAAACCTTGGTGTCCTATTTGACCCCGAGATGATCTTCCGACCATCTATCCGTGCCATCACTGAGACCACCGATTTCTATCTCCAGAACATCACTCGACTCAGCCCCTGTCTCAGCTCATCTGCTTTGGTTCCCTCTGGACTTGACTGTTCCAAAGCTCTCCTGGCCGGCCTTCCATGTTCTACCTTACGTAAAGTTGAGGTCATCTGTGTCCTAACTCGCACCAAGTCCCGTTCGTCCATCTCCCCTGTGCACGCTGACCTACATTGGCTCCTGATTAAGCAACAACTCAATTTTAAAATTCTCATTCTTGTTTTCAAATCCCTCCATGGCCTCCCCCTCAATATCACTGCAATCGACTTCAGCCTCACAACCCCTCAAGATATCTGCCCTCCTCGAATTCTGCCCTCTTGAGCATCTCTGATTATAATCATTCAACTATTGGTGGCTGTGCCTTCAGCTGCCTCGGCCCTAAGCTCTAGAATTCCTTCCCTAAACCTCTCCGCTTCTCCACCTCTCTCTCC
The DNA here is from genome assembly GCA_030390025.1 of Squalus acanthias. NCBI lineage: Eukaryota > Metazoa > Chordata > Chondrichthyes > Squaliformes > Squalidae > Squalus > Squalus acanthias. Next base: position 508,209 of record JASTWF010000110.1, on the reverse strand, counting down.
TCCTTTAAGACGCTCCTTAAAACCCACCTCTTTGACCAAGCTTTTGGTCACCTGTCCTAATATCACCTTATGTGTCTTGGTGTCAATTTTTTTATAACAATCCTGTGAAGCGTTTAAGGCGCTATATAAAATAAGTTATTGTTGTTGTTGTTGCAACATTGTAAGGAAGTTATTGCCGGTCCAGCAGGACCTCCGATTGATTGAATTCTCCAGCCGTTGCCCACCCTGGACATCGCGATCTCCGGGTGTAGGTGGAGTTCTCCCGCTGTCATTTCGCTCGGTATCTCCGCCTCACACACAAGTACAGGCAGGCCCCGAGCACAGTGACAGCGCCAAAGATGAGCACACGGAGCAGGAGAGCGGGTGGGTGGTCGTGGGGTTGTCTGGTGGTCTCCGCTTGCTCTGTGCAGCTCGGGGTACGATTCTCAGTGCCTGCAACAAAAATGTGATAATTGACAACAAACCGATTATATTCAAAAGGAGACTTTAATCATTCTTTATCAATTTGCTGGCAATATTCAGCTTGTTTCGAAGCGACAAGTACAGTAACAGTTAAATAATGTTCCTCTATCAGCAAAGGGCACTGAGGGTTAAATGGGTTAAATAATCAGGCTGTGAATTCCTACCTGTCCCGGGATAGACTGTTAACGTCACATTCCCTTCCCTGGTTGTGTCCCCATCACTGTAAACAGATATCACATACACGCCGCTGTCACTGGGCTCCAGATCCCGCAGCAACAAGGATCCATTCTCTGGGTAGATGTGGACTCTCCCCCTGTGGGAAGGAGCGAACACCTGGTAATCTGAACAGTTATAACCGGGTCTGTCAGGGTCTGGAGAGCAGTTTGATCGGGTCAGTGTCACTAATGGAGTGTCTCCGGGGAATAAAAACCATTCTATCTTTAAAGTGGAGCAGGGAGTGGGTGTGGAGTAGGAGACGGGGAGAAGGACAGACTGGTTCACGGTCCCATTCACTTCTCTCTGACCGACGCTCACAGTAACATTACTTCCAGAGGCTGCAACAAATTAAAACAATAAATCAGCTTCAGAAAGGAAAAAAACAGCTCAGAATTCCTCAGAAAGGGCTTTACTCAGGAGTCTGGTTATAAAGCATCCCAGGAGTTTGAAATCACAAAATACCTGCAGCATCAACAAAGAATAAATTTGATAGAATAAACAAAATGCCCAGTCAGAGAGCACGAAATTATACAATCAGAGATTCATACAGCACGGAAGGAGGCCATTCGGCCCATCGTGCGTGTACTAGCTCTTTGAATGAGCGATCCAATCAGTCCCCCTCCCGCGCTCTTTCCCAATAGCCCAGCAAATTTTCCTTTTCAAGTCTATATTCAATTCCCCTTTGAAGCTTACTGTTGAATCTGCTTCAACCGGCCTTTCAGACAATGTGTTCCCGATCATAATAACAGTGTTTGAGACGCTAGTAATGAAATAGTCTCTAATAAATCCAAAAAATAATTCAGCAGAAACATTTTTACCCAGAGAGTGGTGAGAATGCGGAACGAGCTACCACAAGGAGTAGTTGAGGTGAATAGTCTGGATTCATTTAAGGGGAAGCTGGATCAGTACATGAGGGAGAAAGGAATAGAAGGATATGTTGTTAGGATGAGGTGAAGTAAATAAATTGTGGGCAGGCTCGCGAGAAGCATAAACCCCGGCTTAGACAAGTTTGGCCAAATGGCCTATTCTGTGCTGTAAATTGTATGTAATTCTATGTTATAATCATTAAATAATGACTTGGTAGAAATCCAATTGATCGAATCCGCCAATTTTACACATTTGATAAAACATACACACGAGAATATCTGACACGTTAATAAATAATAATTAAAGACTTGTGAGAGATCAGTTCATTCATTAATAAGTCCCAGCTACAGTTAGAGGTTCAGGTGACTCACAGTGTGGGACAGTCACTGGAGGGCAGATGGTGAGCGGGAATCTACCTGTTCACAGGAGCCCGACTGAATGAGACTGAAGATCTCCGGGAATGAGCTGAGCTTCATTCACTTTAGATCATTGAGCGATTGAAACCCAGCCCCGATTAAACACAGTCAGCAGAAGTCACCCAGAGTCAAAGGGAACTCAGAAATAGAATTACATTTATACTGGAAGTGAAAGAAAACAACTTACCGGAGAGGGTGATAAAATAACCGATGAGAGGGAAAATGTTGGTGAATTTAAAGAGATTTATTTCCCTGCACATAGTGAGCTCCGGGTCACCCCGATATCACAGTAACGGGACACCGAGCAGGACTGAATGAAATTGAGGAAGAGTTTCTCATGTGATGCAGGGTTTGGGTTTGCAGCGGAAGTGACCAGAACAAAGTGGCGAAATTATTTCAAATTCAATTCGAAATAACAAAATATCAGATCAATAACATAGAAATGTAAAAATCATACAATTAAAATAATGAATTTTGCCTTTACTCAACATAGTTTCTTCAAAAGCAGCTCGAGTGGGTGTGTTTGAGGTATCAGTAAAATAACTGGCAAAGTGTGCAGACCGACAGAGGCCTGAGTCCGGGTCCATTTCCATCTCTATCTCTCGCCATCTCCATCTATCCCTATCTCCAGCCCCAACTCCATGTGCTCCGGAGAGATCCCACCGCCCCAGGCACACTGAGCAGGGCCCGGGGCGGCTGCTGTCCCATGAACCATTTCACACGGTGGCATAGTGGTTAGCACTGGTGCCTCACAGCGCCAGGGACCCGGGTTCGAATCTGACCTCAGGTGACTGTCTGTGTGGAGTTTGCACATTCTCCCCGTGTCTGCATGGGTTTCCTCCGGGTGCTCCGGTTTCCTCCCACAGTCCAAAAATGTGCGGGTTAGGTTGATTTGGCTATGATAAATTGATCCTTAGTATTAGGGGGGGATTAAATATGTGGGGTTATGGGGATAGGATGGGATATGTTAGGGGGAATTAAATACGTGGGGTTACGGGGGTAGGGTGGGATATGTGTACTGTGGGGATTAAAGCAGGGACAGGGTACTGGATTTGGATGATCAGCCATGATCTTATTGAATGGTGGAGCAGGCTCGACGGGCCGAATGGCCTACTCCTGCTCCTAGATTCTATGTTTCTATGTTTCAATAAGCGGCCTCATCTCATTCATATAATAAAATCCAACAGACCATTTTTTTCATTTCAATAGTTTATTTTAATATTTCATGCCCCAAGCTGGGTTATTGGGAGAGACCAAAAAGACAGAAGAGATGCTGAGGACGGGGATTACATTGGACAGACGCGGCTTTTCATCAGGGTTGATGTCCTTCTGACTTGGGTTTGCAAAAAGACTTTTTTTAAAAAGCTTTCAAATTCTTTCCATATGAAAATAATTGCCCCGTTAACCATGACCAATAATTGCTATTTTTTAATATCACCATACATCAAATCTCAATTCTGTACATATTTGCTTCAATTAACATCGCCAAAAACAATTTAATCATTTTTCTCATTGCTATTCCTGGAATCTTGCTGTGCACAGATTGGCTACTACATTTCCTTACAGTAACCGGTGACTACACTTTAAAGCACTTTATTGGCTGTGAAAGTCTTTGTGCGGGCCTGAGGTTGTGAAAGGTGTAAATCCGAGTTGTTTCTTTACACATTTATCCACATCCAGCTATTTCTGTCCTCCTCACTTTGCCCGCTGTTTGTGTCTCAACGTTCCTTTGGCAGTGACGTGACTAAATCTGAATTCAATCCTCTCGAGTTTAATTTGCTCAGCACACTCTGCATTAAATCAGAGATCATTTGATTATCTTTACTTGAAGTCCACTTGTAGGCCGGTACAAGTAACCGGTATAATCGGCAGCTCAGTGTCTCAACTAACAGTCGGTGTGGTTAATGAGCAGTGAGTTGCATAACTGATTCCCGAGCCACCAACTCCATCCCTCTCCCTGGCAACTGTCGGAGGCTAAACCTTGGTGTCCTATTTGACCCCGCGATGATCTTCCGACCATCTATCCGTGCCATCACTGAGACCACCGATTTCTATCTCCGGAACATCACTCGACTCAGCCCCTGTCTCAGCTCATCTGCTGCAGAAAAGCCCATTTCACAGAACAGGCCGGGCAAATCACAGTGAATGGCTTGTGGACAAAAGACAAAGGGGCCGGAAAGGCAACTCACAACCGCAGTGTGCAGGACACAAGGCAGGAATTCGTAGCGGAGTTATTCCAAGAGGCGCTATCGCCACAGTTACGCTGGAATGGATCCCGCTGGAGTTCGATTTGCAATTCAGAAGCAGGTTTTTACTCAAAGGTTTACCCTGGGGAGACGATTCCTTTTGGGGGGAGGTGGTTATACCGATCTACTGCCGTAACTTCGAAGCGAGATCGGCAGAAACCCCGGAGAAACAGCACAAAACATTGCTTACGCCATTTCACTGGGGGTTGTGCCGAAGTTATGGGAGTAGATTGGGAGAATCCACATGGGAATCCCAGTCACCTGTCGTTTCCCTTTACAGATACAGACCGACCTGCTGGTTATTCCCAGCAGTTTCTGTTCCTATTCCAGATCTGAAATAATGGATGAGAATAGATAATGCAGAATGGAGGACAAAATACAGCAGATTCCATAGGCTGGTCATCTATATAAATTGTCCCTAATAACAGGCCCAGCAATGTTTGAGTTTGGTCAAAAAAGAAAGACTTGCAGTTCTATAGCGCCTTTCACGTTTTACAGCCAAGGAAGTATTTTGAAGTGTAGTCACTGTTATAATGTAGGTCCCCGCAACAATCGCCGTTCCCTAGCCACCGAATCCACCCCTCACCCTGGCAACTGTCTGAGGCTGAACAAGACTGTTTGCAACGTTAGTGTCATAGTTGACCCGAGATGAGCTTCCGACCATATATCCATGCCATCACTAAGACCACCTATTTCTATCTCCAGAACATCACTCGACTCTGCCCCTGTCTCAGCTCATCTGCCTTGGTTACCTCTGGACTTGACTGTTCCAAAGCTCTCCAGGCCGGTCTCCATGTTCTACCTTACGTAAACTTGAGGTCATCTGTGTCCTAACTCGCACCAAGTCCCGTTCGCCCATCTCCCCTGTGCACGCTGACCTACATTGGCTCCTGATTAAGCAACAACTCAATTTTAAAATTCTCATTCTTGTTTTCAAATCCCTCCATGGCCTCCCCCTCAATATCACTGAAATCAACTTCAGACTCACAACCCCTCAAGATATCTGCGCTCCTCGAATTCTGCCCTCTTGAGCAGCTCTGATTATAATCACTCAATAATTGTTGGCTGTGCCTTCAGCTGCCTGGGCCCTAAGCTCTGGAATTCCTTCCCTAAACCTCTCCGCTTCTCCACCTCTCTCTCCCCCTTTAAGACGTTCCTTAAAACCCACCTCTTTGACCAAGCTTTTGGTCACCTGTCCCAATATCTCCTTATGTGCCTTGGTGTCAATTTTTTTATAACAATCCTGTGAAGCGTTTAACGCGCTATATAAAAATAAGTTATTGTTGTTGTTGTTGAAACATTGTAAGGAAGTTATTGCCGGTCCAGCAGGACCTCCGATTGATTGAATTCTGTAGCCGTTGCCCACCCCTGGACATAGCGATCTCCGGGTGTAGGTGGAGTTCTCCCGCTGTCATTTCGCTCGGTATCTCCGCCTCACACACAAGTACAGGCAGGCCCCGAGCACAGTGACAGCGCCAAAGATGACCACACGGAGCAGGAGAGCGGGTGGGTGGTCGGGGGGTTGTCTGGTGGTCTCCGCTTGCTCTGTGCAGCTCGGGGTAGGATTCTCAGTGCCTGCAACAAAAATGTGATCATTTACAACAAACCGATTAGATTCAAAAGGAGACTTTAATCATTCTTTATCAATTTGCTGGCAATATTCAGCTTGTTTCGAAGCGACAAGTACAGTAACAGTTAAATAATGTTCCTCTATCAGCAAAGGGCACTGAGGGTTAAATGGGTTAAATAATCAGGCTGTGAATTCCTACCTGTCCCGGGATAGACTGTTAACGTCACATTGCCTTTCCTGGTTGTGTCCCCATCACTGTAAACAGATATCACATACACGCCGCTGTCACTGGGCTCCAGATCCCGCAGCAACAAGGATCCATTCTCTGGGTAGATGTGGACTCTCCCCCTGTGGGAAGGAGCGAACACCTGGTAATCCGAACAGGTATAACCGGGTCTGTCAGGGTCTGGAGAGCAGTTTGATCGGGTCAGTGTCACTAATGGAGTGTCTCCGGGGAATAAAAACCATTCTATCTTTAAAGTGGAGTAGGGAGTGGGTGTGGAGTAGGAGACGGGGAGAAGGACAGACTGGTTCACGGTCCCCTTCACTTCTCTCTGACCGACGCTCACAGTAACATTACTTCCAGAGGCTGCAACAAAATACAAACAATAAATCAGCTTCAGAAAGGAAAAAAACAGCTCAGAATTCCTCAGAAAGGGCTTTACTCAGAATTCTGGTTATAAAGCATCCCAGGAGTTTGAAATCACAAAATACCTGCAGCATCAACAAAGAATAAATTTGATAGAATAAACAAAATGCCCAGTCAGAGAGCACGAAATTATACAATCAGAGATTCATACAGCACGGAAGGAGGCCATTCGGCCCATCGTGCGTGTACTAGCTCTTTGAATGAGCGATCCAATCAGTCCCCCTCCCGCGCTCTTTCCCAATAGCCCAGCAAATTTTCCTTTTCAAGTCTATATTCAATTCCCCTTTGAAGCTTACTGTTGAATCTGCTTCAACCGGCCTTTCAGACAATGTGTTCCCGATCATAATAACAGTGTTTGAGACGCTAGTAATGAAATAGTCTCTAATAAATCCAAAAAATAATTCAGCAGAAACATTTTTACCCAGAGAGTGGTGAGAATGCGGAACGAGCTACCACAAGGAGTAGTTGAGGTGAATAGTCTGGATTCATTTAAGGGGAAGCTGGATCAGTACATGAGGGAGAAAGGAATAGAAGGATATGTTGTTAGGATGAGGTGAAGTAAATAAATTGTGGGCAGGCTCGCGAGAAGCATAAACCCCGGCTTAGATCAGTTTGGCCAAATGGCCTATTCTGTGCTGTAAATTGTATGTAATTCTATGTTATAATCATTAAATAAAGACTTGGTAGAAATCCAATTGATCGAATCCGCCAATTTTACACATTTGATAAAACATACACACGAGAATATCTGACACATTAATAAATAATAATTAAAGACTTGTGAGAGATCAGTTCATTCATTAATAAGTCCCAGCTACAGTTAGAGGTTCAGGTGACTCACAGTGTTTGACAGTAACTGGAGGGCAGATGGTGAGCGGGAATCTACCTGTTCACAGGAGCCCGACTGAATGAGACTGAAGATCTCCGGGAATGAGCTGAGCTTCATTCACTTTAGATCAGTGAGCGATTGAACCCCAGCCCTGATTAAACACAGTCAGCAGAAGTCACACAGAGTCAAAGGGAACTCAGAAATAGAATAACATTTATACTGGAAGTGAAAGAAAACAACTTACCGGAGAGGGAAATAAAATAAATGACGAGAGGGTAAATGTTGGTGAATTTAAAGAGATTTACTTCCCTGCACATAGTGAGCTCCGGGTCACCCCGATATCACAGTAACGGGACACCGAGCAGGACTGAATGAAATGGAGGAAGAGTTTCTCATGTGATGCAGGGTTTGGGTTTGCAGCGGAAGTGACCAGAACAAAGTGGCGAAATTATTTCAAAATCAATTCGAAATAACAAAATATCAGATCATTAACATAGAAATGTAAAAATCATACAATTAAAATAATGAATTTTTCCTTTACTCAACATAGTTTCTTCAAAAGCAGCTCGAGTGGGTGTGTTTGAGGTATCAGTAAAATAACTGGCAGAGTGTGCAGACCGATAGAGGCCTGGGCCCGGGTCCATCTCCATCTCTCGCCATCTCTATCTATCTCTATCTCCAGTCCCAGCTCCATGAGCCCCGGAGAGATCCCACCACCCCAGGCACACTGACCCATTGCTTCCTGAGCAGGCCTGGGTCCATCTCCATCTCAATCTCCATCTCTCGCCATCCCCATCTATCTCTATCTCCAGTCCCAGCTCCATGAGCCCCGGAGAGATCCTTTCCCCCGGGGCGGCTGCTGTCTCATGAATCATTTCACCGCTTTCAATAAGCGGCCTCATCTCGTCCATATAATAAAATCGAACAGACCCTTTTTTAGTTTCAATAATTTATTGTAAGATTTCATGCCCCAAGCTTGGTTATTGGGAGAGACCAAAAAGACAGGAGAGATGCTGAGGGCGGGGATTACATTGGACAGACGCGGCTTTTCATCAGGGCTGATCTCCTTCTGACTTGGGTTTGAAACTGACTTTTTTTAAAGATTTCAAATTCTTTCTATATGAAAATAATTGGCCCTTTACCCATGTCCAATAATTGCTATTTTTATAATATTTCGGTACATCAAATCTCAATTCTGTACATTGCGCCTCAATTAACATCACTAAATACAATTTAGTCATTTATCTCATTTGTATTCTTGGAATCTTGCTGTGCACAGATTGGCTGCTGCATTTCCTTACAGTAACCGGTGACTACACTTTAAAGCACTTTATTGGCTGTGAAAGTCTTTGTGCGGGCCTGAGGTTGTGAAAGGTGTAAATCCGAGTTGTTTCTTTACACATTTATCCACAGCCAGCCATTATTTCTGTCCTCCTCACTTTGCCCGCTGTTTGTGTCTCAATGTTCCTTTGGCAGTGACGGGACTCAATCTGAATTCAATCCTCTCGGGTTTAATTTGCTCAGCACACTCTGCATTAAATCAGAGATCATTTTTAATTATCTTTACTTGAAGTCCACTTGTAGACAGGGACAAGTAACCGGTATAATCGGCAGCTCAGTGTCTCAACTGACAGTCGGTGTGGTTAATGAGCAGTGAGTTGCATAACTGATTCCCGAGCCACCAACTCCATCCCTCTCCCTGGCAACTGTCGGAGGCTAAACCTTGGTGTCCTATTTGACCCCGAGATGATCTTCCGACCATCTATCCGTGCCATCACTGAGACCACCGATTCTATCTCCAGAACATCACTCGACTCAGCCCCTGTCTCAGCTCATCTGCTGCAGAAAAGCCCATTTCACAGAACAGGCCGTGCAAATCAGAGTGAATGGCTTGTGGACAAAAGACAAAGTGGTCGGAAAGGCAACTCACAACCGCAGTGTGCAGGACACAAGGCAGGAATTCACATCGGAGGTATTCAAAGAGGCGCTATCGCCACAGTTACGCTGGAATCGAGCACGCTGGAGTTCCATTTGCAATTCAGAAGCAGGTTTTTACTCAAAGGTTTACCCTGGGGAGAAGTTTCTTTTGGGGGGAGGTGGTTATACCGATCTACTGCCGTAACTTCGAAGCGAGATCGGCAGAAACCCCGGAGAAACAGCACAAAACATTGCTTACGCCATTTCTCTGGGGTTTGTGCCGAAGTTATGGGAGTAGATTGGGAGAATCCACATGGGAATTCCAGTCACCTGTCGTTTCCCTTTACAGATACAGACCGACCTGCTGGTTATTCCCAGCAGTTTCTGTTCCTATTCCCGATCTGAAATAATGGATGAGAATAGATAATGCAGAATGGAGGACAAAATACAGCAGATTCCATAGGCTGGTCATCTATATAAATTGTCCCTAATAACAGGCCCAGCAATGTTTGAGTTTGGTCAAAAAAGAAAGACTTGCAGTTCTATAGCGCCTTTCACGTTTTACAGCCAAGGAAGTATTTTGAAGTGTAGTCACTGTTATAATGTAGGTCCCCGCAACAATCGCCGTTCCCTAGCCACCGAATCCACCCCTCACCCTGGCAACTGTCTGAGGCTGAACAAGACTGCTTGCAACGTTAGTGTCATAGTTGACCCGAGATGAGCTTCCGACCATATATCCGTGCCATCACTAAGACCACCTATTTCTATCTCCAGAACATCACTCGACTCTGCCCCTGTCTCAGCTCATCTGCCTTGGTTACCTCTGGACTTGACTGTTCCAAAGCTCTCCAGGCCGGTCTCCATGTTCTACCTTACGTAAACTTGAGGTCATCTGTGTCCTAACTCGCACCAAGTCCCGTTCGCCCATCTCCCCTGTGCACGCTGACCTACATTGGCTCCTGATTAAGCAACACCTCAATTTTAAAATTCTCATTCTTGTTTTCAAATCCCTCCATGGCCTCCCCCTCAATATCACTGCAATCGACTTCAGCCTCACAACCCCTCAAGATATCTGCGCTCCTCGAATTCTGCCCTCTTGAGCAGCTCTGATTATAATCACTCAACAATTGGTGGCTGTGCCTTCAGCTGCCTGGGCCCTAAGCTCTGGAATTCCTTCCCTAAACCTCTCCGCTTCTCCACCTCTCTCTCCTCCTTTAAGACGCTCCTTAAAACCCACCTCTTTGACCAAGCTTTTGGTCACCTGTCCTAATATCTCCTTATGTGTCTTGGTGTCAATTTTTTTATAACAATCCTGTGAAGCGTTTAAGGCGCTATATAAAAATAAGTTATTGTTGTTGTTGTTGAAACATTGTAAGGAAGTTATTGCCGTCCAGCAGGACCTCCGATTGATTGAATTCTCTAACCGTTGCCCACCCCTGGACATCGCGATCTCCGGGTGTAGGTGGAGTTCTCCCGCTGTCATTTCGCTCGGTATCTCCGCCTCACACACAAGTACAGGCAGGCCCCGAGCACAGTGACAGCGCCAAAGATGACCACACGGAGCAGGAGAGCGGGTGGTGGTGGTCGGGGGGTTGTCTGGTGGTCTCCGCTTGCTCTGTGCAGCTCGGGGTAGGATTCTCAGTGCCTGCAACAAAAATGTGATCATTTACAACAACCCGATTATATTCAAAAAGAGACTTTAATCATTCTTTATCAATTTGCTGGCAATATTCAGCTTGTTTCGAAGCGACAAGTACAGTAACAGTTAAATAATGTTCCTCTATCAGCAAAGGGCACTGAGGGTTAAATGGGTTAAATAATCAGCCTGTGAATTCCTACCTGTCCCGGGATAGACTGTTAACGTCACATTGCCTTTACTGGTTGTGTCCCCATCACTGTAAACAGATATCACATACACGCCGCTGTCACTGGGCTGCAGATCCCGCAGCAACAAGGATCCATTCTCTGGGTAGATGTGGACTCTCCCCCTGTGGGAAGGAGCGAACACCTGGTAATCTGAACAGGTATAACCGGGTCTGTCAGGGTCTGGAGAGCAGTTTGATCGGGTCAATGTCACTAATGGAGTGTCTGTGGGAATTAAACTCCACTCTATCTTTAAAGAGGACTAGGGAGTGGGTGTGGAGTAGGAGACGGGGAGAAGGACAGACTGGTTCACGGTCCCATTCACTTCTCTCTGACCGACACTCACAGTAACATTGCTTCCAGAGGCTGCAACAAATTAAAAACAATAAATCAGTTTCAGAAAGGAATAAAAAAGCTTAGATTTCTTTAGAAAGGGGTTTACTCAGGAGTCTGGTTGTAAAGCATCCCAGGAGTTTGAAATCACAAAATACCTGCAGCATCAACAAAGAATAAATTTGATAAAATATACATAAGGACCAGTCAGAGAGCATGAAATTATACAATCAGAGATTGATACAGCACAGAAGGCGGTCATTCGGCCCATCGTGTGTGTACTAGCTCTTTGAAAGTGCTACCATTTAAGTCCCCATTCCATGCAAGTTCCAAATAACCCTTCAAAATGTTACTTTTCAAGTATTTATTCAATTCCCCTTTGAAGCTTACGGTTGAAACTGCTTCCACCGCTCTTTCAGACAATGTGTTCCAGATCATAATAACAGTATTTGAGACGCTAGTAATGAAATAGTCAATAATAAATCCAAAAAAAGAATCCAGGAGAAACATTTTTACCCAGAGAGTGGTGAGAATGTGGACCGAGCTACCACAAGGAGTAGTTGAGGTGAATAGTATAGATGCATTTTAGGGGAAACTAGATAAGTACATGAGGAAGAAAGGAACAGAAGGACATGTTGTTAGGGTGAGGTGAAGTAAATAGATTGTGGACAGGCTCGTGAGGAGCATAAACCCCGGCTTAGACCAGTTTGGCCAAATGGCCTATTCTGTGCTGTAAATTGTATGTAATTCTATGTTATAATCATTAAATAATAACTTGGTAGAAATCAATTGATCCAATCCGCCAATTTTACACAATTGAAAAAACATACATACGAGAATCTCTGATGCATTAATAAATAAATAATAATTAAAGACTTGTTAGCGATCAGTTAATTCATTAATAAGTCCCAATTACAGTTAGAGGTTCAGGTAACTCACAGTGTGGGACAGTAACTGGAGGGCAGAAGGTGAGCGGGAATCTATCTGTTCACAGGAGCCCGACTGAATGAGACTGAAGATCTCCGGGAATGAGCTGAGCTTCATTCACTTTAGATCAGTGAGCGATTGAATTCCTTACATAGCACCCTGTGTTACTGACTGTACCTGTACTGATGTTAATGCAGTCCCCTCACACTGTCACTCAGTAACCCTTCCCCCCAGCTCCCTATGTCACTGACTGTATCTGTACTGATGTTAATCCAGCTCACTCACACTGTCATTTAGTAATCCCTCCCCCAGCCCACTGTGTTAATGACTGTATCTATACTGATGTTAATCCAGCTCCCTCACACTGTCACTCAGTAACCCCTCCCCCCAGCACCCTGTGTCACTGACAGTATTGGTACTGATGTTAATCCTGCTCCCTCACACTGTCACTCAGTAACTCCTCCCCCCTGCACACTGTGTCACTGACTGTATCTGTACTAATGTTAATCCAGCTCCCTCACAGTGTCATTTATTAATCCCTCCCCCAGCCCCCTGTGTTACTGACTGTACCTGTACTGACATTAATCCCGCTCCCTCACACTGTCACACAGTAACCCCTCCCCCAGCACCCTGTGTTACTGATTGTATCTGTACTGATGTTAATCCATTTTACTCACACAGTCACTCAGTAACACCACCCCCAGCGCCCTGTGTTACTGACTGTATCTGTACTGATGTTAATCCAGCTCCCTCACACTGTCACTCAGTAACCCCTACCCCCAGCACCCGTGTTACTGACAGTATCTGTACTGATGTTAATCCAGCTCCCTCACACTGTCACTCAGTAACACCACCCCCAGCCCCCTGTGTTACTGACTATCTGTACTGATGTTATTCCAGTTCCTTCACTGTCACTCAGCAACCCCTCCCCCCAGCACCCTGTGTCACTGACTGTATCTGTACTGATGTTAATCCAGCTCCCTCACACTGTCACTCAGTAACCCCTCCCCCAGCACCCTGTGTCACTGACTGTATCTCTACTGATGTTAATCTAGCTCACTCACACTGTCATTTAGCGGTGAGGCGGCGGACCTGCGAGGGAACAGAGGCGGCGAGCGGCAGTACTTAAGGTGAGCCCCGATGCGGTTTACAAATCCAGGTTCCGGGAGAGGGAGGCAAAAAGTATTCGTAGTGTGACGTCACCAAAAAGCAGGTAAGTGATTGGTTGGTGAGTGTTTTCTTTCTCAATTTTTTTAAACTTAAATTTTGTGTTTACTACGGTCTCTTTGTGTAGCGGGGACTACTGTTAAGCATGGGCCCTTGAGTATATCACTTAATACCAGTGTAATTGGTGGGATCCATTTAATTTTAATTTAATTTTAATTTAATTAATTAAATTAAAGTGTAAGTCATGGAGGGACAGCTTGGTGATGTGACATGCTCTTCCTGCACTATGTGGGAAATCAGGAACACTTCCTGTGTCCCTGACAACCATGTGTGCGGGAGGTGTATCGAGCTGCAGCTACTGACAGACCGCATTGCGGCGCTGGAGCTGCGGATGGATGCATAATGGAGCATTCGCAATGTTGAGGACATCGTGGATAGCACGTTTAGGGAGTTCGTCACACCACAGGTAAAGGGTGTACAGGCAGGAAGGGAATGGGTGAAAACCAGGCAGAGTAACAGGCGCAGGCAGGTAGTGCAGGGGTCCCCTGTGGCCATTCCCCTCTCAAACAGATATACCGCTTTGGATATTGTTGATGGAGATGGCTTATCAGGGGAAGACAGCAGCAGCCAACTTCCTAGCACCATACGTGGTTCTGCTGCACAGGATGGGAGGAAAAAGTGTGGGAGAGCTACAGTGATAGGGGTTTCTACTGTAAGGGGAATAGATAGGCGTTTCTGCGTCCGCAAACGAGACTCCAGGATGGTATGTTGCCTCCCTGGTGCAAGGGTCAAGGATGTCTCAGAGCGGCTACAGAGCATTTTGGAAGGGGAGGGTGAACAGCCAGTTGTCGTGGTGCATATAGGTACCAACGATATAGGTAAAAAACGGGATGAGGTCCTAAAAGCAGAATATAGGGAGTTAGGAGGTAAATTAAAAAATAGGACCTCAAAGGTAGTAATCTCAGGATTGCTACCAGTGCCACGTGCTAGTCAGAGTAGAAATAGAAGGATATTTCAAATGAATACGTGGCTAGAGGAATGGTGCAAGGGGGAGGGATTCAAATTCCTGGGGCATTGGAACCGGTTCTGGGGGAGGTGGGACCAATACAAAACGGACGGTCTACACCTGGGCAGAGCCAGGACCGATGTCCTAGGGGGAGTGCTTGCTAGTGCTGTTGGGGAGGGTTTAAACTAAAATGGCAGGTGGTTGGGAACCTGAGCAGGGAGACAGAGGAAAGGGAAACAAGGATAAAAGCAAAAGATAGGAAGGAGAAAAACAAAAGTGGCAGTCAGAGAAAACAATGATTTAAATCAAACATGGCCACAGTAAATACTAATTCTAATAGGTCTAACAGCATTATAAAAACAAGCCTGAAGGCTTTGAGTCTTAATGCAAGGAGCATTCGGAACAAGGTGGATGAATTAGCTGTGCAAATAGAGGTAAACGAATATGATTTGATTGGGATTACCGAAACATGACTCCAGGGTGGCGAAGGCTGGGAACTCAAAATCCAGGGGTACTCAATATTCAGGAAAGATAGGCAAAAAGGAAAGGGAGGTGGGGTAGCATTGCTGGTTAAAGAGGGGATTAACACAATTGAAAGGAAGGATATTAGCTCTGATGATGTGGAATCCATATGGGTTGAACTGAGAAATAACAAGGGGCAGAAAACGTTAGTAGGAGTGATATATAGACCTCCAAACAGTAATGTGGAGGTTGGGGATGGCATTAAAAGGGAAATTAGAGAAGCGTGCAATAAGGGCACAGCAGTCATCATGGGTGACTTTAATCTACATATAGATTGGGCTAACCAAATTAGTAACAATACTATGGAGGAGGAATTCCTGGAGTGTTTACGGGATGGTTTCCTGGACCAATATGTCGAGGAACCAACCAGAGATCAGGCCATCTTAGACTGGGTATTATGCAATGAGAAAGGATTAATTAGCAATCTTGTTGTGCGAGGCCCCTTGGGTCGGAGCGATCATAATATGATAGAATTCTTCATTAAGATGGAGAGTGAAGTAGTTGACTCAGAGACAAGGGTCCTGAATTTAAATAAAGGAAACTATGATGGTATGAGGTGCGAGTTGGGTAGGATTGATTGGGGAATGTCACTCAAAGGGTTGACGGTGGATAGGCAATGGCAAACATTCAAAGACCGCATGGACGAACTACAGAATTTGTTCATCCCAGTTTGGCATAAGAATAAAACAAAAAGGGTGACTCAACCGTGGCTAACAAGGGAAATTAGGGATAGCATAAGATCCAAGGAGAGGACATATAAATTGGCCAGAAAAAGCAGTAACCCTCAGGATTGGGAGCAGTTTAAGATTCAACAAAGGAGGACAGAGGGATTAATTAAGAAGGGGAAAATAGAATACGAGAGTAAGCTTGCAGGGAACATAAAAACTGACTGTAAAAGCTTTTATAGATATGTGAAGAGAAAAAGATTAGTGAAATCAAGCATAGGTCCCTTGCAGTCAGAATCAGTGGAACTTATAATGGGGAACAAAGAAATGTCAGACCAATTAAATACATATTTTGGTTCTGTCTTCACAAAGGAAGACACAAATAACCTCCCAGAGATGTTGGGGAACATAGGGACTAATGAGAGGGAGGAACTGAAAGAAATCAGTATTTGTATGGAAATGGTGTTCAGGAAATTGAAGGGATTGAAGGCCGATAAATGCCCAGGGCCTGATAATCTACATCCTAGGGTACTTAAGGAAGTGGCCCTAGAAATAGTAGATGCATTGCTGATCATCTTCCAACATTCAATGGAATCTGGAACAATACCCATGGATTGGAGGGTAGCTAATGTTACCCCACTAATCAAAAAGGGTGGTAGAGAGAAAAAGGGGAATTACAGACCGGTAAGCCTGACAGTGGGGAATATGCTAGAGTCCATTATAAAAGATGTAATAGCTGAGCACATGGAAAACAGTGACAGGATCGGACAAAGTCAACATGGATTTACAAAAGGTCAATCATGCTTGTCTAATCTACTGCAATTTTTTGAGGATGTAACTCGTAAAATAGATAAGGGAGAACCAGTGGATGTGGTGTATTTGGACTTCCAAAAGGCTTTTGATAAGGTCCCGCATAAGAGATTAGCATGTAAAGTTAAGGCACATGGGATTGGGGGCAAGGTATTGACTTGGATAGAGAACTGGTTGGCAGACAGAAAGCAAAGAGTTGGAATAAACGGGTCTTTTTCCGAGTGGCAGGCAGTGACTAGTGGGGTACCGCAGGGATCGGTCCTTGGACCCCAGCTATTCACAATATATATTAATGATCTAGAAAAGGGAACTAGATGTAATATCTCCAAGTTTGCAGATGACACAAAGCTGGGTGGGCATGTGTGCTGCGACGAGGATGCCAAGAAACTCCAGGATGATTGGGACAGGTTGGGTGATTTGGCAGAATCGTGGCAGATGCAATATAACGTGGATAAATGCGAGGTTCTCCACTTTGGTGTCAAAAACAGGAAGGCAGATTATTATCTGAATGGCAATAGATTGGGAGAAGGGGAAGTGCAATGAGACCTGGGTGTCCTTGTGCACCAGTCGCTGAAGGTAAGCATGCAGGTGCAGCAGGCGGTTAAGAAGGCAAATGGTATGTTGGCCTTCATAGCGAGAGGATTTGAGTACAGGAACAAGGATGTCTTGCTGCAGTTGTACAGGGCCTTGGTGAGACCACACCTTGAGTACTGTGTGCAGTTTTGGTCGCCTTATCTGAGGAAGGATGTTCTTGCCATGGAAGGAGTTCAGCGAAGATTCACAAGGCTGATACCTGGGATGGCAGGAATGACGTATGAAGAGAGATTGGGTCGATTGGGCTTATACTCGCTGGTGTTTAGAAGAATGAGAGGGGATCTCATTGAAACTTATAAAATTCTGACAGGACAGGACAAACTAGATGCAGGAAGGATGTTCCCGATGGTCGGGGAGTCCAAAACCAGGGGTCACAGTCTAAGGATAAGGGGTAAGCCATTTAGGACAGAAATGAGGAGGAATTTCTTCACCCAGAGTGTGGTGAACCTGTGGAATTCTCTGCCACAAAAGGCAGTAGAGGCCAATTCATTAAATAGATTCGAGAAGGAGTTGGATATATTTCTTAAGGCTAAAGGGATCAAGGGATATGGGGAGAAAGCAGGGACAGGGTACTGAATTTGGATAATCAGACATGATCGCATTGAATGTGGAGCAGGCTAGAGGGGCCGAATGGCCTACTCCCGCTCCTATCTTCTATGATTCTCTGATTCTATGATTTAGTAATCCCTCCCCCAGCCCACTGTGTTACTGACTGTATCTGTACTGATGTTAATCCAGCTCCCTTACACTGTCACTCAGTAACCCCACCCGCCAGCTCCCTATGTCACTGACAATATCTGTACTGATGTTAATCCAGCTCCCTCACACTGTCACTCAGTAAGCCCTCCCCCCAGCACCTCGTGTTAATGACTGTATCGGTACTGATGTTAAACCAGCTCTCTCTCACTCAGTAACCCCTCCCTCCAGGCCCCTGTGTCACTGACTCTATTTGTACTGATGTTAATCCAGCTCCCTCACAGTATCACTCAGTAACCCCTCCCCCCAGCACCCTGTGTCACTGACTGTATCTGTACTGATGTTAATCCAGTTCCTTCACACTGTCACTCAGCAACCCCTCCCCCCAGCACCCCGTGTTACTGACTGTATCTGCACTGATGTTAATCCAGCTCCTTCACACTGTCACTCAGTAACCCCTCTCCCCAGCACCTCGTGTTACTGACTGTATCTGTACTAATGTTAATCCAGCTCCCTCACACCGTCACTCAGTAACCCCTCCCTCAGCACCCTGTGTCACTGACTGTATCTGTACCGATGTTAATCCAGCTCCCTCACACTGTCACTTAGTCACCCCTCCCCCCAGCTCCCTCTGTCACTGACTGTATCTGTACTGATGTTAATCCAGCTCCCTCACACTGTCACTCAGTAACCTCTTGCCCCAGCGTCCTGTGTCACTGACACTATCTGTACTGACGTTAATCCCGCTCCCTCACACCGATGGGATAAGTAACTGCTCCGAGCTAGGACCCTGTGTTATTGACTGTATCTTTAATATGTTAATCCAGCTCCTTACCAGACCCTCCCCCACCTAACCCCTCTAGTGTTATGCTGTTTTCCCATTCTAATTCCTGAGGAAACTTTTCTGAACTATTTTTAAATATTAGCATCACAATTGCCCTCAGTGCTGGAATTACTCTATGTGTGGTTTTGGGAGCGGGCGTAAGGTAGGAATCAACAGCAAGATGGAAATGTTACTCTCGCGGTCCCCATGGCCCTACACTGAAATGATGTGTAACTGCAGTGAATGGAGCGTTTATATTTATTGATTGTCGTGAGGAGCTGTCTTACATCAGGGAGCCACACCACTGAAATAAAGATTCGTCAGTGGGTCAGGACCACAAGATCACAAGATCACTTTCGGATGGAAATCCTTTGTCCTATTGATCTAATCCTTCGAGACCCCACCCGACTATTTCCTCATTGCAGTCGCTGTTCCTTCAATAAACCCAAAGTCCTGCCCTCGCCCACCCTCCCTTGTAGCCCATTCCAACTGTTGACCACTCCCTGTGTAAAGAAATACTTCCTCATGTCTGTTCCTCTTGTTCCTCACATCCCTGACCCTGTGCCTCCCTGTTCTGCTGTCTTGGTGCCTTTGAAAGTTTGATTGCAGCTATATTTTCTCTGTCTTTTTAAGTATGTTGTATACCTCCATAGGTTTCCCTCTGGGAGGTTCATCAGACTGAAGAGCCACAGCTTAACTCGGCATTCCTCATCGATCTTTCCTCTAAAGCCAAGGTCCAAGCATCTCCATCCTCTGCCCCACCCTGGAATGTCCCCATAGGTCACAGTGACCAAACCTGACTGCAGTACTCCAGGTGAGGCCTGACCTGTGACCTCTGGGCATTGGCACTGTACTGGCTTGACATTATAACCCAGCATCCTTTTCACTTTGTTTTAGCCTCACACTGTTAGACATAGTGAATGTCAAATCAAGTAACACCTTAGATGTCTTTCAACTCCACCCCCCCCCCCCCTCACCCCCTTGGCAAGTTATATCCCACCCATGAAGCCTTCCATTGACCCTACCTTGTAGTTGCAATTTAGTTAGGTGGTCATGTATTACTGTACACATGGAGCTGGTGAATACCTCCATAGTCACCCAGGCCTTGCAGAGTACTTGGCAGACACTCAAATGGCTGTGTGAAACGCTGACACTCAGTAAGTTTCCTTTGTACTGAGTGAGCTCCCAGTCCCTGAGCTCAGTAGTCGAATCAGGACTTGATCTTTCTGCTCCTTGACCGTCAGCTCCACTTGTTCTTCCTCATGGACATGCAATGTGTACTAGCTACAGGATACACTGCAGCAACTCGCCAAGGCTTCTTCGGCAGCACCTCCCAAACCACCTAGAAAGACAAGGGCAGCAGGTGCATGGGAACACCACCACCTCCAAGATCCTCTCCAAGTCACACACCATCCTCATTTGGAAATATATCGCCGATCCTTCATCGTCGCTGGGTCAAAATCCTGGAACTCCCTCCCCAACAGCACTGTGGGAGTACCTTCACCACACGGACTGCAGCAGTTCAAGAAGGCGGCTCACCACCACCTTCTCAAGGACAACTAGGGATGGGCAATAAATGCTGGCCTTGCCAGCAATGCCCACATCCCAGGAATTAATTTTTAAAAAACATGCATGTGGATATGAGAAGCGCTGAGTGCTGCCTCTGTGAAACTGCACTAAGTTGGCAGTAAACTACTTGAGACATGCATTTATATACGTAGAGTAGAGAGACTGGGAGTGGACGCGCTGCTAATCCGCTCCTGCGACTCAAGGAGGCAGTGTTGACTTGCTCTGCCACTTCTCTCCAGCCATTTGCTTTGAAGAGAGCAGCATTTTGTTTGCTGCACCACTTGGATGAAGGGCTCAAGGGCGCCTCCTGCTCCTGTTCGTCCTGTTCTCCAATCTGCCAGGGCGCCAAAATGAGCTTGGCACTTCTCCCAACTGTAAGAGTTGCCGCTCCCCAGTTATCATGGCCGGTTCCTTACTCCTGGCGCAATATAGGTATCGATTTCAAATAAAACTGTTGGACTATAACCTGGTGTTGTGCGACCTCGCAATATAGGTAGGCAGTGTGTGTGTGTGTAATTATAACAGGGTCGGTTTTTATCAAGTCACGGTTGTGCTGGGCAGCCTCACCCGCCGGGAGCACAGATTGGGAAATCGTGGCCGCTTCCCCCCGAATCTTCCAACAGGCGGTCCCGGCAGACAAGATTCCCCACCAGCAGCCCAGGTGTGTAAAATCGGCCATCGCCTTGCATCTGGTGTGAGGTCAGCTGTGCTGGCACTGTATATATCGTACGTGTGCAATAATCTGGTCCTCCCAGTACTTCCACAATATACAGAAGGCCTGATTCTCTCCTCCGACAATGAAGCACTTCTGAAGTGCAGTCACTGCTGTTATTTTCTGCACTTTATTCTATTGTCCTTATTCTATCAACTCCAAACATGTCAACACATCCCTCCATTAGATGGCGAGCAAGAGCAATTCTTTCAGAAAAGCTTTCTCACAGGCTCCTTGATTTAAAGGGAAGGGTACAAATACATTTATTAATTTAAAGGGAAGGGAACAAATTTATTGATTGATTTAAAGGGAATGGGTAAAAAACTATTTATTGATTTAAAGGGAAGGTGTACACATTTATTTATTGATTTAAAGGGATGGGGTGCAAATTCATTTATTGATTTATAGGGAAGGGTTAAAATGTATTTATTGGTTTAAAGGGAAGGGAACATATTTATTTACTGATTTAAAGGGAAGGGTGCAAATATATTGATTGATTTAAAGGGAAGGCTGCAGATTTATTGATTGATTTAAAGGGAAGGGTTAAAAGTTATTTATTGACTTAAAGGAACGGGGTGCAAGTTTATTGATTGATTTAATGGAAAGGGTGCAAATTTATTTATTGATTTAAAGGGAAGGGAACACATTTATTTATTTGATTTAAATAGATGGGGTGCAAGTTCATTTATTGTTTTGAAGGGAAGTTAACAAATTTATTTATTGATTTAAAGGGATGGATGCAAATATATTGATTGATTTAAAGGGAAGGGTTAAAAGTTATTTATTGATTTAAAGGGAAGGGTTAACATTTATTTATTGAGTTAAAGGAACGGGGTACCAATCTATTTATTGATTTAAAGGGAAGGGTTACATATTTGTTTATTGACTTAAAGGAGCGGGGTGCAAGTATATTGATTGATTTAAAGGGAAGGGAACAATTTATTTATTGATTTAAAGGGAATGGTACATATTTATTGATTGATTTAAAGGGATGGGGTGCAAATTTATTTATTGATTTAAAGGGAAGGGTTAAAATTTATTTTTTGATTTAAAGGGATGGGGTGCAAATTTATTGATTAAGTTAAAGGGAAGGGAACAATTTATTTGTTGATTTAAAGGGAAGGTGCAAATATAGTGATTGATTTAAAGGGAAGGTGCAAATTTATTTATTGATATACATAGATACATAGAAGATAGGAGCAGGAGTAGGCCATCCGGCCCTTCGAGCCTGCTCCGCCATTTAATGAGATCATGGCTGATCCTTCAATTCAGTATCCCGTCCCCGCCTTCTCTCCGTAACCCTTAACCCCTTTTGCCTGTAGAAATATATCTAATTCCCTCTTAAATATATTTAATGAGCTGGCGTACACTGCCCTCTGGCAATGAGTTCCACAGGTTCACCACTCTCTGAGTGAAGAAATTCCCCCTCATTTCTGTCCTAAATGGTTTAGCCCTTATCCTTAAATTATGTCCTCTAGTTCTGTTCTCACCCGCCAAGGGAAACATTCCTTCTGCATCTAATCTGTCTAGACCTGTCAGAATTTTATACACTTCTATGAGGTCCCCTCTCAATCTTCTAAACTCCAGTGTGTACATCCCTAAACTACATAGTCTCTCCTCATAGGTCAATCCCGCCATTCCTGGTATCAGCCTGGTGAATCGCCGCTGCACCCCCTCCATGGCAAGAACATCTTTCCTCAGATGAGGCGACCAAAACTGTACACAGTACTCGAGGTGTGGTCTCACCAGTGCCCTGTACAGCTGCAGCAAGGTATCCCTGTTCCTGTATTCCAACCCTTTTGCTATGAAGGCCAGCATACCGTTTGCCTTCTTGACCGCCTGTTGCACCTGCATGCTCGCCTTCAGTGACTGGTGTACAAGAACACCCAGGTCTCTCTGTACTTCCCCCTCTCCCAATTTATTGCCATTTAAATAATAATTTGCCCTCCCGTTCCTGCACCCAAGGTGGATAACTTCGCACTTGTCCACATTATAGTGCATCTGCCATTTATCCGCCCAATCACCCAGTCTGTCCAAATCGCTCTGGAGCTTCCTGGTCTCCTCCTCTGAGCCCACCCCCCCTCCTAGTTTAGTGTCGTCTGCAAATTTGGAAATGCTGCATTCGACTCCCTGATCCAGGTCATTAATATAAATTGTGAACAGCTGGGGACCCAGGACAGATCCCTGTGGTACCCCACTTGTTACTGCCTGCCATTCAGAAAATGAGCCGTTTATTCCAACTCTCTGTTTTCTATCTGACAGCCAGTTCTCTATCCACGTCAATACTTTCCCCTTTATCCCATGAGCTTCAATTTTCCATGCTAATCTTTTATGTGGGACCTTATCGAAGGCCTTTTGGAAGTCCAGGTACACCACATCTACTGGCTCTCCCCCATCTATTTTACCAGTTACTCCCTCAAAAAATTCCAATAGATTAGTCAAGCACGATTTACCCTTTGTAAATCCATGTTGACTCTGTCCTATCCTGTCCCCATTTGCTAAGTGCTCGGCTATTTCATCCTTAATGATGGACTCCAGCATTTTGCCCACAACTGATGTAAGGCTTACAGGTCTGTAATTACCTGCTTTTTCCCTACCCCCCTTTTTGAATAGTGGGGTAACGTTAGCTACCCTCCAATCCATGGGCACTGTTCCCGAGTCTAATGAATTCTGAAAAATCATGCTTAGTGCATCCGCTATCTCTAGGGCCACCTCCTTCAGTACCCTAGGATGCATGTTATCAGGCCCTGGGGATTTGTCCGCCTTCAATCCCTTTAGCTTCCTTAACACCATATCCTTAGAGATATTGATTTGCGTCAGTTCCTCCTTTGCCAATGTCCCTATTTTTCCCGATATCCCAGGGAGGTTTTTTGTGTCTTCCTTCGTAAAGACTGACCCAAAGTATGCATTTAGTTGGTCTGCCATTTCCTTATTTCCCATTATATATTCCCCCGTATCTGACTGCAATGGACCAACTTTGGTTTTCACCAGTCTTTTCCTCTTGATATACTTATAAAAGCTTTTGGAGTTAGTTTTTATATTTTCCGCCAGCTTGCTTTCGTAAGCTATTTTGCCCTTCTTGATTAAGCCCTTTGCCCTCCTTTGCTCTATCTTAAACTGTTCCCAATCTTCCGCTCTGGCGCGTTTTTTGGCTATTTTATACGCCCTATCTTTGGATTTTATGCTGTCTCTAATTTCCCCTGTTATCCACGGTTGAGTCACCTTTTTAGATTTCCTTTTATGCCAGATTGGTATAAACAATTTTTGCAATTTTGTCATTCTATCTTTAAATGCTTGCCATTGTTTATCTACCTCCAGTCCTCCCAGGAACGTTGTCCAATCAGACCTACTCAGTTCCCGTCTAATGGCATCATAATTCCCCTTGTTTAAATTCAGGACCTGAGTCTCTGAGTCAATTTCTTCGCTCTCCATTTCGAGTGAGAAATCGATCATGTTATGATCGCTCTGTCCCAAGGGTCCCCGTACAACAAGATTACTAATTAGTCCCTTCTCATTGCACAGTACCCAGTCCAATATAGCCTGTTCCCGAGTTGGTTCCTCGACATATTGATCCAGATAACCATCCCTTAAACACTCAAGGAATTCCTCCTCCTCATTATTTTTACTGATTAGGCTAGTCCAATCTATATGTAAGTTAAAGTCACCTATGATGACAGCTGTGCTCTTATTGCACGCTTCTCTAATTTCCCTCGTGATGCCCTCCCCAACCTCTATTTTACTATTTGGAGGCCTATATACCACTCCTATTAATGTTTTTCGCCCCTCGCTATTTCTTAGCTCCACCCATATAGATTCTGTATTAACTGAGTTAATATCCTTCCTTTCAATTGCATTTATCCCCTCTTTTACCAGCAATGCTACCCCTCCTCCCTTTCTTTTTTGTCGATCCTTCCTAAATACTGAATACCCCTGTATGTTAAGCTCCCAGCCCTGCTCACCCTGCAACCATGTTTCCGTAATCCCAATTAGATCATAATTATTAACCTCTATTTCCACAGCTAATTCATCTACCTTGTTCCTGATGCTTCTCGCATTAAGGTATAAAACCCTCAGGCTTTTTTTATGCTCACATTTTTTATGAATTAGTTTGGCCCTTTGTTTTTTGTTCCTCTCCTTTTTACCATTTATTTCTGTCTGCCTTTCACTTTCCTCTATTTCACTACATGGGTTTCTAGCCCCCTGCCATACTAGTTTAAATGCTCCCGAACTGCTTTATCAAAATTTACCCCGAGAACATCAGTTCCATCTTTGCACAGGTGTAGACCGTCCCTTTTGTATAGGTCACACCTACCACAAAACTGGTCCCAATGCCTCAAAAATTTAAAACCCTCCCTCTTACACCACTGCTCAAGCCACGTATTTAGCCTAACTATCCTGTTCTCTGTACTCTTACTAGCACGTGGCACTGGTAGTAATCCAGAGATTACTACCTTCGAGGTCCTACTTTTTAGCTTGGCTCCTAACTCCCTAAATTCTACTTGTAGGACCTCTTCCCTTTTTTTAGCTACGTCGTTGGTACCAACATGTATCACGACAACTGGCTGTTCCCCCTCCCCCTCCAGAATGTTCTGCACCCGCGCCGAGACATCCTTGACCCTTGCACCAGGGAGGCAAATTACCATCCTGGAGTCTCGGTCGTGACCACAGAAACTCCTATCTATTCCCCTTACAATCGAATCCCCTATTACTATAGCCCTGCCACTCTTTTTCCCTCCCTTCTTTGCAACAGAGCCAGTCATGGTGCCATGAGCCTGGCTGCTGGTGCCTTCCCCCGATGAGTCATCCCCCCCGACAACAGCACCTAAGGCGGTGAACCTGTTGCTGAGGGAAACAACCCCAGGGGATTCCTGCACTACCTTCCTGCCCTTGCTCTGCCTTTTGGTCACCCATGTACTATCTACTCTGGCCTTAACCTGCGGTGTGACCAACTCACTAAATGTGCTATTCACAACCCTCTCAGAATCGTGGATGCTCCAAAGTGAGTCCATCCGCAGCTCAAGGGCCGTCATGCGGTCCCACATGAGCTGCAGCTGGACACACTTCCCGCACACATGGTTGTCAGGGACACAGGAAGCGTCCATGATTTCCCACATGTTACAGGAGGAGGGAAGGGTTAAAATTTATTGATTGAGTTAAAGGGAAGGGAACAATTTATTGATTGATTAAAAGGGATGGGTGCAAATTTATTCCTTGATTTAAAGGGAATGGTACAAATTTATGTAATGTTTTGAAGGGAAGTTGAAAATGTATTCCCTACCATTCCCTTTTTTTGATATATATATATATATAAATGATCTGGAATTGGAATACAGAGTAGAATTTCTAAATTTGCTGATGACACCAAAACTTGGGGGTGTGGCAAAGAGTGATGATAATACCAATCGACTGCAACAGGACATAGAAAGGCTAGCAGAATGGGCAGACAAGTGGCAGATGGAATTTAATACAGAGAAGTGTGAGGTGATGCATTTTGGCAGAAGGAACAGGGAGGGGCAATATACACTTAATGGCACAGTTTTAAAGAGTGTGCAGGGACAGAGGGACCTGGGAGTTAATGTGCATAGGTCCCTGAAGGTGGCGGGATATATTGAGAGAGTGGTTAGCAAAGCATATGGGATCTTGGGCTTCATAAGTATGAACGGACACCGCGCAACAATCGCCAGGCAGGAGGGTTGCCTCCCAGTCGGGGAACACTTCAGCAGCCAGGGGCATTCAGCCTCGGATCTGCGGGTAAGCGTTCTCCAAGGCGGCCTTCGAGATACACGACAGCGCAAAATCATAGAGCAGAAACTGATAGCCAAGTTCCGCACTCATGAGGATGGCCTCAATCGCGATATCGGGTTCATGTCACGATACAGAACGTGACTTGACATCATGGCCGGTCTTCCCAGGTGTTTTTTTTTGTTTTTTGTTTTTTTTTTGTTTTTTTTTAAAAAAAGGCTAACACAAGAACACAAATTGACAGGATATGCAGCCAGCAGGTGGTTTGACACGTTGGACCCCCTGGGACACATCTCATTGTCTTGGCTGTGCTCTTTGTTGTAGCGAATAATGTGAATAGATTTTGTCTGGGTTTAAATTGTGAATTCTGGGAGATTCTCTCATTGCTAACTTACCTGACGAAGGAGCGACAGCTCCGAAAGCTTGTAAAATTAAATAAATCTGTTGGACTATAACCTGGTGTTGTGCGACTTCTCATTTTTGTCCACCCCAGTCCAACGCCGGCATCTCCACTTCATAAGTAGAGGTATTGAGTACAAAAGTAGAGAAGTTATGCTGAACATAGGCACAACTGGAGTATTGCGTTCAGTTCTGGTCACCACACTTTAGGAAGGATGCAAAGGCCCTTGAGAGGGTGCAGAGGAGATTTACCAGAATGGTTCCGGGGATGGGGGCTCTTAGCTACAAGGACAGGTTGGAGAAGCTGGATTTGTTTCCATTAGAGCAAAGGAGGTTGAGGGGTGATTTGATAGAGGTGTACAAGATTATGACGGGTTTGGATAGGCTAGACGGAGAAAGGCTATTCCCACTAGTTGATGTAACAAGCACTAGGGGACACAGATTTAAGGTTTTGGGCAAGAGATACAGGGGGGATGTGAGGAAAATCTTTTTTATGCAGCGAGTGGTGAGGACCTGGAACTCGCTGCCGACGGAAGTGGTGGAAGCGGAGACACTCAATGTTTTCAAGGGGAGACTGGATAGGCACTTGAGGGAAATAAACTTGCAGGGCTACGGGGATAGAGCGGGGGAATGGGACTGACTGGATTGCTCTACAAAGAGCCGGCACAGACTCGATGGGCCGAATGGCCTAATTCTGTGCCGTTATGACTCTATGGCCGTGATTTTATTGGCACTGAGAGGACGGGTTTGCAGGCGGGTCAAGGGTTAAAATCGTTTTGATTGACGGCGGGTTGTGATCCTGCCTCCACGCCACTTTGCCAAATGCCGGCTCTGGGAGTCCCGATTGGTCCCACCACCAAGTGGCGGGAGAGGCCCTTAAGGCAGTTAACAGCTTGTTTAACAGCTTGTTAACGGCCTGATCAGCCTATTTTAACAGCATTTTTCGATTTTGGCACATTTTCTGCGTGTTCCACGCCATTCCCAAATGACATCAGCTGATTGTGCCAGGTTCAGCAAGTGCCTCACTTCTTGACAACTGCAGCTCCAGCATAAAAACAGACCTCGAACATGGCTCACTTACAGATGACAGAACTTTGTTTTTTCAGATGTTGGAACACTTTTTGCAGGTCTACTGAGCTTGGAAGTGGTGAAGCTGAGATCCATCTCCACTGTGACCTCCTGGGAAAACCCTCTCCGCACATTGACTGAGCGCGTATAACTTCTAGTCCTCAACTGAGATATCTACCAGCAGCATGGAACCATTTATACCCTGTCCTCAGATTCGGAGGAAGAGCAGCTGCGGCAGCAGCAGAACCAGGCACAACAGCAGCAGCAACAACAGGAGCGCCAACCTCCTCCTCACCCACCTGATGCTGCACAGGGCAGAGGGCGTCAGCGCAGGGATGCACGTCGCCGCAGGAGATACCCCCAACATAGGGTTTACAGGCCGAGGATGAGCTTCCTCAACATGACTGAGCAGCAGTGCCAAAGGAGGCTGAGACTTGAGAGAGGTAGTCGCTGACATCTGCGCAATGCTACACCAACACCTGGAGCCCAGAGGAGCGGGTGGACACCCCTTACCAGTGGTTGTTAAAGCCACCACCGCCCTCAATTTTTTTGCTTCAGGGTCCTTCCAGGGCTCATCAGCAGACATCACCGGCATCTCCCAGTCGGAAGCACACACTGCATCATGCAGGTTACCAATGCCCTCTTTGCAAAGGCGCACAATTACATCCACTTCTCCATGGATCAAGCAAGTGTAACCGCGTGTGCGGTTGGCTTTGCAAAGATGGCAGGCTTGCCAAGGGTGCAGGGCATCGTAGACTGCACACATGTGGCCAGTAGGGCACCCCATCACAACCCAGCTGTATTTGTCAACCGCAAGGGCTTCCACTCTCTTAACATCCAGCTGGTGCGTAACCACAGGAAGGACATTATGCATGTTTGCGCAAAGTACCTGGCAGTTGCAATGACGCTTTCAT
This sequence comes from Squalus acanthias, assembly GCA_030390025.1. Taxonomy (NCBI): domain Eukaryota; kingdom Metazoa; phylum Chordata; class Chondrichthyes; order Squaliformes; family Squalidae; genus Squalus; species Squalus acanthias. Next base: position 479,227 of record JASTWF010000110.1, on the reverse strand, counting down.
CCTGCGGCAGTCTAGTGTACCTCCGCTCTTCAATCCGCCAACCCAACTTTCCGGATGGCTACTTGGAGACAAGGGCTATCCTCTGAAGACGTGGCTGATGACACCATTGAGGAGACCATCAAATGAAGCAGAGCAGCGCTACAACTCCAGCCACATTTCCACCAGAGCCATCATCGAGCAAACCATCGGGATGTGCGGGGTGGGGTGGGGGGGTGGGGGTGTGCATGAGGGGTAGGGCTCTGTGCGGGGGGATAGGGGAGGGTGCAGGGGGGTAGGGGCTGTGCGGGGGGATAGTGAGGGTGCAGGGGGGTAGGGGCTGTGTGGGGGGATAGGGGAGGGTATGGGGGGGGTGCGGGGGGGGTAGGGGGTTGTGCGGGGGTAGGGGGCTGTGCGGGGGGATGGGAGGGTGCAGGGGGCTGTGTGGGGGGATAGGGGAGGGTGCAGGGGGGGTAGGAGGCTGTGCGGGGGGTAGGGGGGTCTGTGGGGGATAGGGGAGGGTGCGGGGGTTAGGGGAGGGTTCGGGGGAGTTGGGGGGTCTGCGGGGGGATAGGGGAGGGTGCGGGGGTGTAGGGGGGTGTGCAGGGTGGGGTAGGGCAGTGTGCGGGCGGGTAGGGGGTGTGCGGGGGGTAGGGAAGTGTGCAGGGGGGTCGGGGAGGGTGCCGGGGGGTAGGGTGGTGTGCGCGGGGGTGGGGGTGTGTGTGTGGGGGGTGTGCAGGAGGTTGGCAGTGGATGTGGAGGGGTGCGGGGGGTTGGGGGGTGTGCGGGTGGGGAGGGGGTGTGCGAGAGGGCAGGGGGCAGGGGCGGTCTGCGGCGGGCGGGGGGCCGTCTGCGGCGGGCGGCCGTCTGCGGAGGGCGGGGGGCCGTCTGCGGAGGGCGGGGGGCCGTCTGCGGAGGGCGGGTGCTGTCTGCGGAGGATAGGAGTCCGGTCAAAGTTTGTTAGTGGAATCATGAAGATCGATGAGATTTTAGGAGTTTTTCCTCCTTCTCTCTGGGTATCTGTGATCAGTTATAGGGAACGTTCCTCAGGAGAGTTAATGGTTGGAATAAGGTCCAAGCTAAAGTTACACTGTGACTCGTGATGTCAGGAGTTACCTGATGTCTGTGCAGACTCCTGTTGCAGTACGAATCTCCCTTTCCCTCGCCAAGTTTTAATAGAGAGGGGGAGGGAGAGTGGTCACCTTCTCGTAATATTATAAAGATTCCAAACCAAGTGTTAACGTTTCTCTGACAGCTCAATGTGCCATCTGGTCATGTTTAGAATGTGGCTTGATAACGGACTGAAGCTATACTGGTGCCAGTGCATTGACAGGGTGGATTGAGAAAACATCGAGGGTTTTTAGGGTAGATACAGAAAAACTATTTCCTCTGGTGGGGAAATAAGAATGAGGCGGGGGCATACATCTTAAAATTAGAGCCAGGCCATTCAGGAGCAAAACAAAAAGCACTTTTACCACACAAAGAGTAGTGGAAATCTGATACTCCCTCCCTCCAAAAGGTGGTGGAGGCTGGGGGTCAATTGGAGCTTTTGAGACAGAGGTCGCTAGATTTTTGTTGGGTAAGGGTGTGAAGGGATATGGAGCAAAGGCGGGTAGAAGGAGTTGAGGCACAGGTCAGCCATGATCTGATTGAATGGTGGAACAGGCCTCACACAGAACAGAACAGAATCACAGAATCCCCACAATGCAGATAGAGGCCATTTCGGCCCATCGAGCCTGCACCGACACATATCCCACCCTATCCCCGTAACCCCACGTATTTAATCCCCCTAGCACTAAGGGTCAATTTATCATAGCCAAATCAACCTAACCCGCACATCTTTGGACTGTGGGAGGAAACCGGATCACCCGGAGGAAACCCACGCAGACACGGGGAGAATGTGCAAACTCCACACAGACAGTCACCCGAGGCCGGATTCGAACCCGGGTCCCTGGCGCTGTGAGGTAACAGTGCTAACCACTATGCCACGGTGTTGCCTCCTCCTGTTTTTTATGCTACTGTGTTCTCGGAGGGGTCCTCACACCACTTGGCTTCAGCACGAGCAGGCATCAGGTCAGCTTTTCGGGTCAATGCGTGCTCGGGAGTCAGTGTGAAGGTTCAGCGTGGCCACAGCGAGGGACAGGGCAGATCGCACGCTGTCTGTGATGCAGACGGCCTTCGGTCCACCTCCTCTCAATTCATGCTGTTCTCAGGCATCTTAAAGCGAGCACGATTTTACCGTAGAACGGCCTCGGCAGTCGGTGGTTTGCAGTAGCAGAACATCCTGCAGCCGACCTTTGAGACGAAATGGAGCGTGGCGCCTCCGAGGCTGAAGCCTCTGCCACAAAGCACAGTGAGAGGCTGTCGCGCCGGGGGCTGCTCTGTCGCTTACCCCAAGCGCCCAGGCTCCTGCACTTGGGTTCTCAGAAACAAGTAGACACTGTGTGAACCTCACGCGAACATGTGGTTAAGGTTAGCACTTCCTGTTGTGCCCAAGGCCTGGTTTCTCAGTCTGCTGAAACCACAGGTAACAGTGCTTGGCTGCAGCTGTTCAGAAGGTTACATGATAATTAAAAGGGTGATGGCTTCTGAACTGGCGGGAAGCGTGGGGCCGAATAAAGAAAGAACAAACTTGCATCTCTTGTTCTCCTTTGAACTTGTTGCTCTCCTTAGAGCAGAGAACTTTGATCGAGTTGTTCAAGATCATGAAGGGTTTAGATAGAGTAAATAACGAGAAACTGTTTCCAGTGGCTGAAGGGTCGATAACCAGAGGGCAACAGATTTAAGATGATTGGCAAAAGAACCAGAGGCGACATGAGGAAAAACTTTCTTACGCAACAAGTGGTTAGGATTTGGAATGATAGGGTGGTGATACAGATTCAATAGTAGCCTTCCAAATGGAATTGGATAAATACTTGCAGGAGAAATAATTGCAGGGATATGGGGAAAGAGCGAGGGAGCGGGACTAACTGGATTGCTCTTCGAAAGAGCCGGCGCAGACTCGATCGGCTGAATGGCCTCCTTCTGTGGTGTGCTATTCTATGATTCTATGATTCATGCAGCACCTTTCATGACCTCAGGACCTCCCAAATCGCTTTGAAGTACTTTTGGACTCTAGTCGCTGTTGTAATGTAGGGAGATTTGAGCACAGCAAGATCCCACGAACAGCAATCATAGAATGACGCAGCACGGAAGGAGGCCATTTTGCCCATCGTGCACAGGCAAGATGGGCCGAATGCCCTCCTTCTGTGCTGTATCATTCTATGATATTGAAAGAGCTATATAATTAATCCCACTCCCCTGCCCTTTCCCATAGCCATGCAAATTTTTCCATTTCAAGTATTTATCAAATTCCCTTTTCAAAGTTATTATAGAATCTGCTTCCATCGCACTCAGGCAGTGCATTCCCAATCATAGCAACTCGCTGTGGAACTCGATTTACCTTAAATCTGTGTCCTCTGGTCACCGATCCTCCTGCCAGTGGAAACGGTTTCTCTTTATTTACTCTATCAAAACCCCTCATGATTTTGAACACCTGTATTAAATCTCCCCTTAACCTTCTCTGCTCCATGGAGAACAATCGGAGTTTCTCCAGTCTCTCCACATCCCTGGTACCGTTCTGGTAAATCTCCTCTGCACCCTCTCCAAGGCCTTGACATCCTTCCTAAAGTGTGATGCCCAGGATTGGACACAATGCTCCAGCTGAGGCCGAACCAGTGATTTATAAAGGTTTATAACTTCCTTGCTTTTTTACTCTATTGCTCTATTTATAAAGCCAAAGATTCCAAAAGCTTTTTTTTAACAGCCTTATCAACTTGACCTGCCACCTTCAACGATTTGTGTACATACACCCCCAGGCCTCTCTGTTCCTACACCCTCTTTAAAATGTATTATTTAATTCGTATTGCCTCTCCTCATTCTTCCTACCAAAAGGCATCACTTCACACTTCTCTGCATTAAATTTCATCTGCCATGTGTCTGCTCATTTCACCAGTCTGTCTATGTCCTCCTGAAGTCTGTTACTATCCTCCTCATTGTTTATTACATTTCTGAGTTCTGTGTCATCTGCAAACTTTGAAATGATGCCCTTTATGCCCAAGTCCAGGTCATTAATATATATCAAAAAGAGCAGTGGTCCTCATACCGACCCCTGAGGGACACCACTGTATACTTCCCTCCAGTCTGAAAAACAACCGTTCACCGCTGCTCTCTGCTTCCTGTCCCTTAGTCAATTTCACATCCATGTTCCACCGATCCTTTCATCCCATAGACTTCAAGTTTGCTGCAACAACAACAACTTGTAGTTATATAGCGCCTTAAGACGCTTCACAAGAGGGCTTCTAAGTCAAAAAATTGACAGCGAGCCAGGTAAGAAATGAGGGCAGATGACCAAAAGCTGAGTCAAAGAGGTCGGTTTTAACAACTGTCTTAAAGGAGGAAAGAGAAGTAGAGAAGCAAAGATGTTTAGAGAGGCAGTTCCAGAGCTTAGCGCCTCGGCAGCTGAAGGCACGGCCACCAAAGGTTGAGCGATTATAATCAGGGATGCTCAAGAGGGCAGAATTAGGGGAGCGCAGATATCTCGGGGGGGTTGTGGGGCTGAAGGAGGTTACAGGGATAGGGAGGGGCGAGGCCATGGAGGGATTTGAAAACAAGGATGAGAATTTTGAAATCGAGGCATTGCTTAACCGGGAGCCAATGTAGGTCAGCGAGCACAGGGGTGATGGGTGAACAGGACTTGGTGCGAGTTAGGACATGGGCAGCCGAGTTTTGGATCACCTCATGTTTACGCAGGGTAGAATGTGGGAGTCCAGCCAGGAGTGCATTGGAATAGTCAAGTCTAGAGGTAACAAAGGCATGGATGGGAGTTTCAGCAGTAGATGAGCTGAAGCAGGGGCGGAGACGGGTGATGTTACAGAGGTGGAAATAGGCCATCTTAGATATGCCAAGGATATGTGGTCGGAAACTCACTTCAGGGTCAAATATGACACCAAGGTTGTGAACAGTGTGGTTCAGCCTCTGACAGATGCTAGGGAGAGGGATGGAGTCAGTGGCTAGGGAACGGAGTTCGTGGCGGGGCCCGAAGACAATGGCTTCGGTCTTCCCAATATTTAATTGGAGAAAATTTCTGCTCCTCCAGTACTGGATGTTGGACAAACAGTGTGTCAATTTAGAGTCTGTGGAGGGGTCAAGAGAAGTGGTGGTGAGGCATAGCTGGGTGTCATAGAGTCATAGAGTTATACAGCACAGAAAGAGGCCCTTCGGCCCATCGTGTCCGCGCCGGCCATCAAGCCCTGTCTATTCTAATCCCATTTTCCAGCACTTGGTCCGTAGCCTTGTATGCTATGGCGTTTCAAGTGCTCACCTAAATGCTTCTTGAATGTTGTGAGGGTTCCTACCTCTACCCCCCTTTCAGGCAGTGAGTTCCAGATTCCAACCACCCTCTGGGTGATAAAGTATTTCCTCAAATCCCCTCACCTTGAAACTATGCCCCCTGGTTATTGACCCCTCTACTAAGGGGAAAAGTTCCTTTCTATCTACCCTATCTATGCCCTCATAATTTTGTACACCTCAATCAGGTTCCCCCCTCAGCCTTCTCTGCTCTAAGGAAAACAACCCCAGCCTGTCCAGTCTCTCTTCATAGCTGAAGCGCTCCAGCCCAGGTAACATCCTGGTGAATCTCCTCTGCACCCCCTCCAATGCAATCACATCCTTCCTATAGTGTGGCGACCAGAACTGCACACAGTATTCCAGCTGTGGCCTAACTAGCGTTTTGTACAGCTCCATCATAACATCCCTGCTCTTATATTCTATGCCTCGGCTAATGAAGGCAAGTATCCCATATGCCTTCTTAACCACCTTATCTACCTCTCCTGCTGCCTTAAGGGATCTATGTACATGCACACCAAGGTCCCTCTGATCCTCTGTCCTTCCTAGGGTCCTACCATTCATTGTGTATTTCCTTGCCTTGTTATTCCTCCCAAAATGCATCACCTCACACTTTTCAGGGTTAAATTCCATTTGCCACTGTTCTGCCCATCTGACCAACCCATCTATATCATCCTGTAGCCTAAGGCTTCCCTCCTTGCTATTTACTACTCCACCAATTTTTGTGTCATCTACGAACTTACTGATCATACCTCCTACATTCATATCTAAATCATTAATGTACACTACTAACAGCAAGGGACCCAGCACCGATCCCTGCGGTACACCATTGGACACAGGCTTCCAGTCACAAAAACAACCTTCGACCATCACCCTCTGCCTCCTGCCACTAAGCCAATTTTGGATCCAATGTGCCAAATTGCCCTGGATCCCATGGGCTCTTACCTTCTTGACCAGTCTCCCATGCGGGACTTTGTCAAAAGCCTTACTGAAGTCCATGTAGACTACATCAACTGCACTACCCTCATCCACACACCTAGTCACCCCCTCGAAAAATTCAATCAAATTGGTTAGACATGATCTCCCCCTGACAAAGCCATGCTGACTATCCTTGATTAATCCTTGCCTCTCCAAGTGGAGATTAATTCTGTCCCTCAGAATTTTTTCCAATAATTTCCCTACCACTGATGTTAGGCACACTGGCCTGTAATTCCCTGGTTTATCCCTACTACCCTTCTTGAATAATGGTACTATGTTAGCTGTCCTCCAGTCCTCTGGCACCTCTCCTGTGGCCAGAGAGGTTCTGAAAATTTGTGTCAGAGCCCCTGCAATCTCCTCCCTTGCTTCACACAGCAGCCTGGGATACATCTCGTCTGGGCCTGGGGATTTATCCACTTTTAAGTCCACTAAAACCGCTAGTACCTCCTCCCTCTGAATGCTAATTTGTTCAAGTATATCACAATCCCCCTGCCTGATTTCTATGCCTACATCGTCCTTCTCCATAGTGAACACAGATGCAAAATATTCATTTAAATCCTCACCTACATCTTCCGGCTCTACACACGGATTGCCACTTTGGTCCCTAATGGGTCCTACTCTTTCCCTGGTTTCCCTTTCACTTGCCCTTAATATTACATAAGATTACATAAGAAGTAGGAGCAGGAGTAGGCCATACGACCCTTCTGGCCTTCTCCGCCATTCAATAGCATCATGGCTGATCCGAACCTAGACTCACGTCCACTTCCCTGCCCGCTCCCCATAACCCTTAATTCCCTTAACAGCTAGGAAACTGTCTATCTCCGTTTTAAATGTATTTAATGTCGCAGCTTCCACAGCTCTCTGAGGTAGCAAACTCCATAGATTTACTACCCTCTGAGTGAAGAAGTTTCTCCTCATCTCAGTTTTGAAACGGCAGCCCCTTATTCTAAGATTATGCCCCCTAGTTCTAGTCTCACCCATCAGTGGAAACATCCTCCCCGCATCCACCCGATCAAGCCCTCTCACAATCTTATATGTTTCGATAAGATCGCCTCTCATTCTTCTGTATTCCAATGAGTAGAGGCCCAACCTACTCAACCTTTCCTCATAAGTCAACCCCCTCATCTCCGGAATCAACCAAGTGAACCTTCTCTGATCTGCCTCTAGAGCAAGTATATTTTTTCTTAAATATGGAAACCAAAACTGTACGCAGTACTCCAGGTGTGGCCTCACCAGTACCCTGTATAGCTGAAGCAAGACTTCCTTGCTTTTATACTCCATCCCCCTTGCAATAAAAGCCAAGATTCCATTGGCCTTCCTGATCACCTGCTGTACCTGCATACTAACCTTCTGTGTTTCATGCACCAGGACCCCCAGATCCCTTTGTACTGTAGCACTTTGCAGTTTCTTTCCATTTAGATAATAACTTGCTCTTTGATTTTTTTCTGCCAAAGTGCTTAACCTCACACTTTCCAACATTATATTCCATCTGCCAAATTTCTGCCCACTCACTTAGCCTGTCTACGTCCTTTTGCAGGTTTTTTATGTCCTCCTCACTCACTGCTTTCCCTCCCATCTTTGTATCGTCTGCAAACTTGGATACGTTGCACTTGGTCCCCTCCTCCAAATCGTTAATATAGATTGTGAAGAGTTGGGGTCCCAGCACTGACCCCTGCAGAACACCACTAGTTACTGATTGCCAACCCGAGAATGAACCATTTATCCCAACTCTCTGTTTTCTGTTAGATAGCCAATCTTCCACCCATGCCAGTATATTACCCCCAATCCCGTGATTTTTTATCTTGTGCAGTAATCTTTTGTTTGGCACCTTGTCAAATGCCTTTTGGAAGTCCAACTACACCACATCCACTGGTTCCCCTTTATCCACCTTGTTTGTTACGTCCTCAAAGAATTCGAGCAAATTTGTCAAGCATGATTTCCGCTTCATAAAACCATGCTGACTCTGTCCGATTAAGTTATGCTTATCCAAATGTCCTGTTACTGCTTCCTTAATAATGGTCTCCAACATTTTACCAACCACAGATGTTAGGCTTACTGGTCTATAGATTCCAGCCTTTTGTCTACCTCCCTTTTTGAATAAGGGTGTTACATTAGCAGTTTTCCAATCTGCTAGTACCTTTCCTGAATCCAGGGAGTTTGGGAAAATTACCACCAATGCATCCGCAATCCCTACCGCTGCTTCTCTCAAGACCCTAGGATGTAAGCCATCAGGTCCAGGGGATTTATCCGCCTTAAGTCCCATTATCTTACCGAGTACCATCTCCTTAGTGATTTTAATCGTGTTTAGCTCCTCCCCCCTATAGCCCCTTGTTTGACTATACTTATAAAACACCTTGGGATTTTCCTTTATTTTGCCCGCCAGTGTTTTTTCATTCCCCCTCTTCGCTCTCCTAATTTCTTTTTTTAAGTACCCTCCTGCACTTTCTATACTCCTCTAGGGCTTCCATGTTTTCAGTCCTTTGTATCTGCCAAAAGCCTCCCTGTTTTTCCTAATCCATTCTTGTACAACCCCTTACATCCAGGGTTCCCAGGACTTGTTGGTCCCACCCTTGACCTTTACGGGAACATGTTGGCGTTGTACTCTCTCTATTTCCTTTCTGAAAGACTCCCACTGCTCTGATGTGGATTTTCCTACAAGTAGCTGATCCCAGTCCACTTTGGGCAGATCCTGCCTTATCATATTAAAATCGGCCTTCCCCCAATTTAGAACCTTTATTTCCAGTCCATCTTTGTCCTTTTCCATGACTACCTTAAATCTCACCGAATTATGGGCACTGTCACCAAAATGCTCTCCTACTGACACTTCTACCACTTGCCCGGCTACATTCCCTAGAATTAGGTCCAGTACCGCCCCCTTTCTTGTAGGACTTTCTACATGCTGGCTCAAAAAGCTCTCCTGGCTGCACTTTAAGAATTCCACACCCTCTAAGCCTTTCACACTCTGACTATCCCAGTTAATATTGGGGAAGTTGAAATCCCCTACTATTATTACCCTATTATTTCTACACTTCTCTGAGATTTGCCTGCATACCTGTTCCTCTATCTCCCCCTGACTGGAGGAGATACATGTGGAAACTGACGCTGTATTTTTGCATGATGTCGCCAAGGGGCAGCATGTAGATGAGAAATAGGAGGGGGCCAAGGATAGATCCTTGCTAATAATCTATTATGTGGTACTTCATCAAACTCCTTTTGAAAGTTCATATACACAACATCAACCGTACTACCCTCATCAACTCTCTCTGTTACTTCAAAGAACTCAATCAAGTTAGCCAAACAAATTTGTGCTGGCAGTCAATTATTAACCAACATTTTTCCAAGTGACATTTAATTTTGTATCGGATAACTGTCTCAAAGTTTTCTCATCACCGACATTAGGCTCATTGGCCTGTAGTTACTGAGTTTATCCCTCTCCTATTTGTGGAACAGGGGTGTAAGATTTGCAACCCTCCAGTCCCCTGGCACCACTCCCATATCTAAGGAGGATTGTCAGATTGTGGCCAGAGCCTCCGCAAATTCCACCCTTACCTCCCTCAGCAACCTAGGATACATCTCATCGGGACCCGATGACTTCTGCTTTGAGCGCTGCCAACCTTTCAAGTACCTCCTCTTTAGCATTTTTATCCTATCCAATCCAATCTCTCTACTACCTCCTCCTTTATTGTTACATTGGCAGCAACCTCTCCTCTTCTCCAGTGAAGACAGATGCAAAGTCCTCGTTTAGTACCTCAGGCTCGCCCTCTGCAGGAAGATCACCTTTTTGGTCCCTAATCAACCCCAGCCTTCCTTTGACTAGCCATTCGCTATTTATATGTTTGTAAAAGACTTTTGGGTTGCCTTTTATGTTCCCTGCTAATCTCTTCTCATACTCTCTTGTAGAATTTGCAATATATCGCGATTTTGTTAATAAGGAGAAAACACAGAGTTTCGTTCAAACAGCTTTTATTTTCAGCAGAATGCTGGCAGGTTTAAAGTGGACACAAGCAGCCTGTAAAATGGCCGCCGCACCTCGTGACAGAACATTCTAGACTCTTCAACAGGCAGACAAGATGGCGTTCCAATAAACATTTGTGCAAGATCGATTAAGATTCAGCACAGTGAAGATAATACACGAGACATTATGGGTTTGCAGTATAAACATAGATACTGGAATCGGTCTCCCAGGTACAAAGGAAAGCCTTTGTACCGAGTAATCAAGGGCCCATCCAAAAGACATTAATATGTAAAATCCCAACGACTCTACGATGAGAGAGCCGTTAGCAGGTAGTTATACAGGACACTTGGAAGCCCCAAACCCCTCCAGGGAGAACACCGACCGATTTAACAATGGGAGAAATATTAACAGGTACTCAGACATTTACGAGTAGCCCCGAAACCCATTAAGAACGGAGATCACCCATACAAGACATTTGGGCGCCAAACCCTAAACAAAAGAATGGACATTATAGTTGGGCGGGAAACGGAAGATTTTGCACTATAATTGCAGGCTCCAAACCGCCCATTCGCTCTCTCGCTCTTGCTCTTGCTCGCTGGCTCCTGTGTTTTTATCCGGTCGATTCGTAACCTCGTGGCTGCTCCTGTGTACTCGTAGTTGGGCTTCTGCTTGCCTGTTGCCTCTTCTGAAAAGACTGTTGCATTTTCTGATCCGTTCGGATCTACCTCGTGTCGCGTAACGAAGACCTATGTTGGTAACTGGCAGCGGAACCGAAGGCCCGAGATGAGATGAGATGAGATGAGATGAGATGAGAAGAGAGGAAGACCATATCCATCGCCACGGTCAGTAAATCCCGACCGCGCCTGTAGGTCGATTAGCCAAGTTTTCCTCGCCAGGAAGACTTCTCTTTCGAACTTATAACGAAACATATTGCATCGATGATAACTGGACTGTGCCCAAAGCAACTGGAACGTGCAAACATATCGTATCGACGATATTGATAACTGTGCTCCAAGAGTACCTGTTAAACCAACCAACACAGGTCTTCATCACAGCAGACGGTCCAGCCTGCTAGCCGGAGCAGCAGAAGCAAGTAAACAAGTGGGACCAGGAGATCTCCTGACCGACACGTGGGTGCTGCGGTGAAAAACATCCGATCAGCTATTCGGAATTTCTCCGAGTTATCACGAGTGGTGAGCATGAGTCTCGAGATCCTACGAATCTAGTTTAGGATAGATATTGATAGGGGAGGGTTTAAGGATTAAGGATATTTGTAATGTGTGCCCCTATTTACTTTGTGCCGTTCGTTCCTCGTTTCCCTAAGATCGACTATATAACTGTTTGTAAGATTGTACTGTCATTAATCTGTGCTTATGACATGTATTTCATAATCTTAAGTATCATGCAATAAAGATTTTCCATTTCGTACCATTCAAACCAAGTCTACATGAGTTTTATCTCCATTACTGCTCTCGCATCTAAGTCCAGTGTCTAGAACCGTAAGGGAGAGTGATTCGAACCACTCACAGGTGTGTCTAGTGTTCCCAGACTGGCTGGAGACCAGAACAGGCAACAAGGCCTAGACCCGCACTGACATACAGGCTGCACAGAGCCGCGTGAATCTCACAGGCTGCGAGACACGCAGGGTCAGGAATCCCTTACAGAAAATGGCGACCGCGGCAGGACACTGGCAGCGAGAGGGTAGTGTGTTAGATTTTGGAATGACTGTACGAAATGTTATGCAGGAAAAGATAGCGGATTATGTGTTTGGAAAGGTTAATCTAACTAAGAAATGGATAAGTGAATTGTTAGCGGATAAGAGCCCATTGGAGGCAGCTGAAAGGTGGACAGATAGTAAAGAACATAGGAAGACACTTGAGAAAGCAGTCTGGCTTATGTGTTACAAAAGGCAGGTTCAGATTTCCAACCAGACCATTACAGCGCTAGTAGCTCGAATCAGTCATTTAGAGGGAGAAATGGAGGAGAAGGTTTCTGGAGGGGAGGTGCTCATTAAGAATTTAAATGAGTTACACCAAGAAAGCCAGGAAGTCTCCAGTCACCTTAAAACAAGGATAGATTATCTCGAGTGCCAGGTCACTGAGGCAAAATTGAATGAGAGCAGGTTAAAGGAAAGATGTAACCGCCAAGCTGCCCAGATAAGAACTCAAGAAGAAAGCTTGATGGGGGTTAGGGCGGCATATAAGTTGGCCCTTGAGGATAAGTTTCAGGGAGCCGATCATAGCGCCTGCCAAAGGGAGATAGAGCACCTCAAAAAGGCCGTGAACAATGCGAACGGCATGGTGTGCCTTATCAATCCGTCGGCGCACCAGCCGCTAGTAAATGAGAGATTTAGAAAATCCCCACCAAGTAAAGCAGAAGAAGTAGTAGCCACTGCGCCCTCCGCGCCACCCAGCTATTCAGAAACCTGGGTTAGGGAGGAAGCAATGGAAGAAACAAAAGAGCCCATTGAAAAGGAAGTAGAAAAGGGATCGTTGTATCCAGTAACGGGTATTAAAAGGGGCCCAAGCAGAAACGGTGGGGAAGAACCGGGGGATCTCCTCGGACAGCTGGTGTTGCCTCACAGTTCACATCAGCTGAGAGCTATGATAAATCACGTACGGAAGCTGACCGAGATAGACGACCCTTCCGTACATTTCAGAGAAGTTGAGCAAGCCGCAGCCATTAACGGCTGCGATGATGGGGAGACAGCAAAAATGCTGCTGTTCTCATTAGACAGCTCGGTCCTTCAGTGTCTCTCAGGCGAGAGCAAGAGGGGAACCAAGAGTTATGAGGAATTAAAGAACGAGGTCCTGGAAGTGTTGGGGGCGAACGACGAAGGTCCGTTTGCTAGAGTGGGACAGACAGTGCAGATGGAGGGAGAACCCCCGAAGGTTTTTGCCGACAGGCTGTGGCCAGTATATGAGCGCAGCTGTCTAGGTGCGCCCGAGCGCGAAGATGTGGAAGGTTTAGCTTTAACTCATTGGCTTAGGTGCATAATAGCCAACAGTTTACCAGCCGTTAGAGAGCAGGCAAAAGCATGGTTTGATCCCAATGACCCCAACATTACGGAAGAGTCGGTCTTGAATCGACTCACGTTAGGTTATCGCAATATAAGGGGTATGGCAACACGTCCCCTTAAGGGAAGAGTACATGAGGTACGACCCGCAGCCCCGTATCAAAGAGAGTGGCATCAGGAGGGTAATCGCGCCCCACAGGCAAGTAATGCTTGTTACGGGTGTGGGAAGACAGGGCACTGGCGCAAGCATTGCAGGAACCCTTGGAAGGATTCCAAGGATAAAAATCCCGCAGTCCGAGCCCAGGCGCCTGTCCCGGCTAAGGAAGCCAAGGCACCCACCCCTCCCGACGACCTCGAAGCAGTGTTAGGAGCCATGCGCAAGCTGGTTTTGAATGCGCGTGGACAGGTGGCGGTCGCAACCGGCCCCGTAGGTGCCGCAGGACCGTCTAATAGTACCCCATGACTAGAACCAGCACAGCCCGTCTACCTGTGTCCGCTTAGCTATGATGCGTGGAGGCGACCTGTGGTGGAGATGGAGGTAGAGAAACAGAAGGGTAGTTATTTGTTGGACACGGGAGCTTCTTGCACCATAATCCATACAGATAACCCTTTCGACTCGCCGCTATCTACCAAGGTCCCATTCACGTTAGCAGGGTTCACAGGAAAAGAACAGGCTGGCACGTTTTCCCTTCCGCTATCCATTCGTTTAGGAACACTTCGCCTTAAGTGGAAGTGTATACTGATGGCATGGCAAAAGGGGGGTGGAAGAGGTATTCTTGGGTCCGATCTCCTAGCGGGACACGGGATCCTCGTGGACCTCAGAAATCACTGTCTCTGGGGGGCTAAAGGTGAAAAAGGCGAGGTAATAGTGATTCCGGGGGAGGAAGAAACAGGGGTCCTGTGTACCGTACAGCCATCCGGAGGCTACGACCTCAGGCTTATGGTCGCAGATGTCCCAACGGACATGCAAACGTACGTGTCAGATAATATGCACGCGTTTGCAACCCACAAGCATGATTGTGGGAGAGTGGTCGGGTTTGAGGTCAGCGTAGATGGGGACCCCATGACCCGACCCCAGAAGCAGTATAATTTCCCCAAAGAAGCCGAACCCGATATGGAGACAGCAATGTCTTCCTTGGTGCAGCAGGGCGTGTTGAGGCCGATAGCCACACACGTGAACTCCCCATTATGGCCGGTTAGGAAGCCGGATAATTCGTGGAGAGCCACGGTGGACTACAGAGTTCTTAACAGTAACATTCCCGCCTGCGCGCCCACAGTAGCAGCAGTTGCTGACCTAATAGGGAGCATCCCAGCGTCCGCGACCACGTTCACGGTGCTGGATATCTCGAACGGTTTTTGGTCCATCCCGCTGCGGCGAGAGGACCAGTACAAGTTTGCTTTTACTTTCAAAGGGCAACAGTACACGTGGAACTGTCTGCCACAGGGTTTCCACAATAGCCCCAGTATTTTTCATCAGTGTATGGCAGGAAGTTTAAAGGAGTTTAGTCAGCCCAATCAGATAGTACAGTATGTGGATGATTTGCTCCTATTTACGGACTCAAGGGAGGAGCACGGACCACTACTGGACGAGTTATTGGAGCTGTTAGCGAGAAAGGGTTTTAAAATAAACCCTAAGAAAGCACGTATCGGTCAGCGGGAAGTAAAATTCCTGGGACTGACCATACGCGCTGGGGAAAGAGCCATAGACAAAGCAAGGAGGGAGTCGGTGCAAGAATTACCGATTCCCAACAACGTGAGGGGTGTGAGGTCCTTCTTGGGACTGACCGGTTACTGCAGGGATTTTATCGAAGATTATGCGGCCACAGCGGCGCCGCTCCTCCGACTCCTCCATAAGGGGGTGGAGTGGTTTTGGGACGAGGGCTGCCAAGCAGCCTTCGAGAAGTTAAAGAGGGATCTGCAGACCGCGCCAGCCTTAGGGGCCATAGATGGGGGGAAGGAGTTTTTCCTGGAGGTAGCTGCCAGCGGAGACAGCTTAAGCGCCGTGCTGCTCCAAGAGCGTCACGGCAAGCTGAGGCCGGTTGTCTATTCATCCAGGGTATTAACGGATGTGGAGAGAAGTTTCTCCAATTGCGAAAGGCACCTTTTAGCCACGCATTGGGCTGTGAAAAGATCAGCGATCTTCACAGGGCTCTCTCCCATCACTCTCCTCACACATCACACACCAACTAAGATGCTTCTGGATGGGAGGATTAAAGATGGGACCGTAAGCAGCGCACGCATTGCGCGTTGGACCCTTCTTCTCTCCCAGTTGGATCTTAGAGTAAAAGGTCTTTGCGAGCCCAGGCTTGCGGCCAATTTGGTATACCCCGGTACAGCCCACCGGTGTTCGGTGGAAGGGGTGTGGGACGTCAACATAGGTTTACGGGCCGGGATACATCCCACTGGGCGCGAGATTTATGTTGATGGGTCTAGCACAGTGTCTGCTGGCGAGCGACTCACAGGGTGTGGAGTTTATGACCCTGCGGCAGACCTTGCCCTGGCGATCAAGCTCCCTAGCACCATGAGCGCGCAGCAAGCTGAGCTGTCTGCCGTGGTGTACGTTGTGACCCACCCAGACATTTTCCCAACCCCATACACGATTTGCTCGGACAGTATGTTCACCTGCAATTCGTGTACGGAATACCTGGCCATTTGGTCCCGCCGCGGATACACCTCCGCGGACGGGCGACCTTTAACGGTGAAGCCCTTGCTGGAAAAGATCTTAGCAGCAGCAGTAGGGGAGGAAGGAGAGATTTTCATCCATAAGGTGAAAGCTCACTCCTCCACAGAGCCCCGTGGGGAGGGCAACCGGCAGGCGGATGCGCTAGCCAGGGAGGGTGCCCGCGACGGCACTTTCTGGAACCCCTATAGGACCGGACCCATAGCAGCGGTCCGAGGCGGGGACGGGAATCCCGGGAACACCAGGGTAGCATTGCCCCTAGACCTCAAGACCGTCCAAGCCCAGGATCCCGCCCTAAAAGCAGTCCTAAAAACGATTGCTGAGGGGAGGCAGGTAGAAGGTCCGTACAGTACGGCAACCCTCTCAGTTAAGGAAGGCATGCTGTTCCGCGAGGAGCAGTGGGTTGTGCCGCAGCAGCACAGGAGGGAATTCCTCCAGTTGGCTCACGAGGGACCAGGGGCAGGGCACCCCGGGCCCGAGGTTACCTGGCAACGGGTAGAGCAAGCGGGATGGTGGCCAGGGCTCAGGGAACAAGTCCGCGAGTTCTGCGCAAACTGTCTTGTGTGCGCTGCAAACAACCCAGACCCCCAGAAAAGGAAGGTGCCCATGGGACACGTAAGAAGGGTAGAGGGACCATGGCAGTCGATACAGATCGACTATATAGGACCCCTGCCCACCACCCAGGGAGGTTATAAG
Organism: Squalus acanthias; assembly: GCA_030390025.1. NCBI lineage: Eukaryota > Metazoa > Chordata > Chondrichthyes > Squaliformes > Squalidae > Squalus > Squalus acanthias. Next base: position 462,541 of record JASTWF010000110.1, on the reverse strand, counting down.
TACTGCCTCGTCCTGGTGGATGTGTTTTCCAAGTGGGTGGAAGCCTTTCCTTGTCGAACAGCTACGGCACTGGGTACAGCAAAAATCTTGGTCCGGGAAGTGTTCTCGCGGTGGGGACTTCCCCGTTTTGTGGAGTCAGACCAAGGGAGTCATTTCACCGGCCAGGTGATGCAGAACACCCTCATGCTTTTGGGCATTGAAGGGAAGTGGCACGTAGCACACAATCCCCAGTCATCCGGGATTGTTGAACGTATGAACCGGACCCTGAAGGAGAAATTGAGGAAAGAGACTAGGAACTCGCCCCAAAAATGGGCGGAAGTTCTGCCTCTAGTCCTCATGGGGGTCCGGGCCAGCCAGTCAAAAAGTACGGGGTACTCCCCGCACGAGGTAATGACTGGGAGGCTCATGCGAACCCCCACCCATGTGCTAGCACCGGTGCTCACTGAGGGTCAGCTCCAAGAGATAAGCAGGGACAAGTTCGCCCAGACTCTCTTGGAGCGCCTGAAGCAAGTTTATGAGCAGGCGGCTGGGAACATGGGAAGGCAGCATCAGGGCAATCGCTTGTTGCTGGAACCCCGCAAAACGCGGGAGTGGGAAGTAGGAGACCAGGTCATGGTCAGAAACTACGCCAGAGTAGGGAGTCTGGAACCACTGTATATGGGACCCTACAACATTGTAGACAAGGCGAGTCCCATGGTTTACGCCGTAAAAGTACCTCGGCGCATTAAGTGGTTCCACATAAACCAATGCAAGCTGTACCAGCCAGGTGCGCAGGGGAAAACTACAGGGGTAAATCCCGCCAATGGGAAAGCACAGCCCCAGGTAGGACCACAAGGCACACAGGCAGGCATAGCAGCTTGCATCAGGGGAAGGGACATCCCGGACGATCATGCAGCGTTTTTCTGGAATTGGGGGTTAGATGAGGAAGAACTCAGGGTACCCTGGTCAGATGAGGATAGTGCAGATGAGCATAGTGATGATGACGGGTGGTTCCTGAGGAACGGTCTGGAGGGAATGGGGGCTGTAGGTAGAGATCCACACAGGGTGGACACACAAGCTGCAGGTCCCGAGGACAGGAGGGAGGAGCTAGAGGAGGCAGGGCCAGCCGCTATAGGAGCACAGAGAGTACCGGTGTGGCTCCCAGAGATGTGGCCGCCCGCTTTGAACGTCCAGTCCTCAGGGGAGGCAGAGATCACGAGTGAAGGCCCGCCTGCTGGGCCGAGCAGGGCGGAGCCACGAACTGCCAGCCCCGAGGTTAGGGAGGCGGAGTCAGCGGAGGCGGAGCCGGCGACTGTGATGGAACCCCAGGTCATCCCGATGGAAGTCTCGGAACCCGGTCCGTCCGTCACGGAACCCCCGCCCATAGCAACTCCCCGTAGGTCAAGTAGAGAACCCCAGCCCAGGAGGATGTGGTCATGTCCCCAGACTGCCCCAAGGCGTAAAATTCAGGTTAAGATAACCCGGGTACAGACCGGCCACATCGCAGCAGTAACAGGCTGCGGCAGATCAGAGGGAAGGGTCAGTGCCCTCCCACCGTCGGGAAGAGCTCGCAGCAGCCTTCTCAGAATTTAAAGGGGCCGCCCTGAGAACGGGCGGCACTGTATAGTAAGAAGTTGTAAGTTTTAAGTTTATAGTTCAAGGTTAAGTTTTAAGTTTATAGTTCAAGGTTAAGTTTTAAGTGTTTTAACAGAAAACGATAAAATGATGGGAGCTTTAAAGATAGGTTTAGTTGAAGTTTATTCAGCGAACGTTGAAGTTTACGTGAGGCGAGGTCAGGGGACCCGCTCACCCTTCACAAAAGCCAGAGACTCTTGCGAGGCTGGCTACCTCATTCTATCTGATCACAGGAACCAAGGAAGGATGGAACGAATTCTAGTATTGCTCGTGGCAATCGGATGTGGATTGGCCTATCGAGGCCGCACCAAGGATGTCGTGGTGTTTGGATGTTCCGGGGACACGGCCCCCATCGCGGTGGATGGGACCGGAAGACGGGAGGCAGAGGAGACCAGCACCTATTTCCACAAGGGAAGGTGGCCAGGATGGCTGGGAACGAACTCAACGGAGTATTCCAGCACGTCGGGGTTTGCCTACCAAGAGACTTCTTTACTGTGCCCCAAAGTAAGGATCATCGCACCCAGGATCAGCGTCACCGTCGGCAAACGGATTTGTTTGACTTGTAGTGGGAAGGTCCCATTGAGCCGATGGTGGTGGCTGCGAAAGCTGAGCAAAACTATGAGAAACTCTTCGGTCGAGTGGGAACGACTGGGTAATAATACCCATCGGACAATTACGGGGACAGACGGACAAGTGAAAGTCTGTTGGGACAAATGGTGGGAACCGGATGAGGGAATTTATGTATGTATGTGGGGGTCAAAGTACGTTTGCCCCAAAGGCATCTCCATATTTTTTATCAATCAATGGCAGGATAACGGACAGGGAATGAGGTGGGATGCGAGCACCAGGGGGTGCGGAGCCCCATTCTCCCCGATCCCAGTAAATGCCACTGAGCTCATTACGCGCCCACGCAAAGCCCCGCCCACGATTCCGGTGGTTCTAGCTGAGGAAGAAGGGTGCCCTAAAACTAGTAAGGGACCCGGGAATGGTTTGGTACTGGTCCCCACAGACCAGATACTATTTCAGGGGGTACATTACGCGGTGGCCTCGGTGATTTTAAATCTCACTGAGGTGCGGTTACCAGAGTGGTGCCCCAAAAAGACGGAACAGTTGTACCAGGTCCTGTTGACCAAGATGTTCAGGCAATTTTACGAATTCGATTTCGCGGAAATTGATAAAACAAGTTTGTACACCGCACCACAGGAAGTTTTGGATCAGTAGGGAGGCAAAGAAGGGGTTTGGTGAACGATGCGTTCACTGCTTTTAACACAGGTACATCTGTGGTCAACGCTCTAGACAGTGTGGAGCTGCAGACCCAGATTAATGGTTTAAAGACACAATTAAAAGACATTCTAACAGATGAGAATAAAGTGGTAGGGTCGGGTCTACACGAGGACCAAGCCATGACCCTCCATTTAAAGGAAATTATAGCAGAGTTGGAGAAACATGCAAAGACGGTAAATGCCCTGATTAGGGAAGATCGGAATGCATCCGATCAAGCTGCGCAGAACGAGGTGTGCGTGCTTTACGGGGCGTGGTTACTGGGCGAGGGCCGCAGTAATTTGGAGGATTTAAAACAAGGTTTGGTTCCGTCCTGGATAAGTAACAAACACCTACGGGCGCTCCACCCTTTTCAGAACGCATTGAGCCCGTGCCAGCTCAGGCTAGCTTCAGAAGCATACCCAGTCCCCGTGGACTGCGGACGATCAAACCATACCATTATGGGTATAGTTTTACGCATGCCGGTTTTGGGCGACACAGCAAAGCCCGCCCCGGTATATCGGGTAGAGAACATTGGTGTCATTCAGGGGGGAGCCCACATTCGTTATGCAGCGGTTCCACCTTACGTCATCCGCTGGGAGCAAACGATGACAGGTACAGATCTCTCTGGTTGTCGTGGCAGGGGAGCACACATAATACTGTGCCCCCAGCACTTGAATGCCTTTTTAACACCACAGTGCGGGTTCAGAACGGCTGGCGCCAAGTCCATGATTGCACCATGGAGGCAATGGCACAAGATCATGTGCCTCCGCAGGTAGCATACATCGGGGGTGGAACATATTGTGTTACCACTGCAGCGCAACACTACCAGCATGGAAACCGTAGCCGGTGTCCGGTGAGTGACAGCAGTTTCTGTTTTAAACCCAGGGCGGAAGTTCAAGTAGCACAACAGCGAATTATCCCAATCCCTGAACCATCCACTGTTCATCTCACGGTAAAAGAGAATTTCACCGACTTGCAGCGATTCGTCGCGCATTTTGGATACCTCATTCCCCCTCTCCCTGAACACCTCACCAAGCTTTTAAAAGCCGTCGCGGTGTCACAGAAACACTTTTACACATTAGAGCAGAAAACTGTCGAAATAGGAACAGACATTCTGGATATAGTAGTTCCACCGTGGTGGAATCTGTTCACTAATATTGAAGTGCCTTCATGGATCAGAATAGCCTCCCACATTTTAGTCGTATGCCAAGTGTTTATTGTAGTGTACCTATTGGTCGTACATTGTAAAAGAGACAAACGCCTCACCAAGCATGAAAACACGGGAGAGTGGCGAGAACGTTACGTGCGCGTGCACGATGAGAGCACCGTGTAATCGGAAAATGGCGTCATTCCCGCTCGCCGCGTGCGCCGCGGAAGTTTGTACTCATATAAGATTTTCAGAGATTGTAAATACGTTGAGAACTCGACATGTTTTAAGAGTTGGTGTTGATTATTTTGGTGATGGTGTTACAGTTAAAAATGATTGTTTGGTTTTGGGTTTTGTTTCTCCTTTCCCTGAATAAAAGATGAATATACAGGTGATACGAGAGGCATCGGCCTGGTTACGCCGGGAAGGAAAACAAGTGGTGTAAGTTTAAGGGCAAATAATGCCTACGGTGATATAAAATGTAGTCTTCTTGGGAAATGAGGACGACACAGAGACCCTAGCTAATTTAAAATTATGGGATTAATTTACTGGATTCGGAGAGAAATCGAGATAATATTGCTCACCACTATGATTTTTGATACGATAAGCGGAGTTATTCGCATCAACAGGAGGGACTGTAGAATTCGCAATATATCGCGATTTTGTTAATAAGGAGAAAACACAGAGTTTCGTTCAAACAGCTTTTATTTTCAGCAGAATGCTGGCAGGTTTAAAGTGGACACAAGCAGCCTGTAAAATGGCCGCCGCACCTCGTGACAGAACATTCTAGACTCTTCAACAGGCAGACAAGATGGCGTTCCAATAAACATTTGTGCAAGATCGATTAAGATTCAGCACAGTGAAGATAATACACGAGACATTATGGGTTTGCAGTATAAACATAGATACTGGAATCGGTCTCCCAGGTACAAAGGAAAGCCTTTGTACCGAGTAATCAAGGGCCCATCCAAAAGACATTAATATGTAAAATCCCAACGACTCTACGATGAGAGAGCCGTTAGCAGGTAGTTATACAGGACACTTGGAAGCCCCAAACCCCTCCAGGGAGAACACCGACCGATTTAACAATGGGAGAAATATTAACAGGTACTCAGACATTTACGAGTAGCCCCGAAACCCATTAAGAACGGAGATCACCCATACAAGACATTTGGGCGCCAAACCCTAAACAAAAGAATGGACATTATAGTTGGGCGGGAAACGGAAGATTTTGCACTATAATTGCAGGCTCCAAACCGCCCATTCGCTCTCTCGCTCTTGCTCTTGCTCGCTGGCTCCTGTGTTTTTATCCGGTCGATTCGTAACCTCGTGGCTGCTCCTGTGTACTCGTAGTTGGGCTTCTGCTTGCCTGTTGCCTCTTCTGAAAAGACTGTTGCATTTTCTGATCCGTTCGGATCTACCTCGTGTCGCGTAACGAAGACCTATGTTGGTAACTGGCAGCGGAACCGAAGGCCCGAGATGAGATGAGATGAGATGAGATGAGATGAGAAGAGAGGAAGACCATATCCATCGCCACGGTCAGTAAATCCCGACCGCGCCTGTAGGTCGATTAGCCAAGTTTTCCTCGCCAGGAAGACTTCTTTCGAACTTATAACGAAACATATTGCATCGATGATAACTGGACTGTGCCCAAAGCAACTGGAACGTGCAAACATATCGTATCGACGATATTGATAACTGTGCTCCAAGAGTACCTGTTAAACCAACCAACACAGGTCTTCATCACAGCAGACGGTCCAGCCTGCTAGCCGGAGCAGCAGAAGCAAGTAAACAAGTGGGACCAGGAGATCTCCTGACCGACACGTGGGTGCTGCGGTGAAAAACATCCGATCAGCTATTCGGAATTTCTCCGAGTTATCACGAGTGGTGAGCATGAGTCTCGAGATCCTACGAATCTAGTTTAGGATAGATATTGATAGGGGAGGGTTTAAGGATTAAGGATATTTGTAATGTGTGCCCCTATTTACTTTGTGCCGTTCGTTCCTCGTTTCCCTAAGATCGACTATATAACTGTTTGTAAGATTGTACTGTCATTAATCTGTGCTTATGACATGTATTTCATAATCTTAAGTATCATGCAATAAAGATTTTCCATTTCGTACCATTCAAACCAAGTCTACATGAGTTTTATCTCCATTACTGCTCTCGCATCTAAGTCCAGTGTCTAGAACCGTAAGGGAGAGTGATTCGAACCACTCACAGGTGTGTCTAGTGTTCCCAGACTGGCTGGAGACCAGAACAGGCAACAAGGCCTAGACCCGCACTGACATACAGGCTGCACAGAGCCGCGTGAATCTCACAGGCTGCGAGACACGCAGGGTCAGGAATCCCTTACACTCTCTTTACCCTGTTTATTCCTTTTTCAGTTCTCCTCTGTACTTTCTGTATTCAGCTTGGCTCTCGACTGAATTATAAGCCTGATATTTATGAGGTTCTGCAGGCAGAGTTTAGGGAGCTAGGAAAGAGGTTAAAAAGCAGGACCAGTGCCACGTGCTAGTGAGTACAGAAATAGGAAGATAGAGCAGATGAATGCGTGGTGGAAAGATGGTGTAGGAGGGAGGGCTTTAGATTCCTGAGGAATTGGAACCGTTTCTGGGGAAGGTGGGACCTCTACAAGCCAGACGGGTTGCACCTCAATGGGAACAGGACCAATATCCTCGCGGGGTGGGGGGGGGGGGTGGCGGGCGGGTGCTAGTGCTGTTGGGGAGGGTTGAAACTAGCTTGGCAGGGGGAATGGGAACCTGAGGGTAGAATCAGAATGGAGAAAAGCTAAGCTGGAAATAGATGATAGGCGTTCAGTTAAAGGGGTATTTAGGAAGGCAAAGAGAAAGGAGAAGGCAATAGAGCAGGGCAACAACAGGGGTAAAGATAATCAGAATGTATCAGGAAGGGGCAGAGCGTAGAAGCATAAGAGTGCACCAGAAAATAGAGTCAGAGTAAGGAAAAAAGATAAGATAAAATTAAAGGCTCTTTATCTGAATGCACGCAGCATTCGTAACAAGATAGATGAGTTGATGGCACAAATAGAAATAAATGGGTATGATCTGATAGCCATTACAGAGACGTGGTTGCAAGTTGACCAAGGCTGGGAACTGAATATTCAGGGGTATTTGGCATTTCAGAAGGATACGCAGAAATGAAAAGGAGATGGGGTAGCTCTGTTACTAAAGGATGAGATCACTGCAGTGGTGAGAAGGATATTGGCTCAGAAGCTCAAGATGTAGAATCAGTTTCGGTGGAGATAAGAAATAGTAAGGGCAAGAAGTCACTGGTGGGAGTAGTATATAGGCCCCCCAACAGTAGCTATATTGTAGGACAGAGTATAAATCAAGAAATAATGGGGGCTTGTAAGAAAGGTACTGCAATAATCATGGGCAATTTTAATTATCATATAGATTGAACAAATCAAATTGGCAAGGGTCGCCTTGAGGACGAGTTCATAGAGTGTATACGGGATGGTTTCTTAGAGCAATACATTGAGGAACCAACCAGGGAGCAGGCTATTTTAGATCTGGTAATGTGTAATGAGACAGGATTAATTAATGATCTCATAGTAAAGGATCCCCTAGGAAAGAGTGATCATAGCATGGTAGAATTACAAATTCAGTTTGACGGTGAGAAACTTGGGTCTGAAACTAGTGTCCTAAACTTAAATAAAGGCAATTACAAGGATATGAGGAAAGAGTTGGTTAAAGTAGACTGGGGAAATAGATTAAAGGGTAGGACAGTAGATCAGCAGTGACAGACATTTAAGGAGATATTTCATAAATCTCAGCAAAGGTATATTCCAGTGAGAAAGAAAGGCTCTACGAGAAGGATGCATCATCCATGCCTAACTAAGGAAGTTAAGGATGGTATCAGATTGAAAGAAAAGGCATACAATGTTGCGAAGGTTAGTGGTAGGCCAGAGGATTGGGAAATTTTTAGAAACCAGCAAAGGATGACTAAAAAAATTACAAAGAGGGAGAAGATAGAGTATGAGAGTAAACTAGCAAATAATATAAAAACTGACAGCAAGAGCTTCTACAGGTTTATAAAAAGGAAGAGAGTAGCTAAGGTAAACGTTGGTCCCTTAGAGGATGAGACTGGGGAATTAATAATGGGAAATAGAGAAATGGCAGAGACTCTAAACAATTATTTTGGATCGGTCTTCACGGTAGAAGACACTAAAAACATCCCATTAATAATAGATAATCAGGGGCTATAGGGAGGGAGGAACTTAAAACAATCTCTAACACCAGAGAAAAAGTACTAGGCAAACTAATGCATCCTAGGGTCTTAAAAGAGGTGGCTGCAGAGATAGTGGATGCATTGGTTGTAATCTACCAAAATTCCCTGGATTCTGGAGAAGTCCCAGCGGATTGGAAAACCACAAATGTAACGCCACTATTCAAGAAAGGAGGGAGACAGAAAGCAGGAAGCTATAGGCCAGTTAGCCTAAAATCTGTCATTGGGAAAATGCTGGAATCTATTATTAAGGAGGTAATAGCAGGACATTTAGAAAATCATAAGACAATCAAGCAGAGTCAACATGGTTTTGTGAAAGGGAAATCGTGTTTGACAAATTTGCGAGAGTTCTTTGAGGATGTAACAAACAGGTCGGATAAAGGGGAACCAGTAGATGTAGTGTATTTGGATTTCCAGAAGGCATTCGATAAGGTGCCACATAAAAGGTTACTGCACAAGTTAAGAGCGCACGGGGTTGGGGGTAATATATTGGCATGGATAGGGGATTGGCTAATTAACAGAAAACAGAGAGTCGGGATAAATGGATCATTTTCCGGTGGGCAATCAGTAACTGGTGGGGTGCCACAGGGATCAGTGCTGGGGCCTCAACTATTTACAATCTATATTAATGACTTGGATGAAGGGACCGAGTGTACTGTCGCCAAATTTGCTGATGATACAAAGATAGGTGAGTTAGCAAGTTGTGAGGAGGACACAAAGAGTCTGCAAAGGGATATAGATCGGTTAAGTGAGTGGGCAAAAATTTGGCAGATGGAGTACAATGTGGGAAAATGTGAGGTTATCCACTTTGGAAGGAAGAATGAAAAAGCAAATTATTATTTAAATGGAGTGAGACTACAAAATGCTGCGTTACAAAGGGATCTGGGGGTCCTAGTACATGAAACACAAAAAGTTAGCATGCAGGTACAGCAAGTAATTAGGAGGCTCATGGAATGTTGGCCTTTATTGCAAGGGGTATGGAATAGAAAAGTAGGGAAGTTTTGATGAAACTTTCCAGGGCGCTGGTGAGACCGCACCTGGAGTACTGCGAACAGTTTTGGTCTCCATATTTAAGGAGGGATATACTTGCATTGGAGGCAGTGCAGAGAAGGTTCACTAAGTTGATTCCTGGGATGAAGGGGTTGACGTATGACGAAAGGTTGAGCAGGTTGGGCCTGTACTCATTGGAGTTCAGAAGAATGAGAGATGATCTTATTGAAACCTATAAGATTCTGAGGGGGATTGACAGGGTGGATGCTGAGAGGATGTTTCCCCTCATGGGTGTATCTAGAACTAGGGGGCATAGTTGCAGAATAAGGGGTCGCCCATTTAAGACGGAGATGAGGAGGAATTTCTTCTCTCAGAAGGTCGTGAATCTTTGGAATTCACTACCCCAGAGAGCTGTGGAGGCGGAGGCATTGAATATATTCAAGGCGGAGATTGACAGACATTTGAACTACGAGGGAGTCAAGGGGTACGGGGAGAGAGTGGGAAAGTGGTGTTGAGGCCAAGATTGGATCAGCCATGATCTTATTGAATGGCGGAGCAGGCTCGAGGGGCCGATTGGCCGACTCCTGCTCCTGTTTCTTATGTTCTTATGTTCTTATCATAAGCCGAAAGCGAAATATTGTGAATGCTGGAAATCTGAAATACAAACAGAAAATGCTGGAAATACTCAGCAAGTCAGGCAGCATCTGTGGAGAGAGAAACAGAGTTTAAGGTCGATGCCCTTTCATCAGAACTGGAAGTTAGTGATGTAGCAGATTTGAAGCAAGTACAGAGACAGGGAAAGGGGGCAGGGGAGGAAAGAACAAAAGGGAAGATCTGTGATAGGATGGAAAACAGGAGAGATTAAATGACAAAAGGATGATGGTGCAAGGCAAAAGGGGGTGGAAATAGGACGAGTAAAGAAACAACAGATGGGTCTCAAGGAGCTGTAAATGGCAACAGCAGAATCATTACCAGCACCTGCTGTCCGAAAAAATGGAAGCCAAGGTTATGATCTGAAATTGTTGAACTCGATGTTGAGGGCGGAAGGCTGTAAAGTACCTAATCGAAAGATGAGGTGCTGTTCCTCGAGCTTCATTGGTACAGTGCAGGAGGCCGAGGACGGAGAGGTCAGAGTGGAGTGGGGCGGAGAATTAAAGTGACAGGCGACTGGAAGCTCAGGGTCAAGCTTGCAGACTGCACAGAGGTGTCAGCAAAGCGATCACCCAATCTGCGTTTGGTCTCCCCAGTGTAGAGGGCTCTGCTAAATTGAAAGAAGCACAAGTAGTTAGGAGGGGAATCAGTGCATGAATGAAATGCATGCACTTTCCCCCACTGTGTGCACTGCATGGGGTGCAGTGTGTGCATGGGCTGAGATACATACATACAATGCAAGCAGGGATGTTGTGCGTCCGTGGGCTTTAGTGCAATCATGAGATGCAGTGTGTGAATGGGACGCAGTGCATGCATGGGATACAGTGTTTGCATGCGGTGCGGTGTCTGTATGGGGTCATAGAGTCATAAAGTTATACAGCACAGAAAGAGGCCCTTCGGCCCATCGTGTCTGCACTGGCCATCAAGCCCTGTCTATTCTAATCCCATCTTCCAGCACTTGGTCCGTAGCCTTGTATGCTATGGCGTTTCAAGTGCTCATCTAAATGCTTCTTGAATGTTGTGAGGGTTCCTGCCTCTACCGCCCTTTCAGGCAGTGAGTTCCAAATTCCAACCACCCTCTGGGTGAAAAAGTTTTTCCTCAAATCCCCTCACCTTGAAACTATGCCCCTTGGTTATTGACCCCTCTACTAAGGGAAAAAGTTCCTTTCTATCTACCCTATCTATGCCCCTCATAATTTTGCACACCTCAATCAGGTCCCCCCTCAGCCTTCTCTGCTCTAAGGAAAACAAACCCAGCCTGTCCAGTCTCTCTTCATAGCTCAAGCACTCCAGCCCAGGTAACATCCTAGTGAAACTCCTCTGCACCCTCTCCAATGCAATCACATCCCTTCTTTAGTGTGGCGACCAGAACTGCTCACAGTATTCCAGCTGTGGCCTAACTAGAGTTTTGTACATCTCCATCATAACCTCCCTGCTCTTATATTCTATGTCTCGGCTAATGAAGGCAAGTATCCCATATGCCTTTTTAACCACCTTATCTACCTCTCCTGCTGCCTTCAGGGATCTATGTACATGCACACCAAGGTCCCTCTGATCCTCTGCCCTTCCTACGGTCCTACCATTCATTGTGTATTCCCTTGCCTTGTTATTCCTCCCAAAATGCAACACCTCACACTTTTCAGGGTTAAATTCCATTTGCCACTGTTCTGCCCATCTAACCATCCCGTCTATATCGTCCTTTAGCCTGAAGCTTCCCTCCTCGCTATTTACCACTCCACCAATTTTCGTGTCATCTGCAAACTTACTGATCATACCTCCTACATTCATATTAAAATCATTAATGTACACTACAAACAGCAAGGGACCCAGCACCGATCCCTGCGGTACGCCACTGGACACAGGCTTCCAGTCACAAAAACAACCTTCGACCATCACCCTCTGCTTCCTGCCACGAAGGCAATTTTGGATCCAATGTGCCAAATTGCCCTGGATCCCATGGGCTCTTACCTTCTTGACCAGTCTCCCATGCGGGACTTTGTCAAAAGCCTTACTGAAGTCCATGTAGACTACATCAACTGCACTACCCTCATCCACACCCTTCGTCACCCCCTCAAAAAATTCAATCAATTTGGTCAGACATGATCTCCCCATGACAAAGCCATGCTGACTATCCCTGATTAATCCTTGCCTCTCCAAGTGGAGACTAATTCTGTCCCTCAGAATTTTTTCCAATAATTTCCCTACCACTGATGTTAGGCTCACTGGCCTGTAATTCCCTGGTTTATCCCTACTACACTTCTTGAACAATGGTGCTAAGTTAGCTGTTCTCCAGTCCTCTGGCACCTCCCCTGTGGCCAGAGAGGTTCTGAAAATTTGTGTCAGTGCCCCTGCAATCTCCGCCCTTGCCTCACACAGCAGCCTGGGATACATCCCATCAGGGCCTGGGGATTTATCCACTTTTAAGCCCACTAAAACCGCTAGTACCTCCTCCCTCTCAATACTAATTTGTTCAAGTATATCACAATCCCCCTGCCTGATTGCTGTGCTTACATCGTCCTTCTCGATAGTGAACACAGAAGCAAAATATTCATTTAAAACCTCACCCACATCTTCTGGCTCTGCACACAGATTGCCACTTTGGTCCCTAATGGGCCCTACTCTTTCCCTGGTTATCCTCTTGCCCTTAATATACTTATAAAACACCTTGGGATTTTACTTTATTTTGCCCGCCAGTGTTTTTTCATGCCCCCTTTTCGCTCTCCTAATTTTTTTTAATTTTTTTTTAATGTACCCTCCTGCACGTTCTATACTCCTCTAGGGCTTCCACTGTTTAGTCCTTTGTATCTGCCAAAGCCTCCCTTTTTTTCCTAATCCATTCTTGTATATCCCTTGACATCCAGGGTTACCTGGGTTTGTTGGTCCCACCCTTGACCTTTATGGGAACATGTTGGTGTTGTACTCTCTCTATTTCTTTTCTGAAAGACTCCCACTGCTCTGATGTGGATTTTCCTACAAGTAGCTGATCCCAGTCCACTTTGGGCAGATCCTGCCTTATCATATTAAAATCGGCCTTCCCCCAATTTAGAACCTTTATTTCCAGTCCATCTTTGTCCTTTTCCATGACTACCTTAAATCTCACCGAATTATGGGCACTGTCACCAAAATGCTCTCCTACTGACACTTCTACCACTTGCCCGGCTACATTCCCTAGAATTAGATCCAGTACCGCCCCCTTTCTTGTAGGACTTTCTACATGCTGGCTCAAAAAGCTCTCCTGGATGCACTTTAAGAATTCCACACCCTCTAAGCCTTTCACACTCTGACTATCCCAGTTAATATTGGGGAAGTTGAAATCCCCTACTATTATTACCTTATTATTTCTACACCTCTGAGATTTGCCTACATATCTGTTCCTCTATCTCCTCCTGACTGTTTGGGGGCCAATAGTACACTCCTAGCAAAGTGCTTGCCCCCTTTTTTTTTTAAGTTCTACCCATATGGCCTCATTAGAGGAACCTGCTAAGATATCATCCCTCCTTACAGCAGTAATTGACTCCTTGATTGATATTGCAACACCCCCTCCTCTTTTACACCCACCTCTGTCTTGTCTGAAGATTCTATACCCTGGAATATTGAGCTGCCAGTCCTGCCCCTCCCTCAACCATGTCTCTGTGATAGCAACAATATCATACTCCCATGTATTCATCAACACCTTCAATTCATCTGCCTTACTCGTAAGACTCTTTGCATTAAAATAAATGCCATCCAGCCTTGCCATACTCCCTTGTGCCGTTACATATTTGCTCTCCCTTCCAGGCGGACTTGTTTTTTCCTCTATATTTGGCTGTGCATCACCCCCTACTATAGCACCACTCTGTAGCCCATTCCCCTGCCAAGTTAGTTTAAACCCCCCCTCCCCCGAACAGTGCTAGCAAACCTCCCCACAAGGATGTTGGTCACGTTCCGGTTCAGGTGCAACCCGTCCGACTTGTACAGGTCCCACCTTCCCCAGAAGCAGACCCAGTGATCCAGGAAACTAAAGCCCTCCCTCCTGCACCAACTCTTTAGCCACGCATTCATCTGCTCTATCCTCCTATTTCTATACTCACTAGAACGTGGCACCGGGAGTATTACAACCTTTGAGGTCCTGCTTTTTAATCTGCTACCTAGCTCCCTAAATTCTTGTTGCAGGACCTCATCCCTCTTTCTACCTATGTCGTTGGTACCAATGTGAACCATGACCTCTGACTGTTCGCCCTCCCCCTTCAGAATGCCCTGCAGCCGTTCAGTGACATCCTTGACCCTGGCACCAGGGAGGCAACATACCATCCTGGAGTCTTGTCTGCGGCCACAGAAACGTCTATCTGTTTCCCTTACGATAGAATCCCCTATCACTATTGCTCTCCCACTCTTTTTCCTCCCCTCCTGTGCAGCTGAGCCACTCGTAGTGCCACGGACTTGGCTCTTGCTGCATTCCCCTGAGAAACCATCTCCCCCATCAGTCTGGAAAATGGAAAATCTGTTGGAGAGGGAGATGGACCCAGGGGACTCCTGCACTACCTTCCTAGTTCTTTTACTCTGTCTGGCGGTCACCCATTTCCTGTCTGTCTGTGCACTCTTTACCTGTGGTGTAACCACCTCGTTAAACATGCTATCCACGAAGATCTCAGCTTCGCGGATGCTCCACAGTGACTCCAGCCACAGCTCCAGCTCCGAAACGCGGATTTCGAGTAGCTGCAGCTGGAGACACTTCCTGCACATGTGTTCGTCCTGGACACCTAAAGTGTCCCTGACTTCCCACATAGCACAGGAGGAGCACTCCACGCAGCCGAGCTGCCCTGCCATGTCCTACACTTAATTTACTCCCTTTACTTCCTTTAAATTAAAGAATATTAAATACACTAGGGACCTTACTTCCATTTAAACACTACTTACTCTAAACTAGAGGCCTTACTTTGACTTTAACGACTGGACTGTAGAAATATTCACCTGGTCCTACTTACCAATCAGCTCCTTCCCTGGTTGTGACATTTGCAGTTGTTGTTGTTTGACTGCTCCCACTCTCAGACTCTTTCCTTGGTGTAAAGTAAGAACCAATTCCTACAGGGTGAAAAGTTAGGAAAAACAAAGGTGAAGCAAGGGAGCTCCTCCTGCCACTCCTCACCTAACTCCCTGACTCACCCAACTCACAGCTCTCTGTTTAAACTGCAATCAGTGCAAATCACTCTGCAAAGCCTGTTTTTATAGGCCCTGAAACAAAGGAGCTTGCTGGGTTCTGCTACAGGAGAACCAGTTTCATCTAGATTCCCCAATTAACTGCCTTCAGCTGCTCTGAGTTGAAGGCCTTGAATATCCCTTTATAAACCTGCTTAAAGCTGGGAAATTTAGATTTTAAACAGTAAACAGTAACAGTGAATGTGAAACAAACAAAAGTTTTATTTTAGCAAACAGTTAAGACTCCCTGACTCACCCAACTCGCAACACTCTGTTTAAACCACACTCAGAGAAGCTTGATGGGGTACAATGCAAGCAGTGATGTTGTGCGTCCGTGGGTTTTAGTGCATTCATCGGATGCAATAAGTGAATGGGGCGCAGTGCATGCATGGGATATAGTACTTGCCTGAGGTACACTGCAAGCATGGGATGCAATGTTTGCACGCAGTGTGTATATGGGATACAGTGTTTGCATGCGGTTCGGTGTGAGTATGGGGTGAGAAGCTTGATGGGGTACAATGCAAGCATTGATGTAGTGCACCAATAAGGTGTAGTGCATGCATGGGAATTGGAATACAATGTTTGCATAGGCTACAGTGTGTGCGTGGAGTACACTGTTTCTGCACGGGGTACAGTACATATGTGGAATATCGTGCTTGTATGGGGTACAGCGCATGCAGGGGGGGCTTCAGTGGGGACATGGAAAATGGGTGCGTGCACAGCAGGTTAGTGCCTGCTTGTAAGCTGCTGGTGTGCGACTAGCACCTTGGTGCATTCACACCGTGCGCCTCACACTGCCTGTTAAAGTGATGTTTCGAGTGTCGAACAGCACATGTTGCCTCACGCTACAACACAATCCTGAAGCTCGGTTCGAGACATTTCACAACTACGCTTGACTTTTGTCTGCGGTTGGAGCTCAGCAAAAGTTACATGTTTATTTTGGGGGGGGGGGGGGGGAGGAACGATTTGGTGCAGCCATGTTGCAGGTACCCACAAGAATGGCTACGGGGTCATGAGGGGAAGGCACAGCTCATGCAGACAAGACTGAGGATATTGGGCCCAGCTCAGAGAACAATCTGAATTACTATGCCCCAAAAACCACACTTAGTGACAAACATATTGGTCAACAGCGAAGGTTTATGGAGCAGGAGCTGCTACCCCAATGGCATTAGGAACTTCTGTTTGCTTTTTAATTTATTTTCTATTACATAACTTGTGGTGGATGGTTAAAGATGCGACGATGCCAACACTTCATGAAACGCGTTGTTAACACAGTCCATTCCTTGCTCATCTCACAAGGGGCCCTTTGAACCGGATGACAAAGTCCCTTTAAGTGAAAGCCATACCTTTTTCTTGATAAAGGTCATAACCTTTCCTGAAATAAGCTGGGGAGGGGGAAGAATCTCGCTTCTGTTTCAAGGGGCCGTGTCTCACGAGGCAATTCGTCCTGTTTCCTCTCGCCACAGAAGGGGGCTGAACGGCCTCCTTCTGTGCTGTAAAGGTACATTGAATCTGGATAACTTTTAATTAGCAAGAGTGAAAATAATTATTTTAACTGGAAAATACAGCAAATCCCATCATTAGTATCTGGCAAAGAAAGAAAGACTTGCATTTATATGGGAAAAGGTATTGGGGAAATTGATGGGACTGAAGGCTGAAAAATCCCCGGGGCCTGATGGTCTGCATCCCAGAGTACTTAAGGAGGTGGCCTTGGAAATAGTGGATGCATTGACGATCATTTTCCAACATTCCTTAGACTCTGGATCAGTTCCGATGGAGTGGAGGGTGGCCAATGTAACCCCTCTTTTTAAAAAAGGAGGGAGGGAGAAAGCAGGGAATTATAGACCGGTCAGCCTGACATCGGTCGTGGGTAAAATGATGGAAGCAATTATTAAAGATGTCATAACAGACCATTTGGAAAGTGGCGACATGATAGGTCCAAGTCAGCATGGATTTGTGAAAGGGAAATCATGCTTGACAAATCTTCTGGAATTTTTTGAGGATGTTTCCAATAGGGTGGACAGGGGGGAACCAGTAGATGTGGTGTATTTGGACTTTCAGAAGGCCTTCGACAAGGTCCCACACAAGAGATTGGTGAGCAAAGTTAAAGCACATGGGATTGGGGGTAATGTGTTGACGTGGATTGAGAACTGGTTGGCACACAGGAAACAAAGAGTAGGAGTAAATGGGTACTTTTCAGAATGGCAGGCAGTGACCAGCGGGGTACCGCAGGGTTCGGTGCTGGGACCCCAGCTGTTTACATTATATATTAATGATTTGGACGAAGGGATTAAATGTAATATTTCCAAATTTGCGGATGACACTAAATTGGGAGGCATTGTGAACAATGAGGAGGATGCTAGGAGGCTACAGAGTGACTTGGACAGGTTGGGTGAATGGGCAAATGTATGGCAGATGAAGTACAATGTGGATAAATGTGAGGTTATCCACTTTGGTGGTAAAAATAGAGAGGCGGACTATTACCTGAATGGTGGCAGATTAGGGAAAGGGGACGTGCAACGAGACCTGGGCGTCATGGTACATCAGTCACTGAAGGTGGGAATGCAAGTGCAGCAGGCAGTCAAGAAAGCAAACGGAATGATGGCCTTCATAGCAAGGGGATTTGAGTACAGGAGTAGGGAGGTGATGCTACAGTTGTACAGGGCCTTGGTGAGGCCACACCTGGAGTATTGTGCGCAGTTTTGGTCTCCTAACTTAAGGAAGGACATTCTTGCTATTGAGGGAGTGCAGCGAAGGTTCACTAGATTGATTCCTGGGATGGCCGGACTGACATATCAAGAAAGATTGGGTCAACTGAACTTGTATCCTCTGGAGTTCAGAAGAATGAGGGGAGATCTTATAGAGACATTTAAAATCCTGACTGGTTTAGACAAATTAGATGCGGGCAGAATGTTCCCAATGGTAGGGAAAACTAGAACCAGGGGTCACAGTCTAAGGATTAAGGGGAAGCCATTTAGGACTGAGCTGAGGAGGAACTTCTTCACCCAGAGAGTGGTGAATCTATGGAATTCTCTTCCACAGAAGGTTGTTGAGGCCAGTTCGCTAAATATATTCAAAAGGGAGTTAGATATAACACTCACAACTAAGGGGATCAAGGGGTATGGCGAGAAAGCAGGAATGGGGTACTGAGGTAGCATGTTCAGCCATGAACGCATTGAATGGCGGTGCAGGCTCGAAGGACCGAATGGTCTACTCCTGTACCTATTTTCTATGTTTCTATGTTTCTATATAGCACCTTTCATGACCTCAGGAATCCCCAAAGCGCTTTGCAGCCAATGAAGTACTTATTTTTAAGTGTTCTAATGTAGGAAACACGGCAGCCAACATGCTGATAATGAAGCAGTCCATGCCCGCATGCAACAAGACCTGGACGACGTTCAGGCTTGGGCTGATAAGTGGCAGGTAACATTTGCGCCACAGAAGTGCCAGGCAATGACCATCTCCAACAAGCGAGAGTCTAACCACCTCCCCTTGACATTCAATGGCATTACCATCGCCGAATCCCCCACTATCAACATCCTGGGGGTCACCATTAACCAGAAACTTAACTGGACCAGCCACATAAATACTGTGGCAACAAGAGCAGGTCAGAGGCTAGGTATTCTGCGGCGAGTGTCTCACCTCCTGACTCCCCAAAGCCTTTCCACCATCGACAAGGCACAAGTAAGGAGTGTGATGGAATACTCTCCACTTGCCTGGATGAGTGCAGCTCCAACAACACTCAAGAAGCTCGACACCATCCAGGACAAAGCAGCCCGCTTGATTGGCAGTCCATCCACCACCTTAAACATTCACTCCCTCCACCACCAGCATACCGTGGCTGCAGTGTGTACCATCTACAAGATGCACTGCAGCAACTCGCCAAGGCTTGTTTGGCAGCACCTCCCAAACCCGCGACCTGTTCCACCTAGAAGGACAAAGGCAGCAGGCGCATGGGAACACCACCACCTCCAAGTTCCCCTCCAAGTCACACACCCTCCTGACTTAGAAGTATATCGCCGATCCTTCATCGTCGCTGGGTCAAAATCCTGGAATTCCCTCCCTAACAGCACTGTGGGAGTACCTTCACCACACGGACTGCAGCGGTTCAAGAAGGTGGCTCACCACCACCTTCTAAAGGGCAACTAGGGATGGGCAATAAATGCTGGCATTGCCAGCGACGCCCTGATCCCATAAACAAATTTAAAAAAATCCCACAAACAGCAATGAGATAATGACTGGATAATCTGTTTTAGTGATGTTGGTTGAGACACACATTCCTCTACACCTAGCTCTGTCTCTGTGCCACCCTCCCCTTCATAAAGCAAGAGACTTATTAACTCCCAGAAGATGCTTCCCTCTTCTGAAGGCCGAAGCCACTGGCATTTCCCATTCCAGTATCACAGTTCGTCCCAATCACTCCCTGTCCTCTCCCAATGCTACTGTTGTCCCTGTTGAAATGGAAAAGAGTGTTTGCCCATGACCTATTTTTTTGCCTGAATTTTAATGCCGCTGAACTCCCAAACTCGAAAACAATAACTGAAAGCCAGCAAGTATTCACCCAAAACATAACCAATCATTTTCACTTAAGCGCAGAGGCAAATAGCATTGCAGTTCATCAGAAATGATCACACTTGTGAGTCTTTGATGGTCCTAAAAATGGTTGCAGCCAGATCTAGCTCGCAGATAAAGGTCTTGATTTCTCAAGTATGGAAGCAGGAAAAGAGAAGCAGTTTATCACCTCATCTAAAGCCCATAGTGTGAAGCCATCAACTGTGAATATGCTGCAGATCTGCAGAGAGCTTAACCTCATGTAATTGTTCAGAGTGAGTATTGGTCAGACGTGTGGTTATAGATTTGTATTCAGAATTTCCATCAAGTAAGGGACCATTCCGCTATGCACATCTCTCATTCCCCTATGCACATCTCTCATTCCCCTAACCAGTAAGGGAGCCTTCCCAGACACACATCTGTAAACCCCCCTAATCGGTAAGGGATCATTCCTCTACGCACGTCTCTCATTCCCCTACGCACATCTGTAATTACCCCTAATCAGTAAGGGACCCTTCCCCTATGCACATCTGTAATCTCCCCTAATCAGTAAGGGATCATTCCTCGATGGACACCTGTAATTCCCCCTAACCAGTAAGAGACCATTCCCCGACAGACATCTGTTATTCCCCTAACCAGTAAGAGACCATTCCCCTATGTACATCTGTAATCCCCCCTAATCAGTAAGGGATCATTCCCCTATGCACATCTGTAATCCCCCTAACCAGTAAGAGACCATTCCCCTACACACATCTGTAATACCCCTAACTAGTAAGAGACCATTCCCCTACACACATCTGTAATCCCCCTAACCAGTAAGAGACCATTCCCCTACGCACATCTCATTCATCCTTTATTTTAATTAATTTTTGGTGATATTAACTCTCATCTTTTCTTCAAGTATTTTTGGGTACAGAGCAGGCTGTTTCAAAAGGAGGAATTAATAAGGCGCTTCATCTTAAAGTGATGACTTTAACATGAGAACTCCATATAACAAGGGAAGTTTGCAGTGTTGAAATGTGAGATGTTCACTTTGATACCAACGTATGTGTCCGATGTAAATAGCTGGAGCAGCTCAGCAAGACTTAGCTGAACTAAGGGCAGAGGTCGTAAGACTAGAGCACCAACCGGCTTGATTAACAACCGCGTAGATTGGTGAGTTTCGTATCGGCAGTTAATGAGGAAGCAGAAACACCATTAGGTTCTTCGCACCAAAATGCTGTGTCCGTGAGGGAACGAGTAAAAGCATTCTGGAGAATGACATGGCAGCAACAGAGGCTGTTGTTTTCATATCTTCACACTAATCCCTTGGAGCACCGTGTGAAGTAGTGAAAAGACTCACAGGCTGCTTAACAGTCTGGCAAGGTGGCAAAGTTGTTGTTTTCATATCTTCACACTCTTCCCTTGGAGAATAGAGCACGAAGGTAAAATAACTACTAAAACCAAAGAGAGAGGAATAATAAATTTAAAAAATTTAAGCTGTTGGTACAACAATGTACGTAGTATTCAAAACAAAATGGATGAACTGGAGGCAATAATTTGTAGAGAAAAAGACATAGAAGATGTACTTGGATAAAGGAGAGGAGGACAAAAGGGAATAGGAAGAACTTGGGAGAGAAGTTAAAAAAATCATCAAGAAGGCAAAGAGAAATTATAAAATCAAATTATCAAGGAATATAAAAAGAATATTAAAGTGTTCAGAGAATGACAGAGAAATCATGGAATGGTTACAGCACAGAAGGAGGCCATTCGGCCCGTTGAACCCGTGCCGGCTCTCTGCAAGAGCACCCCAGCTAGTCCCACTCCCCTGCCCTTTCCCCGTAGCCCTGCAATATTTTTTTCTTTCAGTACTTATCCAATTCCCTTTGAAAGCTGTGATTGAGTCTGCCTCCACCTCCCTTTCAGGCAGTGCATTCCAGATCATAACCAGTCGCTGCTTAAAAAAGTTTTTCCTCATGTCGCCTTTGGTTCTTCTGCCAATCACCTTGAATCTGTGTCCTCTGGTTCTCGACCCGTCCGCCCATGGGAACAGTTTCTCTCTATCTACTCTGTCTAAACCCCTCATGATTTTGAACACCTCTATCAAATCTCCTCTCAATCGTCTCTGCTCTAAGTAGAACAACCCCAGCTTCTCCAGTCTATCCACGTAACTGAAGTCCCTCATACCTGGAACCATTCCTGCAAATCTTTTCTGATAGAGAATTGGCAGAAGTATTAAATAACTACTTCGCCTCAGTTTTTACTAAAGAAGATAATGAGATAGCCACTTCACTAGTGGATGAGCTTAAAAAGAATATTAATACAGTTGGGAGAAAGGGAGAAACTAATTGAGAAACTAGCAAAACTATTAGAGGATAAAATCCCAGGGTTGGATGATATGCACCCATGGATACTCACGGAAACTAGGGTGGAGATAGCAGAGGCACTAGTTTATATGTACAACAGTTCCACAGAAGAGGGGGTAGTGCCGGCGAACAGCTAATGTTGTTCCCATATTCAAAAAGGGAGATAGAACAAAACCTGGGAACTATAGACCAGTCAGCTTAACGTCAGTGATCAGAAAGTTACTGGAATCTGTACTAAAAGAAGTGATGGAAGAGCATTTAGAGACAGAAAATATAACAAAATATAGTCAGCATGGATTCTGAAAGACTAAGTCATGCTGAACTAACCAGGGATGAGGGACTTCAGTTATGTGGAGAGACTGGAGAACCTGGGGTTGTTCTGCTTATAGCAGAGAAGATTAAGAGGAGATTTGATAGAGGTGTTCAAAATCATGAATGGTTTTGATAGAGTAAATCAGGAGAAACTGTTTCCAGTGGCAGAAGGGTCGGTAACCAGAGGACACAGGTTTAAGGTGATTGGCAAAAGAAGCGACATGGGGCAACATTTTTTACACAGCGAGTTGTTGTGATCTGGAATGCGCTGCCTGAAAGGGTGGTGGAAGCAGATTCAATAGTAACATTCAAAAGAGAATTGGATAAATACTTGAAGGGGAAAAAAATACAGGTCTATGGAGATAGAGTAGGGGAGTGGGATTAATTGGATAGCTCGACCACAGAGCTGGGCTGAATGGTATCATTCTATGATTCTATAACCTGATAGAATTCTTTGAAGAGGTAACAGAAAGAGTAGACAAGGGTAATACAGTAGATGTCATATACTTGAAAGGCCTTTGATAAGGTACTACGGTAGGCTCATGACAATGGTTGGGGCATGTGGAGTCAGGGGACAAATAGCTGAATGGATAGCAAATTGGCTAAAAAATAGAATGCAGAGAGTAGGGGTAAAGGGTAATTATTCAGATTGGAGGAAGGTAGAAAGCGATATTCCACAAGGATCAGTGCTGGGACCACTGTTATTCATAATTTACATTCATGATTTGATTTAGGAATAAATAACTCAATATCAAAATTTACAGATGATACCAAACTGGGGGGGGGGGGGGGGTATAGCTAATACTGAGGAAGAATGCAACATAATACAAGAAGACATTATAAAACTTGCAGACTGGGATGTTAAGTGGCAAATTAACGTATACATAGATAAATGTGAGGTGATGCACGTTGGTAGCAAAAACAGAAACATCACCTGCACCTTAGAAAGTAAAAAACTGAATGGGTTAGAAGAGCCAAGTGATCTAGGGATACAGGTGAACAAATCATTAAAAGAAGCATTGCAGATCAGCAAAGCAATTAAAAAATGCTAACAAAGCACTGGGATTTATTTCTGGGGGTATAGAATTCAAATGTAGTGAAGTTGTATTAAATTTGTATCGGACCTTGGTCAGGCCTCACAGAGTACTGTTCACAGTTCTGGTCTCCATACTATAAAAAGGACATAGAAGCACTGGAGAAAGTGCAAATAAGATTCACAAGGATGGTACCAGAACCGAGAGATTACAACTATTGGGAAAGATTGAACAGGTTGGGGCTTTATTCTTTAGAAAAGAGAAGACATGGAGGTGACCTGATAGAGGTCTATAAAATTATGAATGGGTTGGGCAGGGTAGATGTGGAGAGAATGCTTCCACTTGTGGGAGAATCCAAAACTAGAGGCCATAAATGCAAGATAGTTACTAATAAATCCAACAGGGAAATGAGGAGAAATTTCTTTACTCAAAAAGTAGTTATAAAGTGGAACTAACTACCATAGGAAGTAGTTGAGAAAAATGGCTTAGATGCATTCAAAAGGAAACTAGAGTACATGAGGAAAAGGGAATAGAAAGATATGCCGAAAGGCTGAGATGAGGTCAATGGAATGGGAGGAGACTGGTGTGGAATATAAACACCAGCACAGACTGGTTGGGCCATATGGCCTGTTTTGGTGCTGTATATTCTATGTAATTCTATGTATATTCTATGCAATTAATTAGAACAGTTGGAGCCCTTGATAACATGGTGGATAAGATTAGAGACTGGTAGGCTCACACTGTGCTGCAGGGTGGCCAAAATGCAAAGGGAGATTTGAATCAGGCCATCGATAGAACCATTCAATTAACTTCCTGTGTAGTCACAGAGGAAGTATAGCCAACCCACAGCAACCTCCAAAAAAGTAAAGTAACGTTACAGCATGCGCATATTGCATTTTCTTCTTTTTAAAGTTAATTTTCAGGATGTGGGTGGCGCTGGCAAGGCTGGAACCATTTGCCCATCCCTAGTTGCCCTTGAGAAGGTGGTGGTGGGCCGCCTTCTTGAACCACTGCAGTCCGTGTGGTGAAGGTGCTCCCACTGTGCTGTTCGGTATGGGGGGGGGGGGGTGTTCCAGGATTTTGACCCAGCGACGACAAAGGCAGGTGGAGTGTAATATCGGGCGGGCTGCGAAACTGGCGTGCCACCCGATCCCGTGGGATTCCATCCTGGCGAGTGAAGTTAAAATTGCCACTATAACAGAGTTAGCATATAGCGGAGCTATTCCGGCGTCTGCCTTTCTTGTCACTTGCAGTGTTTTTGTTACATTTTTCAAAATGAAAATTGTTTCCGAGGCAGACGCTGTTTCTGAATTGGTTCTCGGTCATTTCTTTGACATTTACCTGAAGATATCTAAAAACTGAATGCCCTTCTCTCCATTAAAAACCTTTAACTAGCTGAATGTTTCTGACTTTTGTTTCAAACAAATGTTTTTGCGATATTGCAGCAGATTGTTCATTTTTGCATCGATTCACAATCGGCTATATTTCCACCTTCA
This sequence comes from Squalus acanthias, assembly GCA_030390025.1. Taxonomy (NCBI): domain Eukaryota; kingdom Metazoa; phylum Chordata; class Chondrichthyes; order Squaliformes; family Squalidae; genus Squalus; species Squalus acanthias. The sequence goes on along the minus strand of JASTWF010000110.1, from coordinate 437,715 downwards.
GAAACTGGGGTGATTTTCTCGCTATTTTAATTTCATTATAATACAAAACCAATGGGAGAATACTCATCACTTCGGGTTAAGAACATAAGACGTAGGAGCAGGAGTAGGGTGACCAAGGCTGGGAATTCAACATCCAGGGGTATTCAATATTCAGGAAGGACAGGCAAAAATGAAAAGGAGGTGGGGTAGCATTACTGGTTAAAGAGGAGATTAACACAATAGTAAGGAAGGATATTCGCTCTGATGATGTGGAATCTGTATGGGTAGAGCTGAGAAACACCAAGGAGCTGAAAATGTTAGTGGGAGTTGTATACAGACCCCCAAACAGTAATGCTGAGGTTGGGGATGGCATTAAACGGGAAATTAGAGACGCGTGCGATAAGGGCACAGCAGTTATCATGGGTGACTTTAATCTACATATAGATTGGGCTAACCAAATTAGTAACATTACTGTGGAGGAGGAATTCCTAGACTGTATACAGGATGGTTTCCTGGACCAATATGTTGAGGAACCAACTAGAGATCAGGCCATCTTAGACTGGATATTATGTAATGAGAAAGGATTAATTAGCAATCTTGTAGTGCGAGGGCCCTTGAGGAGGAGCGATCATAATATGATAGAATGCTTCATTAAGATGGAGAGTGAAGTAGTTGACTCAGAGACTAGGGTCCTGAATTGAAATAAAGGAAACTACGATGGTATGAGGCGCAAGTTGGCTAGGATGGATTGGGGAATGTTACTTAAAGGGTTGACGGTGGATAGGCAATGGCAAACATTTAAAGATCGCATGGATGAACTACAGAATTTGTTCATCCCTGTTTGCCATAAAAATAAAACAAAAAAGGTGACTCAACCGTGGCTAACAAGGGAAATTAGGGATAGCATAAGATCCAAGGAGAGGACATATAAATTGGCCAGAAAAAGCAGCAAACCTGAGGATTGGGAGCAGTTTAGGATTCAGCAAAGGAGGACAAAGGGATTGATTAAGAGGGGGAAAATAGAATATGAGTGTAAGCTTGCAAGGAACATAAAAACTGACTGTAAAAGCTTCCACAGATATGTGAAGAGAAAAAGATTGGTGAAGTCAAGCGTAGGTCCCTTGCAGTCAGAATCAGGGGAATTTATAATGGGGAACAAAGAAATGGCAGATCAATTAAATACATACTTTGGTTCTGTCTTCACAAAGGAGGACACAAATAACCTCCCAGAGATGTCGGGGAACATAGGGTCTAATGAGAGGGAGGAACTGAATGAAATCAGTATTTGTAGGGAAATGGTGTTCGGTAAATTGACAGGATTGAAGGCCGATAAATCCCCAGGGCCTGATAATCTACATTCTAGGGTACTTAAGGAAGTGGCCCTAGAAATAGTAGATGCATTACAGGTCATTTTCCAAAATTCTATAGACTCTGGAACAGTACCCATGGATTGGATGGTAGCTAATGTAACCCCACTATTTAAAATAGATGGCAGAGAGAAAACGAGGAATAGTAGATCGGTAAGCCTGACATCAGTAGTGGGGAAAATGCTAGAGTCCATTATAAAAGATGTAATAGCAGAGCACTTGGAAAACAGTGACAGGATCAGACAAAGTCAACATGGATTTACAAAAGGTAAATCATGCTTGACTAATCGACTGGAAATTTTTGAGGATGTAACTGGTAGAATAGATAAGGGAGAACCAGTGGATGTGGTGTATTTGGACTTTCAGAAGGCTTTCGATAAGGTCCCGCATAAGAGATTAGCGTGCAAAATTAAAGCACATGGGATTGGGTGTAAGGTACTGATTTGGATAGAAAACTGGTTGGCAAACAGGAAGCAAAGAGTTGGAATAAACTGGTCTTTTTCCGAGTGGCAGGCAGTGACTAGTGGGGTACCGCAGGGATCGGTGCTATGACCCCAGTTATTCACAATATATATTAATGATCTAGACGAGGGAACTAGATGTAATGGCCCAAAAATTCGGCCTAATACGGGAGAGTACGCAGTGTGTACTCACCCGTATTAGATCCCGAAGTGCCGGTTTCCTGCATGCACTGTGCATGCGCGGGAAACCGTCACTTCCGGTATGGCGAAGGGGGCGGTTCCTAGGTGAACCACGTGCGCACTACAGGTTGTGCGCACGCAGCACACTTAGGTTTTTTTTCAGGTTTCAACGCGAGGGTAAGTATGGAAGAATTTACACATAAAAAAGGAGGCGTAAGACCCCCTTTTAACAAGGTAAGTAGTTAATTAAGTATAATTTTAAAAAATTTTCAACAGGTTTATCTTTTTAGAGACTTTAAAGAAAGGTAAGTTTATTTTTATAACTTTTAAAAAGAATTTTCATTTTTTCAAAAATTTAAATTTTTGTTTAAAGTGGTTTATTTATTTAACTATAGTTATTTTATTAATGTGATGGTTTTTTTAAAAATTTATTTGAGGTTTAGCTGTTCTTTTGGGGGCAATTTGTATTCATAGATTTGACAGTTCTCATGTCAAATCTATGAATGAAAGATGATCCGCTGCCATTGGCTCTCCATGGCCCACGTGATCCCAGGAGTCGCATCGCACTAACTGCGCCTCTGGGACACGCACACACTGCGTGCCAGCACCAGGGAGAGGCCCAGGACCCGAAGTTCCTGTGGGCCCGAAACACAATGGCTGGCGCGGAGTGTGATTTTGCGCAAGATCCTTACCCCCGCGGCAAGCCTCCGAGTCAAATTTCTGGGCCAATATCTCCAAGTTTGCAGATGACACAAAGCTGGGTGGGCGTGTGTGCTGTGAGGAGGAAGCAGAGAAACTCCAGTATGATTTGGACAGGTTGGGTGATTGGGCAGATGCATGGCAGATGCAGTATAATGTGGATAAATGCAAGGTTATCCACTTTGGGGGCAAATACGGGAAGGCAGATTATTATCTGAACGGCAATAGATTGGGAAAATGGGAAGTGCAACGAGACCTGCGTGTCCTTGTGCACCAGTCGCTAAAGGTAAGCATGCAGGTGCAGCAGGCGGTTAAGAAGGCAAATGGTATGTTGGCCTTCATAGCAAGAGGATTCAAGTACAGGAGCAAGGATGTATTGCTGCAGTTGTACAGGGCCTTGGTGAGACCACACCTTGAGTATTGTGTGCAGTTTTGGTCACCTTATCTGAGGATGTTCTTGCCATGGAGGGAGTGCAGCGAAGATTCACCAGACTGATACCTGGGATGGCAGGAATGACGTATGAAGAGAGATTGGGTCGATTAGGCTTATATTCGCTAGAGTTTAGAAGAATGAGAGGGGATCTCATTGAAACATATAAAATTCTAACAGGACTAGACAGACTAGATGCAGGAAGGATGTTCCCGATGGCAGGGGAGTCCAGAACCAGGGGTCACAGTCTAAGGATAAGGGGTAAGCCATTTAGGACTGAGATGAGGAGGAATTTCTTCACTCAGAGAGTGGTGAACCTGTGGAATTCTCTACCACAGAAGGCAGTTGAGGCCAATTCATTAAATATATTCAAGAAGGAGTTAGATATATTTCTTAAGGCTAAAGGGATCAAGGGATATGGGGAGAAAGCAGGGACAGGGTACTGAGTTTGGATGATCAGCCATGATCTCATTTATTGGTGGAGCACGCTCGAGGGGCCGAATGGCCTACTCCTGCTCCTATCTTCTACGTTTCTATGTTTCTATTTGGCCCCTCGAGTCTGCTCCGACATTCAATAAGATCATGGCTGATCTGATCTTGGCCTCAACTCCACTTCCCTGCCCGCTCCCCATAACCCTTGACTCCCTTATCATTCAAAAATCTGTCTATCTCCACCTTAAATATATTCAATGACCCAGCCTCCACAGCTCTCTGGGGAAGAGAATTCCAAAGATTCACGACCCTCTGAGAGAAGAAATTCCTCCTCATCTCCGTTTTAAATGGGTGCCCCCTTATTCTGAAATTATGCCCCCTAGTTCTAGATTCCCCCACGAGGGGAAACATCCTCTCTGCATCTACCCTGTCAAGCCCCTTCAGAATCTTATATATTTCAATAAGATCACCTCTCATTCTTCTAAACTCTAGTGAGTATAGGCCCAACCTGCTCAACCTTTCTTCATAAGACAACCCCTTCATCTCCGGAATCAACCGCGTGAACCTTCTCTGAACTGCCTCCAATGCAAGTATATCCTTCCTTAAATAAGGAGACCAAAACTGTACGCAGTACTCCAGGTGTGGTCTCACCAACGCCCTGTACAGTTGTAACAGGACTTCCCTACTTTTATACTCCATTCCCTTTGCAATAAAGGCCAACATTCCATTTGCCTTCCTAATTACTTGCTGTACCTGCAAGCTAACTATTTGTGATTCATGTAAAAGGACCCCCAGATGCCTCTGTACCTCAGCATTTTGTAATCTGTCCCCATTTAAATAATAATTTGCTTATTTATTTTTCCTAACAAAGTGGATAACCTCACATTTTCCCACATTATTCTCCATCTGCCAGATTTTTGCCCACTCACTTAGCCTATCTATATCCCTTTGGAGATTCTTTGCATCCTCCACACAATTTGCTTTCCCACCTATCTTTGTATCATCAGCAAATTTGACTGCATGACACTCGGTCCCTTCATCCAAGTCATTAATATCGATTGTAAATAGTTGAGGCCCCAGCACTGAGCCATGCAGCACCCCACTAGGTACAGCTGGCCAACCTGAAAATGACCCATTTATCCCGACTCCCTGTTTTCTGTTAGTTAGCCAATCCTCTATCCATGCTAATATATTACCCCCAACCCCGTGAGCTCTTATCTTGTGCTGGGTCCCGCTGGGTGAGTCCATTCTATACAATTTCTTTGGTTAACTTGCTGAATCTGCCTCAGGGGTGGTATGGTAGCATAGTGGTAATGTTACTGGACTAGTAATCCAGAGACCTGAAGTATTAATCCAGGAAACATGAGTTCAAATCCCACCACGGGGGATTTAACCTCAGTTAATTAAAAAAAAAGCCTGGAATTAATTAAGCTAGTATCAGTAATTGTGACCATGAAACTACTGAATTGTTGTGAAAACCCATCTGGTTCACTAATGTGCTTTAGGGAAGGAAACCTGCCACCCTTACCCAGCCTGGCCTATGTGTGACTCTTAACTGCCCTCTGAAATGGCTGAGCAAGCCATTCAGTTGTACCAAACGTCTGCGACAAAGTCAGCACTGTCAGAGTAACTTCACCAGAAGGACTGCAGCGGTTCAAGAAGGCAGCTCACCACCACCTTCTCAAGGGCAATTAGGGATGGGCAATAAATGCTGGATGCCCACATCCTGTAAATGAATAAATTAGTCAAGGCCTGCCAACAATCAAGCCTATTTTCTTCTTATATGGCTTCCTGTCCGCTTAACCACTGAAGTAAGGGCCAGGGATGTTAATCTAGCTCTCGAGAACAGGAAACTGCAAGACGGATAAACAGTAACAATGAATGTTAACAACCCAGTTCCCTGCAATGACCATTTCTCGATTTTAATCACTCCACCATTGGCGGCCGTGCCTTCAACGAAATATGGGGAAGGCCGAAGTCATTGTCTTTGGTCCCCGCCACAAACTCTGTTCCCTAGCCACTGATTCCATCCCTCTCCCTGGCAACTGTCTGAGGCTGAACCAGACTGTTTCCAACCTTGGGGTCATATTTGACCCCGAAATGAGCTTCTGACCACATATCCGCGCCATCACTAAGACCGCCTATTTCCACCTCCATAGCAACACCCAACTCCAACCCTGCCTCAGTTCATCTGCTGCTGAAGCCCTCCTCCATGCCTGGAGTACTGTGTACAATTTTGGTCTCCTTACCTAAGGAAGGATATACTTGCCATAGAGGGAGTGCAACGAAGGTTCACGAGATTGATTCCTGGGATGGCGGGACTGTCGTATGAGAAGAGATTGAGTAAACTAGGCCTGTATTCTCTTGAATTCAGAAGAATGAGAGGGGATCTCATTGAAGCATACAAAATTATTACAGGGCTTGATAGGGTGGATGCTGGGAGAATGTTTCCCTTAGCTGGGGCATCTAGAACCAGGGGCCACAGCCTCAGGATAAAGGGTAGGCCATTCAAGACTGAGATGAGAAGAAATTTCTTCACACAGAGGGTGGTGAACCTTTGGAATTCTCTACCCCATAGGACTGTGGAGGCTCAGTCATTGGGTATATTCAAAACAGAAGTCGATAGATTTCTGACTAGTAAGGGCATCAAGGGATATGGTGATAGGGCCGGTGAATGGAGTTGAGGCAGAAGATCAGCCATGATCTCATTGAATGGCAGAGCAGGCTCGAAAGGCTGAATAGCCTACTCCTGCTCCTATTTCTTATGTTCTTATGTTCTTTGTTATCTCTGGACTTGACTATTTCAATGCACTCCTGGCTGGCCTCCCACATTCTATGCTCGTAAACTTGAGGTCGTCCAAAACTCAGCTGCCCGTGTCCTAACTCGCACCAAGTCCCGTTCACCCATCACCCCTGTGCTCGCTGATCTACATTGGCTCCCGGTTAAGCAATGACTCAATTTTAAAATTCTCATCCTTGTTTTCAAATCCCTCCATGGCCTCGCCCCTCCCTATCTCTGTAATCTCCTTCAGCCCTACAACCCTCCGAGATATCTGCGCTCATCCAATTCTGGCCTCTTGAGCATCCCCGATTATAATCGCTAAGCCAGTGTTGGCTGTGCCTTCAGCTGCCTTGGCCCAAAGCTCTGGAATTCCCTCCCTAAACCACTCTGCCTCTCTACCTCTCTCTCCTCCTTTAAGACACTCCTTAAAACCTACCTCTTTATCACCTGTCCTAATATCTCCTTATGCGGCTGGGTGTCAAATTTTGTCCGATAATGTTCCTGTGAATGTTTTATTATGTAAAACGCTCTGGCCACGATTTTAATTCCCGAGGCGGGTTGGAGTCGGGTTGCGTGGTGGGCGGGTTCCGGAGCCGCTTCTGGCAGGATCAGCTGTGGATGTCCGATTTTAATTAAATCAGCTTGTTGACTTCATTGGGGCGCGCTGGCCGGTCCAATGAGTGCGATCGGGTCAGCTCGCTGCCTCAGATGACGTCATCATAGCAGCTGCTCTTAAAGCTCCCATTCAACCTCAGCCTTTGTCTTCTGGATCCGGATGGTCTGTGAATTTGTGACAACGACAATGAGTTCTTCCAGAGGCAAGGCAGCTCCACGCTTCAATGATGAGTCCCTCCATGTTCTTGTGGATGCTGTCAGAGGGCGCAGGGAGATTCTCTTCCCTCCGGATGGCAGGAGGAAGCCCCCTCAGCAGACCGAGGCAGCCTGGCTGCGCATTGCTGAGGAGGTCAGCGCAAGGTCAGTGTTCACGCACCTGGATCCAGTGCAGGAAACGGTTTCATGATCTTGTGCGAACATCAAAAGTGAGTATTCCATCAGACTTGCCTTCAATCTGCTTCCCTTCTCTTCTCATCTTATCAACAGTACTCTGCGTTGTAAGCCTTCTCCTCCATGTACCACCTTACCCTTACTTCCCTTGCACCCTTACCTATCCATCTCTGTCTCTGTACTGAATCACTTCAGCATCCTGCCTATGCACCCCTCAGACTCGCTCTCACTGTTATGCAGTGACAACAACTAACAACACTTCCTCTTGGCACCTTACCCCATCTTCATCTCCCTCAAAGCTTCTATGGTAGGGATTCTTCACACTCACTCCATCACTGTTGTACGAAAGACTGGTATTAGAGATTCTTAGAAGATGGGAATCATCTATGTATCAATTCAAGTGTAGCCATTGACCAACTAATCTTACCCATGATTCTCTGTGAGTACGGAAATGCTAAAGACTGTTCGAATGTAGACACAAAACAGTTAAAAAGCAGCTTTGACTAAACTCAGATAACAAACAGCCACAGGCTGTGAGTGAAGGTTAAATTGTTAAATAACATATTACAGTACCAATAACATATTATAATGTTAAGTAGGAATTAGAGTTCACTTAACAAAACTAATTGCAAAGCTATTTGAAAGACAATTAGTATAAAAGATGTAAAATGAAAGAGATCTTGGGAGTTAAAGTGTCCACTTGGTAGATCAAAGTGAGATAGACTGAACACTGTCAAGATAAGGGAGACAGCTCTGACATTGGCTCCTTGGTATTAGGCCGTATACTGCTTGTATCAGGGAAGATAGAATAAGAGAGATAAGAAAAGTTCCAATAAAGTGAAGAAACGCATCAACCAGATGACAATGAAACAGAGTAGAGTTATTGGAAAATTTACTGAGCCAGGCGTTTCAAGATGCTACCCTTAGTCTGAGTGACAGATGGTATTTTGAACATTAGAACCTATGAAAAAAGGTGGTTTTGTTAAAGACCATATATGGACACTGGCCAAATGAACTGTTGATAGGAAAAGTGTTAAAACCCGCTACTAAAAGAATAACTTCACACAGAACTACTGCGAAGGCAAAGGTACAGATTGAAGATGGCGTCCCCTGTGTCCAAGAGGTTCCAGAGGCCAAGGGCTGTGAGCAACTCATTAAAACTATCGCCTATTGTTAAGTATATTACGCTGTAAGCTTAATAAATCTTGATCTATTGCTCAAACATACTGGCTGCTGCATATTTGTGTCTTGTCCAAGAACTCTGAGGGATCATTTAAGATCTTACACTGTGGCTGAAACACCGCTTGTGTCCCTCCTTGCAGGAAAAGTTAGCCCATAATAAGAGGGAGAGAGCACTGACTGGAGGAGGTACACCAACCCTAGCAACCTTGACAAGTGCTGAGGAGGCTGCACACAAAATTGTTGGAGGTGGCGAGGATCTGGAAGTGGGCGATGGAGAGATAGATGGGCACACTAGACGAAGCTGGTGACATAATAGAGTTTCATCACTCTCATTGACATTTAGTGATTGACTGCAATGGCATAGGATGTTCACAGAGAATCGCTTTGTATCATCTGCACAAAAGGATGTGTCTGCTACATCAATATCAGATATCTAAATCATGCCTTCACTCTCCCACAGGACCATTGAGCACCCCCCTCCCCACGATCCAGGACGAAGAGCCAGACGACTCCTCAGACAAACCTGAAGCCTCTGAAGGAGCAGCGCCATCAGGACTCAGCGCACCCAGCACCAGCGCAGCAACGATCACCTCGGTGGGGCCCTCGCAAGTTAGAGCAGTGTTGCCACCTGATCTATCACAATGCACAAGTGAGCATCAGCAGATGGTGGAGACAGCGACAGCAGTGGAGATTCCTCGGCAGAGGTCGCAGGACTCTCCTAGCTCTGCTGAGCTGCATGCAGACGCTGTGCCTCTGGGACCATCCAGAAAAAGAGCACCACAGTAGAAGCACATGTAAGAGAAAGATTAAGCACATATTGTCACAAGGGGACTCACGTGGGTGTTTTGTCGTTATTTTTCTGACTGTACTTGTTTTTTGATCCTTTTGTCATGTCGTAAAGGAAAATGATGGCAAACAGTTGATTGTGTGGCCTATATCTTCTGGGAAATGGCAAATGCGCATTGAGGGCTCAGGGTGACTTGTATTTGTAATTCTGATGGTAAAAGTGATAGGAAATAACAGGGTATAGCAGAGATGATGTATGGCATTTGAGAAAAGTCGCCTACAATTAGAGAGCCATATGGTAGCCACCTATGGTTGAAGAGTAAGCTTATGCGAATGTGGCATGGCAGTGTGCATACCTTACTTGACGGGCAGCAGTGAACTGGAGGGATGCTGCATTGGTCACAACAGGGCACGCAAGGTGCGCCTCCTCGTCCTCGTCCTCCTCCTCTTCTTCCTCTTCTTCCTCGTCCTCCTCCTCCTCTTCCGAGGAAGATCTGTGCTGAGCCACGCGACTGCTGCTCCTCCGGTTATGACGACCAGGATGAGAGGGCATAAATGTTTCCCATCCCGTTGCTATAGATTTCATTTGAGGCAACAAGCTTGCAAGCGCACAGTCGAAGTGGCCTGAAATGATTCCATTCAGGTCACACTGCAGATGGGGGTCAGCTTGAACAGTCAAAGGTCAGTAGATGGGCAAAATCTTATCCCAAACCTACAACAGCAAAGTTGTTGCTTTTGAATGTCAGCCATGTTTCAGGGGCGCTTTTAAAGTGCTGCACCAATGAATACAAATCATGTCCTCGAGAAACTCGTCTCCTTGAACCTGGCCTGTTTCTGACAAGATGGGAAACAGGAGCCAGAAGAACGAAAATGAGAGACCACTATCAAAATAGGATTAGCAAGGCAGTTAAAAGGCTGTTAACTGCCTTAACTACCTGTCCCACTGGTTCCAGTCGGGTCAATTTGGGAGCGGCTAAACAGACACGAAAATCGGGTGGGGGCGGGATGGAGGCGGGTTGGGTCCCTGAAGCCATTTTTTTCCGATTTTCGCTGCTGACCCGCCTCCAAACCCGCCTCCTCAGGGCTATTAAAATCGAGCCCTCTGTATAAATGTAAGTTGTTGTTATTTTAAAGCTTGATTAAGAGATCTGGACCCATTAGAACTAATTTCGGATTTCTTCCGAAAGACAGAAGCAGTCTCTGGGATTTCAAATCAGAAACAAGGATTAAACGACAATTCATGCATTCAAAATTGTGCGTGTTGTCTAATATGTATGAAAATGTTTATTTAAATTCAAGTCCCCATGAGTATAATGTAGCAAACCTCCTGTCGGTCTTGAAATTGGTGGTGTGGGGACTCAGTCTGTGTTCCCTTGTAAACTTACACTGAACCAGTAATGTGACAATTGCAGCAATATTCACATTGAACCGACCCCGGAAACAAAAGCTTGATCCCAGAATTAACCGCAGTTCAGGGCTGAGCGAGTTCCTCCCTCGTCATTGTAATAGAAAACTGCCTCGGCTTTCTGACATTTCTCTAGCTAACCTTTTTCAAAAAAATGTTTAGTTCACAGTTTCACTTCACTTTTTTCTCAATTGGAAATGGGGGAAGTGTGCAAAAGTAGCTTGACCACATTTCCAGGATTTTCTTCATAAAATGACATAGAATCTACAGCACAGAAACAGGCCATTCGACCCAACCGGTCCACGCCAGTGTTTATACTCCACACGAGCCTCCTCACACTCTAGTTACCTCCTCCTCCGTATCCCTCTATTCCCTTCTCCCACATGTGAGCATCAAGCCTCCCCATAACTGCATCAATGCTGTCTGCTACAACCACTCCACATGACAGCAAGTTCCACAATCTCATCACTGGCTGTATAAAGACATTCCTTCTAAATTCTTTCTTTGATCTGTTAGTGGCTATCTTATATTTATGCCCCACTGTGATGGACTCAATCACCTCCACCCCATTGAACCCCTTCATAATTTCAAAGAAGAGGACCACTGACGCAATGTATTCTGGCAGTTTTAAATTCCGTTCACACGGTCACTGCTTTAAATAACAGAAACCCAGCCCCTGTGTGATACTGTATCATGACATCACTAAATGGTTTTGAAAATAAGTGATTAAATATTACATTTTAAGTATTTAGCCTGGAATACTGGTTAAGGTTCTGGTCGGGATACTGGTTAAGGTTCTGGCCGGGATACTGGTTAAGGTTCTGGCCGGGATACTGGTTAAGGTTCTGGCCGGGATACTGGTTAAGGTTCTGGCTGGGATACTGGTTAAGGTTCTGGCTGGGATATTGGTTAAGGTTGTGGCTGGGATACTGGTTAAGGTTCTGGCTGGGATACTGGTTAAGGTTCTGGCTGGGATATTGGTTAAGGTTGTGGCTGGGATACTGGTTAAGGTTCTGGCAGGGATACTGGTCTAAGGTTCTGGCTGGGATACTGGTTAAGGTTCTGGCTGGGATACTGGTTAAGGTTCTGGCTGGGATACTGGTTAAGGTTTTGGCTGGGATACTGGTTAAGGTTCTGGCCGGGATACTGGTTAAGGTTCTGGTTTCTGGTTTCACTATCCCCTCTGACCTTCCCCTCTCTGACTCCGAACGATCAGTCCTCAGCAAAGGCCTGACCTTCATCCCCTTACGCCCCCATCTCAATGAATTTCGAGCTCGGCACGATGCTGAGCTCTTTTTCCGCCGCCTCCGTCTCCGTGCCCACTTCTCTGGCCAGGAGTCTTCCCCCCGCACGGCTGACCCTTTCTCCCGCTTTCAGAATTCTCGTTCCACCTGGACCCCTCCCTCTGGCCTCTTACCCTCTCTAGATCTTTTCATTGCTAACTGCCGCCGTGACATCGGCCAGCTCAATTTCTCTGCTCCCCTCACTCACTCCAACCTACCTCCCTCTGAACTTGCAGCACTCCATTCTCTCCGATCCAACCCTGACATTGTCATTAAACCTGCTGACAAGGGTGGCGCTGTTGTTGTTTGGCGAACCGACCTCTACCTAGCGGAAGTTGAACGCCAACTCTCTGACACCTCCTCCTACCTCCACCTGGACCATGACCCCACTACTGAACATCAAGCCACCGTGTCCAAGACCGTCACTGACCTCATCTCCTCTGGAGATCTTCCCCCCACGGCCGCCAACCTCATAGTTCCCCAACCGCGCACAGCCCGCTTCTACCTCCTTCCCAAGATCCACAAACAGGACTGCCCCGGTAGACCCATCGTTTCAGCCTGTTCTTGCCCCACGGAACTTATCTCTTCCTATCTCGACTCTATTTTTTCTCCCCTTGTCCAGTCTCTTCCCACCTACATCCGCGACTCTTCCGATGCCCTCCGCCATTTTAACAGTTTCCAGTTTCCCGGCCCCAACCGTCTCCTCTTCACTATGGACGTACAATCCCTCTACACCTCCATTCCCCACCAGGATGGCCTGAGGGCGCTCCGCTTCTTCCTTGAACAGAGGCCCAACCAGTCCCCATCCACCACCACCCTCCTCCGCCTGGCTGAACTTGTTCTCACATTGAACAACTTCTCCTTTGACTCTACCCATTTCCTCCAAATTAAAGGTGTTGCTATGGGTACCCGCATGGGTCCTAGCTATGCCTGCCTTTTCGTGGGATATGTGGAACACTCTTTGTTCCAGTCCTACTCGGGTCCCCTCCCTCACCTCTTTTTCCGGTACATTGATGACTGTATCGGTGCCGTCTCCTGCTCTCGCCCTGAACTAGAACATTTCATTCACTATGCTTCCAATTTCCACCCTTCCCTCACCTTCACATGGTCCATCTCCGACTCTTCCCTTCCCTTCCTCGACTTCTCCATCTCCATCTCTGGGGATAGGTTATTGACTAACATTCACTACAAGCCCACTGACTCCCACAGCTACCTGGACTACACTTCCTCCCACCCCGCCTCCTGTAAGGACTCTATTCCATTCTCCCAGTTTCTCCGTCTCCGCCGCATCTGCTCTGATGATGCCACCTTCCATACCAGTGCTTCCGACATGTCTTCCTTTTTCCTCAACCGAGGATTCCCCTCTACCGTGGTCGACACGGCCCTCGACCGTGTCCGTTCTATCTCCCGCACTTCTGCCCTCACCCCTGCCCCTCCCTCCCGGAACCACGATAGGGTTCCCCTTGTCCTCACCTTTCACCCCACCAGCCTCCACATTCAACGGATCATCCTCCGCCATTTCCGCCACCTCCAGCGTGATCCCACCACCAAACACATCTTCCCCTCACCTCCCCTTTCAGCATTCCGCAGGGACCGCTCCCTCCGCGACACCCTAGTCCACTCCTCTACCACCCCCAGCACCCCTTCCCCTTCGCCCGGCACCTTCCCGTGCACGCGCAGGAGATGCTACACATGCCCTTACACCTCCCCTCTTCCCACTGTCCAGGGCCCCAAACACCCCTTCCAGGTGAAACAGCGATTTACTTGTACTTCCTGCAATTTAGTATACTGTATTCGCTGCTCACGATGTGGTCTCCTCTACATTGGGGAGACCAAACGCAGATTGGGTGACCGCTTTGTGGAACACCTCCGTTCAGTCCGTAAGGGGGACCCCGAGCTCCCGGTGGCCTGTCACTTTAATTCACCGCTTCACTCCCACTCTGACCTCACCGTCCTCGGCCTATTACACTGTTCCACGGAAGCTCAGCGTAAGCTCGAGGAACAGCACCTCATCTTTCGTTTAGGCACGCTACAGCCCTCTGGACTCAATATCGAGTTCAACAATTTTAGATCATAACCTCAGCTCCAATCACATTTATATTTTATTTTTTCCACCCTTTTATTTGCCCCCCCCACCTTTTTTTTCCTCCTAGAAGCTGGCAGCTGTCCTTCATTCTGCCAGTGGATTTCACACTTCTTTCAGCCTTAATCTGTCACATTTACACCACCTCTAGCCTTGCATATCTCTTAATGTCTCTTAATGTCTCTTCATCTCCCCCTTTGTTCTTTTATCCCCTCCCCCTTTTCCCAGCTTTACTTTGCCTTAAATCTATTTGATTTCCGGCTCTTCACAGTTCTGATGAAAGGTCATCGACCCGAAACGTTAACTCTCTTTCTCTCTCCACGGATGCTGCCTGGCCTGCTGAGTTTTTCCAGCGTTTTCTGTTGTTATTTAAGGTTCTGGCTGGGATGTGAGATGAGCGTCTAACTGCTTAGATGTCCTTTGTGATTCAGCTTCAGATTCTGGTTGGGAAATATCATGCTTGCCAGCAGGTGCTTATGATTTAGTAACATTTGGAAGTGCCAGCTCCAGCATTTGCTGGAAATTTTAAAGACTACTATTTCAAGATTCCTTTTCAGAATGTAGCAGATTAAGATATAGTAAATCCCCTCAACAAAAGTAATATTCAGCTAGTCATTAAATTAAGTATTCCAATACTTGAGGTCGGGGTTGATTTAACTCAGAAAAGAACGAAGGATATTGCACCTTTCATGGACCTAAGGATGTCCCAAAGCACTTCACAGCCAATTAAGTGCTTTTGAAGTGTAGTCAATGTTGTAATGTGGGAAGCGCGGCAGCCAATTTACCTCACAACAAGCTCCCACAAATAGAGATGAGACAAATGACTAATTAAACTGCTTTTGGTGACATTAGTTGAGGGATAAATGTTGGCTGGGAGAACTCGCCAGCTCTTCTTTTCCAAACAGTGCCATGGGATCTTTTACATCCACCTGAGAGGGCAGACGGGGTCCAAAAGAGGGCTGTGGAAATATGTTGGTAGAGGCCCATTAAATCCAGTACCCTTCCTCAGGGTTTTACAGAGGCTCTGTGTGAGGTCCAAGAGCAGTGGGGTAATTGGGGTTTTTACACTTAAAGGACGGGCTGCATGAAGCGGCTGTACTCAGGAAGCAGCTTGTGGCCTTGCTGTGGTTATCGCTGCAGCAAGTGCAACTGCTCCTAGCGCAGGCTGCAGCATTCAGACCCTGCACGCCAACAACATGCTCTAGCGAACTGCTTTAAATAGTTACCAGTGTACGGTAGTGTAGCGGTTCTGCGACTGGCCGAGTGGGAGGTGTCAGCCGTGGCTCAGTGGATCGCACTCTCATCCTCCGGGTCAGAAGGTTGTGGGTTCAAGACCCACTCCATGGACTCGAGCTGAAATTCTAGGCTGACACTCCCAGTGCAGAGCTGTCGTCTTTCAGATGAGATGGCCCAGTTGGCACTATTTCCAAAAAAAAAGAGCAGGGCAGTTCTCCCCGGTGGCCTGGTATTAATCCCGCAACCAACATCACTAAAACAGATTAACAGGTCATTATCACGTTGATGCTTGTGGCATCTTGCTGTGCGTAAATTGGCTGCTGGGTTTCCTACATTACAACAGCTTCAAAAGTACTTCATTTGGCTGTAAAGCGCTTTGGGATGTCCTGATGTCGTGTAAGGTGCTATCTAAATGCAAATCTTTCCTTCTTTAATCCAGAGAACAGAAGTTCAAATCCCACTATAGCGGTTTGAGGATTTGAATTAAGTAATAGTGCATTAGATCAACTGGACTGTCAGGAAAAACCCAACTGGTTCATTAATTCCCTTCACTCAGTCTGGCTTATACGTAACTCCAGTCCCACACCACCATGGGTTGTTCAGTCATATCAAACTACAAACCACCACCATTTAGGACAACAAGGCATCCCAAGAATGAGTAAAAAGGACCCTGCCTCAGAACTGAGAGATATTACAGCATTTAAAAAGGAACAGAACAAGGGAAGGGGGAGAAAGTGCACAAGAATCAAAAGATAAAATAACCCGTGAGGTGGGGAAGGAAACCTGCCGTCCTTACATGGTCTGGCCTGTATGCGACTCCAGTCCCAAATGGTTAACTCTTAAATACTCTCTGAAGTGGCGTAGAGATGGGAAATAATTGTCGGCCTTGTCAGTGACACCCACATCCCGACAATGAAATAAAAAAAAATAGGAACTCATCAGAATTAATGCCTCGGAAAATCTTTAGAAGTGTTTGGGGGTCATTTTCGCTTTGGGCGATGGTGTAAGGTGGGCAGTATCGAGTTGACCACCTGTTATACACCCGCCTGATTTTCCCTTCTATTAACTTTAATGGAATGGAAAATTATGTGGGTGTATAATGGTCGGCTAAATCGATATGGCCCATTTTACACCATCGCTCAAAGCTGAAATGACCACGTTTGATGTAATGGATTTAGCTAAAATATTGACCCTTTTTGCACTGCACTCGGTTACTCTGTCAGTGCAGAAATTCAAATATTGAATGTAATGTAAACTGTCCCCTTTCTGGTCTTCTCATTTTCCTTTACTGTAATGTCTGAGTTACTGAGCTACATTAGAGAAATAAACCTCCCCTTTAAATTCACCAACATTTCCCCTTTCAGCAGTTATTTACATCCCTCCCTGGCAAGTGTTAAATATCAAATAATGTGCATCTCTTGGTGTGCGCTGTTAGTTAGACTTTTTCCTACACCCTTCAGCTCAAAATGTTTTTGTGGTGTAACTTGCTGGAAGTGCGAGCTGATAAGGGCGCAGCGAGGGCAAAGAGACACCTGGGACCTGAGAGAACGATGGGACCAACAGTCTATCTCCTTAAGCAATGAGACTTAAGGATTGAGAAAGAAACAGAGGAATGACGGAGAAGGAGGGTGAATTAAAGTCAAATCCGGTACAGAAAGAGAAATAAAGCGAGGGAAAGATTGGAATAAAAGAGAGAGAAAAAAGAGACAGAAAGGTAAAGTGAGAAAACAATTGAAAATTGAAAATTTGACAATTTTAATATCTCCAACAATTCACTACTTAACAGAATGAGACTTCACCGTTTAAATTGTTCAATTTCTGGGCCAGAGAGGTTGATTGACAATCATTAACAATTATCATGTCGCTGAAAGCATACTTACACTATTGATTACTAGACTTAACTTTGAGTGGCCAGTTTAACGAGCATTTAATGCGCAAATCCAGCAAGTTCTTAAAAATAACGGGGAGGCTAAGGGCGAGATGCTGTTAGTATGAGCATCAAACCTCCTTTTAAATGTGTCAATGCTGTCTGCTTCAACCTCTCCATGTGACAGCGAGTTCCACAATCTTGTCACTCTCTGTGTAAAGAAATGACCGCTAAGTTCTTTATTTGATCTGTTAGTGGCTGTCTTATAGATTTTGGAGCTACCCACAAGTGGGAACATTTTCTCCATGTCCACCCTATTGAATCCCTTCATAATTTTAAAGAGGAGGACTTCCACTGACGGAATGTTTTCTGGCAGTTTTAAATTCCGTTCACACAGTCATTGCTATTAAAGAGCAGAAAACCAGCCGCTGTGTTATACTGTACCATGACAGCGCTAAATGGTTTTGAAAATAAGTGATCAGATCTTACACATTAAGCATTTAGGCTGGGATGTAGGGTGGAGGTTTTGGTTGCGAAGCTGATTAAGGAACTTGCTGGCCGATTAGCCCGTTAATAACGGTGTGTTTTATTTATACACCATTATTTTTTCAGCAAGTTCTGGCCCATTATCCTTTGACTTTTACTGCACGTTTTGCTGCATCTACCCCCATCTACTGATCTATTACATCAAAAACACCTTTTATTCTCTGAAAGTTGAATTGTTTTGCCCAGTGACACAACCACTTGTGTTTCCAAACTACCGTCGTGGCTATTTTACCCCGAGAGATCGGTGCCTTTCATATGGTGACACATCTTACTAAACGCACAAAACAAACCTGGGAAATGGCCAGAGATCGGGTCCCGCACTAAAAGAAAGAACTTGCCTTTCATGACCTCAGGACGTTCCAAAGTGCTTTCCAATGAATGAAGGATTTTTGAAGTGTAGTCACTGTTGTAATGTAGTTTGTGCACAGTCAACCTTGGCTCAGTGGGTAGCACTCTCTCCTGAGTCAGAAGGTTGTGGGTTCAAGTCCCGCTCCAGGGACTTGGAAACTATGGGGTAGAGTTTCATTTTCAGGAGCAATTGCGCTGGTTAGATTCCAGTTCAACTTTCGGCTAATATCATTTGCATATTCACAAACATAAAATGTTCAATGGTGCAGCACAATAGAATGTAATTGTTTCTTTTTTCTCTTTCTGTTAAAAGGTATTCCTCGATGTATTTAAGAATGGTAACCTGGTGCAGTTTTATTAATACGGCTGGAAATGGGTTTATCATCAAAAAATAAGCATTTTTAATAAGTCCTTCACGTGTGAGTAACCTGATTTAAAATCACTGAAAATACCATGAAAAAAAACTACACTGAACTATTTAATAGTTTCATTGGTACACAGTAGTCAGTTTCCTAGAATATTAAATGGCCTGGATTTTCCGCCCCCTCTGGGTGTGTACGAGGCGCGGACGCGCCCGTACGGGCCTCGCAAGTTCCGGGTTTAGGCACACAAAGTGCATGCGCTAAAACCCGTAACTTGCGATCTTTCAAGAATCTTCCTGACCAATCCTCCACATCCCCGGGAAGAAGGGCCTCTGCGGGCGGAGAGTTGGGCTATTTGCCCAGCTTCTGCCCAGCGAATGCCCATGAAATTCTTACGCCTGGTAAAAGCATCAGCGTAAGGCCTGTTTTTACCAGCGTAAGAGTTTTAAAAAACAGAAAAATAAAATGTTTTCAATAATTTATGCCTTTAAAAACCTGTGAAATAAGGTAAGTTTGTTGTTAGCCCCTTTAAAACATGTACATTTATTTAATTAAATACCATTTTAATTAATTTTAAATATGTGATTTTTTAAATTTACTTGAGGTATTTTTTCGGGTATTCTCATTCATACTTCTTTTATTGGTTGGGCCGGCCCACATGATCCCAGGGGCACTTGTGAACCGCCTGTATCCCTGGGATATGTGGACCTCTTCCCACGGGTACCCGGAGAGGCCCAGGAGCGCGAATCTCCGTGGGTCCCGAGGCAGAAGCCAAGTTCATAGAAATATTGCTGGTCGGAGGCATCTGCCTGCAGGAAGCCTCCGACCACAAACTCAGGTCCAATATTTTTGGATATGAAAAAAACTTTTCAAACTTGCCTACTATAGCCTGTGCAACGAAGAAAATGAACACAATTTGAAGAGCCTTCCCGAACCAGCGCAAGCGACAGAATCTCACAATGTTGATCTGGGGTCGGGTGGGGGGGCGGGAGGTCACGGCCAGTTTATGGGCTGGGTCTGGTCAGGGCAAATGGAATCTTAAATTGAAAGAAAGAAAGACTTGCATTTATATAGCGCCTTTCACGACCACTGGACGTCTCAAAGCTCTTTACAGCCAATGAAGTACTTTTTGGAGTGGAGTCACTGTTGTCATGTGGGAAACGCAGCAGCCAATTTGCGCACAGCAAGCTCCCACTAACAGCAATGTGAAAATAACCAGATAATTTGTTTTTGTTATATTGATTGAGGGAGAAATATTGACCAGAACACCGGGGATAACTCCCCTGCTCGTCTTCGAAATAGTGCCATGGGATCTTTTACGTCCACCTGGGAGAGCAGACGGGGTCTCGGCTTAACGTCTCATCCGAAAGACGGCACCTCAGACAGTGCAGCGCTCCCTCAGCACTGCACTGGGAGTGGCAGACTAGCTTGCTTTTTGTGCTCAAGTCTCTGGAGTGGGACTTGAACCCACAACCTTCTGACTCAGAGGCGAGTGCACTACAAACTGAGCAACAGCTGACACTAGAAATCAGCGTAAAAGATCGCAGAAAACTCGAGCGCGAGTGCTTTTGAGCGCGACTCACTTACGTTTAAAATTCCCTGCTCTTTTGTGCCGATTCTGCCAATTCCGCCCAGACTGAGCTGACATTACTAGCCTGAAACAAGCAGAAACTTGGCCCCTTAGCGAGGCTGCAATTCAGTGCGGTACTGAGGGAGCGCTGCACTGTCGGAGGTGCTGTCTTTCGGGATGAGACGTTATGCGGAGGCAATCTGCCCTCTCAGGTGGTCGTAAAGGATCCCATGGCACTACATCCAACTGCATTAGCGGTGGCAAATCTTTCATTACTTACCCCGTCCTTTCCCTATCAGCTGTCCTGTCTGGAAACTGGAGTCACTTTGCTGCATGCAGCAAGTGGCAGCCGGAAATTAGTCACAAAATATTTGAAGTCATACGGGCAGACAAAATGCAGCTTTTTTTCCCGAGGGCTTGCTCTGCACAAGTCTGCAGCGTAACAATTGCACCGCCACACGAGTCTAGATACCACAAGAGGCTGCGAGGATGAGTCCTGAGCCGGTGGCCGTGGGAGGGAGCAAGGAAGAGCACCTCGTTTACAGGGTAACACGAACAGGGCCTGAGCCGGAGCTGAGGTTGAGAGAGGGGGCTGAACCTGCACAAACACCAGGCTGCGCCCAGAACCCCTTCTCAATGAGCAATTGTGTCACTCAAGCGCCTTGCGGCGTCTCACTCTGTTGAAGGCGCTATATGGTTGCAAGTTGTTGTTGTATGTGTCACATCCACCGGGCGCAATGTGTGTTTACTGGCCGGGGCTCCCGCTGAACTGATGCTATTTCGTTTAATCTTACATGTCTGTCAGGATGCAGTGACTTTGTTCTGGTCACTTCCTGCTGTGAACACAGACCCTGCATCACACGAGAAACTGTTCCTTCGTCTCAATCGGTGTCCCGTTACTGTGATATCGGGGCGGAGGGTGACCCGGAGCTCACTATGGGCAGGGAAATAAATCTGTTTCAATTCGCCAACATTTTCCCTCTCATCAGTTATTTTATCTCCCTCTCCGGTAAGTTGTTTTCTTTCACTTCCAGTATAAATGTAATTCTATTTCTGAGTTCCCCCTGACTCTGTGTGACTTCTGCTGACTGTGTTTAATCGGGGCTGGGGTTCAATCACTCACTGATCTAAAGTGAATGAAGCTCAGCTCATTCCCGGAGATCTTCAGTCTCATTCAGTCGGGCTCCTGTGAACAGGTAGATTCCCGCTCACCATCTGCCCTCCAGTTACTGTCCCACACTGTGAGTTACCTGAACCTCTAACTGTAGCTGGGACTGAGTAATCAATTCATTGATCTCTCACAAGTCTTTATTCAATTGTTATTTCATTACTAATGTGTCAGATGTTCTGGGCTGTGCTGTGTTAAAATGTATAACTGTGTTAACTTGCATCAGTTGGAACAGGTATTTTTGAGTCAGAAGATTGTGGGTTCACCCAGGATTTGAGCACATCATCTGGGCTGATAATTCAGTACTGAGGGAGTGCTACACTGTGGAGTCTTCCTCTACACTGTGGCGGCTTCCTCTACACTGTGGGGTCTTCCACTACACTGTGGAGTTTTCCTCTACACTGTGGGGACTTCCTCTACACTGTGGGGTCTTCCTCTACACTGTGGGGTCTTCCACTACACTGTGGAGTTTTCCTCTACACTGTGGGGTCTTCCTCTACACTGTGGGGTCTTCCTCTACACTGTGGGGTCTTCCTCCACACTGTGGGGTCTTCCTCCACACTGTGGGGTCTTCCTCCACACTGTGGGGTCTTCCTCCACACTGTGGGGTCGTCCTCCACACTGTGGGGTCTTCTTCTATACTGTGGAGTCTTCCTCTACCTCTTCAAGTGAAGTTAAAAGATCCCGAGGAACTACTCAAAGATAAGGCCGAGCATTCTCCAGTGAACTAGCCAGAATTCATCCTTCAACCAAAGCCTCCAGAACAGGCTAGATGGTCACTTATCTCATTTCAGGTGTCAGCCGTGGCTCAGTTGGTAGCACCATCGAATCCGGCACAGACTCGATGGGCTGATTGACCTCCTTCTGTGCCGTATGACTCTATGACTCGCTTCCGAGTCAGAAGGTTCACAATCCCACTCCAGAGACTTGAGCACAAAATCCAGGCTGACACTCCAGTGCAGTGCTGAGGGAGCGCTGCATTGTCAGAGGTGCCGTCTTTTGGATGAAACGTTAAACCGTCTGCTCTCTCTGGTGGATGTAAGAGATCCCACGGCACAATTTTGAAGAAGAGCAGGGGAGTTCTCCCCGGTGTCCTGGCCAATGTTATCCCTCAACCAACTTCACTAAAAACAGATTATCTGGCCATTATCACATTACTGTTTGTGGGAGCTTGCTGTGTGCGAAATTGCTGCTGCCTTTCCTAGATTACAACAGTGCCTACACTTCAAAAATTACTTCATTGGCTGTAAAGTGCTTTGGACATCCTGAGGTTGTGAAAAGCGCTGTATAAATGCAAGTCTTTTTTTAGTTTGCAGTTTGTGGCCAAATTGGTTGTGGTGTTTGCTGCAGTTACTATTTTTGAAGTGTACATAGGATTACATAGGATTACATAGGATATACGGCACAGAAACAGGCCATTCGGCCCAACCAGTCCATGCTGGCATTTATGCTCCACACGAGCCTCCTCCCGTCTTTCCTCATCTAAATCTATCAGCATAACCCTCTATTCCCTTCTCCCGCATATGTTTGTCCAGCCTCCCCTTAAATGCATCTATACTATTTGTTCAACCACTCCCTGAAGTAGCGAGTTCCACATTCTCGTCACTCTTTGGGTAAAGAAGTTTCTTCTGAATTCCTTATTGGATTTCTTGGTGAATATCTTATATTGATGGCATTTAGTTATTCTCTTCCCCACAAGTAGAAACATTCTCTCTGTATCCACTCTATCAAAACCTTTCATAATTTTAAAGACCTCTATTAGGTCACCCCTCCGCCTTTTTTCAAGAGAAAAGAGACCCAGCCTGCTCATCCTTTCCTGATATGTATACCCTCGCATTTCTGGTATCATCCTTGTAAAACTTCCCTGCAGCCTCTCCAGTGCCTCTATATCCTTTTTATAATATGACGACCAAACTGTACGCAGTACTCCAAGTGTGGTCTAATCAAGGTTTGATACAGGTTTAGCATAACTTCCCTACTTTTCAATTCTATACCTCTGGAAATAAACCCTAGTGCTTGGTTTGCTTTTTTATGGCCTTGCTAACCTGTGTCGCTACTTTTAGTGATTTGTGTATTTGTACTCCGAGATCTCTTTGTTCCTCTACCCCACATACACTCGCACCCTGCAAGTGATAGGTGACCTCCCTATTCTTCCTACCAAAATGTAATACCTCACATTTATCTGTGTTGAAATTCATTTGCCAATTTATGCCCATTCTGCAAGTTTATTAATGTCCTCCTGTAATTTGTTGCAGTCCTCCTCAGTATTGACTATCCCCCCCCCCCCGCCAATTTGGTGTCATCCGCAAATTTAGAAATTGTGTTTTTGATTCCAAAGTTTAAATCGTGAATGTTAATTGTGAACAGCAGTGGTCCCAGCACTGATCCTTGTGGAACACCACTACCCACCTTCTGCCACTGCATATAGCTACCTTTTACTCCTACTCTATGCTTTCTGTCGTGATGCCAGCGAGCAATCCATTCTGCTACATGTGCCCTGACTCCTCATTCTCTGACATTGTTCATCAGTCTATTATGGGGTACCTTATCGAAGGCCTTTTGAAAATCTAGATAAATTACATCTACTGCATTACCATTGTCTACTCTCTCTGTTACCTCTTCAAAAAATTCAATAAGGTTGGTCAAGCAAGACTTTCCCTGTTGAAATCCATGCTGACTATTGTTTATTATATTTTTGGTTTCTAGATGTTCTTCTATTTTCTCCTTTAGTAGGGATTCCATTATTTTTCCTACCACCGATATTAAGCTGACTGGTCTATAATTCCCTGGACATGTTCTATCGCCCTTCTTAAATATCAGTATTACGTTAGCTATCCGCCAGTCCAATGCCACTGCACCTTTTTCTAATGAATTATTAAATATCTGTAGTAATGCCTCTGCTATCTCTTCCCTAGATTCTTTTAAAATGCGTGGATGCAGTCCTTCCGGACCAGGGGTTATATCCTCTTTTAAGTTTGATTAGTTTATTTAATATAGCCCCTTTTTTATTTTAAATGCACTTATCTCATTACTAATCTCATCATCCAATGTCATATCCACCTGTTCTATCTCCCTGGTAAATACTGAATCAAAATAATTATTATGGGCCAGAAATTCGGCTTTCCGGCTTCCTGCGGGTGCAAGCATTGCCCGTGTACTTGCCTACCGCGCCTGCAGTTGTGCTTTGGGCCCACGAGGACTTTGGGTCCTGGGCCTACTGCAGCTGCCGGTGTACAGAGCTTGTGTATCCCAGGGGCGCAGTTAGTTCGAAGTGTCCCCTGGGATCACGTGGGCCATGGAGAGCCAATCCTAGCAGGGCATTTTCTTAAACTTCAAATAAAAAAATTTTTTAATCACATTTTTTAAATAACTATAAGTTAAATAAATTAACTATTTTAAACAAAAATGAATTATACTTTTTAACGCTGCTAAAAATAAACTTACCTTTCTTTAAAGTATCTAAAAAAGATAAACCTGTTGAAAAAATGTTTAAATTGTAATTAATTAACCACTTACCTTGTTAAAAACAGGCCTTGCACCTCCTTTTTAAAAGCGCAGCTTCTTCATACTTACCTTCCCGGAGAAACCTGAAAAAAAACCTGAAGTTCGCTGCGTGCGCGCAGCCTCTCCCGTGCACGCATTCGACTTCTGAACCCCTCCCTTCAGGGGAACGGAAGTTCCGGTTTCCCATACATGCGCAGTGCATGCAGGAAACCGGCACTTCAGGTGGCCTTACGGGTGAGTACACGGCGCGTACTCACCCGACAACAGCCGAATTTCTGGCCCAATATTTCTGACATCTCTCTATCGTTACCTGTGCTATTATCCTATCTATTCCTTAATGGCCCTATTCCTATCCCTTAATGACCCTATTCCTATCCCTTAATGGCCCTATTCCTATCCCTTAATGGCCCTATTCCCATCCCAACCTTCCTTTTTTTATTGATGTGCCGATAAAATATTTTACTATTTTGTTTTATGTTCCTTGATAATTTAATTTCATAATTCCTCTTTGCCTCCCAAATTGTTTTTTTCTTTACTTCTCTCCTAATCTTTTTGTATTCTCACTTATCTTGCACTCCCCTGCTGTCTATGTACTTAATCTATGCCTCTTTCCTTACTCTCAATTGTTCAATTATGGCTTTATTCATCCATGGAGTCTCATTATTGTTTAGTTTGTTTTTTCCTTTTAGCCGAATATATTTTTCCTGCACTCTGTTGAACACCGCTTTAAATGTTTCCCATTGCTGTTCTACATTGTTGTTTGCTAATATTGTTGCCCATTTTTTCCCGAAGTTCTATTCTCAGCCCCTCAAAATCAGCTTTTCTCCAATCTATTACCCTGGTTTTGTCATACTTATGTCCTTCTCAATTATCATCTTAAAGCGTATTATATTACGGTCACTATTGCCTATATGTTCCCCTACTTTTACTTCTCTTATCTGCTCTGGTTCATTCCCCATTACTAGAACCAATAGCGAATCCTCCCTTGTTGGGCTTTTTACATATTGGGTTAGCAAGGAGTCCTGTAGACATTGTAGGAACTCCATTCCCTTATCCTCTTTACCTACCTCTTCTGTCGAATTAATATCGGGGTAGTTGAAATCCCCCATGATTATTATTCTATGTTTTTTATTAATTTCCCTAATTTATCTGCATATTTCTTCCTCCACCTCCCTTCCACTATTAGGTGGTCTGTAGACTACACCTATTAGTGTGATTGATCCTTTATTATCTTTTATCTCTATCCATATGGATTCTATTTTTGTCTTACTGAACTCTGCATCCCTTTTTTCTACTGCCATCATGTTATCTCTAGTAAGTACAGCTACTCCACCTTCCCCTTTTCCCTCTCTATCTTTTCTAAATATGTTATACCCTGCAATGTTTAATTCCCAGTCCTGATTTTTCTGTAGCCATGTCTCAGTAATCCCTACTATGTCTGGTTCCTCGCAATGCATGATTGCCTCCAGCTCCCCTGTATTATTACGGACACTGTGTGCATTGCTGTACAAACAGTTTAACTCATTTTTAATAGGATTTCCTCTCACTTTATGTTTAACCACCTTTTTAGACTCCTGTTTAAGAACTCTATCTATTCCCTTGCCATCAATGTTCTCCCTTACTTTATTCTTTCCTATGCTCTCTTTTCTTGTTTTGTTTATATTTAGGCTGGTTACATTTCTTATAGATCCCTCCCCCCATCTTAGCAGCTTAAACCTTTTCCATCTCTCTATTTACCCTTTCCGCTAGGACACGGGTCCTATCCCGGTTCAGGTGGACCCTATCGGTACAGCTCCTTCCTCTCCCAGAACTGGTGCCAGTGTCCCATGAAAAATAACCCCTCTTTCCCACACCAGCCCTTTAGCCACGTGTTAATTTTCCTGATCTGTCTGCTTGTATACCAATTTGCACGTGGCTCAGGTAATATTATTACCCTCGAGGTCCTGCTCTTTAATTTAGATCCTAGCTCCTGATACTCTTTCAGCAGGACATCCTCCCTGTTCCTACTTATATCGTTTGTTCCAACATGGACCACGACAACTGGATTTACCCCCTCCCTTTCCAAGTTCCTCTTCAGCCGCCGTGAGATATCCCTTACCCTAGCACCAGGTAGGCAACACACCCTTCGGGATTCTCGTTCATGGCTGCAGAGGATGTTATCTATCCCCCTAATTATAGAGTCCCCTGTTACTACCACATTTCTATTGCGCCCCCCCCCCACCCCAGCCTTGGACAGCCTTCTGAGCCTTGTGGTGCCTTGGTCTGCATTGTGGCTGTCCTCCCTGCAGTCTTTCTCTTTGTTCTGTGCAGTCATTGTTCTGTAGAGAAAATGTTTGGGGACACGCCGAGGAGATAAAGGCACGTATTAATGTAAATTCTCACTTCATTATTCTATGATGAAATTGCAGGTATTTTGTGATTTCAAACTAATGGGATTTGGGTGTGAAAGGACCGATATAAATGCAAGATTTTTCTTTTCTGAGTTAAATGGCGGAAGGGTTGAGAACCAGAGGACACAGATTTAAAGTGATTGGCAAAAGAACCAAAGGTGACATGAGGAAAAACTATTATACTCAGCGAGTGGTTAGGATCTGCAATGCACTGCCGGAAATCATGGCTTTCAAAAGGGAATTGGTTAAGTAGCTGAAGTGAAAAAAATTGCAGGGCTATGGGAAAAGGGCGGGGGATTGGGACTAGCTAAAGTGCTCTTGCAGAGAGCCGGCACGGGCTCAACGGGCTGAATGGCCTCCTTCTGTGCTGTAACCATTCTATGATTCTATGATTCTAATGACACCCTACCTTAAGAAAAGAGCTTTGTGTATCCAGGTACACAAATCACGAAAGTCTAGGACACAGGTACAAAAAGTCATCATAAAAGTTGCATAAACTTTATTTGTATTCCCTTGAGTTTACACGTGAGAGGTGATCTAATTGGGGTCTTTAAAATGAAAAAAGGGATTAGATAGAGAGGAACAATTTCCTCTGGTGGGGAAATCCAGAACAAGGGGGCACAAGCTTTAAATTGGAGCTTGGCCACTCAGGAGGGAAATCAGGAAGCACTTTTCCCACACAAAGGGTCGTGGAGATCTGGAGCACTCTCCATTAGATCTCTATTCGAGAAATAAAGGGGCTTTGGGCTAGATGTAGCAAAATGTGCAATAACAGTCAAAGGATAACGGGCCAGAACCTACCAAAAAAATAACGGCGTGCAAACGATCCACACCGTTATTAATCGGCCAGAAAGTTCCTTAATGCGCATCGCAACCAAAACCTCCACCCCGCATCCCAACCTAAATGCTTAAAATGTAATATCTAATCACTTATTTCCAAAACAACTTAGGGATGCCATGATACAGTATAACACAATGGTTGGTTTTCTGTTGTTTAATAGCAATGACCGTGTGAATGGAATTTAAAACTGCCAGAAAACATTGCATCAGCGGACCTCCTTTTAAAAATTATGTATACAATGGCAGGATACTGAGACGTGTAGCGGGAGAGATTGACCTTGGAGTGCATGTCCACAGATCCCTGAAGGTAGCAGGACAGTTAGATAAGGTGGTTAAGAAGACATACAGGATACTTTCCTTTATTAGCCGAGGCATAGAATATAAGCGCAGGGAGGTTATGCTTGAACTGTATAAAACATTAGTTAGGCCGCAGCTAGAATACTGCGTGCAGTTCTGGTCACCACATTACAGGAAAGATGCGATTGCACTAGAGAGGGTGCAGAGGAGATTTACAAGAAAGATGCCAGGACTGGAGAATTTTAGCTATGAGGAAAGATTGGATAGGCTGGGGTTGTTTTCTTTGGAACAGAGGAGGCCGAGGGGAGACTTAAGTGAGGTGTATAAAATTATGAGGGGCCTAGATAGAGTGGATAGGAAGGACCTATTTCCCTTAGCAGAGAGGTCAATAACCAAGGGGCACAGATTTAAAGTAATTGGTAGAAGGATTAGAGGGGAGTTGGGGAGAACTTTTTTCACCCAGAGGGTGGTGGGGTCTGGAACTCACTGCATGAAAGGACGGTTGAGGCAGACACCCAAGTCAGATTTTAATTTTTTTTAAGAGTTTGTCTCTTGAATTATGAGGCGGTGAGGTTGGCAATACTGATTCTATTACTTTTCCTGTGTGTGGGTTATTGTGTTTCCCCCCCCTCTCCTCCTTCCTTTGTGCTGTTCCTTTTTAAGTGCTGTACTATCTGTAATATCTCTCAGTCATGAGGCAGGGTCAATAGCTGAAACGGCGACTGACTCGCGATCTCTCCACCGACGCTGCCTGACCTTCTGACTGTCTCGGACCTTCTCTGTTTCTCTTTCTGAAAAGCCGGGTGTTTAGAATTTAACTTACTGATGGGATAACACTGCATAATGTGATTGGAAACTCATTTATTTTTTTTATTTTGTTGCAGCCTCTGGAAGCAATGTTACTGTGAGCGTCGGTCAGAGAGAAGTGAACGGGACCGTGAACCAGTCTGTCCTTCTCCTTGGCTCCTACTCCACACCCACTCCCTACTCCACTTTAAGGATAGAGTGGACTTTATTCCCCGGAGACACTCCATTAGTGATACTGACCCGATCAAACTGCTCTCCAGACCCTGACAGACCCGGTTATACCTGTTCAGATTACCAGCGGGTCGCTCCTTCCCACAGAGGGAGAGTCCACATCTACCCAGAGAATGGATCCTTGTTGCTGCGGGATCTGGAGCCCAGTGACAGCGGCGTGTATGTGATAACTGTTTGCAGTGCTGGGGACACAGCCAGTAAAGGCAATGTGACGTTAACAGTCTATTCCGGGACAGGTAGGAATTCACAGTCTGATTATTTAGCTCATGGGATACAGGAGAATTCATTTAACTATTTAAATTTCCAAAAGGCCTTTGATTAGGAACATAGGAACAGGAGGAGGCCATTCAGCCCCTCGAGCCTGTTCCGTCATTCAATGAGATCATGGCTGATCTGTGATCTAACTCCATATACCCGCCTTTGGCCCATATCTCTTAATACCTTTGGTTAACAAAAAGCTTTCAATCTCTGATTTGAAATTAACAATTGACCCAGCATCAATTGCCATTTGCGGAAGAGAGTTCCAAACTTCTACCACCCTTTGTATGTCGAAGTGTTTCCTAATTTCACTCCTGAAAGGTCTGGCTCTAATTTTTAGACTATGCCCCCTAGTCTTAGAAACCCCAACCAGCGGAAATAGTTTCTCTCTATTTGCCCTATTTGTTCCCCTTAATATCCTGAAAACTTCGATCAGATCACCCCTTAACCGTCTAAATTCCAGGGAATACAACCCTAATTTGTGTAATCTATCCTCATAACTTAACCCTTGAAGTCCGGGTATCATTCTGCTAAACCTACGCTGCACTCCCTCTGAGGCCAATATATCCTTCCTAAGGTGTGGTGCACAGAATTGCTCACAGTACTCCAGGTGTGATCTAACCAAGGTTTTGTATCGCATAGTAGACTCATGATTAAAGTCAGAACAGTGGAGTCAGGGGACAGGTAGCAGAATGGATAGCAAGCTGGTTACAAAACAGAAAACAGAGAATAGGGGTTTAAGGTAGTTGCTCAGACGAAGTGGTGTTCTACAAGGATCGGTGCTGGGACCACTGTTGTTCACCATTTACATAAACGATTTGGAATCAGAAGTAAAATTTCAAAATTTGTGGATGACACCAAATTGAGGGTATAGTTAATGTAGAGGAGGACTGCGACAAAATACAGGAACACATTAATAAACTTGCAGAATGGGCGTGTAATTGGCAAATGAACTTCAATATAGATAAGTGCGAGGTAATATATTTTGGTGGGAAGAATAAGGAGGCCACATACTGCTTGGAAAATAAGTGTTGAAATGGGGTAGCAGAGCAGAGTGATCTGTGGGTACAGATACACAGATCACTAAAAGTAGCAACACAGGTTAATAAGGCCATAAAAAAGCAAACAAAGCACTGGGGCTCATTCCGAGAGGGATAGAATGGAAAAGCAGAGAAATTATGTTAAACATGTATAGAACCTTGGTTAGACCACACTTGGAGTACAGTGAACAGATCTGGTCTCTGTATTATAAAAAGGATATAGAGGCACTGGGGAAGGTGCAATTAAAGTCAACAGCACTGAGTATCGGGCATATAACAGAAGATAGGAGCAGGAGTAGGCCATTCAGCCCCTCGAGCCTGCTCTGCCATTTAATGAGATCATGGCTGATCATCCAAATTCAGTACCCTGTTCCTGCTTTCTCCCCATATCCCTTGATCCCTTTAGCCTTAAGAAATATATCAAACTCCTTCTTGAATATATTTAATGAATTGGCCTCAACTGCCTTCTGTGGTAGAGAATTCCACAGGTTCACCACTCTCTGGGTGAAGAAATTCCTCCTCATCTCAGTCCTAAATGGCTTACCCCTTATCCTTAGACTGTGACCCCTGGTTCTGGACTCCCCCGCCATCGGGAACATCCTTCCTGCATCTAGTCTGTCTAGTCCTGTTAGAATTTTATAAGTTTCAATGAGATCCCCTCTCATTCTTCTAAACTCCAGCGAATATAAGCCCAATCGACCCAATCTCTCCTCATACGTCATTCATGCCATCCCAGGTATCAGTCTGGTGAATCTTCGCTGCACTCCCTCCATGGCAAGAACATCCTTCCTCAGATAAGGCGACCAAAACTGCACACAATACTCAAGGTGTGGTCTCACCAAGACCTTGTACAACTGCAGCAAGACATCCTTGCTCCTGTACTCGAATCCTCTCGCTATGAAGGCCAACATACCATTTGCCTTCTTAACCGCCTGCTGCACCTGCATGCTTACCTTCAGCGACTGGTGCACAAGGACACCCAGGCTCGTTGCACTTCCCCTTCTCCCAATCTATTGCCGTTCAGATAATAATCTGCCTTCCTGTTTTTGCCACCAAAGTGGATAACCTCGCATTTATCCACATTATACTGCATCTGCCATGCATCTGCCCAATCACCCAACCTGTCCAAATCATACTGGAGTTTCTCTGCATCCTCCTCCCAGCACACACGCCCACCCAGCTTTGTGTCGTCTGCAAACTTGGAGATATTACATCTAGTACCCTCGTCCAGATCATTAATATATATTGTGAATAGCTGGGGTCCTAGCACCAATCCCTGTGGTACCCCACTAGTCACTGCCTGCCACTCGGAAAAAGACCCGTTTATTCCAACACTTTGCTTCCTGCCTGCCAACCAGTTCTCTATCCAAGTCAGTATCTTACCCCCAATCCCATGTGCTTTAACTTTGCATGCTAATCTCTTATGCGGAACCTTATCAAAAGCCTTCTGAAAGTCCAAATACACCACATCCACTGGTTCTCCCTTATCTATTCTACCAGTTACATCCTCAAAAAATTCCAGTAGATCAGTCAAGCACGATTTACCTTTTGTAAATCCATGTCGACTTTGTTCGATCCTGTCACTGTTTTCCAAGTGCTCTGTTATTACATCTTTTATAATGGATTCTAGCATTTTCCCCACTACCGATGTCGGTCTATAATTCCCCGTTTTCTCTCTACCACCTTTTTTAAATAGTGGGGTTACATTAGCTACCCTCCAATCCATAGGAACTGTGCCAGAGTCTATAGAATTTTGGAAGATGACCAGTAATGCATCTACTATTTCTAGGGCCACTTCCTTAAGTACCCTAGGATGTAGATTATCAGGCCCTGGGCATTTATCGGCCTTCAATCCCGTCAATTTCCCTAACACCATTTCCCTACAAATACTGATTGCATTCAGTTCCTCCCTCTCATTAGACCCTATGTTCCCCGACATCTCTGGGAGGTTATTTGTGTCCTCCTTTGTGAAGACAGAACCAAAGTATGTATTTAATTGGTCCTCCATTTCTTTGTTCCCCATTATAAATTCCCCTGATTCTGACTGCAAGGGACCTATGCTTGACTTCACCAATCTTTTTCTCTTCACATATCTATAGAAGGTTTTACAGTCAGTTTTTATGTTCCCTGCAAGCTTACTCTCATCCTCTATTTTCCCCCTCTTAATTAATCCCTTTCTCCTCCTTTGCTGAATCCTAAGCTGCTCCCAATCCTCAGGTTTGCTGCTTTTTCTGGCCAATTTATATGTCCTCTCCTTGGATCTTATGCTATCCCTAATTTCCCTTGTTAGCCACGGTTGCGCCACCTTTTTTGTTTTATTTTTATGCCAGACAGGGATGAACAAGTTCTGCAGTTCATCAATGCGATCTTTAAATGTTTGCCATTGGCTGTCCACCGTCAACCCTTTAAGAAACGTTCCCCAATCCAATCTAGCCAACTCGCGCCTCATACTATCGTAGTTTCCTTAAATTAAATTCAGGACCCTAGTCCCTGAGTCAACTACTTCACTCTCCATCTTAATGAAGAATTCTATCATATTATGATCGCTCCTCCCCAAGGGGCCTCGCACAACAAGATTGCTAATTAATCCTTTGTCATTACATAATACGCAGTCTAAGATGGCCTGATCTCTAGTTGGTTCCTCGACATATTGGTCCAGGAAACCATCCCGTATACACTCTAGGAATTCCTCCTCCACAGTATTGTTACTAATTTGGTTAGCCCAACCTATATGTAGATTAAAGTCACCCATGATAACTGCTGTGCCCTTATTGCACGCGTCTCTAATTTCCCATTTAATGCCATCCCCAACTTCAGCATTACTGTTTGGGGGTCTGTATATAACTCCCACTAATGTTTTCTGCCCCTTGGTATTTCTGAGCTCTACCCATACAGATTCCACATCATCAGAGCTAATATCCTTCCTTACTATTGTGTTAATCTCCTCTTTAACCAGCAATGCTACCCCACCTCCTTTTCCTTTTTGTCTGTCCTTCCTGAATATTGAATACCCCTGGATGTTGAATTCCCAGCCTTGGTCACCCTGGAGCCATGTCTCCGTATTCCCAATTATATCATATCCGTTTACATCTATTTGCACAGCTAATTCATCCACCTTATTACAAATGCTCCTTGCATTAAGAGACAAAGGGGTAGAAATTAGGTCGCGCCCCATTTGGGGCGCAAATATCGTCCGGACGCAAATATTAGCGCCTGGCGCTAATTATCGGCACTGACAGGAAACTTCACTTTTACCGCCCCGGGAGGTGAGTGGAGCGCTAAAGCAGGCGCTGCACACCTCTCTTAAGGCGCAAAGGCTGAGCAGTGAGGCGCTAACTCGGAGCGCTGGCGAAGCTCATGTAATGTCAGTCAGCAATGGAACACACACACAATGGCACGGGCCAGTTCTTAAAGGGGATGGTTAATCTTGCTTTCCATCCACATCCTGTTCATTGCTGCCTTGAATCTCGGCCTGGAGAGACTTGCACATCAAATGTGCTGGAAAGAACAATGGAGAGTACCAGGCAAAGAGCTCAGAGTGCAGCTCCCACAGTCTCTGCTAAATCGATACAAGGAATGGCAAATCAAAATGAACCTGCAAAGTGCTGCTCAGTACCCAAAACTCCTTCACACAACGTTGAATCTCTCCAGAAGTCTCTCCCTCTCTCTCTCAGAATGCGTAGTTCAAAAATGCCACCAACAATAAAAGACAGGAAGAGGCCCCCTTTAAATAGCGCCCCCCCCAGCCCCACAGCGATTGATAGCGTTCCAGTCTTCTGGTCGTTGGATGCGCCAGGCGGTAAGGCAGGGGGCGCCACTCAATTTCCGCTACGGGGCGCCACAAGGGCGTTGCACCATGGAATGACGTCACAATCTGCGCGCGCAGGTGGTCGCAGCGGTAAGTTTTAGCGCCGCCGCACAATCTCAAGTTAAGTTCTCGAGCGGCGCAAACATCGCTGCGCCCGGGCGTTAGCGGCTTTGCGCCCCATTAGCGCCCTCTTAAGGCGCTAACGGGAGGCGCAACCAAGTGAATTTTTACCCCTTAGTCTTTTTAGAATTATTATTTACTGTGGCCCTGTTTGATTTACATCCTTGATTTCTCTGCCTTCCACTTTTGCTTTTCTCCTTCCTGTCTTTTGCTTCTATCCTTGCTTCCCTTTCCTCTTTTTCCCTGCACAGGTTCCCAACCCCCTGCCATTTTAGTTTAAACCCTCCCCAACAGCACTAGCAAACACTCGCACAACAAGATTGCTAATCAATCCTTTCTCATTACATAATACCCAGTCTAAGATGGCCTGATCTCTAGTTGGTTCCCTGAAATATTGGTCCAGGAAACTATCCCGTATACACTCAAGGAATTCCTCCTCCACAGTATTGTTACTAATTTGGTTAGCCCAACCTATATGTAGATTAAAGTCACCCATGATAACTGCTGTGCCCTTATTGCACGCGTCTCTAATTGCCCGTTTAATGCCATCCCCAACTTCAGCATTACTGTTTGGCGGTCTGTATATAACTACCACTAACATTTTCTGCCCCTTGGTATTTCTCAGCTCTACCCATACAGATTCCACATCATCAGAGCTAATATCCTTCCTTACTATTGTGTTAATCTCCTCTTTAACCAGCAATGCTACCCCACCTCCTTTTCCTTTTTGTCTGTCCTTCCTGAATATTGAATACCCCTGGATGTTGAATTCCCAGCCTTGGTCACCCTGGAGCCATGTCTCCGTAATCCCAATTATATCATATCCGTTTACATCTATTTGCGCAGCTAATTCATCCACCTTATTACAAATGTTCCTTGCATTAAGAGACAAAGCCTTCAGGCTTGTTTTTTTAACACTCTTAGTCTTTTTAGAATTATTATTTACTGTGGCCCTGTTTGATTTACATCCTTAATTTCTCTGCCTTCCACTTTTGCTTTTCTCCTTCCTGTCTTTTGCTTCTATCCTTGCTTCCCTTTCCTCTGTTTCCCTGCACAGGTTCCCAACCCCCTGCCATTTTAGTTTAAATCCTCCCCAACAGCACTAGCAAACACTCCCCCGAGGACATTGGTCCCGGTCCTGCCCAGGTGCAAACCGTCCAGTTTGTACTGGTCCCACCTCCCCCAGAACCTGTTCCAATGTCCCAGGAATTTGAATCCCTCCCCCTTGCACCATTCCTCTCACCACGTATTCATCTGAAATATCCTTCTATTTCTACTCTGACTAGCATGTGGCACTGGTAGCAATCCTGAGATTACTACCTTTGAGATCCTACTTTTAATTTACCACCTAACTCCCTATATTCAGCTTTTAGGACCTCATCCCATTTTTTACCTATATCGTTGGTACCTATATGCACCACGACAGCTCCAGAATGCCCTGCAGCCACTCCAAGACATCCTTGACCCTTGCACCAGGGAGGCAACATACCATCCTGGAGTCTCGTTTGCAGCTGCAGAAATGCCTATCTATTCTCCTTACAATAGAATCCCCTATCACTGTAGCTCTCCCACACTTTTTCCTCCCATACTGTGCAGCAGTACCACCCACGGTGCCAGGAAGTTGGCTACTACTGCCTTCCCCCGATAAGCCATCTCCCCCAACAATATCCAAAGCGGTATATCTGTTTGAGAGGGGGATGGCCACAGGGGACCCCTGCACTACCTGCCTGTGCCTACTACTCTGCCTGGTGGTCACCCATTCCCTTCCTGCCTGTGCAGCCTTTATCTGCGGTGTGACCAACTCCCTAAACATGCTATCCACGATGTCCTCAGCACGATATAACGGGCTACTGATGAGATACTGCCCATTTTGCGCACTGCCCATGTCCAATTTCATCCCACCGTGTTTACTTAACCGAATGAACTCCAATTTTCCAACGTTAATAGGGTCTAACTATAAATGATGTCATTGCCAATAGGCCTACTGTTAGTCATTTCCAGTTTTGGCTCCAGTTATTAGAATAATCCAAGTGTTTTGTTACAGACAGCGAGAATCCTACTGCCCCAAGTGTTTCAGGGTCAACACAGAACAACACAACACCCTCCCCGATTTTAATCGCTCAACCATTGGTGGCCGTGCCTTCAGCTGCCATGTCTATTGGTGTCCCTGCTGCTGTGTGCCTCCTCATTGTCCTCGCCATCTGCTTGTGCCTATTGGCGACCAAAACACACAG
The DNA here is from genome assembly GCA_030390025.1 of Squalus acanthias. Taxonomy (NCBI): domain Eukaryota; kingdom Metazoa; phylum Chordata; class Chondrichthyes; order Squaliformes; family Squalidae; genus Squalus; species Squalus acanthias. The sequence goes on along the minus strand of JASTWF010000110.1, from coordinate 401,015 downwards.
AGGTAAGTGGCTGCTCTTGGTGAGTAGAACTTACCACAGTGAATGATTATTGGCAAACTGCGGAGGGGCGGAAAGTGCCAATCGTGGCTCCAGTTAGTCAAATGGGGCTAATTTTAACTTTGGGTGATGGTCTATAATGGACGATATCAAATTGGCCTCCCGTTCGATTTTCACTTCTGTTGAGTTCAATGGAAAGGAAGATCGTCAGGGCATATAATGGGCAGCTAATTCAGTACTGCCGATTTTACACTATCGCCCACAGTTAAAGTCACAGGTCAGGTCACCGAATGAGCCGACTGCCATTCTGGAGCATTTACTCAGCCCGTGGGGTGGGGAGTGAGGGACATTCAGCTCCTGCACTGCCCCCATCCTCCTCCTGTCCTTCACTCCAACCTCAGATGATCATCTGATATGCGGCTCCTCGGGATGCCCTTCTCCCCATTGGCTCCCTGAGTGTCACTAGGTGGGATAGAGGGCTCCCTTTCCAGCTCGACACCTATAAGGAAAGGAGGAAGGGTCGGGATGATGGTCTGAGAGTGGACTGATGTTGAACGATGAACGCATGGACCAACTGCACGCTCCTCGAATTCTGCCCTCTTGAGCATCCCCGATTTTAATCGCTCAACCATTGGTGGCCGTGCCTTCAGCTGCCTAGGCCCTAAACTCTGGAATTCCCTCCCTAAACCTCTCCGCCTCTCTACCTCTCTCTCCTCCTTGCAGGCGCTCCTTAAAACCCACCTCTTTGACCAAGCTTTTGGTCATCTGTCCTAATATCTCCTTATGTGACTCGGTGTCAAATTTTGTTTTATAACACTCCTGTGAAGCCCCTGGGGATGTTTTACTGCATTAAAGACGCTATATGAATACAAGTTGTTGTTGTTGAACAGATGCTGTGGTGGTTTAACTACCGGTGCAGTTAGTGATCTGCCTCATTTCACCAGTGGCCACCAGCTAATACACTTCAGTGTGAGCTGGCATTCAATGATAGACCGATGCGTTGTATCTTGGGCTTGTAGGTAGGGGGAGTGAGTCTTAAAGAAATGAGAGAGAAGCCTTGAAATTACGGTTTTGGATATTAGGGGAATGAACACTTAGGGCATTGGTAAGATAGTCCTCTATCTGTTAGTTGAAGGGAGACCTTAACCATTCTAAACTAAACAAAACAGAATAGACATGAACCATTGATTTACATGACTACTGGACATGAACCATTGGATTACATGACTACTCCACACAAACCATTGATTTGCACGATGACTAGATATGAACTATTTATTTGCACCACTACTGGGTGCAAACTGTTGATGTACACCACGACTGGACATGAACCATTGATTTGCACAACTACGGGATGTGAACTATTGATTTACACTACTAGGCACGATGGGTTTGCACATTTACAAAGTGTGTGGCACTGCTACTGAAAAATTGCTGCAGAAGAATTACACCAGCAAAGATAGTTGGCAGGGAACATTAAGCTATAATTATGGGATATCTGAATTCTCTCCAATTGTGGTATGTCTTCAAACAATGTATGCACAACGGATCTTAGAAAATGTTTAACAGAGTTTGCACCAAATTCTTTATTGGACCTCATGGAAGTTCTTGCAGTCTGGCTGGACTTTGTCTCACTTCTTTATATCGGACAAATTTTTAACTTTTAACTGTCCATGTAAAGCCAGGGATTGGGGCTTTGGTGTCTGTAATTGATAACTGGTCAGTTTCTCAGGTGATACTCTCCTTAGCTGAAAGAAATTAACATAAGTCCAATTACCGAATACAAAATTGGAGCTTGCGGTGACCAATTAAAAAGTATTAGCGGGGTCGTGCTGTTGTCTGTTTCTGCCGTCTCCTTATACAGTAGTGTCTTTATCACGCTTTAAATAGCTTTGAAGTTTCATCATTCACACGTGATGCAAGAAATTCTCTTCCTGTCTGCATGTTTTAATTCAGGTTGTCGCCCACGACACGATTCAGTTGCCATGGAAGCGTCTGTTCCGCCAATGGAAGGAACGAGGCAGGACTTGGCTGAGGTAAGAAGGGAGTGGGTTAGCCGGAGTCGAGATGCCTTGTCAAAAAAATAAACAATATCAATTTCGGCAAATGTGACCCTTCCTCCCCGCGGGGGCCCGATTCTCCTAAGGGGCAATTTTAACCTAACCCGCCCATCGGGAAGCTGACGGGACTGGGAGCAATGTTGGTTTTATACCCCACTCGATTTTGCTCCCTGTTGAAGTCAGTGGAGAGTAATATTGGGCGGGGTGTAAAACTGATGTTCCACCCGATCTCGTGTGAGTCCCGCTCGGCAACTTTGGTTAAAATTCCGCCCACACATGTCTGACTTACTATGAGACGGTCCAGATGAAATAAACCAATCCCAAATGCCTTTTTTTTTTCCAGTTACCAGTACCGGGATAACGCCTGGAGAATTGTGGATGAGGGACTTCAGTTATGTGGACAGACTAGAGAAGCTGGGATTGTTGTCCTTGGAGCAGAGAAGGTTAAGGGGAGATTTAATGGAGGCGTTCAAAATTATATGGGGTTTCCATAGCATAAGTAAGGAGAAACTGTTTACACTGGTGGGAGGGGCGGCAACCAGAGGACACAGATTTAAGATAATTGGCAAAAGAACCAGAGGGGAGATGAGCAGAAATTCTTTGTATGCAGCAAGTTGTTTTGCACTGGAATGCCCTGCCTGAAAGGGCACTGGAAGCAATATTAAATAGTGACTTTCAAAAGGGAATTGGATATATACTTGAAAAGGAAAGATTTGCAGGGCTATGGGGGAAAAGCGGGGGAGTGGAACTAATTGGACCGCTCTTTCAAAAGAGCCAGCACAGGCATGAGGGGCTGAATGGCCTCCTCCTGTGCTGTAAACCTCAATGGTTCTTGATGGTGCGCAGGTCTTTAACTTGGTTTCTGTAGCCTATCTGGACCAGATGCTCTACTTCAGCACTCCTGGGACACTCCCCGGGAATTCTGCGCTATCAGCCTATGGTTTTCTGGCCATTGCAATTGTTGGTTGGAAAATCACAGGTCGGAGGTTGCAGAATTTTCCAAAATGCACTCTTGGTGGTACCAGGAACGCTGCAACGGAAAATCCGGACATCCAACTCTCCTTCACGTATAGAAGATTGAGGGCTGAACATAAGAAACAGGAGCAGGATTAGGCCATTTGGCCCCTTGAGCCTGCCCCGCCATTCAATAAGATCATGGCTGATCTGATCTTGGCCTCAGCGCCACTTTCCCGCCTGCTGTCCATAACCCTCGACTCCCCTGTAGCTCAAATATATGTCTATCTCTGCCTTGACTACATTCAATGACTCCGCCTCCACAGCTCTCTGGGGTAGATCTGATTGAAGTCTTTAAAATGATAAATGGATTCGGTAGGGAAGATATAGAGAAACTACTTCCTCTGGTGGGGAGAATCAAGAACGAGGGGACATAATCTTAAAATTAGAGGCAGGCCGTTGAGGAATTAAATCAGGGAGCACTGTTTCACACACAGGGTAGTAGAATTCTGGAACTCTCTCCCCCAAAAGGCTGTGGTTGCTGGGGGACGATTGGAGCTTTCAAGACGGAGATCGATAGATTATTGTTGGGTAAGGGTATCGACCGAATTGGAGTTGAGGTGCAGATCAGCCATGATCTAACTAAATTTGTGGAGCAGGCTCGAGGGGCTGACTGGCCTCCTCCTGTTCCGAATGTTTCTCACAGGCACAGACAGACAAAAGCTGAGCCATTTTGCACCCGTTTGTCGGAAAACTTTCCACATCCGAGGTTCTGAAAGATGAAACGTTAACTGAAGCAGTAACCTATCTTTCCCGCTTTAGACGCTGACTGCCCTGTTGTGCCTTTTCAACAGTTTTCTCGGCCTTTTTACTTTCACATTTTCTAAGCTGCCCTTTTCTGTTCTGTGCAGGGTCGGGAGTCGACAACGAATGGTGAGCTCATGTAATCCCTTCTACAGTGGCCTGAGTCCAGAAACCCACCAGCACCAGCACCCGACACGAGAGAGGGCCCTCTAGAGAGCGTCTATGCTTTTGTACAGAAGGGGGAGAGGGGGAAGCGCCTGAGCTGACTCTTTCAACAGGGAATTGGATCGACTTCCTGGGCTGGATTTTCAATGACCCATGGAGTCGGGTTTGGAGGTGTGTGGGGGGTTAAAATTGTGGGGTCGGGGGTCCCGACCCCATCCCGACTCCAACACGCCTCCACGCAATTTTGACAAAATCGGTCGTGGGGTTCCCGCCTCCAAGAGGCAGGAGAGGCCATTAAAGCCCTTAACAAGCCCTAAATTGGCTCTGTAATGCCATTTTGAAACGTTTTAGCTAGTTTAACCCTTTTCCGACGTGAAGTACGCCTGATGTGAAATACGCCAGTGAAACCTGGCGGGAGCACAAGTGGATAGCTAACTATCAGCTGCAGGTCCACTATTACAATGGAGATGTGATGAAGGTGGTAGTAGTATTGTGATGAAGGTAGTAGTAGTATTAGGTCTGAAAGTCGCCTCTGATGCTGCTGCTTTGAATGTCTTCAGAGACTGCCTGGCCTTGCTGTGAGAGGACCTGGATGGAAAAAAATCTCTCTCTCTCTCTCTCTCTCTCTCTCTCAGCTGCTCATTTTGCATCCAGGCCCACTCACAGCAAAAGTCAGGCAGGTCCATTCACAGCAAAAGTCAAGTAATCTCTGAGACCAGACAGTCTCTCTGACCTGCAATGATGACATCATCAGAGGCGACTTTCAGACTGAAGCCATTAATTGGTTCATGGGTTCCCACATGCTGGAACTCAATTGCCCAATTAAGTTAAAATTGCATCATTACTCTGGAGTTTGGGGGGAACACGAAATGCGGGTAACACGACCCCAACCTGACCCCAAGACAAAATCCAGCCCCCTGGTTCGGCAGGACGAGATAGACGATGGGTTTTGGGGTGGGAGAAATGTGACAATTGGCCCGATTACAACGGGCAGCGTTCGAGGCCGTGGAACTTGTGCACGTTGACGGAGTCCTGAGTGGATCCAGTGAAAGGACCACTACCCTCCATGGGACACACTGACGTACGAGGTGGCACTGAGCACGATCAGGGACCCCGAGGCAGCCGGCAAGCCCCATTGGTCGGCTCCTCGGACTGTAGCCCCGGTGTCGGGATCCCTTTGGCTGCGAGTTCCTGAAGTCCTTCAGAAAGTTGGGGGGTAGATCTTCGCTTTGCGCGATGGTGTCTCACGGGCGATAGCGAGTCGGCAGCCCATTTTGCGTCTCTCCCCATTGACTTCAATGGAAATAAAAATGGGGGAAGATGCAAAACGGGCTGTCGGTTCGCTATCGCCTGTTTCACACTATTTGCGCAAAGTCGAGATCCCCCCTCCCCCAGGCCCTTGGAGCGCTCCAGAATGGCAGATTTAGCGGGTTCCAGAATCGCTCGCAGTTGAATGGACGGGGGGAGCGGGGGTTCTGTCACTCGCTGTTCCTCAGCTCTCAGTGGCTGGGCTGAAGGTGATGCGAGGCGCTTCTGGTTATGTGATGGTTTAAATCAACAGCTGCATTCTGTGTACAAAAGTTTACAGTCACTGCAGCCACAGAGGGCGGGGCCCTTTCATTCATTCATTCATTGATATTTTCTGTTGGGAATTGTAACAAATTTCAGTAGTATTCAGTATCGATAGGGCTAATTTGAACTTTTGGCCACAGTGTAAAGCGGGCGATATCGGATCTGCCGCCCGTTAGTCACCCCGCACGATTTTCCTTTCCGTTGACTGCAGGAGCCGGGGCGGCTGATCCAACATGAGAGGAATTTAACCCTCCCACCCCACTGGGTCCTGGAGCAAGAGGTGGAGCTCCGCACGATGGAGACGGAGTAAATCACCTTTTCCCCTTCCTCCATTCTTGTGGAGATATAAAGTAGTGATCGCCAGCATTAACTGTGTTAATATTGTACCTGACGATGGTTATTTGACAGAGTCAATCCTTTCTCTATATTCTGCCTCGTGTCTGAATTGGCCCGTTATTGTATCTAATAATATAATTGATATCATAATATAAAAAATCCAATGAGGAATTCAGGAGCAACTTCTTTACCCAGAGAGGGGTGAGAATGTGGAACTGACTACCACAGGGAGTGGTTGAGGCGAAGAGTATAGATTCATTTACGGGGAAGTTAGGTAAACACATGAGGGAGAAGGGAACAGAAGGTTATGTTGATGGGGTTTGATGAGGGAGGGTGGGAGGAGGCTCGTGTGGAGCATCAACAGTGGCGTGAAGCATTTGGGCCAAATGGCCTGTTTCTGTGCTGTACATTCCATGTAATGTAATTCTAATAAGACAGCAGGGCCGACTCCACGAGGATATCTTCCCCTCTGCTCCCTCCCGGCTCTCACACCTCACCTATGTGAGACTCAGAATGATGTTGAAAGAAGCTTGCTACATACGTAAACAACACAGAGTCAGCAGTAAAATTTCTTAAAAAGGTAATATAATTTAATCTGGAGTGTTGTGCACTATTTCGCTATGTTTTTAAAAAAGAGACTTGTTTGGGTATTGATGTCATTTTATTGCATTGTTGTGGAGCGGGGATATCCGGTCAATTCTACAGCCCCCTGTACATGCAGCTCATTCTACAGCCTGGGACACCCTGTACAACAGTCTGTCCAAGATCCCGGGACCCCCTGTATACCCAGTCAATCCCCGACCCCAGGACCCCCTGTACACCCAGTCAATCACCCAGGACCCCCTGTACACCCAGTCAATCCCCCAGGACCCCCTGTACACCCAGTCAATCCCCCAGGACCCCCTGTACACCCAGTCAATCCCCCAGGACCCCCTGTACACCCAGTCAATCCCCCGGGACCCCCTGTACACCCAGTCAATCCCCCGGGACCCCCTGTACACCCAGTCAATCCCCGACCCTGGGACCCCCTGTACAGCCAGTCAATCCCGTCCATCCCAGACCCCGGGACCCCCTGGTAATCCCGTCCATCCTACATCCCGGCTCTCCGGGAATTCAGTCCAGCCTACAATTGGAACCTTCTGCTAATCCCATCCTCAAAGCCCATGCAACCTCCTGCCATTTGCCAATTTTCCTGTAAATATTGTGGGCCTGGAGGTTTGGAGAGACCCCTGCCTTCAGTGTAAACCAGAAGAACAAGATTTGTTTGTTTCAGCAGCTTGAGACCGGTACAAAGCAATGGGAATATGGCTCTAAGTCTATGTGTGGCCCCCGAGGCTCCCTGGGGCAGGTCACCAGGACAAGTGCCCAGTCACAAGGGGAAAGAACAGGGTGAAAAACACTTTTGCACAGAATGCCGCGCACTGTTAGGGTAATAAATGATTGGGAAATAAACAACAAGCAAAATAACGCAAAATGCTGGAAATCTGAAACAAGAGCAGGAAATGCTCAGCAGTCAGTCGGCATCTGTGGAGCAAACAGAGGAAGGAATGGTCCTGAATATGCTGAAAAATATAATGGCGTGTGAACGACGCAGGCTGTTATTAAGGTGCACATCGTCCAGCAACATGTGATGAAGATCAGATGCCCCGTGAATTGCGAATCACTCCAAGTCACCGGATGATTTGTGACGCTCTGCCGTTAGCTTCGGGAAAACGGCATCTCGCACTGACCCTCCCCGTGAGCTTCATTAAAATTGCTGCGTTTGCAGATTAATTAACCATTAAACTCGCCGCAGAAAGTCAAGTCTAGTAATTAATAGTGTAAGTACCCTTATAACACTGTGATAATTAATGATTGTTAATGATAATGATTGTTAATGACTGCCAATCAACCACTCTGGCCCAGAAAATCAACAATTAAAAGTGTGGACTCTCATTCCTTCAGGTTTTGAATCGTTGTTGGAGATTTTTTTAAATGTCGAATTTAGAATTTTCATTTTTTTCCCTTGTCCTTTCTGTCTTTATTTCCCCCTCTTCAACCAATCTTTCCTTCCCTTTCTTTATTTGTCCTTGTGTACCTGATTTGAATTGAATACACCCTCCTTCTCCTTCCTTCCTCTGTTAATCTCTCAATCTTTTACTCTCATTGTTGGGCCCGTCGTTCACCAAGGCCCCCGATGCCTTGTTGCCCTCACCGTGCCGTGTGTAATGCAATGAAAGGGCGACAGAGGGAAGTACTGAGTCACCAGCTTGAAGCTTCTCTAAACCTTTGTATGATGCCTTAATCCTGTTTTGATACAAACCAGGGATTTTGTATTTCAGCTTTCCAAACATACACAGGGATTAGTCATTGGAAACTCCCACACACTCCCACACAATTTTCCCAACCATTCATTTTCAATATTAACTTGTAACCAAAAACAACCAACAGATTAAGATACACGTACTATGATCACCTGGATTATAAACCTGTTGAGTCTGTGAACTATTGAAGGAGAGCTGCAGAATCTTCACAATTGCAAAAGTTGCCTCTAGCTCGGATTTCGAAGGGCTGGGCTGTGGGAACGCAGAATAATGGCTCCTCCCACTCCTGGGAATAGTAGGGGGGATTTGGGAATATATGGCAAAACCTGGAAGATTCTACCTGGAGGGAGAGGGGGTGAGCAGAGAGAGACAGAGACAGACAGACAGTCAGACACATAGAGAGACAGGGACAGGCACACACACACACACAGACAGGGACAGAGAGAGACAGGGACAGGCACACACACACATACACACACACACAGACAGAGACAGGGACAGAGAGAGACCGGGACACACACACACACACACACAGACAGACAGGGACAGGCACACACACACAGAGACACACAGACAAAGACAGAGAGAGACGGGGACAGGCACACACACACACACACACACAGAGACAGGGACCACACAGACAGGGACAGAGAGAGACCGGGACACACACACACACACACACAGACAGGGACAGGCACACACACACACACAGACACACGGAGACAGAGAGAGACATAGACAGGCACACACACACACACACACAGACACACGGAGACAGAAAGAGACATAGACAGGCACAAACACACACACACACACACACACACAGACAGAGAGAGACATAGACAGGCACACACACAGACAGACAGAGAGACAGGGACAGGCACACACACAGACAGACACAGACACACGGAGACAGGGACAGACACAGACAGAGAGAGACAGGGACACACACCCACACAGACAGACACAGACACACGGAGACAGAGAGAGACAGGGACAGACACACACACACACACAGACAGGGACAGGCACACACACACACACACACAGACAGGGACAGAGAGAGACCGGGACACACACACACACACAGACAGAGAGAGACAGGGACAGGCACACACACACACACACACACACACAGAGACAGGGACAGGCACACACACAGACACACACACAGACACACAGATGCAGAGAGAGACAGACACACACACACATACACAGACAGACAAACAGACAGAGATAGAGAGAGACAAGGACAGACACACACACACACACACAGATAGAGACAGAGAGAGACAAGGACAGACACACACACACACACACACACACACACAGATAGAGACAGAGAGAGACAGGGACAGACACACAGGCAGATGGAGAGACAGGGATGACAGACACACACACACACACACACAGACAGGCGCAGAGAGAGACAGGTTCACACAAACACACACAGACAGACAGGCAGACAGACTCAGAGAGAGAAAGGGACAGACAGACAGGCACACAGACACAAAGAGAGATAGTGACAGACAGAGAGACAGACGCAGAGAGAGAAAGGGACAGACAGACAGGCACACAGACAGAGAGAGAGAGGCAGTGGCAGACAGAGAGACAGACAGAGACAGAAGGGGAAGTGCTGTTGCAGTTAAAACATCATTTCTGGTTATTATTAAGCACACTGTGTGATAGTGTGAATCGGGTGATAGCCGAAAAGTGGATAACACGACCCCAACCCGCCCCAGTATCAAAATCCAGCCCAAAGACTCTGCAAAGGGATATAGATAGGTTAAGTGAGTGGGCAAAAATTTGGCAGATGGAGTATAATGTGGGAAAATGTGAGGTGATCCACTTTGGTAGGAAGAATAAAAAAGCAAAATATTATTTAAATGGAGAGAGGCTACAGAAAGCTGCGGTACAGAGGGATCTGAGTGTCCTCGTACATGAAACACAAAAGGTTAGCATGCAAGTACAGCAAGTAATTAGGAAGGCAAATGGAATATTGGCTTTTATTGCAAGGGGGTTGGAGTATAAAAGTAGGGAAGTCTTGCTACAACTGTACAGGGCGTTGGTAAGGCCACACCTTGAGTACTGCGTACAGTTCAGGTCTCCTTATTTAAGGAAGGATATACTTGCATTGGAGGCAGTTCAGAGAAGGTTCACGAGGTTAATTCCTGAGTTGAAGGGGTTGTTGTATGAGGAAAGGTTGGGCAGGTTGGGCCTATACTCATTGGAGTTTAGAAGAATGAGAGGGGATCTTATTGAAACATACAAGATTCTGAGGGGCTTGACAGGGTAGATGCAGAGAGGATGTTTCCCCGAGTGGGGGAACATGGAACTAGGGAGCATAGTTTCAGAATAAGGTGTCGCCCATTTAAGACGGAGATGAGGAGGAATTTCTTCTCTCAGAGGGTCGTGAATCTTTGGAATTCTCTACCCCAGAGAGCTGTGGAGGCTGGGTCATTGAATATATTCAAGACGGAGATAGACAGATTTTTGAAAAACAGGGGAGTGAAGGGTTATGGGGAGCGGGCAGGGAAGTGGAGTTGAGGTCGATGATCAGCCCTGATCTTATTGAATGGTGGAGCAGGCTCGAGGGGCCAAATGGTCTACTCCTGCTCCTATTTCTTATGTTTTTATGTTCTTACAGCGTTACAGGCAAATGTTTACATGCAGGTTTCCCATTCTAAATGTTTTCCGACGTTAAAGACGCTGTACAAATGCATACACAGGGGGTAATTCTAACTCCTGGCGATAATGTAAAATGGGTGATAGTGGATCAGCCGCCCGTTACACACCTCGGCCCAATTTCCCATCCATTCACTTCAGTGGAATTGAGAATTGGGAGCGGCGTATAATGGACAGCCAATGCAATATCAGCCATTGTACATAATCAGTTTAGCAGTTGAACTTTGAAAGGCCTGTTCAAGGATCTGGGTCTGTCTGACAGCTCCGTGATGAGGTGACAGTGTCCCTTTAACTGGTAAAAGCTGGGCCTATCTGACAGCTTGCTGCTGAGGTGACACTGCCCCTTTAACTGGTAAAAGCTGGGCCTATCTGACAGCTCGGTGCTGAGGTGACACTGCCCCTTTAACTGGTAAAAGCTGGGCCTATCTGACAGCTCGCTGCTGAGGTGACACTGCCCCTTTAACTGGTAGCTGGGCCTATCTGAAAGTCCTTGATGAGGACACACTGCCCCTTTAACTGGTACAAGCTGGGCCTATCTGACAGCTCGGTGCTGAGGTGACACTGCCCCTTTAACTGGTACAAGCTGGGCCTATCTGACAGCTCGCTGCTGAGGTGACACTGCCCCTTTAACTGGTAAAATCTGGGCCTGTCTGACTGCTCCCTGCTGAGGTGACCCTTTAACTGGTATCTGGGCCTATCTGACAGCTCTCTGGTGAGGTGACACTGCCCCTTTAACTGGTAGCTGGGCCTATCTGACAGCTCTCTGATGAGGTGACGTTACCTCTTTAACTGGCAGCTGGGCCTCTCTGACAGCTCTCTGATGAGGTGACGTTACCTCTTTAACTGGCAGCTGGGCCTATCTGAAAGTCTCTGATGAAGAGACTCTGCCCCTTTAACTGGTAAACGCTGCTCTTATTAGCTTTACAGAGATTCTATCTACCCAGTCTTGATGCTGCAGAGCTTTGGACCACCAGTGGGCAGCGCCACTGAGCAATGCTTTGCCCCAGTAACAGCCACCCCAGCTATGAAATCACTGGCTCAGGTCCTTGGGCTGGAGCTCAGAGGAAGCATCGACGGGGACAACTCTCAATAGCCTCCTAACTAATGGTTAACAGGCCTTGGCGCAGGCTGGGGTTTGGCTCAAACCCCATCTGCCTCAGAGTTACTGTGCACAGTTCGGGTCTCAATATCACAAAAAGGACACAGTAGAGAAGGTGCAAAAAAAGATTTACAAGGTAGATAAGCAGAACTGAGAGTTTATAACCATCAGGAACGACTGAGCAGGTTATATAGAAAAGAGAAGACTGAGGGGTGACCTGACAGAGGTCTTTAAAATTATGAAGGGGTTTGATAAGGTAGGCGTAGAGAAGATGTTTCCACTTGTGGGGGCAGATCAAAACTCGGGGCCATAAATACAAGGTAGTCACCAGTAAATTCATAGAAACATAGAATCTAGGAGCAGGAGTAGGCCATTCGGCCCGTCGAGCCTGCTCCACCATTCAATACGATCATGGCTGATCATCCAAATCCAGTACCCTGTCCCTGCTTTAATCCCCACAGTACACATATCCCACCCTACCCCCGTAACCCCACGTATTTAATTCCCCTAACATATCCCATCCTATCCCCATATATTTAATCCCCCCCTAACACTAAGGGTCAATTTATCATAGCCAAATCAACCTAACCCGCACATTTTTGGACTGTGGGAGGAAACCGGAGCACCCGGAGGAAACCCACGCAGACACGGGGAGAATGTGCAAACTCCACACAGACAGTCAGCCGAGGTCAGATTCGAACCCGGGTCTCTGGCGCTGTGAGGCACCAGTGCTAACCACTATGCCACCGTGGAGAAACTTCTTTATTCAGAGCGTGGTGAGAATGTGGAAGTTGCTATCATGTGGAGTGGTTGAGGCTAATAGCATAGCAACAGTTAAGGGGAAGCTAGATAAGCACATGAGGAAGATAGGAATAGAAGGATGTGCTGACAAGGGTGAGATGAGGTAGTGATGGGAGGAGGCTCGTGTGGAGCATAAACACCGGCACGGACCAGTTGGACCGAAAGGCCTGTTTCTGTGATGTGAATTCGATGTAAATCTGCCCCAGGGATGGTTCACGGCCCAGGGAGACAAAGAGCAGGAGAGAACACATTTAAAAGAAGTCATTTAGAAAGTTCTTGGTGGGGAACAATGACCCACTGTGAATCTCTGAGAATCAGTTCGACATTAGCTCCACTTCTGGCTGATATTAGCAGCTTCATGTAAATGTTAAATGAAGGGAAGTTACAGGATTTGTTACAGCGGGCGTTCAGCCAACAGCTTAATTGTTGCACAAAACTGGAATAATAATCTTCCTGTTAAGTAGCAGCAAGCAGGTCAGACAAAGAAAGGACGCTATGGTTCAACTCCAGTGTCGGAGGCATCGACTTCTGCACCGGACTGTTTAAGGGAGTTCTGTTAGAATCTTTATTGAAGAAACAAGCGCACAGTTTAATCATCATTTAAATATCGCTCCCTCCTCCGAGCACCGCACAGATGTGGAGACACAAGAACACGGATCTGCCCAACACACAGGCTGCACAAAGTGTTACCCCAACAATTCCAGTCACACCCGAGCCACACGCAATCTCAACGTAACTGACCGCCCCCCACTCCCCTCCCCCCATAGTACGGGGGAGAGCAGCATCCTGCCACTCAAAGCAACACTACTGGAAGGGAGTATCATGGGGTGGATCAGTATTCGCTGGGGCTGCAGTTACAGCGCAGACTTGGGGGGTGAAACTGGACATGGGCGGGGACGCAAAGCAGGCACCCGTTTTTACACCACGCCCGATATTCATTTATATTGAAGTCAGTGGTGGGTGTGGTGGCTAGAATGTGGAACTCGCTACCTGGGGGGAGGCTCATGGGATCACTGGCGTCGAACAGTTAGTCAGAATGGCCTGTTTCTGTGCTGTAAATTCACTGTAAAACAGGCGACGGACGCGATTCTGCCTGTTTTGTGTCCAATCTCACCCATACTGGCTGCTTACCAGGTCTAAATATAGAATCCTGGCTCTGAAAAGCATCACAAGAGCTGTGCTGTTAATGTTTATATCTTAAATTATGCCCACTCTACTCACCTCCCCGCGGCCCACACCAAATCGGCATCACAGATGCCTGGGAGCTGGGAACCCGGCTCCTGGCTGTGGACAGTGTTGGAGTTGCCAACCCTCCAGGATTGGCCCTGGAGTCTCCAGGAATTAAAGATTAATCCCCAGGACACTGCTGCGAGGCAAACCCTGGAGAAAAATCATAAAAGGACCTTAAAATGGTGTTTTAATTTTTGTTTTCTTTGGACACTTTTGTTTATTGGTTATAAAAATATCGGTCGTGGGGAAAATGGGCTGTTCGACCGAGAGTCAAAAATCATCCAATCGGGGAAAGAAGAGTCTATTCGCTTTCCGATTGGCCGTTGGGAGGCGGGGTGAGGATGGGCGACCAATGGCGGGCCTGTGGGGGCGGGGCAGTTGGAGGCAGGATGTCATGTGATGACACCTCCAGGAATATGTCCACCCAGAGTTGGCAACAGTAGACAGTGTGTGAGGCAAAGGGAATGAGGAGAGAATGCTTTTAACAGTAGGGAGTCTCAGACTCACAACTAGTAAACTCGCTGGAAAGCACGGTGGGCCTTGACTCCAAGGAGGCGGAGCTTGGGGATGACATAAGCAGGGAAGAGGCCCAGGCAATGACTGTGACTATTATGGTATGGGTAGTAACAAAGACTGCAGTAAGTGCTGCAGATGGCCCGACACTTCTCAGTTGACTCGCAATTAAGTTTCTGCTTCGGTTGTGCAGAGCCTTGGTCAGATCCCGTCTGTTCAGTTTTGGGCACCTCCCCTCAGGAAGGCCTTGGAGAGGGTGCAGCGCAGATTCGCCACAATGATCCCGGGGCTCACAACCTCAGGACATCCCAGAACGCTTTACAGCCAATGAAGTACTTTTTTGAAGCGCCGTCACGATTCTAATGTCGGAAACACAGCTGCCAATTTGCACACAGCAAGCTCCCATGTTTTAGTGCTGTTGGTTGAGGGAGAAATATTGACCAGGACACCGGGGAGAACGGCCCCTGTTCACCTGAGAGGGCAGACGGGGCCTCGGTTTATCCAAAAAACAGCACCTCCGACAGTGCAGTGCTCCTTCAGTACCGCACTGAAGTGTTAGCCCAGATTATGTGCTGAAATACCTGGAGTGGGAGCCCTCCCACGCCCAGGTGCCCACTCATCTGCTGCAGTTTGAGGCTTCTAGAGCAAGGCGGGCCATCCTAGCTGCGTGCCATGGGCGTCTGCCAGTGGCATTGAGGTAAAGGGACTTCCCTCTGACCCCGTGACCTTTGGTGGGATCACCGCTGGAGATCCACGATTCGCACATCCCAACGCTTATGCTGGGATATGCCGACTATGGAGTTCTGGTCCCCTAGTGTGGTCCCTTACAGCAAAGCATCAACGCGACACTTCTTAAAGTATCTGTGCCCCAATAGTGTCTCCTGCTCGGTATTTTGGAAAACTTCTGCTGCAGACGAGATGCCAAAGTTCAGGAATTGTCGTGTGGGAAGTTCAGTCAGGAGCAAGTTCCAGTTCACGAGTCCTAGCGTTGAGAAGAAGGTTCAACTTAAATATCCTCAACTGTCAAGTGAGATGTGCTGTTCTCTCCGTACAGGAAGCTACACTCTTAGCTGTTGCAGTTGCTACAATCGGTGTTTTCTTTGCAACTCAATGTCAGGAAGTGGGCGTCGCTGCGAAGGCTGGCATTTATCTAGTTGCTCTGAGAAGGTGGTGGCAACTGAATGACTTGCTTGGCCACTTCAGAGCGCAGTTAAGAGTCAACCACATTGGTGTGGGACAGGAGTCACATATATGCCAGACCAGGTAAGGACAACAGGTTTCCTTCCCTAAAGGACATTAGTGAACCAGATGGGATTTTACAACAATGGTCACTTTTACTGATGTCAGCTTTTCACTTCGAGATTTTTTTAAACTGAATTTACATTCTTGAACTGCCATGGTGGGATTTGAACTTGCATTCTCTGGATTACTAGTCAAGTAACATGGCCTCTACACCACCCTAACCCTGTTAACCCAGCAGCTCTTTCAACAATATTGATCTTTCCATGTTTGAGAGTTCCTGGCTGCACCTTATTTCAGATGTAGATCAAAGTGAGAAGTCGCACAACACCAGGTTATAGTCCAACAGCTTTATTTGAAATCACGAGCTTTCGGAGCGGCTGCTCCTTCGTCAGGTGAAGTGAAGAGATGCATATGGGCACAGCATATATAGTCAGAGAACACTGCCAGATGACTACAGTTAATCTTTCTAACTGCCCTTTATCACACCTCGGCAGAGAGACAATCACGGCAATCAAAGGTGTGGATGGTGTCCAACCAGGTCAGTCAGGAAGATTTATTATTTATGCTGTGCCCATATGTATTTCTTCACTTCACCTGACGAAGGAGCAGCGCTCCGAAAGCTTGTGATTTCAAATAAAGCTGTTGGACTATAACCTGGTGTTGTGCGACTTCTCACTTTTGTCCACCCCAGTCCAACACTGGCATCTCCGCATCACAGATGTAGATTGACAGAGTTTTACATAGGAACATAATTAGACCATTCAGCCCCTCGAGCCTGTTCTGCCATTCAATGAGATCCTGGCTGATCTGTGCCTTAACTCCATATACCCGCCTTTGCTCCATATCCCTTAATACCTTTGGTTAACAAAAATCTATCAATCTTAGATTTAAAATTAACAATTGACCCAGCATCAACTGCCATTTGCGGAAGAGATTCCAATATTCTGCCACCTTTAACCAGTAGAAATCTTTCCTACCTTCACTCCTGAAAGATCTGGCTCTTATTTTTAGGCTTCGCCCCCTATTCCTAGACTCCCCAACCAGCGGAGATAGTTTCTCTCTATCTACCCATCAGTTCCCCTAGTTTGTGTAATCTCGCCTCGTAATTTAACCCTTGGAGTCCTCATTCTGGTAAATCTACGCTGTGCTCCCTCCAAGGCCAATATAGCCTTGTTAAGGTGTGGTGTCCAGAACTGCTCTCAGTACTCCAGCTGTGGGCTTACAGCTTTGTATAGCTGCAGCATAACTTCTACCCCCTTGTATTCTAGTCCTCTCGATATAAAGCCCATTCGGCCCATCGCACCTGTGCCAGCTCACTGAGAGAACGATTCAATCAGTCCCACTCCCCTGACCTCTCCCCGCACCCTTTCAAATGTTTCTTCTTCAAATATTTATCCACTTCCCTTTTAAGCCACGATCTCATTGAATGGCAGAATGCGCTCGAGGAGCTGAATGGCCTACTCCTGGTCCTTCCACCACTGTTTCTGACAGGGGACTGCATGTTCTAACAACCCTCTGTATTAAAAAATTCTCCCCACTTTGTTGTTTTGATGTTGTGTTTAAATGTAAGTCCTCTAGTTATTGAGTCACAGACCAGTGGAAATAATGAATCCTGTTTTATCTTATAAGATTCCCACTTAACCTCCTGTGTTGTAATGGAATTGTTTTTTCTGTGTGGTTCTACTGTCTTTAGTCTACTGTCAGTTGATAGTTAGACTCAAAAATTTGCCTATTATCTGGGAGAGGTTGGAGCACTTAGCAATCGGCATATATGCTGAGGAGATACTTTGCATCTTATTTGCAATTGCCGAGGTCACCACCTGGCACATTCCCCCAGGTCTAGTGATGCCTAGTAATTCAGTGAACCAGTACTCCTTACCCTCCCAGTGTGTCCCTGTGTGTACGCGTATACCTGTATCTGTGTGTGTGGCCCAGAAATTAAAGACTGAGTGTTGACGCGGGGGTAAGGCTTCCCCGCGATCTCTCACTCCGCGTTGGCTTTTTCAGATCCAGCTCGCACGAACTGGGCAGTGCTTGCGTATCCCACCGGCGTAGTGAATTCGTGCGAGCTGTGGGATCACGTGACTCAGTTAGAGCCAATGGCAGCACACCATCTTCCATTCATAAGTTTTACATAAGTGCTGTGAAAGCTATGAATCTTACACACCCCCAAAATAACAGCTAAACCTCAATTAAATTTTTTAAAAAAACCATCACATTAATAAAATAAGTATAGTTAAATAAATTAACTATTTTAAATAAAAAATTAAATTTCTTTTAAAAAGTTATAAAAATAAACTTACCTGTCTTTAAAGTCTCTAAAAAAGATATACCTGTTAAAAAAAATTCAAAATAATACTTAATTCACTACTTACCTTGTTAAAAGTGGGTCTTACTCCTCCTTTTTTCATTTCTAAAATCTTCCGTCCTTACCTGCGCGTCCAAAGCACTAAGTGCACAGCGTGCGCGCACGCGGTGCACCGAGGAACCGCCCCCTTTTCCAAAAACCAAGTGCCGGTTTTCAGCGCATGCGCAGTGCATGCAGAAAACCGGCAATTGGTGACAGAATACGCGAGAGTACACAGTGCGTACTCTCGCGTCGCGCGACTAATTTTTGGGCCTGTATGTGTGTGTTTTCTGTGTGTGTGTTGGCGTGTGTCAGTGTGGGTATCTGTATGTGTGTGTTTTCTGTGTGTGTGTGTCTGTGTCAGTGTGTATTGGACTTTTTAAAAAATTCTTTCCTGGGATGTGGGCATCACTGGCAAGGCCAGCATTTATTGCCCATCCCTAACTGTTCTTGGTGAGCCGCCTTCTTGAACCGCTGCAGTCCGTGTGGTGAAGGTGCTCCCACAGTGCTGTTAGGGAGGGAGTTTCAGGAATTTGACCCAGCCATGATAAAGGAATGGCGATATACTTCCAAGTCAGGATGGTGTGTGACTTGGAGGGGATCTTGTAGGTGGTGGTGTTCCCATGTGCCGGCTGCCCTTGTCCTTCTAGGTGGAAGAGGTCGCGGGTTTGGGAGGTGCTGTCGAAGAAGCCTTGGCAAGTTGCTGCAGTGCATCTTGTAGATGGTACACACTGCAGCTACGGTGCGCCGGTGTTGGAGGGAGTGATTGTATAAGGTGGTGGATGGGGTGCCAATCAAGCAGGCTGCTTTGTCCTGGCTGGTGTTGAGCTTCTTGAATGTTGTTGGAGCTGCACTCATCCAGGCAAATGGAGAGAACATAAGAAACAGGAGCAGGAGTAGGCCAATCGGCCCCTCGAGCCTGCTCCGCCATTCAATAAGATCATGGCTGATCCAATCTTGGCCTCAACACCACTTTCCCGCTCTCTCCCCGTACCCCTTGACCCCCTTGTAGTTCAAATGTTTGTCAATCTCTGTCTTGAATATATTCAATGACTCCGCCTCCACAGCTCTCTGGGGTAGAGAATTCCAAAGATTCACGACCCTCTGAGAGAAGAAATTCCTCCTCATCTCGGTCCTAAATGGGCGGCACCTTATTCTGAAACTATGCCCCCAAGTTCTAGATACCCCCACTAGGGGAACCATCCTCTCAGCATCCACCCCGTCACTCCCCCTCAGAATCTTATGGGGGAAAAATTTGGTTGCTTTGCGCCTCCCATTAGGGCCCTAAGAGGGCGCTAACGCGACGCAAAGCAACTAGCACCCGGGCACGGTGCCGCCAATGCCTCCTGCGAAATTCAGAGGGAGGTTAGCGGCGGCGGTAACCGTTAGCGCCCCATGGCGCTGCGCTGCCGGCGATGATGTCATCGCCATGTGCAGCGCCCCGGCCGTGATCTTCGGTAGCGCCCCCTGACATACCGCCGGACGCTATGTTCGACGGGGTCAGGGAGGCCTACCTGAGGCCGGGGCGGCGCTATTTAAAGGCAAGGGGCCAGGCGGCCATTTTTGTTGCTGGCCGCCTGCCAGCTTCTGCCTCTGCTACCGTCCCCGGCCTCCTGACCCGCTCCCCCGCGGAGTGCCGGCTGCGCTCCATGAGCCCGGCACTTCTCTTGAGTGCCGGGTTCTTTTGCCGGCACTCGGATCGTCTGTGGCCCAGCTCGGCCCCGGGTCTCGCTGCGCAAGGCCCCTCCCCTATAAGAAGGGGAGGAAGGCTTCCAGTAGCGCCCTGCTTCCCTCTTGGGGCGTTACGACTCAATTTCAGCCACAGGGGTGCTAATTTTTCCGGGAGTAGCGCCCCGGTGAAGTTAGCGCCCCGGTGAAGTTAGCGCCCCAAAGAGGGCACGACTCAATTTTTCCCCCTATATGTTTCAATAAGATCTCCTCTCATTCTTCTAAACTGCCATGAGTATAGGCCCAACCCGCTCAACCTTTCGTCATACGTCAACCCCTTCATCCCAGGAATCAACCTAGTGAACCTTCTCTGCACTGCCTCCAATGCAAGTATATCCTTCCTTAAATATGGAGACCAAAACTGTACGCAGTACTCCAGGTGTGGTCTCATCAGCGCCCTGTAAAGTTTCATCAAAACTTCCCTACTTTTATACTCCATACCCCTTGCAATAAAGGCCAACATCCATTAGCCTTCCTAATTACTTGCTGTACCTGCATGCTAACTTTTTGTGTTTCATGTACTAGGACCCCCAGATCCCTTTGTACCGCAGCATTTTGTAGTCCTTCTCACAACCTGCTAACCCACCTATGTTGTATCATCAGCAAATTTGGCTACAGTGCACTTGGTCCCTTTATCCAAGTCATTAATATAGATTGTAAATAGTTGAGGCCCCAGCACTGATCCCTGTGGCACCCCACTAGTTACTGGTTGCCAACCGGAAAATGAGAATATTCCATCACAGTCCTGACTTGTGCCTTGTCGATGGTGGAAAGGCTTTGGGGAGTCAGGAGGTGAGACATGGCTGAGGCTGGAGATAGAGAGAGATGGAGATGGCGAGAGATGGAGATGGACCCGGGCCCAGGCCTCTGTCGGTCTCCACACTCTGCCAGTTATTTTACTGATACCTCAAACACACCCACTCGAGCTGTTTTTGAAGAAACAATATTAACCTAAAGGCTAAATTTATTATTTTAAATGTGAGATTTTTACATTTCTTTGCTAACAATCTGATAATCTTTATTTTGAAATAATTTTGCCACTTTGTTCTGGGCACTTTCGCTGCAAACCCAAGCTCTGCATCACATGAGAAACTCTTCCTCCATTTCATTCAGTCCTGCTCGATGTCCCGTTACCATGGTATCGGGGCGGCCTGGAGCTCACTATGTGCAGGGAAATAAATCTCTTTAAATTCACCAACAATTTTATTTTCATCAGTTATTTTATTTCCCGTACTTCTAGTATATCAACAACAACTTGTATTTATACAGTGTCCAAAGGCACTTTACAGGAGTGTCATAAAACAAAATTTGGCTACGAGCCACATAAGGAGATATTAGGACAGGTGACCAAATGCTTGATCAAAGAGGTAGGTTTTAAGGAGCGTCTTAAAGGAGGAAAGAGAGTTTGAGAGGCGGAGAGGTTTAGGCAGGGAATTCCAGAGCCTGGGGCCGAGACAGCTAAAGGCACGGCCGCCAATGATAAATAAAGCATTGCATTTATATAACACCTTTCACAACCACCGGATGTCCCAAAGCGCTTTACAGCCAATGAAGTATTTTGAAATGTAGTCAATTTTGCACCCACAATGTGATAAGGACCAGATAATCTGTTTTTGTTATGTTGATTGAGGGATTAATATTGGCCAGGACACCAGGGATAACTTCCCTGCTCTTCTTCGAAATGTTGCCATGGGATCTTTCACATCCACCGGAGAGAGCAGACGGGGCCTCGGTTTAACATCTCATCCGAAAGACGGCACCTCCGACAGTGCAGCACTCAACAACAACAGCAACAACAACTTGTATTTATATAGCACCTTCAATGTAGTAAAACGTCCCATGGGGCTTCACAGGAGTGTGAAAAGACAAAAAATTTGACACCGATCCACACAAGGATAAATTAGGGCAGGTGACCAAATGCTTGGTCAAAGAGGTAGGTTTTAAGGAGTGTCTTAAAGGAGGAAAGAGAGGTAGAGAGGTGGAGAGGTTTAGGCAGGGAATTCCAGAGCTTTGGGCCTAGACAACAGAAGGCACGGCCACCAAAGGTTGAGCGATTATAATCAGGGATCCTCAAGAGGGCAGAATTAGAGCAGCGCAGATATCTTGAGGGATTGTGGGGCTGAAGGAGATTACAGAGATAGGGAGGGGCGAGGCCATGGAGGGATTTGAATACAAGGATGAGAATTTTAAAATTGAGGCGTCCTTAACTGGGAGCCAAAGTAGGTCAGCGAGCACAGGGGTGATGGGTGAACGGGTCTTGGTGCGAGTTAGGTCACGGGCAGCCGAATTTTGGATGACCTCAAATTTACAGAGGGTAGAACGTGGGAGGCTGACCAGGAATAGTCAAGTCTAGAGGTAATAAGGGCATGGATGAGGGTTTCAGCAGCAGATGAGCTGTGGCAGGGACAGAGTCGAGCGATGTTCCGGAGGTAGTAATAGGCGCTCTTAGTGATGGTGCGGATAAATGTAATTCTATTTCTGAGGTCCCCTTGGCTCCTTGTGACTGTTTTGCTGATTGTGTTTAATCGGGGCTGGATTTGAATCGCTCACTGATCTAAAGTGAATGAAGCTCAACTCATTCCCTGAGATCTTCAGTCTCATTCAGTCGGGCTCCTGTGAACAGGTAGATTCCCCCTCACCATCTGCCCTCCAGTTACTGTCCCACACTGTGAGTTACCTGAACCTCTAACTGTAGCTGGGACTTATTAATGAATGAAGCGATCTCACACAAGTCTTTATTTAATGATAGATGTTCTCGCCTCATCACATGGAGCTGTGGCTGGAGATAGAGATAAAGATGGAGAAGGTGCAGCTTCCATCGGTTCACTCAAGTGAGCCAAGCTGAAGGGAGTGTTGCTACGTTTAGTTTTCCCGACACATCCGATAGTCTCGGCCCAATACTCTGGAAACTTCAGCAATCTGTTGGTGAAACACAACATTCTGTGAGTTACTTTTATTGCCCCAGTTATCCTGCTTTAGATATCGGGCCTAGTTCCCAAGGCTCTGTGACCAGTGGTTGCAGCTCGACAATAATTTAGGGTTGGGGTTGGGGGGGGAATCTGACCTCCCAGTGAACCCAGTGAAGGGCCTCTGTTCCTTCTCCAGGGGGCGGCTGGGAGAGCGGTGTTCACGGGCAGGAGCCGTGTCCCTGGTGCACGGTGTCAGTGAACAAACACGCTGACTCGGGACACACCTGCCCGATTGCAGCAACTCTATATTTTTATTCCTGACCTCAAATTGAGATTTAACCAGCTCAAATCATTTCAATGACAGTTTCTTTAACTTCCACTTCAGTCAAGTGGCAGAGACCAGAATCCAGTGGCTGCGTGGCGGGGAGTTTCCCCCATCCGCTGTGATTCTCAACCAGCTGCCTTTTGTTTTTAACAACGTGATAATTGTTAATGCAATGCCACACAACCCCTCTGGCCCAGAAAGGGAACAATTTAAACTGTTCAGTATCATTCCTGCATGTAGTAAATTATTCTTAGCGATTTTTTAAAATGTAAAATTTTTCACATTACTTTTCCTTTCTCTCTTAACGCAATCTTTCTTTCCCTCTCTATTTCTCTTTCTGTACCTGATTTGACTCTAATTCACCCTCCTTCTCCATCCTTCCTCTGTTTCTTTCTCAATCCTTAAATCTCATTGCTTTAGGAGATAGACTGTTGCTCCTGTCGTTCACTGAGGTCCCAGATGCCCAGTTGCCCTCGCTGCGCCGTTATCAGCTCACACTTCCAACACCTTACGACACAAATTATATTCGAGCTATAGGGTGCAGGAAAAAGTCTAACGAACGGCGCACGTCGCGAGATGCCCCACTCCAGCAAGATTTGGCCCGTTATATCATTGACTTGATTTAATAAAGAGTGTTAACCAGATGTTTCAGAGTGATCTAGTCCTCGAACTTGGAAAGGATATATGACAATATCCTATAATACCTCCACATCAGGTAAAAGGGATATATGACAATATCCTATAATACCTTCACTTGATGGTAAAAGGGATATATGAAAATATCCTATAAAAGCTTCACTTGATGGTAAAAGGGATATATGACAATATCCTATAATACCTCCACATCAGGAAAAAGGGATATATGACAATATCCTATAAAACCTCCACTTGATGGTAAAAGGGATATATGACAAAATCCTATAATACCTCCACATCAGGTAAAAGGGATATATGACAATATCCTATAATACCTCCACTTGATGGTAAAAGGGATATATGACAAGATCCTATAATATCTCCACATCAGGTAAAAGGGATATATGACAATATCCTATAATACCTCCACTTGATGGTAAAAGGGATATATGACAATATCCTATAATACCTCCACTTGATGGTAAAAGGGATATATGACAAGATCCTATAATATCTCCACATCAGGTAAAAGGGATATATGACAATATCCTATAATACCTCCACTTGATGGTAAAAGGGATATATGACAATATCCTATAATACCTCCACATCAGGTAAAAGGGATATATGACAATATCCTATAATACCTCCACTTGATGGTAAAAGGGATATATGACAAGATCCTATAATATCTCCACATCAGGTAAAAGGGATATATGACAATATCCTATAATACCTCCACATCAGATAAAAGGGATATATGACAATATCCTATAATACCTCCACTTGATGGTAAAAGGGATATATGACAATATCCTATAATACCTCCACTTGATGGTAAAAGGGATATATGACAATATCCTATAATACCTCCACTTGATGGTAAAAGGGATATATGACAATATCCTATAATACCTCCACATCAGGTAAAAGGGATATATGACAATATCCTGTAATACCTCCACTTGATGGTAAAAGGGATATATGACAATATCCTATAATACCTCCACATCAGGTAAAAGGGATATATGACAATATCCTATAATACCTCCACATCAGGGAAAAGGGATATATGACAATATCGTATAATACCTCCACATCCGGTAAAAGGGATATATGACAATATCGTATAATACCTCCACTTGATGGTAAAAGGGATATATGACAATATCGTATAATACCTCCACTTGATGGTAAAAGGGATATCTGACAATATCCTATAATACCTCCCCTTGATGGTAAAAGGGATATATGACAATATCCTATAATACCTCCACTTGATGGTAAAAGGGATATATGACAATATCCTATAATACCTCCACTTGATGGTAAAAGGGATATATGACAATATCCTATATAAAGCCAACACTGGACATGCCCGGCTCCTGCCTTCACTGGGATGGATTCAAACCCAGGTCCCGAGAAGGTGAAAGGCCAGTGCACTAACGCACTACACCACCCAGTTCCCAGTCTATTAACAACGCACTATTTCACAGGGGTAAACATGCTGAATGAGGCAGAGTTCAGTTGAGCCAGCACTGAAGGAGTTAACAGTTATTTGCCATCCTTCATTCACCTCGTCGACCTGCTTGTTTCTCCGTCCCTGAAGACGTGAGACCGGTTATCTTTCTGAAGGCAAATAAAGGATGAATTATAGACTTCACCTCCGCTTCTGGGTTTTTTAAATTACCTTCTTTGCATTAACCTCAATCTGATTTATAAAGAGAGACTCTCTCCCCCCATTTCTCATTGATATTCACCGTGTCAAAGAAAGAAGGACGTGCATTTATATATCGCCTTTCACGACCTCAGGACGTCCCAAAGCGTTTCACAACCAATGAAGTACTTTTGAACTGCAGTCAATGTTGTAATGTAGGAAACGCAGCAGCCAATTCACACACAGCAAGATCCCACAAACAGCAATAAAATCAATGACCAGATCATCTGTTTCATTGATTTTGGTTGAGGGATAAATATTGGCCAGAACACCAGGGAGAACTCCTCTGCTCTTCATCGAAATAGTGCCGCAGGATATTTTACACCCACCTGAGACAGCAGACGGGACCTGGGTTTAACGTCTCATCTGAAAGACGGCACCTCCAGCAGTGCAGCTCTCCCTCAGCACTGCACTGAAGCATCCGCCTGGGTTATTTGCTCAGGTCTCTGGAGTGGGACTAAGAATAGAGGACCTTCTAATTCAGAGGAAAGAGTGCTACCCACTGAGCCACAGCTGACAATGTGGTGTGGCACGGAGCCTTACAGATTAGGGAAATCTCAGGTGGACTCCCTGGTCTGTTTAAATAACCTGCTAAAATGTTGGGCCACAAAAAATGAGTCTGCTTGTCTAACGGATTAGGGAGGGTGACTATTGAACCAGGGTGCGTACCACTGATTGCAGTCCAGTCACTGCTGACGGCCAGCGCATGTGTGGACGTGGAGTCAGGGCAGGATCGGGTGTAGGTGTGAGGCCCTCATGGTCAAACAGCCCACCAGCACTCACTGTCCAGGCTCAGACACATAGGGGATGATTTTGTGACTGGGGGAGTGTTGGAGGCGGTGCTGCTGCTTGTCGGGTCGATGTCCTGCCTCCATCGATTTATGGCCAACCCACGCTATTTTCCCTTGATTGACCTTGTTATGCCCGCCCAGCGGGCTTAGCAGGCCAATCAAGGGAAAGCCGGTTGCAGAGCACGTCAACGTACGACGTTTCATCTGTCAAATGAATTGTCATCGGTTGACAGCTCTGTGAAGCTGTCAAACAGTGACATTCTCTGTAGTTTGATGAGGCCTTGAATACAAGACCCAATCAAACTTCTTTCTTTAACAGAATTGAGATGGTTGTTGCATCTGTGAATACAACGGCCACCTGTCAATCCCAACGCGGAGGTCCGATACTCTCCGCATACATAGAAACATAGAAGATAGGAGCAGGAGTAGGCCATTCAGCCCCTCGAGCCTGCTCCGCCATTCAATGAGATCATGGCTGATCATCCAAATTCAGTACCCTGTCCCTGCCTTCTCTCCATATCCCTTGATCACTTTAGCCTTAAGAAATATATCTAACTCCTTCTTGAATATATTTAATGAATTGGCCTCTACTGCCTTCTGTGGTAGAGAATTCCATAGGTTCACCACTCTCTGGGTGAAGAAATTCCTCCTCATCTCAGTCCTAAATGGCTTACCCCTTATCCTTAGACTGTGACCCCTGGTTCTGGATTCCCCGGCCATCGGGAACATCCTTCCTGCATCTAGTCTGTCTAGTCCTGTTAGAATTTTATAAGTTTCAATGAGAGCCCCTCTCATTCTTCTAAACTCCAGCGAGTATAAGCCCAATCGACCCAATCTCTCCTCGTACGTCATTCCTGCCATCCCAGGTATCAGCCTGGTGAATCTTCGCTGCATTCCCTCCATGGCAAGAACATCCTTCCTCAGATAAGGCGACCAAAACTGCACACAATACTCAAGATGTGGTCTCACCAAGGCCCTGTACAACTGCAGTAAGATATCCTTGTTCCTGTACTCGAACCCTTTCACTACGAAGGCCAACATACCATTTGCCTTCTTAACCGCCTGCTGCACCTGCATGCTTACCTTCAGCGACTGGTACACAAGGACACCCAGGTCTCATTGCACTTCCCCTTCTCCCAATCTATTGCCATTCAGATAATAATCTGCCTTCCTGTTTTTGACACCAAAGTGGATAACCTCGCATTTATCCACATTATATTGCATCTGCCATGCTTCTGCCCAATCACCCAACCTGTCCAAATCATACTGGAGTTTCTCGGCATCCTCCTCACGGCACACACTCCCACCCAGCTGTGTGTCATCTGCAAACTTGGAGATATTACATCTAATTCCCTCGTCTAGATCATTAATATATATTGTGAATAGCTGGGGTCCAAGGACCGATCCCTGCGGTACCCCACTAGTCACTGCCTGCCACTAGGAAAAAGACCCGTTTATTCCAACTCTTTGCTTTCTGTCTGCCAACCAGTTCTCTATCCAAGTCAATACCTTGCCCCCAATCCCATGTGCCTTAACTTTACATGCTAATCTATTATGCGGGACCTTATCGAAAGCCTTCTGAAAGTCCAAATATACCACATCCACTGGTTCTCCCTTATCTATTTTACCAGTTACATCCTCAAAAAATTCCAGTAGATTAGTCAAGCACGATTTACCTTTTGTAAATCCATGTTGACTTTGTCCGATCCTGTCACTGTTTTCCAAGTGCTCTGCTATTACATCTTTTATAATGGACTCTAGCATTTTCCCCACTACCGGTGTCAGGCTTACCGGTCTATAATTCCCCGTTTTCTCTCTACCACCTTTTTTGAATAGTGGGGTAACATTAGCTACCCTCCAATCCATGGGTACTGTTCCAGAGTCTATAGAATTTTGGAAGATGACCAGCAATGCATCTACTATTTCTAGGGCCACTTCCTTAAATACCCTAAGATGTAGATTATCAGGCCCTGGGGATTTATCAGCCTTCAATCCCATCAATTTCCCTAACACTATTTCCCACAAATACTGATTTCTTTCAGTTCCTCCCTCTCATTAGACCCTATGTTCCCCGACATCTCTGGGAGGTTATTTGTGTCCTCCTTTGTGAAGACAGAACCAAAGTATGTATTTAATTGGAAAGCCATTTCTTTGTTCCCCATCATAAATTCCCCTGATTCTGACTGCAAGGGACCTACGCTTGACTTCACCAATCTTTTTCTCTTCACATATCTATATAAAAGCTTTTACAGTCAGTTTTTATGTTCCCTGCAAGCTTACTCTCATACTCTATTTTCCCCCTCTTAATTAATCCCTTTGTCCTTCTTTGCTGAATCCTATACTGCTCCCAATCCTCAGGTTTTCTGCTTTTTCTGGCCAATTTATATGTCTTCTCCTTGGATCTTATGCTATCTCTAATTACCTTTGTTGGTACGGTTGAGTCACCTTTTTTGTTTTATTTTTATGCCCAACGGGGATGAACAAATTCTGTAGTTCATTCATGCGATCTTTGAATGTTTGCCATTGCATATCCACCGTCAACCCTTTGAGTGACATTCCCCAATCAATCCTACCCAACTCACGCCTCAAACCATCGTAGTTTCCTTTATTTACATTCAGGACCCTAGTCTCTGAGTCAACTACTTCACTCTCCATCTTAATGAAGAATTCTATCATATTATGATCGCTCTGACCCAAGGGGCCTCGCACAACAAGATTGCTAATTAATCCTTTCTCATTACATAATACCCAGTCTAAGATGGCCTGATCTCTACTTGGTTCCTTGACATATTGGTCCAGGAAACCATCCCGTATACACTCCAGGAATTCCTCCTCCACAGTATTGTTACTAATTTGGTTAGCCCAATCTATATGTAGATTAAAGTCGCCCATGATAACTGCTGTGCTCTTATTGCACGCTTCTCTAATTTCCCTTTTAATGCCATCCCCAACCTCAGCATTACTGTATTTACTGCAAACCGACTGAAGCCTGCAGGAAGAAACAAAGGTAAGTACACTTTTAAAAACACTTTGCACTTACCTCAGATACTCACCTCTACACACTTGCACCCATCACTTACCCTCACACCACACTTATGCACCCCCCAACCCCAGTACTCGCCTCGCTGAGCTGGCGAGTTTTGGAGCCTTTGGGAAGCCCGCACTTGAGGGCAAAAAGGGGATAATCCTATTTTCTGTCTGTTAACTACCTGTTAACAGGCAGTTAATAGGCTTTTGCTATTGTATCGAGTTAATAGGCTTTAATTCCTTCCCGCCTCCAAGGAGACGGGATCCGTGCGCGGACGGCGACCCGCCTCCTGGGAAGATGGCATGGAGGTGGGTTGGGTACCCGCGCCCAAATTCTGCCATTTTCCCGGCAGTCCCGCCTGCCATATCCGCCTCCCCAGGGCTGGCAAAATCGCCCCCATATAGCCTCACTTGGGTGAGGTACTGCGGGCAGCTGCTCGGAGAGGAAGCGGACCTCAGTGAGAGTCAGCGAGAAAACTGGAGCAAATAATGATTAACTAGGGGCAGAATCTCCTCCTCACAATTGCTCCCAGTCAGTGCCCACCCTCCACTGACCCCTCCCAGTCAGTGCCCACCCTCCACTGACCCCTCCCAGCCAGTGCCCACCCTCCACTGACCCCTCCCAGTCAGTGCCCACCCTCCACTGACCCCTCCCAGCCAGTGCCCACCCTCCACTGACCCCTCCCAGTCAGTGTCCACCCTCCACTGACCCCTCCCAGTCAGTGCCCACCCTCCACTGACCCCTCCCAATCAGTGCCCACCCTCCACTGACCCCCCCAGTGAGTGCCCACCCTCCACTGACCCCTCCCAGTCTGTGCCCACCCTCCACTGACCCCTCCCAGTCAGTGCCCACCCTCCACTGACCCCTCCCAGTCAGTGCCCACCCTCCACTGACCCCTCCCAGTCAGTGCCCACCCTCCACTGACCCCTCCCAGTCAGTGCCCACCCTCCACTGACCCCTCCCAGTCAGTGCCCACCCTCCACTGACCCCTCCCAGTCAGTGCCCACCCTCCACTGACCCCTCCCAGTCAGTGCCCACCCTCCACTGACCCCTCCCAGTCAGTGCCCACCCTCCACTGACCCCTTCCCAGTCAGTGTCCACCCTCCACTGACCCCTCCCAGTCAGTGCCCACCCTCCACTGACCCCATCCCAGTCAGTGTCCACCCTCCACTGACCCCTCCCAGTCAGTGTCCACCCTCCACTGACTCCTCCCAGTCAGTGCCCACCCTCCACTGACCCCTCCCAGCCAGTGCCCACCCTCCACTGACCCCCTCCCAGTCAGTGCCCACCCTCCAGTAACTTCTCCCAGCATGGGTTAGAAACAGAGTATAAAGTTCCCTCTACGCTGTCCCGAACACATGCATGACCTCCAACTCCAGAGTAGCACCATCCTTCTGCCCTTTTACTAGAAACCTGTGCGTGTGAGACCCTTACAGGTGGCAGGCTGAGGAGACTCAACCCACCCAAAGGCCAAAGGCAAGCGTTTCTAAAATAAGACCCTATCAACCCACAGAAACAAAAAAACTGCTTGTATTGATATTCTACCACACACAAGAACAGAGTTTAACTGGATCACCAAATACTCACCACACACCAGGACAGAGAGCACCGTCATGCACACTAAGACAGCAAATGGAATTAACCCATTTCGAGCACTGGAATTGGATTCATGACCTAAAAGTGAAACGATTTGTCTTTGATTAAAGCTTGTTGGAGAGCGCAAGACCTTGGCGGTTGATTTAAAGGTGAGCGGGGCCCAGGGGAGCGGCTGATTTAAAGGTGAGCGGGGCCCAGGGGAGCTGATTTAAAGGTGAGCGGGTCAACGGGAGAGGCTGATTTACAGGTGAGCGGGGCCCAGCGGAGCAGCTGATTTAAAGGTGAGCGGGGCCCAGGGGAGCTGATTTAAAGGTGAGCGGGGCCCAGGGGAGCTGATTTAAAGGTGAGCGGGGCCCAGGGGAGCAGCTGATTTAAAGGTGAGCGGGGCCCAGGGGAGCGGCTGATTTAAAGGTGAGCGGGGCCCATGGGAGAGGCTGATTTAAAGGTGAGCGGGGCCCAGGGGAGAGGCTGATTTAAAGGTGAGCGGGGCCCAGGGGAGCTGATTTAAAGGTGAGCGGGGCCCAGGGGAGCGGCTGATTTAAAGGTGAGCGGGGCCCACGGGAGCAGCTGATTTAAAGGTGAGCGGGGCCCAGGGGAGAGGCTGATTTAAAGGTGAGCGGGGCCCAGGGGAGCTGATTTAAAGGTGAGCGGGGCCCAGGGGAGCGGCTGATTTAAAGGTGAGCGGGGCCCACGGGAGCGGCTGATTTAAAGGTGAGCGGGGCCCACGGGAGCGGCTGATTTAAAGGTGAGCGGGGCCCAGGGGAGCAGCTACAACGGACTGGTGAGTGTTAGGAAGTAAAAAGTAATCGAAGTGTGACGTCACCAGAAAGCAGGTAAGTGATTGGTTGGTGAGTATTTCTCTATTTGTCGCTTTTTTCCAAACTTGGCGTCTGAATTTAAGTGTAGATTAAAAGATATACGTGTTCCAAATTTTAAAATTAAAAAAACCATTTAATTAATTGAGATGGGAGACCAGGCAATGTGTTGTTGTTATTGCACGTGGGAGCTGGTGGACACCATTGAGGTCCATTGCGACCACATCTGCAGCAAATGTTGGCTGCTCGAGGAACTTCGGCTCAGAGTTGATGAGCTGGAGTCCGAGCTTCGGACACTGCGACACATTAGAGAGGGGGAACGTTACCTGGACACTATTTTCCAGGAGGCAGTCACACCCACTAGAGTAATTACTTCCAATTTGGCCCATGGTCAGGGACAGGAGGGTGTGACTACAAGCAAGGCAGGTATTGGGATCCAGAAGGTAGTGATGGAGGAGCCTCAGCCCTTGGCCTTGTCCAACAGGTACGAGATTCTTGCTCCCTGTGTGGACGAGGGCAGGGACTACGTGGAGGATGAGCAATCTGACCACAGCACCATGGTACAGGGAGCCATTCAAGTGGGGGGAGTAAAAAGAAATGTTGTAGTGATGGGGGGCAGTATAGTTAGGGGGATAGATACTGTTCTCTGCAGCCGAGAGCGTGAGTCCCGAAGGCTGTGTTGCCTGCCCGGTGCCAGGGTTAAGGACATCTCCTCTGGGTTGGAGAGAAACTTGGAGTGGGAGGGGGAAGATCCAGTTGTCATGGTCCACGTAGGTACCAATGACATAGGTAGGACAAAGAAAGAGGTTTTCTGGATTACTACCTGAGCCACGAGCGAATTTGCATAGGGTAAATAAGATCAGAGAAATGAACGAGTGGCTCAAAGACTGGTGTGGGAGAAATGGGTTTTGATTTGTGGGGCACTGGCACCAGTACTGGGATAAGAGGGTGCTGTTCCGTTTGGATGGGCTTCACTTGAACCATGCTGGGGCTAGAGTCCTGGCGAATCGAATAACTAGGGCTGTAGAGAGGGCTTTAAACTAAATAGTGGGGGGGGGAGGATCCAGGTGAGTGGGAATTTAAAATGTCAATGAGAAATGAGAAAACAATAGAGCAGGTTAGAGATGGGGGAAATAATAACCAGAGTGTGACAGGAAGGGATAGAATGTTTAAAAATAAGAGTGCAACAGAAAATGGGGCCAAAACAAGGAGAAATGGTAAAAAGACAAAGTTAAAAGCTGTATATCTGAATGCACGCAGCATTCGTAACAAGATAGATGAGTTGACGGCACAAATAGATACAAATGGGTATGATCTGATCGCCATTACAGAGACGTGGTTGCAAGGTGACCAGGGCTGGTAACTGAATATTCCAGGGTATCTGACAATTTGGAAATATAGACAGAAAGGAAAGGGAGGTGGGGTGGCTTTGTTGGTAAAGGATGGGATCAGTGCAGTGGTGAGAAGTGATATTAGCTCAGAAGATCAAGATGTAGAATCAGTTTGGGTGGAGATAAAAAATAATAAGGGGAAAAAAGTCTGTGGTGGGCGTAGTCTACAGGCCCCCGAACAGTAGCAATGCTGTTGGACAGAGTATAAATCAACAAATAATGGAGGCCTGTAAAAAAGGTACGGTAATAATCATGGGTGATTTTAATCTCCATATTGATTGGACAAATCAAATTGGCCATGGTAGCCTGGAGGAGGAATTCATAGAGTGCATCCGGGATGGTTTCCAAGAACAGTATGGAACCAACCAGGGAGCAGGCTATCTTGGATCTGGTACTGTGTAATGAGACAAAATTAATAAATGATCTCATAGTAAAGGATCTTCCAGGAAAGAGTGATCATAGCATGGTTGAATTTCAGTTGGAGGGTGAGGAAGTTGTATCTCAAACCAGTGTCCTGATCTTAAACAAAGGCAATTACAGTGGCATGAGGGCAGTACTGGCTAAAGTGGACTGGAAAAATAAGTTAAAAGGTAAGACAGTTAAAATGCAGTGGTGGACATTTAAGGAGATATTTCATAACTCTCAACAAAAATATATTCCAGTGAGAAAGAAAGATTTTAAGAGAAGGGAGCACTATCCGTGGCTAACTAAGGAAGTAAAGGATGGTATCAAATTGAAAACGAAGGCATACAATGTTGCCAAGATTGGTGGGAGACCAGAGGATTAAGACATTTTTAAAAACCAGCAAAGGATGACTAAAAAAATAAGAGAGAGAGAGTAGATGAATTATGAGAGTAAACTGGCAAGAAATATTAAAACAGAAAGTAAGAGCTTCTACAGGTATATAAAAAGGAAGAGAGTAGCTAAAGTAAACGTTGGTCCCTTAGAGGATGAGAATGGAGAATTAATAATGTGGAACGGGGAAATGGCAGAGACTCTGAACAAATATTTTGTATCTGTCTTCACGGTAGAAGACACTAACAACATCCCAATAAAGAGGCCACAGGGAGGGTGGAACTAAAGACAATCTCTATCACTAAGGAAAAAGTACTTGGTAAAATAATGGGACTAAAAGTTGACAAGTCCCATGGACCAGATGGCCTGCATCCCAGGGTCTTAAAAGAAGTGGCTGCAGAGATAGTGGATGCATTGGTTGCAATATACCAAAGTTCCCTGGACTCTGGAGAGGTCCCAGCGGATTGGAAAACCGCAAATGTAACACCCCTATTTAAGAAAGGAGGGAGACAGAAAGCAGGAAACTATAGACCAGTTAGCCTAACAGCTGTCGTTGGGAAAATGCTGGAGTCCTTCATTAAGGAAGCAGTAGCAGGGCATTTGGAAAAACAATGTTGTCAAGCAGAGTCACATGGTTTTATGAAAGGGAAATCATGTTTAACAAATTTGCTGGAGTTCTTTGAGGATGTAACGAGTAGGGTGGATAAGGGTGAGCCAGTGGATGTGGTGTATTTGGATTTCCAGAAGGCATTCGATAAGGTGCCACATAAAAGGATACTGCATAAGATAAGAGCTCACGGAGTTGGGGGTAATATATTAGCTTGGATAGAGAATTGGCTAACTAACAGAAAGCAGAGAGTCGGGATAAATGGGTCATTTTCCGTTTGGCAAACGGTAACTAGTGGGGTGCCACAGGGATCGGTGCTGGGGCCTCAACTATTTACAATCTACATTAATGACTTGGATGAAGGGACTGAGTGCAATGTAGCCAAGTTTGCGGGTGATACAAAGATGGGTGGGAAAGCAAGTTGTGCAGAGGACTCAAAGAACCTGCAAAGGGATATATAGACAGGCTAAGTGAGTGGGCAAACATTTGGCAGATGGAGTATAATGTTGGAAAGTGTGAGGTTATCCACTTTGGCTGGAAAAATAAAAAAGCAAATTATTATTTAGATGGAGAGAGATTACAAAATGCTACAGTTCAGAGGGACCTGGGGGTCCTTGTGCATGAAACACAAAAAGTTAGCATGCAGGTACAGCAAGTAATCAAAAAGGCAAATGGAATGTTGGCCTTATTGCAAGGGGGTTGGAGTATAAAAGCAGGGAAGTCCTGCTACAACTGTACAGGGTATTATCGAGACCACACCTGCGTACAGTTTTGGTCTCCTTATTTAAGGAAGGATATACTTGCATTGGAAACAGTTCAGAGACAATTCACTGGGTTGATTCCTGAGATGAGGGGGTTGACTTATGAGGAAAGGTTGAGCAGGTTGGGCCTATACTCATTGGAATTTAGAAGAATGATAGGTGATCTTATTGAAACATATAAGATACTGAGGGGGCTCAACAAGGTAGATGCACAGAGGATGTTTCCCCTCATGGGGAAATCTAGAACTCGTGGGCACAGTCTCAGAATAAAGGGTCGCCCTTTTAGTACTGAGATGAGGAGGAATTTCTTCTCTCAGAGGGTCGAAAATCTGTGGAATTCTCTGCCCCAGAGAGCCGTGGAGGCTGGGTCATTAAATACATTTAAGGTGGAGATTGCAAATGATACACCCTTGTTCAAAAAAGGGGAGAAGGATAAACCCGGCAATTACAGGCCAATCAGTTTAACGTTGGTGGAGGCGAAGGTTTTGGAAAAAATAATCTGGGAGAAAATTAACAGCCACTTGGATAAGCATGGATAATAAAGGATAACCAGCATGGATTTGTTAAGGGCAAATCATTTTTGATGAGCTAACGGAAAGGGTGGATGAGGGCAGTGCAGTTGATGTTGTGTATATGGACTTTCAAATGGCATTTGATAAAGTAACACATATTAGGCTTGTTAGAAAAATTGAAGCCCATGGGATAAAAGGGGCAGTAGCAGCATGGATACAAAATTGGCTAAGGGATAGAAAACAGAGAGTTGTGGCGAATGGCTGTTTTTCGTCTGGAGGGACGTATACAGTGGCGTTCCCCAAGGTTCAGTACAAGGACCACTGCTGTTTTTGATATACATGAATGACTTGGACTTGGGGGGTACAGAGCACAATTTCAAATTTTGCAGATGACACTAAACGTGGAAATGTTGTGAACAGTGAGGAAGGGTGTGATAGACTTCAAGAAGACAGACAGGCTGGTGGAATGGGCGAACACCTGGCAGATGAAATTCAACGCAGAGAAGTGTGAGGTGATACATTTTGGTAGGAAGAATGAGGAGAGACCATACACACTAACTGGTACAACTTTAAAGTGGGTGCAAGAACAGAGAGAGCTG
Source organism: Squalus acanthias (assembly GCA_030390025.1). Lineage (NCBI taxonomy): Eukaryota > Metazoa > Chordata > Chondrichthyes > Squaliformes > Squalidae > Squalus > Squalus acanthias. The sequence continues at coordinate 364,697 of JASTWF010000110.1, read as the reverse complement.
GGGGTGTTTGTGCACATATCTTTGAAGGTGGCAGGACAGGTTAACAAAGCGGTTAATAAAGCATATGGGATCCTGGGCTTTATAAATAGAGGCAGAGAGTACAAAAGACAGGAAGTTATGCTAAATCTATATAAAACACTAGTTCAGCCCCAGCTGGAGTATTGTGTCCAATTCTGGGCACCACACCTTAGGAAGGACATGACGGTTTTGGAGAGGCTACAGAAGAGATTTACTAGAATGGTTCCAGGGATGAGGGATTACAGTTACGTGGATAGACTAGAGAAGTTGCGGTTGTTCTCCTTGGAGCAGAGAAGGCTAAGAGGGGATTTGATAGAGGTGTTTAAATACTTGAGGGGTTTAGAGAGTAAATAAAGAGAAAGTGTTTCCAATGGCTGAAGGGTTGAGAACCAGAGGCAACAGATTTAAGGTGATTGGCAAAAGAACCAGAGGAGACATGAGGAAAAACTTTTTACGCAACGAGTGGTTAGGATCTGGAATGCACTGCCTGATAGGGTGGTGGATACAGATTCAATAGAAGCCTTCGAAATGGAATTGGATAAATACTTGGAGGAGAAAAATTTGCAGTGATATGGGGAAAGAGTTGGGGAAATAGGACTAACTGGATTGCTCTTCGAAAGAGCCGACACAGACTCGATGGGCCAAATGGCCTCCTTCTGTGCTGTACTATTCTATGATTCTAAGAGCAGGGGAGTTCTACTCAGTGTCCTGGCCAATACTTATGCCTCAACCAACATCAATAAAAAACAGATTATCTGGTCATTTTCTATTGCTGTTTGTGGAACCTTGCTGTGTGCAAATTGGCTGCTGCGTTTACTACATTACAATAGTAACTACATATCAAAGACTGCTTCACTGGCTGTAAAGCCTTCTGGGGCGTCCTGAGGGTATGAAAGGTACTATATAAATGCAGGCTCTAGAGGTACCAGAGGGTGCGCGATGCCAGCCTCAATCAGTTCAGCAGGGGAGAAAAAACTGACAGGATCTCTAATCAATATTCGGCTGATGAAATTGTGGGGCAATCACAACGGCATCATAGTAACTGCCTGGGATTCGAAACACATTGAGGAGCAAAACAGGACACTTCATTACAACAACAACAATTTGTATTTATATAGCGCATTTAACGTAGCAAAACATCCCAAGGAGCTTAACAAGAGCGATATCAAAAAAGCCTTTTTCGACACCGAGCCACAGAAGGAGATATCAGGACAGATGACCAAAAGCTTGGTCAAAGAGGTAGGTTTTAAGGAGCATCTTTAAGGAGGAGAGGTAGAGATACGGAGAGGTTTAGGGAGAGAATTCCAGAGCTTAGGGCCTAGACGGCTGAAGGCACGGCCACCAATGGTGAAGCGACTGAATTCGGGGGATGTGCAAGAGGCCAGAATTGGAAAAGCAGAGATCTCAAAGGCTTGTAGGGCTGGAGGAGGTTAGAGAGATAGGGAGGGGGCAAGGCCATGGAGGGATTTAAAATCAAGGATGAGGATTTTAAATTGTGGCGTTGTCAGATCGGGAGCCAGTGTAGGTCAGCAAGCACAGAGGTCATGGGTGAACGAGACTTGGAGCGAGTTAGGATACAGGCAGCAGAATTTTGGATGAGCACAAGTTTATGAAGGGTGGAAGATTGGAGGCCGGCCAGTAGAGCATTGGAATAGTCAAGTCTAGAGGTAACAAAGGCATGGATGAGGGTTTCAGCAACAGATGAGATGAGACAGGGTCGGAGTCGGGCGATGTTACGGAGGTGGAAGTAGGCAGTCTTGGTGATGGAGCAGATGTGTGGTCAGAAGCTCATCTCAGGGTCAAACACAACAACAAGGTTGCCAAAGGTCTGGATAAAAGAATAATATTATGAGGGGCTCGATAGAGTGGATAGGAAGGACCTATTTCCCTTAGCAGAGAGGTCAATAACCAGGGGGCAGAGATTTAAAGTAATGGGCAGAAGGTTTAGAGGGGAGTTGAGGAGAACTTTTTTCACCCCGAGGGTGGTGGGGGTCTAGAACTCACTGCCTGAAAGGGTGGTAGAGGAAGAGACCCTCATCACATTTAAAACGTACTTGGATATGCACTTGAAGTGCCGTAACCTACAGGGCTATGGACCAAGAGCTGGAAATTGGGATTAGGCTGGATAGCTCTTTTTCGGCCGGCGCGGACGCGATGGGCCGAATGACCTCCTTCTGTGCTGTAAACTTCTATGATTCTGTGAGTGCACCCTAATACAGTAAAAATCCAGCCTAATGCAGTAATGATACACCCTAATACAATTAACAAAAACTAGCAAGAAGACCTCCAGGGACAGACCTGTTTTAAACAAGAGGCGACAAGCCCCAGAACTGGAAAGTAAAATGCAGGTAATCAGCTTTTGCAGTTGGAAGTAGTCGGGAAATAAAGGTAATATCAAAAACCAGTACGTCAGCCCGCCAAAGGGACAGGGCATATGATTTCTTGTTTTGTCCCCATCTTTAAAGAGGGAAGCGAGATTTAGTGAAGTAAGTGGAATTTGAGATACATCGCAAACAATAGATTCCGTGACCCAATCACAACTATCAACCAATCAGCAGCAAGCGCTATGTTTGGCTTGCTAACAAATGAGGGAAATCGTGCTTCAGTGCCTCAGTCATTGAGTTCCATCTAGTGGACCTTCAGCATCATTTCACCCTGAGGCTGTATTCCTCACTGTAATTGGTGGGATCTGCTCCATCAATCAGTTGAGCAGGGGAGGGAAAACTGACAGGATCTCAAATCAATCAATATTCGACTGATGAAATTGTGGGGCAGTGCCAGCAGCATCACAGTAACTACCTGGATTTCAAAACACACTGAGGAGCAAAACAGGACACTTCATCACAGGGATCATATCTTGTGCCACACTGAACATAAACCAAGGTACAGAACCTTGGTCAGACCACAATTACAGTACTAGGCACCGTTCTGGTCTCCATATTATAACAAGCACATAGAGGCACTGCAGAAGGTGCAAAGAAGATTTACAAGAATGATAGTTATAACCTCTCTTATAACCTATCAGGAAAGATTGAATAGGCAGGGGGTCTTTTCTCTAGAGGAGAAAGCTGAGAGATGACCTGATAAAGGTGTTTAAGACTATGAAAGGGTTTGATAGGGTAGACGTAGAGAAGAAGCTTCCCCTTGCGGTGCGACCAAATCTAGGGGCCATAAATATAAGATAGTCACCAATAAGTCCAATAGGGAATTCAGGAGAAACTTCTTTAGCCAGAGAGTGGTTTGAATGTGAAACTTGCTCCCACAGGGAGTGGTTGAGGTGAATAGTATTGATAGCTTTAAGGGGAAGATAGATAAACACAGGAGGGAGAAAGGAATAGAAGGATATGTTGATGGGGTTAGATGAAGAGGAGTGGGAGGCTCGTGTGGAACATAAACACCGGCATTGGGCCGAATGACTTGTTTCTGTGCTGTAGACTCGATGTAATTCTCTGTAACCCTGACAGACTTACCCTTGATGGACAGCTGGTAGGTGTTGTCGGTTCGACTGACTGGGTTTGTCACAGTGCAGGTGTAGGGGCCAGAGTCCGATTTCTGTGCGTTCCTAATGATTAAAGTTGTGTTGTCGTCCGACAGCCAGTAACGCTGGTCGGCTGGGAGCGAGGCCCCTCCTCTGGTCCACAGAATGGAACTGGCTCTCCCTCTCTGCACTGCGCAGCTCAACACAACTGTGTGGTTCTCGAGGCTGAAGTTACTGGAGATGGATGGTATGGAGAGAGGATCTGGAGAAAGACACAGAGAGAGGGTTTTTCACTTAATGAACGAACGCACTAACTTGCATTTATACACCACCTTGCACAACCTCAGGACGTGCCAAAGCACTTTACAGCCAATGAAGCACTTTTGAAGTGTAGTCACTGTTGTAATGTAGGAAACGCGGCTGCCAATTTGTGCACAGCAAGCTCCCACAAACAGCAATGAGATAAAGACCAGAAAATCTGGTTTATGTGTTTGTTGAGAGATAAATATTGAGGGATAAATATTGGCCAGGACACCGGGGAGAACACCCCTGTTCTTTTTCAAGATAGTGCCATGGGATCTTTTACAGTCACCTGAGAGGGCAGATTGGTTTTTCAATGATGTTTGTGTGTTCAATCTTAGGTTTTAATTTAAACTGGATAAAATACATGTAGCGTGAAAATCAACAATGTTCAAAATAACATCTGTACTTGGAGAGGTTTAAGCTAATTAAGGAGAGCCAACACAGATTTGTAAAAGGCAGATAGTGTTTGACTAATCTAATTGAATTTTTTGATGAAGTAACAGGGAGGATTGATGAAGGGAATGCAATGGATGCTGTCTACATGGATTTTAGGAAGGCGTTTGACAAAGTACCACATAGAAGGCTGGTTACCAAAATTGAGGCTCATGGAATAGGTGGGTTAGTGGCAGCTTGGATAATAAAATTAGCTTAAGGACAAAAAAAAACGAGGTGTGGTAAATGGCTGTTTTTCCAGACTGGAGGATGGTAGACAGTGGTGTTCCCCAAGGGTTAGTGCTGGGGCCACTGCTTTTTTTGATATATATATATATATATAAATAAATGACCTGGATATTGGAATACAGAGTAGAATTTCTAAATTTGCCGATGACACCAAACTTGGGGGTGTGGCAAACAGTGATGATGATATCAATCGACTGCAACAGGACATAGAAAGGCTAGCAGAATGGGCAGACAAGTGGCAGATGGAATTTAATAGAGAGAAGTGTGAGGTGAGAAGGAACAGAGAGAGGCAATATACACTTAATGGCACAGTTTTAAAGAGTGTGCAAGGACAGAGGGACCTGAGAGTTAATGTGTATAGGTACCTGAAGGTGGCGGGACATATTGAGAGAGTGGTAAGCAAAGCACATGGAATCTTGAGCTTCATAAATAGAGGTATTGAGTACAAAAGTAGAGAAGATATGCTGAACCTTTATAAAGCGCTGGTTAGGCCACAAATGGAGTATTGCGTCCAGTTCTGGTCACCACACTTTAAGAAGGATGTGAAGGCCCTTGAGAGGGTGCAGAGGAGATTTACCAGAATGGTTCCAGGGATGGGGGATCTTAGCTACAAGGACAGGTTGGAGAAGCTGGGTTTGTTTTCATTAGAGCAAAGGAAGTTGAGGGGTGATTTGATAGAGGTGTACAAGATTATGACGGGTTTGGATAGGCTAGACGGGGAAAGGCTGTTTCCACTAGTTGATGGTACAAGGACTAGGGGACACAGATTTAAGGTTTTGGGCAAGAGATACAGAGGGGAGGTGAGGAAAAACTTTATTACACAGCGAGTGGTGATGACCTGGAACTCGCTGCCGACGGAAGTGGTGGAAGCGGACACACTCAATGTTTTCAAGAGGAGACTGGATAGGCACTTGTGGGAAATAAACTTGCAGGGCTACAGGGATAGAGCGGGAGAATGGGACTGACTGGATTGCTCTACAGAGACCCGGCACGGACTCGATGGGTCGAATGGCCTCCTTCTGTGCCGTTATGACTCTATGACTATCACTGTGTGTAAACTTTAAATCTTTCCTTACATACATCTCCCCCAGCTAACATATTGACAAATATTTATATAATCACACACAAACACAGCTGTTTGTTTACAGTAAAGTCACCTGCACAGCCAGTGAATAGGTAACACAGAAATCAACTGATCTTCACAGTAATAAAATCTTAAAGGGCCAGATTTTCCTTAGCGTTGGGAAGCATGGAGGCCCTGGTCACAAAATCAAGCACAAGATGCTCACAATTTCACACCCAACACTGAAGAGGAAAATCTGCCAACATAACAACAGAAAATGCTGGAAACACTCAGCAGGTCAGGCAGCATCCGTGGAGAGAGAGACACAGAGTCAGTGTTTCGGGTTGATGACCTTTCATCATCGACCCGAAACGTTAACTCTGTTTCTCTCTCCATGATGCTGCCTGACCGGCTGAGTGTTTCCAGCATTTTCTGCTGTTATTTCAGATTTCCAGCATCCGCAGTATTTTGCTATTGCAGGAAAATCTGCCTTCTAGTTTACGAGGTGCTCAGGTCAAGCCTCACTGCAGGACTTCAGCGCATAATCCAGGCCGACACTTGACTGCAGTACTGAGAGAGTGCAGCATTGTCAGAGGTGCTGACCTTTGTACGAGATGCTAAACCAAGGCCCCGTGTGCCCGTTTAGGTGGACGTAAAAGATCCCATAACATTAATAAAAAAAGAAAAGCAGGGAAGTTCACTTCATGTCCTGGCCAATCAACACCATGCAATCTGGATTAACCGGTCATTATCTCATTTGCTGATCGTGGGATCTTGCTGTGCGCACATTGGCTGCCACGTTTCCCTACATTACAACAGTGACTGCACGTTCTGGGAAGCAGGGAGGCTGTAAAAGGTTAATCCCTGCCAGAGGGTTAAACATCACACTCTGCGACATCCCTTTCAAGAATGGGGACAAATAGATTTTTGTTAGGCAAGGGTATTAAGGGTTACAGAACCAAGACAGGTAAGTGGAGTTAAGATACAGATCAGCCCTGATGTAATTGAATGGCAGAACAGGCTGGAGGGGCTGAATGGCCTCCTGCTGTTCCTGTGTTCCTTTGTTCCAAAGTGCCTGGGGGCGGCAGGACTTTAATCCACCGAAGGGTTCAGTAGGTTTTACAATGGGGGGGGGGGGGGGGGGAGGGATAGCTCATCCACACACAATGGGGGGTGGGAGAGCTCAACCACACCCAATGGGGAGTTGGGAGAACTCATCCACACACAATGGGGGGTTGGGAGAGCTCATCCACACACAATGGGGGGTGGGAGAGCTCAAACACACACAATGGGAGGGTGGGAGAGCTCATCCACACACAATGGGGGGGGGGGAGGGGGGGGGGGGGGGGGGAGGGGGGGGAGAGCTCATCCACACACAATGGCGGGGGGGAGAGAGCTCAACCACACACAATGGGAGGGGAGGGAGAGCTCATCCACACACTATCCAGGGAGATGTATTATTTTAATATAAAAAAAAGTGTGGTATTGTTTGGGGGTATTTGTACTGTATTTTGATGGGTGAATGTAATGGTTTTACTATGTAATTGGTATTATTGGTTTGAATAAAAGATTCACACTATCCAGGGGGGGGGGGCATAGGCAGAGCTCATCCACACACAATGGGGGGGTGGACAGGGAGAGCTCATCCACACACAATGGGGGGGTGGAGGGGGAGAGCTCATCCACACACCATGGGAGGGGAGGGAGCGCTCATCCACACACAATGTGAGGGGGGGGGGGTGGTGGAGAGGGAGGGCTCATCCACACACAATGTGGGGGGTGGAGGGCTCATCCACACGTAATTAGCTGCTGAACTTTGGTTTCCCAGTACCCACAACCATTGTTATATGATCATGCGAGTAACTGTTCAGGTGACCATGGCAACTGAAATCTATATCTTGTTCAACACAGAGTGCATCAGAACACTGGGTCACCACTATGCTACTGTCTTTATTTCAGTAACACTTACCAAACACCTCAAGAGTTAGAATGCTGGTCCTCTTACGGTCTAAGTCCACACTCAATTTGTATCTCCCAGTGTCTGCCTCGTGTAAATCTTTTAGTAACAAGGATCCGTCTGATTTGTTAAATTCAACTCGATTCTCATACTGATCAAATATGATCTGATAGATTTTGGTGTATTCCATAATGGGAACAGTCTTGCTGGGATTAGAGAATTCCCAGTTGAAATCGGTGAATCCTTTATCAGTTCCAGGGAATCGAATGGAGGAACCTGTTGCAGCCACCATGCTGCCTTTCACCATCAGTGCTAAAATATAAATGAGTGAATCAGAACAGTTCACGGTATTACAGGAGAGATTTAATCATTACACAAACAGCGACAGCTGTGGTGGATCACTCAACCTCTCCCCATGGCAACCAATGCTGCCAACATTCCGCCCCGCTCACTTTCATTTAAAGTGTGTCAGCGTCTTTATTGGTAAACTTCAGCTTTTCTCCAACTGTTGCCCAATCAGTCAATGTAGACACAGTATAATTAACATTATAATTGTATAACTTAACAGTGTTAGACGGTGACATCCAATAGGAAGAGCGCCACCAGGACCCGCCGCCTTGTGACTGAGGCAAAAAGAAAAATATCTGAAATTAAAATAGGAAACAAATAGAAACTTCCAACATGTAGATCAGCCCCTGAAGGTGAAAGGTGGACTGCACTGGGCTAGAGGCTGGGCTGTAGTGGTGTAGCGTGAGCGTTCTGCGGAATAGAGCCCAGATTCATAAAATCATACATCACAAAGGAGGCCATTCAGCCCATTGTGCCTGTGCTGTCCAATTAGTCCCACTCCCCCGCTCGTTCCCCACAGCCCTGCACATGTTTCCTTTTCTAAGTATACATTCAATTCCTTTAAATCTGTGTCCTCCGGCCACTGGAAACAGTTTCTCCCCAACTACTCGATCAAAACCCCTCACCATTTTGAAGATCTCTATTAAATCTCCCCATATACTCTCCTGCTCCAAACAGAACAATGGAGCAAGCCTTTAGCTCAGCGGTTGCATTCCAGCCTCTGAATCGGACAGGAACAAGGTTCGAGCCCTGCTTCAGTCAGTCGTGGCTACTGGGGCTCTGGCTCAGAATTCAGAAAGCAGCTTCAAGCATAAACACAGGAAGCCAGTCCAAATACAGTATCAAGACTAGATACGATGTTCACAGGAATTGAAACTTCCTCCGGAAGCCTTGGCCTCATTCTGAAACAGAGAAACCTCAGCTGAATAGTTTTGGAAAGGAGTCAGACTGTGTTTTTGATCATTAACCTCACTCTGCCCAAAAACTCCTTCCTGGGAGTCCCCTCACAGCCAATCCTGATCCAAAACTTTCATTCCAGCGACTGGGATCACGAGTTCCAGAGGCCGACATCCTGAGGCCAAAATTCAACTTCGGGCGGAACGTACAGAATGCGCGGTACAACTCGACCGCTGGTTATCCACACCACCCCATTTTCCTTATCACTGAAGTCACGGGGTTAAAATTCATCCCGGGCGGTAGTGGGCGGAATCACATCGGACGCCCGTTATACCACACGCCCGATATTCAGTTCTATCAAAGTGAATGACACTGAATATCAAGCAGGGCCAAGAATGGGCAGCCAATTCCATTTTGAACCGTCTGAGACAATTAAAAAATATATTTGTTCCTGGGTTGTGGGCGTCGCTGGGAAGCCCAGCTTTTGTTGCCCATCCTCAGTTGCCCTCGAGAAGGTGGTGGTGAGCCGCCTTCTTGAACCGCTGCAGTCCGTGTGGTGAAGGTACTCCCACAGTGCTGTTAGGGAGGGAGTTCCAGGATTTTGACCCAGCGACGATGAAGGATTGGCGATATATTTCCAAGTCAGGATTGGCTGAAGACTGCCTTCTGTGATGGTGGGGACCTCAGGAGGAGGCTGAGATGGATCATCCACTCGGCACTTCTGGCTGAAGATCCTTGTCTTTTGCACTCGTGTGCTGAGCTCTGCCATCATTGAGGATGGTGATGTTCATGGAACCTCCTCCTCCCCTTAGTTGTTTAATTGTCCACCACCATTCACAACTGGATGTGACAGGACTGCAGAGCTTTGATCTGTTCTGTTGTTTGTGGGATCGCTTAGCTGCTCTGTCTATAGCATGCTGCTTCTGATTTTTAGCATTCATGTAGTCCTGTGTTGCAGCTTCCCCAGGATGGCATTTTTAGGTACGCCTGGTGCTGCTCCTGGCATGCTCTTCTACACTCCTCATTGAACCTGGCTTGCTGGTAATGGTAGAGTGAGGGATATGCTGGGCCATGAGGTTACAGATTGTGGTGGAATACAATTCTGCTGCTGATGATGACCCACAGCACCTCATGGATGCCCAGTTATGAGCTGCTAGATCTGTTCTGAATCAGCTGAGGGAGGGCGGTAGGTGGTTTCCTTGCCCATGTTTGACCTGAAGCCATAGAGACTTCATGTGGTCCGGAGTCAATGTTGAGGACTCCCAGTGCCATTCCCTCCTGACCCACCACAGGACAGGACATACCCAGGGATGGTGATGGAGGAGTCTGGGACGTTGGCTGAAAGGCATGATTCTGTGAGGCTGTGGGACAGCTCTCCCACTTTTGGCACAAGTCCCCAGATGTTAGTGAGGAGGACTTTGCAGGGTCGACTGGGCCGGGTGTGCCTTTATTATGTCCAAAGCCAGTGCCGAGGTCGATGCCGGGTGGTCCATCCGGTTTTATCCTTATTATTATTATTATTTCTTGTAACAGTTTATTACAACTGAGTGGCTTGCTAGGCCATTTCAGAAGGCACATTATAGGCCAGTCAGGATAAGGTCTCCTTCCCTAAAGGGGATTCGTGAACCAGGTCTAACAATTCAATAGTTTCATGGTCACCATTACTGATACTAGCTTTTTATTCCAGATTCATTTAATTAACTGAATTTAAATTCCCCAGCTGCTGTGGTGGGATTTGAACTCAGGTCTCTAAATCATAAATCCAGGCCTCTGGATTACTACTCCAGTCACATAACCACTAGGCTACCATTACGATAGCAAAATACTGCAGATGCTGGAAATCCGAAATAACAACAGAAAACGCTGGAAAAACTCAGCAGGCCAGGCAGCATCCGTGGAGAGAGAAAGAGAGTTGACGTTTCAGGTCGATGACCTTTCATCAGACTAGGCTACCATTCCCTGTTTCTACCCAATAAGCCTGAAGTTGAATTTCCCCACCACCATTGCGCCCCATCCTCGACAGAGTAAACATCCCAGGCTCCTGTCTGGCACTGGGCGGGTGCAATAGACGTGTGAAGATAGAACAGTCACTGTGGGAACTCTGCAAATACTTCAGGGTGCGGATTCTACAGGTTTTTGTATTGTTCCTTTAGGGGCTTCTGTTCGTTATTTTTGCGCTGCCGTTAAATTTTCATTTTTCTATCACCTGAAACAGCTCCCTTCTGCCCAAACATAGGAAGATTAAATGTAATATTGAAGAATGTCAAAAAAAAAAGAAACAGCTCCCTGCCCCGAATCCCCGTCACCGCCGGTTTAAGGAGAATTATAGAGAGGGTTTTACCTGAAGCTGAAGCGGTGAGAAGGTGCATAAAGAGAAAAGAGAAGACAAAGTTCGTCATCTGGCTGGAGGACTCGCCGCTCGCACGTTGGAATCAGATCACGAAACAAGAGAGGAGGGAGGAGCTGAGAGAGAGTCGCTCCACAGAAAGCTCGGGGCGGGGCGGAGAGAGACGTCTCCATACTGTAGAGATACCCGCCCTTGCTGGTCCTGTGAAAAAGGTCTATGTTTTTAGCTCACTGCCAGACATCATAAGATTCCAACACAGCTACAACTGACCTTGGTTCCCACAGCTAGCTCCACTCTGTGCCTTATCCTTACTGTTGGCTAATATCCAACTTTCACCCACAGCCTCCCTATTCGACTAGTCCTCTTTCTCACCCAGGCTGTCTAGGTTATGACTTACTCACAGGCTTTTAATGTCTAATATAATTCAGGTTATCATTGCATACAGTTGATGATCACGTTTAATTCTTACACATGATTATAAATCCGTTACTGATAATTATAAGACACTAATGATTATAAGATACTAAAACAAATATTCTAAAAACCAACTAAACCATGTTAATCTTACATCCTTGTACTGTGTAGAGGTGACACCAGTGGCAGATCAAGACAATTTTGGAGACAATGGCAAGGCTGTAATTTAAGGCACCCTTTTTTGCAGACTTTTATCCTATTTTCTTTGGTTAACCTTCACCTGCTATTCTCTTAAGCAGATCTATGACTCAAGGTGTGCCTTTACCAGCTCAATATCCCTATAATTAATTAATTATATATTCCACCATCTACAAGACACAAGTCAGGAGTGTGATGGAATACTCTCCACCTGCCTGCATGAGTACAGCTCCAACAACACTCAAGAAGCTCGACACCATCCAGGATGAAGCAGCCCGCTTGTTTGGCACCCCATCCACCACCTTAAACATTCACTCCCTCCACCACCGGCGCACCGTGGCTGCAGTGTGTACCATCTACAAGATGCACTGCAGCAACTCGCCAAGGCTTCTTCGGCAGCACCTCCTAAACCCACGACCTCTTCCACCTAGAAGGACAAGGGCAGCAGGCACATGGGAACACCACCACCTCCAAGTTCCCCTCCCAGTCACACACCATCCTGATTTGGAAGTATATCGCCGATCCTTCATCATTGCTGGGTCAAAATCCTGGAACTCTCTCCCTAACAGCACTGTGGGAGTACCTTCACCACACGGACTGCAGCGGTTGAAGAAGGCGGCTCACTACCACCTTCTCAAGGGCAACTAGGGATGGGCAATAAATGCTGGCCTTGCCAGCGACGCCACATCCCATGAATGAATAAAAATAAAGTATGTTCAGTCTTCCTTTAGCATGATCCCTATCTGCTCCAGTTGAAAGTTCACAAATGTTCAATGTTCAGCAATGGAATTTTCTGACACTTTTGTGTCAAACTTACTCATGAGACTGTTAGAGCATGAGATCATGTTGTTTCTGTATTGGACACAAAGCTGAGACACACCGCTCAGTTGCCTATCAGTGGGAGTTCACTTAGAAGAAGCATTAGTTTAGGTAGATGTGCACTTTAAACACCACCCTGGAAGAAGTGCATAAAAGGGAAGCATCGTGGTGAGAAAAATTAGACACACATCGGCACACGTGTTTCATTTAATCACTATTGTTCTCCCTCTCTTATTGTTCGTCACAGTTTTTGATTTTTACGTAAAATTTTTGCTGGCTCATTGTCACCAGTCACTCCCATAAGCAAGCGATCCAAAATGCATTTCTTTGCACAATATCTACAAACACAAGAGCAGGATCTTAACAGAGAATCCTTACTGAGTACATCGAGTACTTGGCTGTATCACGTGCTACCACTTAATTCCCTTCTCTTTATGGAGGCAAATTGAATAAGCATTATATCAACATGAGGAATAGGCTTAATTATAAAGACATCGAATTACATAGAATTTACGGCACAGAAACAGGCCATTTGGCCCAACAGGTCCATGCCGGTGTTTATGCTCCACACAAGCCTCCGACTACCCTACTTCATCTAACCCTGTCAGCATATCCTTCTATTCCTTTCTCCCTCATGTACTTATCCAGCTTTCCCTGAAATGCATTTTTTACTATTCGCCTCAACTACTCCTCAAACACTGACTTGAGCTGTCAAATGGCTGGGAGATGCAGACGTGCAGCTTGACAGTTATTCTCTGGGCTGAGGTTACTAACTGCTTGTGACAAGTGACCACAATGTAACAGCAATACGTGAGCTAAATAGCTAAGCACGATCTCTGTCTGTGCTAGATCTTGTGCGCTCTGTATGTTTTTCTTATTCAGCATTGCTCAGTTTCACTCCCGCTTCCTGTGGGCAGGAACTGCTTAGTTCTCATGTTTCTTATTTAGGTGTCCTCCAGTAGCACTCTCGCCTCTTAGTCAGAAGGTTGTGGGTTCAAGTCCCACTCCAGAGCACGGAATCTAGACAGACACTCACAGCGCACTACAGAGGTGAGTGCTGCACTCTCAGAGCTGCCATTTTTTGGATGAGATATTAAACCTGCCCTGTCAGGTGGATGAAAAAGATCCCATGGCACTTTTTGAAAGAAGAGCAGGGATTTCTCCTTGGTGTCCTGGACAATACTTACCCCTCAACCAGCATCACTAAAACAGACTATCTGCTCACTTATCTCATTGTTGTTTGTGGGACCTTGCTGTGCGCAAATTGTCTGCCGCTTTTCCTGCATTACAATATGACTACACTTAAAATCTACTTCATTGGCTGTGAAGTGCTTTGGGACATCCTGACATCAATGAGCACAGCAGGATATTCGTCACAACTGAGCCTGAACTTGTCCTCATCCAACCTAATCTCCCTCACTTTCCAATAGTTGGGAGGATGGTGTCATTTGATATCAATCAGGAGCGGCAACCTGAATTTTGTGCCTCCCTATCCCGAGGGGGTCCTGAGGTGAATTGAAGTGCCCTCATCGCGTGCCCCGTCTGAGATTAGCTAGCTCAGTACAGTCCAATGTTTGAACCTGATGAGTTGGGGACGGGGAGGGGCGGTGGCAGGCAGGTCATGTTCTGGATGGCTCAGTACCATGCTGAGCGCCCTTTAAATTCAATTATTATTGCTGATTTACAAGCCTGAATTTTCTCAGGTGTCTTTCCGTTTTTATTTTTAGAATCAAAAATGGGAGAAAATCTGGAAAAAATACTAAAAGAAAACAGTTAATTTCGAGAAAATCAATGAAAGCCCAAATGGTTCACTGATGCCCTTCAGGGAACTAATCCTGCCACCCCTACCCTCTCTGGCCTACATTAAATTCAGTCTCACAATATGTCTTTGACTCGATGTCCTCGTCTAGCAAGCCACCAGTTTGTAAACAATTACAGCAAATTGCATCAAGAACAAAATCTGATGGGAAATGTCCTGTCGCATCAGCGGCATAGACCTAGCAGAGGTTGGGGCAGTGGTATACTGTCAGGTGGAAGTGGATCTGGGAGTCCTCAACATTGACTCCTGACCCATGACGTCTCATGGATTCAGCTCAAACACGGCCTATGAATCCACATACTGGTCACCACCTACTGTCATTGGGGGTGTCTACTGTGGTCAAGGCCTCTTGACACTCATAATCCTCCATGGAGCTGATGAATGACTTCCCTTCCCATCGCGGCACTATTATCCCTGGAGTCATCCAGGGATATAACCTTGATCCCCTTCTCCTCCTCATGTTCATTTTGTCCCTCAGCGACATCTTCCAAAAACAAGGCATCAGATTCCACAAATAAGCTGACAACAACCTATCCATCACTCCATGACCCCTGCCCTGTTTCACTAATGTCCATTAAGGGAAGAAACCTGCCACCCTGCTCTGGCATTTATGTAGCTTCAGTCCCATGCCAACGTGGTTGACTCTTAACTGCCATCTGAAGTGACCCACCAGGCCACTTAGTTGTATCAAACAGCTGAGCACCTTCACCACACGGACTGTTGATTAACACCGATGGCCCTCCCTCAATGATGAATCAATACTCCTCCATGTTGAACACTACTTGGAGGAAGCACTGAGGGTTGTAAGGGCACAGAACGTAGCCTCTTCTATTACTAAGAGTGACTCGCTAGTACCACCATTGACTGAAGTGGTCGAGTCCTGAAGGAGAAAGCTGCCAGATTGGGCTTCTGACAGCTAGTGAGGTATGAAACCTTTGCCCCCTTATCTGCTGTGCCATCTGTTAGAGGATGGGTGTTATTACTTATAAGTTCATAAGTTATTCTTCAAAATAATAGGGTTCAGAAGTATTTATTAACTATCGTGGAAATCAAGCATACAGTGATAACTACACTTGACAATAATTACACAAACACTTACCAGTACACTTATGGAGATAGCTTACGAGTTCACCAGAGATTTCAAACAAGTTACATTTCTTCAGCTCGAGGTACTGTCCCCTTACCGTTGAAATCTGCCGTCATCACCCCCTCCTCAAAAAACCATCCCTTGACCCCGCTGCCCTTGCAAACTACCACCCCATCTCCAACCTCCCTTTCCTCTCCAAAGTCCTTGAATGTGCTGTCGACTCCAAAATCCGTGCCCATCGTTCCCGCAATTCCATGTTTGAATCCCTCCAATCAAGTTTCCGCCCTGCCACAGTACTAAAATGGCCCTTATTAAAGTCACAAATTACACCCTATGTGGTAGTGCCAAACAACATGATGGAGGGTGTCCTCAATGTGAAGATGGGACTTTTTCTCCACAAGGACTGTGCGGTGGTCACTCCTACCAATACTCTTATGGACAGATGGATCTGCAATTGGTGAGGACAAGGTCAAAAAGGGTTTTCACTCATGTTGGTTCTCTCAGCACCAGCCGCAAGCCCAGTCTGGCAGTTATGTCCTACAGGACTCGGCCAGCTTGGTCAGTAGTGGTGCTACTGAGCCACTCTTGGTGATGGACATTGAAGTCCTCCACCAAGAGTATATTTAGTTCCCTTGCTAACCTCAGTGCTTCTTCCAAGTGGTTTTCAGCATAGAGGAGTACTGATTCATCAGCTGAGGGAGGGCGGTAGGTGGTAATCAGCAGGAGGTTACTTGCCCATGTTTAACCTGATGCCATGAGACTTCATGGGGTCCAGAGTCAATGTTGAGGACTTCCAGGGTCACTCCCTCCCGGCTGTACACCACCGCCTGCCACCTCTGGTGGGTCTGTCCTGCTGGTGGGACAGGACATACCCAGGGATGGTGATGGAGGAGTCTGGGACATTGGCTGGAAGGTATGATTCTGTGAGTATGTCTATGTCAAGCTATTATAAAACTGAAAATGCTGGAAATACACAGCAGCTCAGGCATCATTTGTGGAGTGAGAAACAGGTTTAACGTTTCAGGTCGATGACCTTTCGTCAGAATTGGAAAAAGTTAAGAGATGTAACAGATTTTAAGCAAGTGCAGGGGCAGGGAAAGCGGGAAAGGGAGGAAAAACAAAAGGGAAGGTCTGTGATAGGGTGGAAGGCAGGAGAGATTAAAAGACAAAAGGGATGATGGTGCAAGGCAAAAGGAGATGGTAATGGAACCAAAAGATGAGTCTAGAAGAGGTGTAAATGGGAATGGCAGAATCATCAACAGCTGCCATGTGAAAAAATAGGGGCCGAGGTTATGGTCTGAAATTGTTGAACTCGATGTTGAGTCCAGAGGCTGTAAAGTGCCTAATCGAAAGATGAGGTGCTGTTCCTCGAACTTACATTGAGCTTTGTTGGAAATGTGTAAGAGGCCGAGGACGGAGACGTCAGAGTGGGAGCGGAATGGAGAATTTAAGTGACAGGCAACCGGAAGCTCCGGGTCACATTTACGGACTGAATGAAGGTGTTCCGCAAAGCAGTCACCCAATCTGTGTTTGGTCTCCCCATTGTAGAGCAGACCGCATCGTGAGCAGCAAATACGGTATACTAAATTGCAAGAAGTACAAGTAAATCGCTGTTTCACCTGGAAGGAGTGTTTGGGGCCCTGGACAGTGGGAACTGAGGAAGTAAAAGGGCAGGTGTTGCATCTCCTGCGCTTTCACGGGAAGGTGCCATGGGAAGGCGATGGGGTGTTGGGGTCCTCAGTCCTTCAATGATCTCACCAGAAGGGACAAGGTAGTGCACATCATTTTCCTGCCATCATGAATAGAATGCATTAAGCCCAAAGGTTAACATGCCTTTCCATAGTGAACAGTTACACAATTTCACTTAACTACTTTACACCTAATTCTTCTGGAGATTGTGAGGTCATCTACTTTGGATCTGAGAAAGACAAATCTGAATGCTTGAATATCTGAATGAGCTGTGGAGGAGCAAAGTGATTTGGGTGCCAATGTACACAAAACACTACAAACTAGTAAAAAGTAATCAGAAAGGCTACAAGAATGTTGGGCTTTATCTCAAGGAGGCTGGAATACAAAGTGATGCTTCAGTTATATTGTGTCTTAAATTGGATAATACTCAAAAACGGGCGTGGGGATTGCGGTACACAATTAATGCACGCCCATTCAATGTGATGCAGGCAGCACGCTAAATTCGTGCTGCCTGCTGTTTTAAATGATTGCTCTCCACTGTTTATTGGCTGCACGCATCAGCGGGTTGCTCAATATCGCGAGTGGCTAGCGCTACTTAAAGGCAGCCTGCACCTCTTAAAGGGGAGCTGCATTGTGTCTGTAATTAGAGGTTGAAAAGTGAATCTGGGCTATGATACTTTGAGGAATGGCTGAATATATGAGAGAACGAGCATCGCGGTTTTCTGACAATACACTGGTGGTCTTGGTGCAAAACGTGGAGAAAAAGAGAGATGTCCTGTATCCACAGGTGGGCAGCAGGCCCTCCAGACATGTGCTCAATATGCAGTGGGAAGAAATAACAGCGGAGGTCAATGCCAAGAGTGCTGCTCCAAGAACATGGACGCTGTGCAGCAAGAAGTTTAACGATCTGACACGAGTTGTGATAGTGACTGAGTTCATCTTGAAATGGCATATCCTACCAACTGCACCACGAGCCTCATCCACTGCTCAATTCACTTCCCCATCACCCACCTACCAACAATCTCTATCAATCAGTACTCAACCCTTCAATTCATATGGTTTACCTCACCCTCATACACTTAGCACTGTTGCAAGCCTCAGACCCACAACACACAGCTCGCAAACACTGGCAACTATTCAACCATGACAGCCACATCAGACAAACATATTGCCGGAAACTCACTGACACACTTCTCTCTTTCTTGCAGGAGAGGGTGGTGCATAACAGGAGGCAGCAGGAAAGAACTGGTGGAGGACAAGTGCGCCTGAATGTTTTAACACCCATGTTTTAACCCCCACAGTAGCGTAGTGGTAATGTCACTGGGTTAGTAATCCAGAGGTCGAGACTAATAATCTAGAGACGTGAGTTTAAATCCCACCACGGCAGCTGGGGAATTTAAATTCAGTTAATTAAATAAATCTGGAAAAAAAAAGCTAGTATCAGTAATGGTAGCCATGAAACTATTGGATTGTCGTAAAAACCCATCTGGTTCACTAATGTCCTTTAGGGAAGGAAATCTGCTGTCCTTACCTGGTCTGGCCTATATGTGACTCCAGACCCACAGCAATGTGGTTGAATCTTAACTGCCCTCTGAAATGGCCTAGCAAGCCACTCAGTTGTATACAGCTGCTACGAAAAACAATAATGGCCCGTATTTTCCGATTGCAGGCCTGCCGCGGGCGGAGACCTGCAATCTGGAAAAATCTGCACCCTTACCTGAGGGCTCCCGGGATGCACACGCTTCCGTTCCTGGGCCTCACCAAACTTGAAGTGCGCAGGGCCCACGTATCCCAGAGGTGCATGTAGTTCGGATACGTGGGCCATGGGGAGCCAATCACAGAAGGGAATCTCCCTTCATACATTTGACAGGAGACCTGTCAAATATATGAATGGAGATCAATGAAAAACATAGTAAAACTTTAAATACATTTTTTTTTAAACCACATTTTTAAAATGACTTGAAATTACAATAAATTAAGTATTTTAAACAAAAATTTAGTTTTTTGAAAAAAATAATTAAAGCTTTTTACGGGGCTAAAAATGAACTTATCTTTTTTGAAGTATTTTTAAATGATAAATCAGTGAAAAAATAATTTTTTAAAAACTTTTTTCAACTCTTATCCTGGTAAAAGCAGGCCTTACACCTGCTTTTACCAGGCCTAAGAATTGTAAGGGTTTTCTGCGGGCGGAGGGTCTCCAAAAAGCAGAACTATCCACCCGCAGAGGCCCTTCTCCAGTGCAGCCGGAGGATCTGTCAAGAATGGTCTTGACAGATCGGAAATGCCGGTTTTCAGCGCATGCACTGTGCATGCCTGAAACCGGCATTTCCGATGTCCCTACGGGTGGGTACACAGCGCATATCCACCCGTAGGGATCGGAATATCTGGGCCAATAAGAATGGAACCGGATGGACAACTCGACCTCGGCACCGGCTACGGACACGGCAACAGCACACCCAGCACAGTCGACTATGCAAAGTCCTCCTCACAAACATCTGGGGACTTGTGCCAAAATTGGGAGAGCTGTCCCACAGACTAGTCAAGCAACAGCCTGATACTCACAGAATCATACCTTGCAGCCATGTCCCTCTGGCAGGACAGACCCACCAGGGGTGGTGGCACAGTCAGGAAGGAGTGGCTCTGGGAGTCCTCAACATTGACTCCAGACCCAATGAAGTCTCATGGCTTCAGGTCAAGCATGGGCAAGGAAACCACCTGCTGATTACCTCCTACTGCTGATGAATCAGTACTCCTCCATGTTGAACACCACTTGGAGGAATGTACTCTGGGTGGGGGACTTCAATGTAGTACCACTACTGACTGAGCTGGCCAAGTCCTGGAGGACATAACTGCCATTGCGACAGGTGGAGAGAGAACCAACACGAGGGAAAAACCTACTTGACCTCGACCTCACCAATCTACCTGTCGCAGATGCATCTGTCCATGACAGTATTAGCAGCAGTGACCACCGCACAGTCATTGTGGAGACGAAGTCCTGTCTTCACACTGAGGACACCCTCCATTGCGTTGTGTGGCATTACTGCCGTGCTAAATGGGATAGATTCAGAACAGATCTAGTAGCTCAAAACTGGGCATCCATGAGGCGCTGTGGGCCATCAGCAGCAGCAGAATTGTATTCCACCGCAATCTGTAACCTCATGGCCCGGCATATCCCTCACTCTACCATTACCATCAAGCCAGAGGACCAACCCTGGTTCAATAAGGAGTGTAGACGCGCATGCTAGGAGCAGCACCAGGCATACCTAAAAATGAGGTGCCAACCTGGGGAAGCTGCAACACATGACTACATGCGTGCTAAAAAGCAGAAGCAGCATGCTATAGATAGGGCAATGCGGTCCCAAAATCAACGGATCAGATCAAAGCTCTGCAGCTCTGCCACATCCAGTCGTGAATGGTGGTGGACCATTAAACAACTAACAGGAGGAGGAGGCTCCATGAATATCTCCATCCTCAATGATGGTGGAGCCCAGCACGTAAGTGCAAAAGACAAGGCTGAAGTGTTTGAAACCATCTTCAGCCAGAAGTGCCGAGTGGATGATCCATATCGGCCGACTCCTGAGGTTACCACATCACAGAAGCCAGTCTTCAACCAATTCGATTCAGTCCACATGATATCAAGAAACGGCTGAGCACACTGGATACAGCAAAGGCTATGGGCCCCGACAACATCCCGGCTATCGTGCTGAAGACTTGTGCTCTAGAACTAGCGGCGCCTCTAGCCAAGCTGTTCCAGTACAGCTACAACACTGGCATCTATCCAACAATGTGGAAAACTGCCCAGGTATGTCCTGTCCACAAAAAGCAGGACAAATCCAACCCGGCCAATTACCACCCCATCAGTCTACTCTCAATCATCAGCAAAGTGATGGAAGGTGTCATCGACACTGCTACCAAGTGGTACTTACTCACCAATAACCTGCTCACAGATGCACAGTTTGGGTTCCGCCAAGACCACTCGGCTCCCAACCTCATTACAGCCTTGGTCCAAACATGGACAAACATACTGAATTCCAGAGGTGAGGTGAGAATGACAGCCCTTGACATCAAGGCAGCATTTGAACGAGTGTGTCATCAAGGAACCCTTGTAAAACTGAAGTCAATGGGAATCAGGGGTAAAACGCTCCACTGGCTGGTGTCATACCTAGCACAAAGCAAGATGATTGTGGTGGTTGAAGGTCAATCATCACAGCCCCAGGACATCACTGCAGGAGTTTATCAGGGCAGTGTCCTAGTCCCAACCATCTTCAGCTGCTTCATCAATGACCTTCCCTCCAACATAAGGTCAGAAATGGGGATGTTCGTTGATGACTGCACAGTGTTCAGCGCCATTCACTACTCCTCAGATAATGAAGCAGTCCATGTCCGCATGCAACAAGACCTGGACGATGTTCAGGCTTGGGCTGGTAAGTGGCAGGTAACATTCGCGCCACACAAGTTCCAGGCAATGACTATCTCCAATAAGCGAGAGTGTAACCACCGCCCCTTGACATTCAATGGCATTACCATCGCCAAATCCCCCACCATCAACATCCTGGGGGTCACCATTGACCAGAAACTTAACTGGACCAGCCACATAAATACTGTGGAAACAAGAGCAGGTCAGAGGCCAGGTATTCTGCAGCGAGTGTCTCACCTCCTGACTCCCCAAAGCCTTTCCACCATCTACAAGGCACAGGTAAGGAGTGTGATGGAATACTCTCCACTTGCCTGGATGAGTGTAGCTCCAACAAAATCAAGAAGTTCGACACCATCCAGGACAAAGCAGCCCACTTGATTGGCATCCCATCCACCACCTTAAACACTCACTCCCTCCACCAGCGTACCGCGGCTGCAGTGTGTACCATCTACAAGATGCACTGCAGCAACTCGCCAAGGCTTCTTCGGCAGCACCTCCCAAACCCCGACCTCTTCCACGGCCTTGCCAGTGATGCCCACATCCCATATAAACATAAGAACATAAGAACATAAGAAATAGGAGCAGGAGTAGAACAATCGGCCCCTCGAGCCTGCTCCGCCATTCAATGAGATCATGGCTGATCTGATCCAACCTCAACTCCAAAGAACACAAGAAGTAGGAGCAGGACCAGGCCACTCGGCCCCTGGGCCCGCTCCGCCACCCACAGGGCCTTGACCGATCCGAACTCAGCCTCATGTCCAATTTCCTGCCCGCTCCCCGTAACCCCTAATTCCCTTTACTTCTAGGAAACTGTCTATTTCTGTTTTAAATTTATTTAATGAAGTAGCTTCCACAGCTTCCTGGGGTAGCAAATTCCACAGACCCACTACCCTCTGAGATAAAAGTTTCTCCTCATCTCAGTTTTGAAAGAGCAGCCTTTTATTCTAAGATTATGTCCCCTAGTTCTAGTTTCACCCATCATTGGGAACATCCTCACCGCGTCCACCCGATCAAGCCCCTTCACAATCTTATATGTTTCAATAAGATCGCCTCTCATTCTTCTGAACTCCAATGAGTAGGGTCCCAATCTACCCAACCTCTCCTCATATGTCCATCCCCTCATCCCTGGGATTAACCGAGTGAACCTTCTTTGTACTGCCTCGAGAGCAAGTATGTCTTTTCATAAGTATGGACACCAAAACTGTATGCAGTACTGCAGGTGCGGTCTCACCAATACCCTATACAACTGCAGCAATACCTCCCTGTTTTTATATTCTATCCCCCTAGCAATAAAAGCCAACATTCCATTGGCTTTCTTGATCACCTGCTGCACCTGCATACTAACTTTTTGATTTTCTTGCACCAAGACCCCCAGATCCCTTTGTACTGCAGTACTTTTCAGTTTCTCGCCATTAAGATAATAACTTGCTCTCTGATTTTTCCTGCCAAAGTGCATAACCTCACATTTTCCAATATTGTATTGCATCTGCCAAATCTCTGCCCACTCACCCAGCCTGTCTATATCCCCTTGCAGGTTTTTTTATGTCCTCCTCACTCTCTACTTTCCCTCCCATCTTTGTATCATCTGCAAACTTTGATATGTTACACTCGGTCCCCTCCTCCAAATCGTTAATATAGATTGTAAAGAGTTGGGGACCCAGCACCGACCCCTGCGGAACACCACTGGCTATTGGTTGCCAGTCCGTGAATGAACCATTTATCCCAGCTCTCTGCTTCCTGTTAGATAACCAATCCTCCACCCATGCCAGAATATTACCCCCAATCCAGTGATTTTTTATCTTGAGTAATAATCTTTTATGTGGCACCTTGTCGAATGCCTTCTGGAAGTCTAAATACACTACATCCACTGGTTCCCCTTTATCCACCCTGTACGTTATGTCCTCAAAGAACTCGAGCAAATTTGTCAGACATGACTTCCCCTTCATAAAGCCATGCTGACTTTGTCCTATTAAATTATGTTTATCTAAATGTTCCGTTACTGTCTCCTTAATAATAGACTCCAAAATTTTACCCACCACAGATGTTAGGCTAACTGGTCTATAATTTCCAGCCTTCTGCCTACAACCCTTTTTAAATAAGGGTGTTACATTAGCAGTTTTCCAATCTGCCGGGACCTTTGCTGAGTTCAGGGAGTTTTGGAAAATTATTACCAAAGCATCCACAATTCCTACTGCCACTTCCCTCAAGACCCTAGGATGTAAGCCATCAGGTCCAGGGGATTTATCCGCCTTGAGTCCCATTATTTTATTGAGTACCAATTCCTTAGTGATTTTAATCATATTTAGCTCCTCCCCCACTAGAGCCCCCTGTTTGTCCAGTGTTGGGATATTCTTAGTGTCCTCTACCGTAAAGACTGAAACAAAATATTTGTTCAGCATTTTTGCCATCTCCATGTTTCCCACCATTAATTTCCCGGTCTCATCCTCTAAGGGACCTACGTTTGCCTTAACCACCCTTTTTCTTTTTATATAACTATAGAAACTCTTGCTATCTGTTTTTATATTTTTTGCTAATTTATTTTCATAGTCTATTTTCCCTTTCTTAATCAATCCTTTAGTTACTTTTTGTTGTCTTTTGAAGACATCCCAATCTTCTATCCTCCCACTAACTTTGGCTACCTTATATGTCCTTGTTTTTAGTTGGATACTTTCTTTAATTTCTTTACTTAGCCATGGATGGCTGTCATTTCTTTTACACCCTTTTTTCCTCAGTGGAATATATTTATTTTGAAAGTTGTAAAATAACTCCTTGAATGAACACCACTGCTCATGTACCGTCTTACCCTTTAATCTATTTTCCCAGTCCACTTTAATCAATTCTGCTCTCATACCATCATAGTCTCCTTTATTCAAGCTCAGTATGCTTGTTTGAGAACCAACCTTCTCACCCTCTAATTGGATATGGAATTCAACCATGTTATGGACACTCATTCCAAGGGGAAACTTAACTAGGACATTATTAATTAATCCTGACTCATTACACAGCACCAGGTCCAAGGTTGCTTGCCCCCTTGTAGGATCAGTTACATACTGCTCAAGAAATCCATCCCTAAGACACTCAATAAACTCTTCCTCAAGGCTGCCCTGCCCAATTTGATTTGTCCAGTTAATATGATAGTTAAAATCCCCCATAATTATAGCTGTTCCCTTATTACATGCCCCAACTATTTCCTGATTAATACTTCTTCCAACAGAGTTGCAATTATTAGGAGGCCTATATACTACGCCCACCAGTGTTTTTTCCCCTTATTATTCCTTATCTCTACCCAAACTGTTTCATTATCCTGATCTTTTGACCCAATATCATTTCTCTGTATTGCAGTGATTCCTTTCTTTATTAACATAGCCACCTCCCCTCCCCTTCCTTCCTGCCTGTCCTTCCTGATTGTTAAATACCCTGGCATATTTAATTCCCAGACGTTGTCACCCTGCAGCCATGTTTCTGTAATGGCCACAAGATCATACCCATACATAGTTATTTGTGCCGTTAACTCGTCCATTTTGTTACGAATGCTACGTGCATTCAGATAAAGAACTTTCAAATGTGTTTTGCGACACTTACTTCCTGCTTTTTCCTTATATAACACTTTACCTTTTACTCCATACCTTCTGTCCCTTCCTGACATGCTTTCCTCTGTCTCCCTGCTCAGGTTCCCAACCCCCTGCCACATTAGTTTAAATCCTCCCCAACAGCACTAGCAAACACTCCCCCTAGGACAGCGGTCCCAGCCCTGCCCAGGTACAGACCGTCCGGTTTGTACTGGTCCCACCTCCCCCAGAACCGGTTCCAATGTCCCAGGAATTTGAATCCCTCCCCCATGCACCATTCCTCTAGCCATGTATTCATTTGAAATATCCTCCTAATTCTACTCTGAATGGCACGTGGCACTGGTAGCAATCCTGAGATTACTACCTTTGAGGTCCTATTTTTTAATTTACCTCCTAACTCCCTATATTCTGCTTTTAGGACCTCATCCCCTTTTTTACCTATATCGTTGGTGCCTATGTGCACCATGACAGCTGGCTGTTCGCCCTCCCCCTCCAAAATGAATTAAAAAAAGAAAATAAATGGAGGAGACAGTTGTGGCCATCATAGGAAGGGGCATCACTGAGGCTGTGGCCACTAGCAGGGCTGGAGGGATTGATAATGAGAGTATCTGCATATCTAATCCTCCTTCTCTCATTCCACTTCTCCCTCATCCCACAATCTCTTCTGACTCACAAGCTGAAGATGATGTAAGCACGCACTTCTTACTTTCTCCTCTCCCCTCACCATAGAAACATAGAAGATAGGAGCAGGAGTAGGCCATTCGGCCCCTCGAGCCTGCTCCGCCATTCGATGAGATCATGGCTGATCATCCAAACTCAGTACCCTGTACCTGCCTTCTCCCCATATCCCTTGATACCTTTAGATTTAAGAAATATATCTAACTCATTCTTGAATATATTTAATGACTTGGCCTCAACTACCTTCTGTGGTAGAGAATTCCACAGGTTCTCCACTCTCTGGGTGAAGAAATTCATCCTCATTTCTGTCCTAAATGGCTTACCCCTTATCCTTAGACTATGACCCCTGGTTCTGGACTCTCTGAACATCGGGAACATTCTTCCTGCATCTAGTTTGTCCAGACCTGTCAGAATTTTATATGTTTCGATGAGATCCCCTCTCATTCTTCTATAATCCAGCGAGTATAAGCCCAATCGACCCAATCTCTCCTCATATGTCATTCCTGCCATCCCAGGTATCAGCCTTGTGAATCTTCGCTGAACTCCTTCCATGGCAAGAACATCCTTCCTCAGATAAGGCGACCAAAACTGCACACAGTACTCAAGGTGTGGTCTCACAGAATTAGGGAGTATAAGATGGGAACAGAAACTATCAGGGAAAGGCACAAACGAAAAGTGGAGCTTTTTCATGGAGCAATTACTGCGTGTCCTTGATAGGTATGTCCCTGTCAGGCAGGGAGGAAATGGCCGAGTGAGAGAACCATGGTTCACAAAAGAGGTTGAATGTCTAGTCAAGAGGAAAAAGGAAGCATATGTAAGGATGAGAAAACAAGGTTCAGTTGGGTCGATTGAGGGGTACAAGGTAGCAAGGAATGAGCTAAAAAAAGAGCTTAGGAGAGCTAGGAGGGGGCATGAGAAGTCCTTGGCGGGTCGGATCAAGAAAAATCCCAAGGCTTTTTACTCTTATGTGAGAAATAAAAGAATGACCAGGTTGAGGGTAGGGCCGGTCAAGGACAGTAGTGGGAACTTGTGCATGGAGTCAGAAGAGATAGGAGAGGTGATGAATGAATACTTTTCGTCAGTGTTCACCGAGGAGAGGGGCCATGTTCTTGAGGATGAGAGTGTGATAAAGGTGGATAGGCTGGAGGTGGTAGATGTTCTGAGGGAAGATGTTTTAGCAATTTTGAAGAACCTGAGGGTCGATAAGTCCCCTGGGCCAGATGGGATATATCCTAGGATTCTTTGGGAGGCAAGGGAGGAGATTGCAGAGCCTCTGGCTTTGATCTTTGGGTCCTCACTGTCCACGGGGATGGTGCCAGAGGCCTGGAGAGTGGCGAATGTTGTTCCTCTCTTCAAGAAAGGAAATAGGAATGACCCTGGTAATTATAGGCCGGTTAGTCTTACTTCGGTGGTTGGTAAGATAATGGAAAAGGTCCTGAGGGATAGGATTTATGACCATTTGGAAAGGGGCAACTTAATCAGGGATAGTCAACACGGATTCGTGAAGGGTAAGTCTTGCCTAACAAATTTGATTGAATTCTTTGAGGAGGTAACTAAGTGTGTAGATGAAGGTAGAGCAGTTGATGTCGTATACATGGATTTTAGTAAGGCGTTTGATAAGGTTCCCCATGGTCGTCTCATGAAGAAAGTAAGGAGTTGTGGGATAGAGGGAAATTTGGCCGATTGGATAAGTAACTGGCTAACTCATAGAAGGCAGAGGGTGGTGGTGGATGGAACATTTTCGGACTGGAGACCAGTTACCAGCGGTGTGCCACAGGGGTCGGTGCTGGGTCCTCTGCTGTTTGTGATTTTTATCAATGACTTGGAGGAGGGGACTGAAGGGTGGATCAGTAAATTTGCTGATGACACCAAGATTGGTGGAGTAGTGGATGAGGTGGAGGGCAGTTGTAGGCTGCAAAGAGACATTGATAGGATGCAGAGCTGGGCCGAAAAATGGCAGATGGAATTTAACCCTGACAAGTGCGAGGTGATTCATTTTGGTAGGGCAAATTTGAATATGGATTACAGGGTCAACGGCAGGGTTCTGAGGAACGTGGAGGAGCAGAGGGATCTGGGGGTTCATATCCACAGATCTCTGAAGGTTGCCACTCAAGTGGATAGAGCAGTAAAGAAGGCCTATGGTGTGTTAGCGTTTATTAACAGAGGGTTTGAGTTTAAGAACCGTGAGGTTATGCTGCAACTGTACAGGACCTTGGTGAGACCACATTTGGAATATTGTGTGCAGTTCTGGTCACCTCACTATAGGAAGGACGTAGAAGCATTGGAAAGAGTACAAAGGAGATTTACCAGGATGCTGCCTGGTTTGGGGGGGAGGTCTTATGAGGAAAGATTGAGGGAGTTGGGGCTTTTCTCTTTAGAGTGGAGGAGGATGAGAGGCGACTTAATAGAGGTTTATAAGATGATGAGGGGGATAGATAGAGTGGATGTTCAGAGACTAGTTCCTCGGGTAGAGGCAGCTGTTACAAGGGGGCATAACTATAAGGTGCATGGGGGGAGATATAGAAGGGATGTCCGAGGTAGATTCTTTACTCAGAGAGTGGTTGGGGTGTGGAATGGACTGCCTGCTGTGATAGTGGAGTCGGACACTTTAGGAACTTTCAAGCGGTTATTGGATAAGCACATGGAGCACACCAGAGTGATAGGGAGTGTGATAGCTTGATCTTGGTCTCGGACAATGCTCGGCACAACATCGAGGGCCGAAGGGCCTGTACTGTGCTGTACTGTTCTATGTTCTATGTTCTATGTTCACCAAGGCCCTGTACAACTGCAGCAGGACATCCCTGTTCCTATACTCAAACCCTTTCGCTACGAAGGCCAACATACCATTTGCCTTCTTCACCGCCTGCTGCACCTGCATGCTTACTTTCAGCGACTGGTGCACAAGGACACCCAGGTCTCGTTGCACTTCCCCTTCTCCCAATCTATTGCCATTCAG
Source organism: Squalus acanthias (assembly GCA_030390025.1). Classification (NCBI taxonomy): domain Eukaryota; kingdom Metazoa; phylum Chordata; class Chondrichthyes; order Squaliformes; family Squalidae; genus Squalus; species Squalus acanthias. The sequence continues at coordinate 335,959 of JASTWF010000110.1, read as the reverse complement.
ATAATAGTCTGCCTTTCTGTTTTTGACACCAAAGTGGATAACCTCGCATTTATCCACGTTATATTGCATCTGCCATGCTTCTGCCCACTCACCCAACCTGTCCAAATCATCCTGGAGTTTCTCGGTATCCTCCTCGCAGCACACACACCCACCCAGCTTTGTGTCATCTGCAAACTTGGAGATATTACATTTAGTTCCCTTATCTAGATCATTAATGTATATTGTGAATAGCTGGGGTCCAAGGACCGATCCCTGCAGTACCCCACTAGTCACTGCTTGCCACTTGGAAAAAGACCCATTAATTCCTACTCTTTGCTTTCTGTCCGCCAACCAGTTCTCTATCCAAGTCAATACCTTGCCCCCAACCCCATGTGCCTTAACTTTACACACTAATCTCTTATGCGGGACCTTATCGAAAGCCTTTTGAAAGTCCAAATACACCACATCTACTGGTTCTGCCTTATCTATTTTCCCAGTTACATCCTCAAAAAATTCCAGTAGATCAGTCAAGCACGATTTACCTTTTGTAAATCCATGTTGACTTTGTCCGATCCTGTCACTGTTTTTTAAGTGCTCAGCTATTACATCCTTTATAATGGACTCTAGCATTTTCCCCATTACCGATGTCAGGCTTACCGGTCTGTAATTCCCCGCTTTCTCTCTACCACCCTTTTTGAATAGTGGGGTAACATTAGCTACCCTCCAATCCATGGGTACAGTTCCAGATTCCATCGAATGTTGGAAGCTGATCAGCAATGCATCTACTATTTCTAGGGCCACTTCCTTCAGTACCCTAGGATGTAGATTATCAGGCCCTGGGGATTTATCGGCCTTCAATCCCGTCAATTTCCCGAACACCATTTCCCTGCAAATACTGATTTCTTTCAGTTCCTCCCTTTCATCAGACCCTATGTTCTCCAACATCTCTGGGAGGTTATTTGTGTCCTCCTTTGTGAAGAGAGAACCAAAATATGCATTTAATTGGTCTGCCATTTCTTTGTTCCCCATTATAACTTCCCCCGCTTCTGACTGCAAGGGACCTACACTTGATTTCACTAATCTTTTTCTCTTCACATATCTATAAAAGCTCTTACAGTCAGTTTTTATGTTCCCAGTAAGCTTACTTCCATATTCTATTTTCCCCTTCTTAATTAATCCCTTTGTCCTCCTCTGTTGAATCCTAAACTGCTCCCAATCCTCAGGGTTACCGCTTTTTCTGGCCAATTTATATGACCTCTCCTTGAATCTTATGTTATCCCTAATTTCCCTTGTTAGCCACGGTTGAGTCACACTTTTTGTTTTATTCTTATGCCACACTGGGATGAACAAATTCTGTAGTTCATCCATGCAGTCTTTGAATGTTTGCCATTGCCTATCCACCGTCAACCCCTTGAGTGACATTCCCCAATCAATCCTACCCAATTCGCGCCTCATACCATCGTAGTTTCCTTTATTTAAATTCAGGACCCTAGTATCTGATTCAACTACTTCACTCTCCATCCTAATGAAGAATTCTATCATATTATGATCACTCTGACCCAAGGGGCCTCGTACAACAAGATTGCTAATTAATCCTTTCTCGTTACATAATACCCAGTCTAAGATGGCCTGATCTCTGGTTGGTTCCTCGACATATTGTTCCAGAAAACCATCCCGTAAACATTCTAGGAATTCCTCCACCACAACCCAACCCTTGTCGTTTTTCATTTCAGATACCCTAGAAGTGGAACCTTCCCAGTCAGCAGAGGGAGAGGATGATGATGTGAAGATGAAGAGACATAAGAACATAAGAAATAGGAGCCGGAGTAGGCCATTTGGCCCTTCGAGCCTGCTCTGCCATTCAATAAGATCATGGCTGATCTTCTACCTCATCTCCACTTTCCTGCACTATCCCCATATCCCTTGATTCCCTTAATATTCAAAAACCTATCGATCTCTGTCCTGAATATACTCAATGACTGAGCTTCCACAGCCCTCTGGGGTCGAGAATTCCAAAGATTCACCACCCACTGAGTGAAGAAATATCTCCTCATCTCAGTCCTAAATGGCCGACCCCTTAATCTGAGACTGTGACCCCTGGTTCTAGACTCCCCAGCCAGGGGAAACTTCCTCCCTGCATCTACCCTGTCAAACCCAGAGGTTTCAATGAGATCACCTCTCATTCTTCTAAACTCTAGAGAATTTAGGCCTAGTCTACTCAATCTCTCCTCAACTGACAATCCCCCCATCCCAGGAACCAGTCTGGTGAACCTTCATTTCACTCCCTTTATGGCAAGTATATCCTTCCTTAGGTAAGGAGACCAAAACTGTACACAATACTCCAGGTGTGGTCTCAACAGGCCCCTATATAATTGCAGTAAGATGTCTTTACTCTTATACTCAAATCGTCTTGTAATAAAGGCCAACATACCATTTGCTTTCGTAATTGCTTGCTGTACCTGCGTGTTAACTTTCAGTGATTCGTGTACAAGGACACCCAGGTCCCTCTGAACACCAACATTTCCCAATCTTTCAAGATTTAAAAAATACTCTGCTTTTCTATTTTCCTACCAAAGTAGTTAACATTACATTTCTCCACATTAAATTCCATTTGCCATGTTCTTGGCCACTCACTTAGCCTGTCTGTATCACCTTGAACCCTCCTTGCATCCTCCTCACATCTTACATTCCCACCCAGCTCTGTATCATCAGCAAACCTGGATAGATTACATTTGGTCCCCTCATCCAAATAATTGATGTAGATTGTGAATAGTTGAGGCCCAAGCACTGATTCTTGCGGAACCCCACTAGTTACAACCTACCAACCCGAAAATGACCCGTTTATTCCTACTCTCTGTTTTCTGTGCATTAACCAATCCTCAATCCTTGCTAGTATATTACCCCCAATCCCATGTGCCCTAATTTTGTTTAATAACCTCTTGTGTGGCACCTTATCGAATGCATTCTGAAAATCCAAATACACCACATCCACTGGTTCCCCCTTATCTATTCTGCTAGTTACAACCTCAAAAAACACTAACAGATTTGTCAAACACGATTTCCCTTTCATAAATCCGTGTTGACTCTGCCCAATCATATTATTATTTTAAAAGTGCCCTGTTACCACATCCTTAATAATAGATTCTAGCATTTTCCCTACTACTGATGTCAGGCTAACTAATCTGTAGTTCCCCGTTTTCTCTCTCCCTCCTTTCTTAAATAGTGGGGTTACATTTGCTACCTTCCAATCCATGGGAACCATTCCAGAATCTATGGAATTTTGGAAAATGACAAGCAATGCATCCACTATCTCTATAGCCACCTCTTTCAAAACCGTGGGATGTGGGCCATCAGGTCCTAGGGATTTATCGACTTTCATTCCCATTAATTTCTCCTGTACTATTTTTTCACGAATACTAATTTCTTTCAGTTCCTCATTCTCGCTAGAGCCTTGGTTCTTCACTATTTCCGGGAAGTTTTTGCGTCTTCTTCCGTGAAGACAGACACAAAGTATTTGTTTAATTTCTCTGCCATTTCCTTATTCCCTATTATAACTTCTCTTGTCTCAGCCTGTAAGGGACCCATATTTACTTTGGCTAATCTTTTCCTTTTTACATACCTATAGAAGCTTTTACAGTCTGTTTTTATGTCTCTCGCTAGTTTACTCTCATATTCTATTTTCCCTTTCTTCATCAATTTCTTGGTCCTCCTTTGCTAAGTTCTAAAATCCATCAATCCTCAGGCTTACTACTCCTTTTGGCAACATTATAAGCCTCTTCCTTTGATCTAATACTATCTTTAACTTCTCTAGTTAGCCACGGTTGGACCACTTTTCCTGTGGGGTTTTTTGTGCCTGAAGGGAATGTATATTTATTTTAAATTATATATTCATTCTTTAAATGCTAGCCTACCATCATACTTTTTAATGTAGTTTCCCAATCTACCATAGCCAACTCGTCCCTCATACCTACGTAGTTTGCTCTGTTTAGATTTTTAAGACCCTAGTTTCGGATTTAACTAAATCACTTTCAAACATCATATTATGGTCACTCTTCCCTAAAGGCCCCTTTACTACAAGGTCATTAATTAACCCACCTTCACTCAATCTTACACTCGCAGCCACCAGCTCAGAGACTGACACCGCTAGCAGTGTAGAGGCAAGGATAGAAATGGCATCTGCATGTGGTGAGACACAGAGCACAAGTGCACAGGATTCAGTGCAGGGGAAAGGATAGCATTGGTACCAGCTCATCGGAAGGTGAGGTCACACACTAGTTCTGGTGCAGAGGAGTTAGTTGAGGACTTTGATGGGCCAGGCTACAGAAGAAGGCTGATGGGTGTACACAATCAAATGCTTAGTGCATTGGAAAGCCTGCCAGAAAGCCTGCGCTCAATGTCAAGTTGGTGTTGGAGGAGTCCAACACCAACTTGGCACAGGATTTTGCGCAGGGCATGGAGAACATCCTTTCCAACAAGGAACGGGTTGTCACCACCATCAGCACACCTGTGGAACCCGCCATGATGCAGCATCTAATAGCTGATATCACAACTTCCATTGCAGGACAAACAGCTTCCATCAAAGCTCAGACTGCTGCAGTGGAAGTACAATTGCTGCCATCGTGACTCTGGGTACTGCTGTTGTTCAAAGGGGTTTCCAGCTCGTCACAGCAGTCCATCAATCTGTTCTCCAACAGATCACTAGGATTGCTAAGGCTCCACCCCGGGAGAGTGGCAGTGGCTCCATGGAGTATGAACCTGCTGTCCTCTCTCAGGATGACAGCATTCATCCTCCCACCCCTGCCACTCTGCCAGTGCCCTTGCTGTTGCCTGTCAGCCAATCAGGCCAGACTGCTGCAGCCCATGCCAAGATGGTGCAGTCAAAAGCCGGGCTTTCTGGGCCCAGAACTGCTCAAAGTCATCCTCCAAGGTCGTCTACAGTCTCCTCAATTGAAAGTTAGCAGCTTTTCACCACCCATGCTGCAGCCAGTGGGGAAAAAGCCTCATAGGCGCACTAAGGTAGGCAAAGTCACACAGTAGACAGGCACAAAGGGAATGCATAATGGTGATTATTGTAATTTTCTATGCATTATTTAACGAGTGAATTTATAAAGTTGGATTGGAATGTGCATTTTCAGGTGGCTTTTATTTTTGTGTTGTCGGAAAGAGGACAATGTGATGGTCAGTAATGGAGGAAAGATAAGAAGTGTGGAACTGTTGGTGAATGGGGAGTTGTGATTAAGGTTACAGGTATCACTCATTAATTATTTGATCATGTAGAGCCTGGGCAGTAAGGTGCTGTCTACGTTGTAGCCTCCCTCCCCTTCCCTTTCCTGTTCCGCCACTTCCTTCTCCTCCTCTTCTTCTTCGTGCTTCTGTTCCTCAGCTTCTTGCCTGATAGTTGATGGCAAGGCCTGTTCCCTCATAATGGCCTGGTTGTACATTATGCAGCATACGTCCACAAATTTTGATACCCGCTCAGCTGAGTACTGCAGGTCTCCTCCAGAGCGGTACAGGCAGCGGAAGCATTGCTTGAGGGCACCGATGGTCTGCTCTATAATGTTCCTTGTGGCAGCATGGCTCTCATAGTATGCCTGCTGTGCACGTGTGCATGGGTTCCGGACTGGAGTCATGAGCCATGTCATTAGTGGATAACCCTAGTTGCCCAGTTTCTGGCCTTTGACCTTTAACAAGCTGGTTCAAATACAGGTGAAACAGAGGACTACTGCAGAATGAAGAAATCACGCCTGCTGCCAGGATAGCGGGCATTCACCTGCATGATGCGTTGCCTGTGGTCACATACCCGCTGCACATTGAGGGAGTGAAATCTCTTTCAGATCAAGAAAATTGCCAAGTTCACATAAGGTGCACACAAGGCAATGAACATGCAGTCAATGGCATTCTGCACCATGGGGAAGCCTGCAATCCATGCAAAACCTCATGCTCAATCGTCTATTTGTCTCTGGCAAGAGGGAATGAGAGGAAAGTGATTCTCTGTGTATAGAGAGCCTCAGTGACACCCTTATACAGCAGTGCACTGCAAACAGCGCAATATTGCTTATATCCAAACCATCGTCACCACCTTCACCAAAGCATACGAGAGCATGGGCCTTACACTAAACATCTGTAAAACAAAGGTCCTCTACCAACCTGCCCCCGCTACACAGTACTGCCCCCCGATTATCAAAATCCATGACAAGGCCTTGGACAACATGGACCACTTTACATACCTCAGGAGTCTACTGTCAACAAGGGCAGACATCGAAGATGAAGTCCAACACCGCCTTCAGTGTGCCAGTGCAGCCTTCGGTCGCCTGAGGAAGAGAGTGTTTGAAGACCGGGACCTCAAACCCAGCACCAAGGTCATGGTCTACAGAGCAGTAGTGCTGCCCGCCCTCCTGTCTGCCTCAGAGACATGGACCATGTACAGCAGGCACCTCAAAGCACTGGTGAGGTACCACCACCGCTGCCTCCGCAAGATCCTGCAAATCCATTGGCAGGATAGATGCACCAATGTCAGTGTTCTCGCTAAGGCCAACATCCCCAGCATCGAAGCTTTGACCATGCTCGATCAGCTCCGATGGGCGGGTCACATCGTCCGCATGCCCGATACGAGACTCCCAAAACAAGCGCTCTACTCGGAGCTGCAACACGGCAAGAGAGCCCCAGGTGGACAGAGGAAGCACTTCAAGGACACCCTCAAAGCCTCCTTGAAAAAGTGCAACATCCCCACCGACACCTGGGAATCCCTGGCCCAAGACCGCACAAAGTGGAGGAGAAGCATCCGGGAAGACACCGAACACCTCGAGTCTCTTCGCCGGGAGCAAGCGCAAGCCAAGTGCAAGCAGCGCAAGGAGCGCACGTCAACCCAAGCACCCCACCCACCCGCCCCTTCAACCACCATCTGTCCACTTCTGACAGAGACTGTACATCCCGCATTGGACTCATCAGTCACCTGAGAACTCATTTTTAATGTGGAAGCAAGTCATCCTTGGTTCCAAGGGACTGCCTAAGAGAGAGAAGAGATTGCTTATATCTCTAGCAGCAGCCTGGAAGGACCCAGACACATAAACGTTAAGAGCCATGGTCACCTTGACAGCCACATTTTTAGTTCTCAGAGGAAGACCTACCAGGCCACCTATGACCGGACACAAACTATTTCAGCATAAGTTTTTAAATGACCAAAACATAACTTCAGAACCAGCCTGAATTTTGTGCTCATCACAGACCAATGTTTGAACCTGGTGGGGTGGGGGGCGGGCAGGTCGTGTTCTGGATGGCTCAGCACCACACTGGGTAGCCTTTAACATCAGCTTTTATTGCTGATTTGAAAGCCTGAGTTTATTCAGGTGTCTTTCCCGTTTTATTTTTAGCATCAAAATTGGGAGAAAATCTGGGGGGAAAAAAACTCATAAACAAGGGTGAATTTAAAGAAAATCAATGAAAGCCCAAATGGTTCACTGATGCTGTTCAGTGAAATCATCCGGCCACCCCTACCCAGTCTGGCCTACATGTAAATTCAGTCTCACAGTAGCTCTTTGACTTGATGCCCTGATCTAGCAAGCCACCTGTTTGTAAACAATCACTAATGATTGCATTAAGAACAAATCCGACAGAGCTACTGGCAATGACCAAAGCATCATATCACGATAAGACTAAGGCAAATTCAGGCCAGTTAACACTACAAATTTCTCCTTACTAACATCTTAGGGCTGGTGCCCAAGTTGGGAGAGCTGTTTCACAGACTAGCCAGGCAATGGCCAGACATAGTCGTACTCACAGAATCATATCCAGCAGCCAACATCTCAGCCTCTACCATCATCATCATCCTGTGATGTCCTGTCCCAGCAGCAGGAAAGACCCAGCAGAGGTGGGGGCAGTGGTATACAGTCAGGTGGGAGTGGACCTGGGAGTTCTCAACATTGACTCTTGGCCCCATGAGGTCTCAAACTTGGATATACAACTCTTTATTCCCTATCTAATTCATTGCTGTATGTGGTGAAAAGCTGAGGCCCCAGCACAGATCCCTGGAGAACATCACATTTCACATCCAGCCAATCAGAGTACATTCTCTTTATCCCAGCTCTCTGCCTCCTACCTCCCAACCAATTGCCAACCCGTCACAAGGTTACCTCCAATTCCATGCGTTTTCATTTCTGCTGATTTCTTGTGCGGTTCCTTATCAAATGGCATTTGAAAGTCCATATAGGCAACATCCATAGACACCTCCCTATCCACCATGGCAGTGAACTCCTCAATAAATTCAATTAGATTAGTTAGTGTTGACTTCCCCTTTACAAATCCGTACTGGTTCTCATTAATCAGTTTATACTTTTCCAAGTGTTCAGCAATGTTCCCTCTATTTTTTTCGTACACAGTCCCTTTAAGTGGCTGCATGGAACATTCAAATTTTCGTGCATGCATGGTTTCTTCAATGCAACAGTGGTGAGCGGCCTGCGCAGGATCTCCAGACAGCTGCGCGGCCTTGCAGCTTAGCGGAAACAGTGGTGCTCAGCCCTTCTGTCCCTGGTGATAGATTCCTCTAACTTCCACACAACTGATGTTAAACTGACAGGTCTGCAGTTTTCTGGTTTCTACAGCCCTCCTTTCTTAAACAATGCAGTGACATTTGAAAATTTCCAATCCAAAGGGAAATTCCCATATCGAGAGCGCTTTGGAAATTTATAACTAACACATCTGTAATTTCCTCACCTACTTCTTTTATTAATCTACAGTGGAAACCATTCAATCCTGATGATTTGTCTATGTTAAGTGACTATTTTCTGCATGACCAATAATAACTTATATTAAATCCAATAAGTTCCTACCCATGACATTTTTATGTTACCTTGCATTGCTGGTATTTTGTCCTCTTCCTCTACTGTGAAAACAGATACAAAGTATTCAATTAACAAATCTACTATTTCCTTATTGTCCATTATTGTCTTGCCTGCACATCTATCTTGAAGAGGTCCACATTTTCCCTTACCACTCTTTCTCTTAATATATTTATAAAATCTTTTATTATTAGCCTAGATATCCCTTGCAAGCTTTTTCTTATTCCTTTTTATGCCTCTTATTACTTTCTTTGTATTCGTTTGTTGTTTTTTATAACTCCCAGTCTGCTGGATTTCCAGTTTTCCTTGCATTTGTTTAAGCCTTTTCTTTTAGATTGTGTCTGTCTCTCAGCTCCATTGTCGATGGATGCTTAACTGCACAAGTGGAGCTTTTGCCTGTTAGAGTTATGTCCTTGTTTTGTATTATATCAAATACTTCTTTGACTACTTCCCACTGTTGGCCTGTCGGTTTACCCATTAACAATTCAGACCAGTTTACTGTGACCAATTTATTTCTCATAGTTTCAAAGTTTGCCTTACTTAAATTTAAAACTATGTGAACTTGTAAGATAGGAGATGGCTAGTTGTGCGGTGACCAAAGATTTATACAAGTTGTCTCCTTATCTTCACCCAATCATAGTGAATAGGACGCAAAGGGTGCTATGAGACATGAGGTAAGCCTTCACAATAATGCATCCCCACCTGGTATAGGATCACCATTATGTGGAGAGCAAAATAGCTTGCATTTGGGGACATTCAGGAACCACACAGATAGCCGTGGCCAAAGTTTGGCTGGTTATATCTCAATTATGCAGGTGTGAGAGAATTGGGAATCTTTTTATTCATTCAATTCAAGGTATTAATTGGGAATGGTATAGATGCCCAAGGGGACATGGCCAAACAGCTTAAGGAAATAGAGGCGAGAGCTAGGCAAAGAAAAGCAGACTTTTCTATAGTCCTGCACAGGCAGCTGCAGAACTTGTAGCACAAGGTCCTGGGCTACTCCCACATGACCAGAGTCAGTGAGCCAGTTCCAAGCACAGCAGAGGCATGCAAAGCAACAAGTTGCACACCACATGATTTCAGCAATTTGCCTATGTATTATAGCACCTCACTATCTGAACAGGATGTCCTACAGTAGCCACTTTATTCTGACTAAAATACTGAGAGGTCTGAAAAGGTGCATGGAGGTATCTATTGGTCACATCTGCACAGACATACAGAATGGCTTTCCTGCACTGCAGTCTGCTTGGGCACAAGACAATTCCAGGACATCTTTAGCAGAATTCCCAGTGATACTGGTCCTGAGCCCAGTTGGAGACTCTCTTGTGAATGTTTAGACTGCTGCTGTGGAGGCCTTGTCTTGACTATACAAGTGGCTCTTTTGTCTGGCTTAAAAATGCCAGAGTACCAGATGGAGAGAGCCATGCGGACACCTCTTAGCTGCCTCAGGACTGTGTTCACATAGATCAGTATCTGCCAGAAAGTGGGCTCGGTTAAATCTGAGTCAGAAGGTTAGAGATTCAAGCCCCACTCCTCCAGAAATTGAGTCTATAATCTAGGTTGACACTTCAATCAATCAGGACGTAGTGCATTGTCAGAAGTACAGTCTTTCAGATGAGACATTAAATCGAGGCCCAGTCTGCCTGTCCAGGAGGAAGCAAGATATCCCATGGCACTGTTCAAAGAGCATGGAAATCTGCCTGTGTCCTGGCCAACATCCCCTCCTCTCAATCAATACCACCAAAAAACAGAGTGACTGCTCATTCAGCTTATTTATTGCTCATAGGAAGTTGCTGTACACAAATTAACTGCTGCGCTGCCTACATAACAACAGTGACTACACTTCATAAGAGAACTTATTGAATGCGAGGTGCTTTGTGACATCCTGAGCATGTGTAAAGCACTATATAAATGTGGGTTAAACAGCCACAGCAGCGGCAGACATAGTTCAGAGATAGAACAAGGGTTCCTTAAAGGGAGTGGCTCTTGCATGTAGCTGAATGTTTCTTGGATGTGCAATTTTTGACTGCAATGGTGTTTCCACAGCAAAATCTTCTTGGTCAGTGCCTTTGTTCTTCCCAGTCATCTCCAGGCGTGGTTGACGGTGGAATTCCCCAATCATCTCCATTCTGGCCAGGAATAGTGCTGTCACTCTATGCAGCCAAGGTTAGCACCGTTAATATAAGAAAACAAACATTTGTAGCTACAAAAGGAAAAATACTGCAAATACTGGAAATCTGAAATATAAACCGAAAATGCTGGAAATACTAAGCAGGTCAGGCAGCATCTGTGGAGAGAGATACAGAGTTAACGTTTTAGTTCTGTGACCTTTCGTCAGAACTGGAAAATGTTACAGATGTAACAGGTTGTAAGCAAGTACAGGTACAGGGAATTTCCTGTTTATAGATACATAGATACATAGATACATAGAAGATAGGAGCAGGAGTAGGCCATCCGGCCCTTCGAGCCTGCTCCGCCATTTAATGAGATCATGGCTGATCCTTCAATTCAGTATCCCGTCCCCGCCTTCTCTCCGTAACCCTTAACCCCTTTTGCCTGTAGAAATATATCTAATTCCCTCTTAAATATATTTAATGAGCTGGCGTACACTGCCCTCTGTGGCAATGAGTTCCACAGGTTCACCACTCTCTGAGTGAAGAAATTCCCCCTCATTTCTGTCCTAAATGGTTTAGCCCTTATCCTTAAATTATGTCCTCTAGTTCTGTTCTCACCCGCCAAGGGAAACATTCCTTCTGCATCTAATCTGTCTAGACCTGTCAGAATTTTATACACTTCTATGAGGTCCCCTCTCAATCTTCTAAACTCCAGTGTGTACATCCCTAAACTACATAGTCTCTCCTCATAGGTCAATCCCGCCATTCCTGGTATCAGCCTGGTGAATCGCCGCTGCACCCCCTCCATGGCAAGAACATCTTTCCTCAGATGAGGCGACCAAAACTGTACACAGTACTCGAGGTGTGGTCTCACCAGTGCCCTGTACAGCTGCAGCAAGGTATCCCTGTTCCTGTATTCCAACCCTTTTGCTATGAAGGCCAGCATACCGTTTGCCTTCTTGACCGCCTGTTGCACCTGCATGCTCGCCTTCAGTGACTGGTGTACAAGAACACCCAGGTCTCTCTGTACTTCCCCCTCTCCCAATTTATTGCCATTTAAATAATAATTTGCCCTCCCGTTCCTGCACCCAAGGTGGATAACTTCGCACTTGTCCACATTATAGTGCATCTGCCATTTATCCGCCCAATCACCCAGTCTGTCCAAATCGCTCTGGAGCTTCCTGGTCTCCTCCTCTGAGCCCACCCCATTTATAGCTGATCAACTAAGATTTTTCACTGCATTGTTCCTGATGTATGCAGTAGGAGGTTGGAAATTTCCACAACCCTGCTCTTCTTTTCCAACTAAAATTCACAAGCTGAGGAGTGCAGAATGTACCCATATCTGGGCCATCAAAATTAAAATAGTTACAGCTTTTTCAAAGCAGGCAATATTATTTTTGATCATTTCGTTAAGGCAGAGCAAGGGATTGCAAAGGATGAATCTGTTGTACTTCATAAGTTGTGCTGAAATATTTTGACATATTCATTTAAGTTGTGAATTTCCTGTTGGTTCCATGCATTCTGGCCACTTGTGTCGTGTTTCTCAAAAACAAATATTTTATTGCAGCATTTGCTTGTTGTTGGTTGCTGTGCTTCAATTTCTTCCTTTGCTTTTTCACCATTTTTCTCGTCATCAACAATAAAGACCAGGGATGATTTTCCTAAGAATAAATCCATCATCAGAAATATTAGTGGCAGAATTTTCTGAAACTCCATGGCCACCAATGGGTCCTGGCACACAGCTGGCAGCTTATTGGAAAATGGGGGGTACATTGCCCCAATCTGCTGTGCATTGATTTGAAGGAATGGAAAATAGTGTGCGATGCACCCATGATTTTCCAATGAGCTGTATGCGAGACCCACCAGTGCCACGGGACCGTAACAAATTCAGCTCAACATTCATATAACAGCTTGCATTTATATAACGCTTTTAGCAAAACAGGAGGGTAATCCGACAAAAACTGACACCGAGCCAAAGAAGGCGACATTCGGACAGGTGACCAAAGGCTTGGTCAAAGAGACAGGTTTTAAGGAGGGTCTTTAAGTGAGAGGAAGGCGGAGAGGTTAAAGGAGGGAATTCCAGAGCTTAGAGCCAAGTCGGGTGAAGACACGACCGGCCAGAATTGGAGGAGTGCAGAGTTCTCGGAGAGGTTGAAGGATTGCAAGTGTTCAGAATAAGGAATTGTGAGGTTAATACTGAGGTTATTACATTTTTAGAATAAAGTTCTCTGGTTACTACTGCTACACACTCACACTTACCAAATTTCAGTGACATGTACTTTGAAATGTTGTCATATAAAGAATCACGCACGTCTGTAAGGTTCCTTCTTCCACACAGAACCGTGTGGTAGGTGACGTACAGACTCCGGTACCGCCAGTACGGAAAATACTGCGGGAGACGGTGGACACAGTGGCGGTATCTCCAGGACAAGGGGCAACGGTCACTGCACCCCCCGAGAAGACAACACCAGCCGCACAGGTAGCAGATTGGCCAGCAGAGCAAGCGGCAGAGGATCTGAATCCCTCGCCAGGTGTCCCACAAGAAGATCTGAATCCCTCGCCAGATGCCCCACAAGAAGCGCCACAGCAGGTAGGACTGCTCCAACTCAGCCGCTCTGAATGGCGAGTACTGGACCTCCCAATCGCCCCGAACCAGCTGATCGATTATCTGCCGAGGTTTCTCATCGGGACACTGCGAGCGGACAATTAAACGACAGCGACGCGGAAGCAGCGGCATAACTTCGTCCTCAGCGTCGCTTCGCATTCTGCTTCTTCGCAGGCATCTTCGCCCCAGACTCGCTCTCCCCGCCAGCTCCGTCTGGTGGAAAAGCTGCCAGTCTGACATGTGCTTGATCCTCAAGCTCGTTTATATAAAGGGGAGGTTCCCGCGCCGTCGGACGCTGCCTGCTCGTCTGCCCCGCCCGCCAGAGACCTGGAAATATCCGCGACAGAGCAAGAAGAAAACATAATCCACCAAAAATGCTGTTTCACACCTTTCCTAAACTCAGCAATCAATTAAGAGACCAGCATTAGCACCCGTCCACCTTTGAACAATAAGAGTGGAATTGGAGGGATGAACATCATCTCCCCGCTCTCATTGCATTGAGTGATGACAGGACAGGAGGATGAGGTAAAGTTTAAATCCAATAATTACTAGCCTCCTGTTAAATGGAAAACAAAGTGCTTCTATTAGTGGTTGTTTGGAATGCTCGCTCCCTGAAAATGCATTCATTTATAATTTATTTAAAATTCATCTATAATTATAATTTTATATTCACACACAACAAATAAATGGCTTTCTTAGTAACTCCTAAAGAAAAGAGGAGCACCTTCCCTAGTCAGAGTATTTGCCCTGTGGAGAGAGATATGGCTGGGTGTACAGCTGGACCAAGTCCCACCCCAGATTGCACCCAGCCTGCTGTACATCCCAGGACTGCCCTCCCAGGCCCAGGAGTTTGGAGACAAATATTTTTTGTGTATTGGGTACATCACCTGCTTCAGTGCTGCTAACATACTTTGGAAGGTTCTGCAGCCCCAGGCCAAGGGCGGAGGGTGCTGAGTTTCCCAATATGCACATCAACAAGCTGCAAGAGCATTGAAGCAGGAAATCGCAATCCAATCATTTCCAAAAATAGCAGAGCAAAGGATGGTTTCCAGATTTCCAATAAATCGCCCGTTGTGCGCATTTTCCGATCCTCTCTGGCTACAGGTGTGGTGCCAGAGGACTGGAGGACTGCTAACGTGGTACCCTTGTTTTAAAAGGGAGAAAGGGATAGAACAAGTGTAGAATTCACAAATTATCGCGATTTCAAAATAATGAGAAAGAGACATAGAGTTTCGTAAACACAGCTTTATTTCAGCAAAATGCTGTCAGGTTTCAAAACGGACACAAGCAGCCTGTAAAATGGCCGCCACGCCTTGTGGCAGAAGTTTCTAGACTTTCCAGCAGGCAGACAAGATGGCGTTTCAATAAACATTTTCAGCAAGATCGGACAGGACTCAGCATATTGAGATGAGACAAGACGAGATCGTTTTGCATTTTAAACACCCAAACAAGGAATATAAGTGCTGGAATCGGGTTTTCCATGCGCAAATAAGAGCTATTGTACTGGACAATTAAGGGCCCATCCAAAAGACATTGATACGCAAATTCCCCACGGCTCTACGATGAGAGAGCCGTTCGCGGGTACTCACAGCAAGAATTCGGAGGCCCCCAAAACCCCTCCAGGGAGACTCTTAGCCGGTTCCACAAGGGGAGAAATATTAACGGGTACTCAGACAGTTACAAGTATCACCGAAACCCATTAACGACAAGTACCACCCCATACAAGAAGTTTGAGCGCCAAAACATGACAAAAGATGGACATTAAGATTGGGCGGGAGATAAGGAATTACAGTATTATAACTGTAGTGTCCATACGTCCATCTTTCTCTTATTCCTTTGACTCGCTAGAGAACTCTTGACTCTTATTCTCTGATCCGCTGATTTTCCGGGAGTCAACCTCGTGGCTTGCCGCGAAGATCTGTGGAGAGCTGGTCTGCGAAGGCCGGTAAGTGGGCGCACCATCCCGAGAAGTCGATCGACAGTTCCGACGGGCCAGAGCGAAAAACCGCATAGACCTCCTCAGAAGACGAACACGGGACACAACCAACAGAGTACCCTACGTCGTACAGTACTTCCCCGGAGCGGAGAAACTATGCCATGTTCTTCGCAGCCTTCAACATGTCATTGATGACGACGAACACCTTGCTAAGGCCATCCCCACGCCTCCACTACTCGCCTTCAAGCAGCCGCCTAACCTCAAAAGTACCATCGTTCGCAGCAAATTACCCAGCTTTCAGGAGAACAGCAACCACGACACCACACAACCCTGCCACGGCAACCTCTGCAAGACATGCCAGACCATGGACACAGATACCGTCATCACACGTGAGGACACTACCCACCAGGTACATGGTACATACTCATGTGACTCGGCCAACGTTGTCTACCTGATACGTTGCAGTAAAGGATGCCCCAGAGCATGGTACATCGGCGAGACCATGCAGACACTGAGACAACGTATGAACAGACACCGCGCAACAATCGCCAGGCAGGAGGGTTGCCTCCCAGTCGGGGAACACTTCAGCAGTCAAGGGCATTCAGCCTCGGATCTGTGGGTTAGCGTTCTCCAAGGCGGCCTTCAGGATACACGACAACGCAAAATCATCGAGCAGAAACTGATAGCCAAGTTCCGCACTCATGAGGACGGCCTCAATCGGGATATCGGGTTCATGTCACGATACAGAACGTGACTTGACATCGTTGCCGGTCTTTCCAGCTTTTTAAAAAAACAAACACAAGAAACAAACACAAGAAACAAACCCAAATGGAGAGGATATGCAGCCAGCAGGTGTTTTGACACGTTGGACCCCCTGGGACACATCTCATTGTCTTGGCTGTGCTCTTAGTGTGTCTTTGATGTAGGGAAAGATTGAATGCATTTTCTCTGTGTTTATATTCTGTGAATTCTGGTAGATTGTCTCACAGTAACTCTACCTGAGGAAGGGGCGACAGCTCCGAAAGCTTGTAATTTTAAATAAATCTGTTGGACTATAACCTGGTGTTGTGCGACTTCTTAAATATGGGCAGGCATACTTAAATGAGATGGTGTCCTGTTTAGGGATTTTTGACCATCTTTCCACAGAAAGGATTTAGAAAAGGGGTACATTTAAATGTTGGGGTTTAAAGCAAAGTGTATTCACACAAGTTTAAAAAAACACTGCGACAAAAGATAGTTAAAATACTGCCGAAGGTAGATAGGTTGGAAGCACAAGAGGTGCTCTGTGTCACCTGCTGAAACTCGCACACCAACATTTGCAGGCAGTGGTGACCAGCCCTCACTTTGGCAAATGATTAATACTTGAGACAACTCCAACTCTCAAGGTAGGTTGCGACAGAAAGCACTATGGCAGACATTAGTGAGAAGGCCTGACCAACCGTTATGCCGATGGTTCTTCAGAACCACTCCAATCATGAGCATATCATGTGTTACGTGATACTGCATGAAAGCAAGTGTGCCAGGATAAACATCAGCCAACATCATCAGCACCTAGCCTACCATATTTGCAGGCACTGTTGCACTTTCCAGTTCTAATGAAATGTCATCGACCTGAAATGTTGGGGGTAATTTTAACCTAACCCGTCCTTTGGGAAACTGATGAGATCTGATGCACCGCTGGTTTTACACCCTGCCCAATGTTACGCTCCATTGAGGTATAGATACTGCATGAAAGCATAAGTGGCAGGATGAACATCAGCCAACATCATCCGCACCTGGCCTAACGTGCAGAGATGCTGCCTGACCTGCTGAGTGTTTGCAGCATTTTCTGTTTTTATTTCAGCATTTGATTTCCAGCAACTGCAGTGTTTTGCTTTTATATTAAAAGTCTGATTAATTTAGCTTATATAGTTCATATAACTTATCCCCCTGACAGTGTAGTAGTTACATTGGTTGCCTCGTCTTCCTCTGAGATGCGACCATGATAACTTAGGCATGCCAATTCTGTGAGCACATTTTGTATTGATTTTTACCACTGTTTTTTCTTTTCTCCAGTGTGCAGCCTGATTGCTGAAAATTCCAATTTGAGGACACCTTTAATGCACTTTTTAGGGTATTTTTCCTACAGTAATGATGCAAGTGGACTGACCCAAGAAATCTGAGTGCTACTAACACATTATGGGGGTTATTTTGACTTTTGGCAATAGTGCAAAATGGGCAATATCGGATTGACCACTTTTTACACATCTCGCCCGATTTTCGTTCTCATTGACGTAAGTGGAAATGAAAATCGGAAGAGCTGTACAATGGGAGGCTGATCCGATATGACCCATGTTACACTATTGGCCAAAGTTAAAATTACCTACTACCACTCAGGCCAGATTAGCACCAGTTCTTAACCTTCTATAAATGACTTGCATCAGTGGAGAAAAATCAGCCCCTACAAGTTTCAATTACCTGTTTCTGAAGCTGTCAGAAAAGCACCAATTAAGTTTGTTAACTGGGGAGGGTGTTCAACTAAGCAGGTCATGCTGTAGCCAGCCATTTAAGTTCTTTGTAATAAATTGTAATGTGCTTTGATTTTCATGTTTCTCTGCCTGACTCAATTGGTAGGATTCACCTCTTGGGCACCTTATGAGTTTGAGCCTTATACTAATGTTTGAACTTATAACTGAGGCTGAGGGAGAGCGACATTACCAGAGTAGCCTTCTTTCAGATAAGTTGGTAATGTTGGTAACATGATTGGAGTGGCCCTCTTTGCCCATTTCTTAGTTCAGGTGGACATTACAGGCTGTTTTTTCCTCCACCAAACCACCTGAGATCGGGTGATATACTGGCAGAAAATGAACGGAAGTGGGGCAGGGAGGCTTACTGCCTTTTCCCCACTACTGCCACTGAAGCAGTAATCTCCCCCCTTCTCCCCACCCCTCTACCAACGCCCTGTTCCAGAACAGTTGGCTGGTCGTTCTTTGCCGCACATAACTGACGGTGCAGAGGCGAGGCCCACTAACCAGCAAATTTCCCTCCTCGCCTTACTGGCAGAGAAACATGCATCAACGAGTCTGGTAAATTGAGTTGTAGAACTTGAAACAAACCAATTTATTAAATTAGCTCTTATTTGAAATTTCCAAGGGGGGTTGGATTTTGATACCTTTATCCGGTCATTTGAATGGTCACCAGAAGTGGGACAAAATGAATGGGCCAGCCAATTTCACTCAGTGGAAAAGCTGAGTGCTTTCTCGTGTTAATCCTACTGATTGTGTGGGCTATGATATTGTAAATCATACTATGTTCTGAGCTTATGATTTACATCTAAGGTGTAGAGGCAGAAATGTAAGAAATAATCTAGCCAATACTAACAGAGAAATGATTATCCAGCAAATACCAAATGTGGTTGGAAATTGATGACATAATAGACTACGAACGTCTTTGCCATCTAATGTTAAGGAATTGATTTTTGGAAGTAGTTTCAAACAATTTCAGAATCTGGTTAGTTGATCAGGAGTGTAAAACTCTCAAGTAGCTAGGCACATGTGGTGATCATTTTACGATTTTTGTGAGGACAGGTGAGCTATCACATGACTGGGAGAACACATGCCACAGACCACTCAGCAAGCCAGCTGGGTGAGGCTGGAGGGGGGCAGCCAAGCCGAACTCAGGGATCTTAAGGCAATGAGATCAAGGAGTAGAATTTCCACTGTTTATTCGGCAGAAGATCATTGGAAACCTCAGAAATGGTGTCAACGGGTATTTACGCCATTTCTCTCGAGTTTCCGCCGAAGTTATGGCGGATGACCAGAGATCCCCATGGAAATAGCCGGCGCAACTGTTTTAAACGTGGTGATGTGGGCCACAAGCTGAACCACAGCTGGTTTCTCAGAAATCTTTCAATGTAAACCAGGAGGCTACGTGAGCTCACAAGGTATGAGACGGCCAATGATTGATGGTATGCCGTCACCCAGTCAGTGTATGCGATTCATGTAAGGGGATTGTAACACACTGGATGCTCATTCATGATAGTACCTGGCAGCCTATTCAAGGACTGTCACTCGACAAAACCTGCCCACTTTTGTGGAATATTTTGGATAAACATGGGTCATGGAAGTGGAAGTTTATTCATCCATGCCGTTTGAAGTCTTAACAGGGAATGTTATAGGTACTGACGGAGGTATAGACAAGCAGCTCAGCAAAGAGTACATCAAGGCAATGTGGAGTCGGACCAGCCTGATCGGTCCAGTGCAGGCCGCTGCAGAAGTCACTGACTAAGTTCCATGAGGTCTGGGGCTTCCCTTCACTCAATGTGGTCACTCATCCGCTGTACCAAACGGTGTGGTAGGCTGCGGCCTGCACTGCCACGCTTTCCTTGGCTCTGAGTGGAGAAGTTCGGGGATCAGATGGGGTGGGGAGAGAAGAGGGGAGAGGGGAGAGGGGATCTAAGAGGGGAGAGGAGAGGGGATCCAAGGGGGGGGGGGAGAGGAGGGGGGGTAGAGGAGAGGGGATTGAAGGGAGAGGTGAGGGCATCAAAGGGGGAGAGAGAGGGGATTGAAGGGGGGAGAGGTGAGGGCATCCAAGGGGGGGAAGAGGACAGGGGATTGAAGGCAGAGGAGAGGGTTCGGGGAGGGAGAGGAGAGGGTTCGGGGGTGGGGTGAGGAGAGGGTTCAGGGGGGGGGGGGGGAGAGGAGAGGGAGAAGAAAGGAGACCGAGGTGGGGAGAGGAGAGGGGATCGAAGGGAGGGAGAGGTGAGGACATCGAAGGGGGGGAGAGGACAGGGGATCGAAGGGGAAAGGAGAGGTTTCAAGGGGAGAGGAGAGGTTTCGGGGGGAGAGGAGAGGGTTCAAGGGGGAGAGGAGAAGGGATCGAGGTGGGAAGAGGAGAGGGGTCGAAGGGGGTGAGAGAGGGGATCGAAGGGGGAGAGAGAGGGGATCGGAAGGTGAGAGAGAGGGGATCGAAGGGGCGAGATGAGAGGGTTCGGGGGGGAGAGGAGAAGGGATCAAGGTGGGGAGAGGAGAAAGGACCGAAGGGGAGAGAGAGAGGATCGAAGGGAAGAGAGAGGGGATCGAGAGGGGATCGAAGGAGGAGAGAGAGAGGATCGAAGGGAAGAGAGAGGGGACCGAGAGGGGATCGAAGGAGGAGAGGGGATCGAAGGGGCGAGATGAGAGGATTCGGGGGGGGAGAGGAAAGGGTTCGGGGGGGGAGAGGAGAGGATTCGGGGGGGAAAGTAGAAGGGATCAAGGTGGGGAGAGGAGAGGAGATCGAGGTGGGGAGAGAGGGGATCAAGGTAGGGAGAGGAGAGGGGATCGAGGTGGGGAGAGAGGGGCTCGAGGTGGGGAGAGAGGGGGGCTCAAAGGGGAGAGAGAGGGGATTGAAGCGGGAGAGGAGGGGGGATCGAAGTGGGGAATCGAAGGGGGAGAGAGAAGGGATTGAAGGGGGAGAGAGAAGGGATCAAAGGGGGGGGAGAGGAGCGGGTTCGGGGGGAGAGGAGCGGGTTCAGGGGGAGAGGAGAGAGGATCAAAGGGGGGAGAGGTGAGGGCATCGAAGGGGGAGATAGAAGGGATCGAAGGGGGAGAGAGAAGTGATCGAAGGGGGAGAGAAAAGGGATCGAAGGGGGGGAGAGGAGCGGGTTCGGGGGGAGAGGAGAGGGGATCAAAGGGGGGAGAGGTGAGGGCATCGAAGGGGGAGATAGAAGGGATCGAAGGGGGGAGAGGAGAGGAGGGGGGAGAGGAGAGGAGGGGATCGAAGGGGGGAGAGGTGAGGGCATCGAAGGGGGAGAGAGAAGGGATTGAAGGGGGGAGGAGAGGGTTTGGGGGGAGAGGAGAAGATTTTGGGGGGAGAGGAGAGGGGGAGAGAGTGGGTGGAGCAGCATCGGCGAGGAGCGGAGCTTAAAAGGCGGCAGCGGACCAGGTAGGCTTTCACCAAGCCGAGAGCAGGAGAGAGGTAAAAAATAATCGAAGTGTGACGTCACCAGAAAGCAGGTAAGTCATTGGTTGGTGAGTATTTCTCTTTTTTTTTATACAAAACTTCAATTCCATAGTTTATAGTTTCTCGGGTATCTGTGGTGTAGCGGAGACTGCTGGCATAAATTAACTGAAGGGTAAATAATAAATTTTTAATTAATTACATAGACGGTGATGTGTTACTGCTGCAATATGTGGGAGCTGGTGGACACCATTGATGTTCACGGTGAACACATTTGCAGTAAGTGTTGGCTGCTCGAGGAACTCCGGCTCCGTGTTGATGAGCTGGAGACCGAGCTTCAAACACTGAGACACATCAGGGATGGGGAGAGTTACCTGGACTCCGTGTTTCAGGAGGTAGTCACACCAATTAGAGTAACTAATTCAGAAGTAGCCCGTGGTCAGGGACAGGAAGGTGTGACTACGAGTGAGGCAGGTACAGGGATCCAGGAGGTAGTGTTGGAGGAGCCGCAGCCCTTGCTCTTGTCCAACAGGTTCGAGGCTCTTACTCCCTGTGTGGATAGGAGCGGGGACTGCAGGGAGGATGAGCAACCTGGCCACAGCACCGTGGTACGGGGGGCCATTCAAGTGGGGGGAGTAAAAAGAAATGTTGTAGTGGTAGGGGATAGTATCATTAGGGGGATAGATAGGGTTCTTTGCAGCCAAGAGCGAGAGTCCCGAAGGCTGTGTTGCCTGCCCGGTGCCAGGGTTAAGGACATCTCCTCTGGGCTGGAGAGAAACTTGGAGTGGGAGGGGGAGGATCCAGTTGTCGTGGTCCATGTTGGTACCAATGACATAGATAGGACAAGGAAAGAGGTTCTGCTGAGGGAGTTTGAGCAGCTAGGGGCCAAATTAAAAAGCAGAACCTCGAGGGTAATAATCTCTGGATTACTACCTGAGCCACGAGCAAATTTGGCTAGGGTAAATAAAATCAGAGAGTTGAATGCGTGGCTCAAAGACTGGTGTGGGAAAAATGGGTTTTGCTTCTTGGGACACTGGCACCAGTACTGGGACAGGAGAGAGCTGTTCCGTTGGGACGGACTTCACTTGGCCAGTGCTGGGACTAGTGTCCTGGCGAATCGAATAACTAGGGCTGTAGAGAGGGCTTTAAACTAATTAGTGGGGGGGAGGTTTCAAGAGAGCAAAAAATAAAAATGACAACAGAGAGGGTCATAGACATAGGTAGCAGTAGGGGAATCACAAACCAGAGTGTGGCAGGAAGGGACAGAGTGTGTGGAGTAAAAGGTAAAGTGGTAAAAAGTGAAAAAGCAGGAACTAAGTGCCACAAAGCATATTTGAAAGTTCTCTATCTGAATGCACGTAGCATTCGTAACAAAATAGACGAGTTAATGGCACAAATAACTACATATGGGCCGAAAAATGGCAGATGGAATTTAACCCTGATAAGTGCGAGGTGATTCATTTTGGTAGGGCAAATTTGAATAAGGATTACAGGGTCAACGGCAGGGTTCTGAGGAACGTGGAGGAGCAGAGGGATCTGGGGGTTCATATCCACAGATCTCTGAAGGTTGCCACTCAAGTGGATAGAGCAGTAAAGAAGGCCTATGGTGTGTTGGCATTTATTAACAGAGGGTTTGAGTTTAAGAACCGTGAGGTTATGCTGCAACTGTACAGGACCTTGGTGAGACCACATTTGGAATATTGTGTGCAGTTCTGGTCACCTCACTATAGGAAGGACGTGGAAGCATTGGAAAGAGTGCAAAGGAGATTTACCAGGATGCTGCCTGGTTTGGGAGGGAGGTCTTATGAGGAAAGATTGAGGGAGTTGGGGCTTTTCTCTTTAGAGCGGAGGAGGATGAGAGGCGACTTAATAGAGGTTTATAAGATGATGAGGGGGATAGATAGAGTGGATGTTCAGAGACTATTTCCTCGGGTAGAGGCAGCTGTTACAAGGGGGCATAACTATAAGGTGCATGGGGGGAGATATAGAAGGGATGTCCGAGGTAGATTCTTTACTCAGAGAGTGGTTGGGGTGTGGAATGGACTGCCTGCTGTGATAGTGGAGTCGGACACTTTAGGAACTTTCAAGCGGTTATTGGATAAGCACATGAAGCACACCAGAGTGATAGGGAGTGTGATAGCTTGATCTTGGTCTCGGACAATGCTCGGCACAACATCGAGGGCTGAAGGGCCTGTACTGTGCTGTACTGTTCTATGTATTCTATGTATTCTATGTATATTGTGGCCATTACAGAAACATGGCTGCAGGGTGACAATGCCTGGGAATTAAACATACCAGGTTATTTAACGATCAGGAAGGACAGGCAGGAAGGAAGGGGAGGTGGGGTGGCTATGTTAATAAAGGAAGGAATCACTGTAATACAGAGTAATGATATTGGGTCAAAAAATCATGATAATGAAACAGTTTGGGTGGAGATAAGGAATAATAAGGGGAAAAAAACACTAGTGGGCATAGTCTATAGGCCTCCGAACAGTTGCAACTCTGTTGGACGGAGTATCAATCAGGAAATAGTTGAGGCATGTAATAAGGGAACATCTATAATTATGGGGGATTTTAACTATCATATTAATTGGACAAATCAAATGGGGCAGGGCTGCCTTGAGGATGAGTTCATTGAGTGTATTAGGGATGGGTTTCTTGAGCAGTATGTAACTGAACCGACCAGGGGGCAAGCAACCTTAGATCTGGTCCTGTGTAACGAGACAGGATTAATTAAAAATGTCCTAGTAAAGGATCCCCTTGGAATGAGTGACCATAACATGGTTGAATTCCATATTTAATTAGAGGGTGAGAAGGTTGGATCTCAAACAAGCGTGCTAAGCTTGAATAAAGGTGACTATGAAGGTATGCGAGCGGAATTGAGTAGAGTGGATTGGGAAAATAGATTAAAGGGTAAGACGACACATGATCAGTGGTGTACATTCAAGGAGTTATTTTACAACTTCCAAAAAATATATATTCCACTGAAAAGAAAAGGGTGTAAAAGAAAGGACAGTCATCCGTAGCTAAGTAAAGAAATTAAGGATAGTATTCGACTAAAAACAAGGGCATATAAGGTAGCGAAATCTAGTGGGAGGACAGAGGATTGGGAAAACTTTAAAAGGCAGCAAAAAATAACAAAAAGATTGATTAAGAAAGGGAAGATAGATTATGAAAGTAAATTAGCAAAAAATATAAAAACAGATAGTAAGAGTTTTTATAGTTATATAAAAAGAAAAAGGGTGGCTAAAGTAAATGTTGGTCCCTTAGAGGATGAGACCGGGAAATTAATGGTGGGAAATATGGAGATGGCAAAAACACTGAATGAATATTTTGTATCAGTCTTTACAGTAGAGGACACTAAGAATATCCCAACACTGGACAAACAGGGGGCTATAGGGGGAGAGGAGCTAAACACGATCAAAGTCACTAAGGAAGTGGTACTCGGTAAAATAATGGGACTCAAGGCGGATAAATCACCTGGACCTGATGGCTTACATCCTAGAGTCTTGAAGGAAGTGGCGGTAGGGATTGTAGATGCATTGGTAATAATTTTTCAAAACTCCCTGGATTCCGCTAAGGTCCCGGCAGACTGGAAAACTGCTAATGTAACACCCTTATTTAAAAAGGGCAGTAGACAGAAGGCTGGTAACTATAGACCGGTTAGCCTAACATCTGTGGTAGGTAAAATTTTGGAGTCCATTATTAAGGAAACAGTAACAGGACATTTGGATAATCATAATTTAATAGGACAAAGTCAGCATGGTTTTACGAAGGGGAAGTCATGTTTGACAAATTTGCTGGAGTTTTTTGAGGAAGTAACATATAGAGTGGATAAAGGGGAACCAGTGGACGTAGTGTATTTAGACTTCCAAAAGGCATTTGACAAGGTGCCACACAAAAGATTATTGCTTAAGGTAAAAAATCACGGGATTGGGGGTAATATTCTGGCATGGATAGAGGATTGGCTATCTAACAGAAAGCAAAGAGTTGGGATAAATGGTTCATTCTCAGACTGGCAATCAGTAACTAGTGGTGTTCCACAGGGGTCAGTGCTGGGTCCCCAACTCTTTACAATCTATATTAACGATTTGGAGGAAGGGACCAAGTGTAACATATCAAAATTTGCAGATGATACTTAGATGGGAGGGAAAGTAGTGTGTGAGGAGGACATAAAAAACCTGCAAGGGGACATAGACAGGCTAAGTAAGTGGGCAGAGATTTGGCAGATGGAATACAACACTGGAAAGTGTGAGGTGATGCACTTTGGCAGGAAAAATCCTAGAGCAATTTATTATCTTAATGGCAAGAAACTGGAGAGTACTGAAGTGCAAAGGGATCTGGGGGTCCTGGTGCACGAAACTCAAAAGGTTAGTATGCAGTGATTAAGAAGGCCAATGGAATGTTGGCTTTCATTGCTAGGGGGATAGAATATAAAAATAGGGAGGTATTGCTTCAGTTGTACAAGGTATTGGTGAGACCGCACCTGGAATACTGCATACAGTTTTGGTGTCCTTACTTAAGGAAAGACATCCTTGCTCTCGAGGCAGTGCAAAAAAGGTTCACTCGGTTAATCCCGGGGATGAGGGGGTGGTCATATGAGGAGAGGTTGGGTAGATTGGGACTCTACTCATTGGAGTTCAGAAGAATGAGAGACGATCTTATTGAAACATATAAGATTGTGAAGGGGTTGGATCGGGTGGATGCGGGGAGGATGTTCCCGATGACGGGTGAGACTAGAACTAGGGGACATAGTCTTAGAATAAGGGGCTGCTCTTTCAAAACTGAGATGAGGAGGAACTACATCACTCAGAGGGTGGTAGGTCCATGGAATATGCTACCACAAAAAGCTGTAGAAGCTACATCATTACATAAATTTAAAACAGAAATAGACAGTTTCCTAGAAGTAAAGGGCATTAAGGGTTACGGGGCGCGGGCAGGAATTTGGACATGAGTCTAGGTTCGGATCGGTCATGGCCCTGTGGGTAGTGGAGCGGGCCCAGGCACCGTGTAGCCTGATTCTGCTCCTATTTCGTGTGTGCAATTCTGATATATGCAGGAGATGGTTCTGTGATAGTAGATAGTAGATTGGCGGTTAGGATCAGATCAGCCATGATCTTATTGAATGGCGGAGCAGGCTCGAGGGGCCGATTGGCCTATTCCTGCTCCTATTTCTTATGTTCTTATGAGAGGAGAGTGAGAGGGGGTAGGATGGAGGGAGGGGGTAGGATGGAGAAAGATAGAGGGGGAGGGTGGAGAGGAGAAAGGGAGGGGGGAGGATGGAGAGAAGAGAGAGAGAGGGGGAGGATGGAGAGGAAAAAGAGGGAGAAGGATGGAGAGGAGAGAGAGGGAGTAGGATGGAGAGGAGAGAGAGGGAGTAGGATGGAGAGGAGAGAGAGAAAGATGGAGAGGAGAGAGAGGCAGGAGGGTGGAGAGGTGAGGAGAGAGATGGGGAGGATGGAGGAGAGAGGGAGGACGATGGAGAGGGGAGAGAGGAGAGAGGGGAGAGGGTGGAAAGGTGGGTGATAGGGGGGAGGGTGGAAAGGAGAGAGAGAGGGAGGAGGGAGGAGAGAGGGAGTAGGGTGGAGAGGAGAGGGAGGAGTGTGGAGAGGAGAGAGAGAGAGGGAGGGTGGAGAGGAGAGAGAGGGAGAAGGGTGGAGGATGGAGAGGGTTATGGGGGAGAGGAGAGGGAGAGGAGGAGAGGGAGAGGAGAGGGGTGAGAGAGGGGGGAGAGAGGGGGGAGGGGGAAGAGAGGGGTGAGGGGGGAGAGAGGGGGGAGAGAGGCTGGAGAGTGGACAGGAGAGAGAGAGGGAGGAGGATGGAGAGGAGAGAGAGGGGTGAGGGTGGAAAGGAGAGAGAGAGGGGGGAGGGTGGAGAGGAGAGAGAGAGAGAGAGGGGGAGGGTGGAGAGGAGAGAGAGGGGGGAGGGGGGAGAGGAGAGAGAGAGAGGGAGGGTGGAGAGGAGAGAGAGAGAGGGAGGGTGGAGAGGATAGAGAGAGAGGGAGGGTGGAGAGGAGGGAGAGGGGGGGGAGGGTGGAGAGGAGAGAGAGAGAGGGGGGGAGGGTAGACAGGAGAGAGGGAGGGGGAGGTTGGAGAGGAGAGAGGGGGAGGAGAGGAGCAAGAAAGAGAGGGTGCAGAGGAGAGAGAGAGAGGAGGGTGGAGAGAACATAGAGAGGGGGGAGGGTGGATAGAAGAGAGAGAGGGAGGTTGGAGAGGAGAGAGGGAGGGGGAGGGTGGAGAGGAGAGAGAGGGAGGAGGGTGGAGAGGAGAGAGAGGGAGGAGGGTAGACAGGAGAGAGGGAGGGGGAGGTTGGAGAGGAGAGAGACAGGGAGAGGAGAGAGAGAGGGAGAAGAGAGAGAGGGGGAGGAGAGAGAGAGGGAGAAGAGAGAGAGGGGGAGGAGAGAGAGAGGGGGAGGAGAGGAGCGAGAGAGAGAGGGAGGAGGGTACAGAGGAGAGAGGAGGGTGGAGAGAAGATAGAGAGGGGGAGGGTGGAGAGGAGAGAGATAGGGAGGGTGGAGAGGGAGGGTGGAGAGGAGAGAGGGGGGAGAGGAGAAAGAGAGGGAGGGTGGAGAGGAGAGAGAGAGGGAGGGTGGAGAGGAGAGAGGGGGAGAGGAGAGAGAGGGGGAGAGGAGAGAGAGAGGGAGGGTGGAGAGGAGAGAGAGGGGGAGGGTGGAGAGGAGAGAGGGACAGTGGAGAGGAGAGAGAGGGTGGAGAGGAGAGAGAGAGGGATGGTGGAGAGGAGAGAGAGGTTGGAGAGGAGAGAGAGGGTGAAGAGGAGAGAGAGGGGAAGGAGAGGAGAGAGTGGGGGAGGGAGGAGAGGAGAGAGAGGGGCAGGGAGGAGAGGAGAGAGAGGGGCAGGGAGGAGAGGAGACAGGAGGGGGGAGGGAGGAGAGGAGAGAGAGGGGCAGGGGGAGAGGAGAGAGGAGGGGGGAGGAGGAGAGGAGAGAGAGGGCGAGGGAGATGAGGACAGCGAGAGGGAGGGTAGAGAGGAGAGAGAGGGGGAGGGTGGAGAGGAGAGAGAGGGGAAGGAGAGGAGAGAGGGGGAGGGTCGAGAGGAGAGAGAGGGGAAGGAGAGGAGAGAGACAGGGTGAGGGTGGAGAGGAGAGTGAGGGGGGGAGGAGGGTGGAGAGGAGAGAGAAAGGGGGAGGGTGGAGAGGAGAGAGAGGGGAGGGTGGAGAGGAGAGAGAGAGTGGGGAGGGTGGAGAGGAGAGAGAGGGAGAAGGATGGAGAGGAAAGAGAGGGAGGACGGTGAAGAGGTGAGGAGAAAGGGGAGAGGATGGAGAAGGTTTCGGGGGGAGAGGAGAGGGGGGAGAGAGGGGGGAGGGTGGGGAGGAGAGATAGAGATGGAGGGTGGGGAGGAGAGACAGTGAGGGAGGGTGGGGAGGAGAGATAGAGGGGGGAGGGTGGAGAGGAGAGAGAGGGGGGAGGGTGGAGAGGAGATAGAGAGGGGAGGGTGGAGAGTAGAGAGAGGGGGCGGAGGGGAGAGAGGGAGGGTGGAGAGGAGTGAGAGAGGGAGGAGGGTGGAGAGGAGAGAAAGGGGGGAGGGGAGAGGAGAGAGAGAGGGAGGGTGGAGAGGAGAGAAAGGGGGTAGGGGGAGAGGAGAGAGAGGGGGAGGGGGAACATAAGAACATAAGAAGTAGGAGCAGGAGTAGGCCATACGACCCTTCGGGCCTGCTCCGCCATTCAATAGGATCATGGCTGATCCGAACCTAGACTCACGTCCACTTCCCTGCCCGCTCCCCATAACCCTTAATTCCCTTATCAGCTAGGAAACTGTCTATCTCCGTTTTAAATTTATTTAATGTCGCAGCTTCCACAGCTCTCTGAGGTAGCAAATTCCATAGATTTACTACCCTCTGAGTGAAGAAGTTTCTCCTCATCTCAGTTTTGAAACGGCAGCCCCTTATTCTAAGATTATGCCCCCTAGTTCTAGTCTCACCCATCAGTGGAAACATCCTCCCCGCCTCCACCCGATCAAGCCCCCTCACAATCTTATATGTTTCGATAAGATCGCCTCTTATGGTGGAGAGGAGAGAGAGATGGGGCAGGGTGGAGAGCAGAGAGAGAGGAGAGGATAGAGATGGAGGGTGGAGAGGAGAGAGAGGAGGGAGAGGAGAGAGAGAGAGAGGGAGGGTGGAGAGGAGAGGGGGAGGGGGAGAGGAGAGAGAGAGGGGGGAGGGTACAGTTTTGGTTTCCATATTTCAGAAAAGATATACTTGCTCTAGAGGAAGTTCACTTGGTTGATTCCGGAAATGAGGGGGTTGACTTATGAGGAAGGGTTGAGTAGGTTGGGCCTCTACTCATTGGAATACAGAAGAATGAGAGGCGATCTTCTCGGATCAGGGGATGGGGGGGAGAAGGGGGGAGGGGGGAGGGGGGAGAAGGGTGGAGGGGGGAGAAGGGTGGAGGGGGAGAAGGGTGGAGGGGAGGGGGGAGGGGGGGAGAAGGGTGGAGGGGGGAGGGGGGTGGAGGGGGGGAGAGGGGGGGAGGGGGGAGGGGGGAGAAGGGTGGAGGGGGAGGGGGAGAAGGGTGGAGGGGGGAGAAGGGTGGAGGGGAATGGGGGAGAAGGGGGAGGGGGGAGAAGGGGGGAGGGGGAGGGGGGAGAAGTGTGGAGGGGGGAGGGGGGGAGAAGGGTGGAGGGGGGAGAAGGGTGGAGGGGGGGAGAAGGGTGGAGGGGGTGAGAAGGGTGAAGGGGGAGAAGGATGGAGGGGGGAGGGGGAGGGAGAAGGGTGGAGGAGGGAGGGGGAGGGAGAAGGGTGGAGGGAGGAGGGGGAGGGAGAAGGGTGGAGAGGGGAGAAGGGGGAGGGGGGAGGGGGGAGAAGGGTGGAGGGGGGAGGGGGAGAAGGGTGGAGGGGGGAGAAGGGGGGAGAAGGGTGGAGGGGGGAGGGGGAGAAGGGGGAGAAGGGGGGAGGGGGAGAAGGGTGGAGGGGGAGAAGGGTGGAGGGGGAGAAGGGTGGAGGGGGGAGGGGGAGAAGGGTGGAGGGGGAGGGGGAGAAGGGTGGAGGGGGGAGGGGGAGAAGGGTGGAGGGGGGAGGGGGAGAAGGGGGAGGGGGAGAAGGGTGGAGGGGGGAGGGGGAGAAGGGTGGAGGGGGAGAAGGGTGGAGGGGGAGGGGGAGGGAGGAGAAGGGTGGAGGGGGGAGGGGGAGAAGGGTGGAGGGGGGAGGGGGAGAAGGGAGGGGTGGAGTGGGGGGGGAGGGGGGAATGGTGGGAGAGGGAGGGGGAGGGGAGAATGGTGGGAGTGGGAGGGGGAGGGGGATTGGGGAGTGTTGAGAGAGGGTGGAGAGGTGAGAGTTGAGGGGAGGTGAGAGAGGGGGAGGGGAGGTGAGAGAGGGGGAGGGGAGGTGAGAGAAGGGGGAGGTGAGAGAGGGGGGGAGGTGAGAGAGTGGAGGGGAGGTGAGAGAGGGGGAGGGGAGGTGAGAGAGGGGGGAGGGGAGGTGAGAGAGGGGGGAGGTGAGAAAGGGGGGAGGTGAGAGAGGGGGGGAGGTGAGAGAGGGGGGGAGGTGAGAGAGGGGGGGAGGTGAGAGAGAGGGGGAGGTGAGGGGGGGAGGTGAGAGGGGGGGAGGTGAGGGGGGGGGAGGTGAGAGGGGGGGAGGTGAGAAGGGGGGAGGTGAGAGAGGGGGGAGGTGAGAGGGGGGGGAGGTGAGAGAGAGGGGAGGTGAGAGAGGGGGGAGGTGAGAAGGGGGGAGGTGAGAGAGGGGGGAGGTGAGAGGGGGGAGGTGAGAGAGGGGGGAGGTGAGAGAGGGGGGGAGGTGAGAGAGGGGGGGAGGTGAGAGAGGGGGGGAGGTGAGAGAGGGGGGAGGTGAGAGAGGGGGGAGGTTAGAGGGGGGGAGGTGAGGTGGGGGAGGTGGGGGGGGGGAGGTGAGAGAGGGGGGGGAGGTGAGAGGGGGGGGAGGTGAGGGGGGGGGAGGTGTGAGGGGGGAGGTGAGGGGGGGAGGTGAGAGAGGGGGGAGGTGAGAGAGGGGCGGGAGGTGAGGGGGGGAGGTGAGAGAGGGGGGAGGGGAGGTGAGGGAGGGGGGAGGGGAGGTGAGGGAGGGGGGAGGGGAGGTGAAAGAGAGGGGGGAGGTGAGGTGAAAGAGAGGGGGGAGGTGAAAGAGAGGCAGGGTGGAGAGGAGAGATAGGGGGGAGGGGGCGGAAGAAGGACCGCCTCGCATTAGCTTCTGTGTAAACCTCCGGTCCGCCTGGCTCAAGCTTAAAAGTGCGAGATTATGTGAACGACAGCGGACCCTGGAGTCACCGGCAGCAAGAAAACCCGAGCGAGAGCGGAGTGAGTTCGACCGGCCGCCCCGAGTAATGGCTTCGAGCGACAGTCAGGAGCAGCCAACACAGTCCTCCCCTCCCTCCCTCCCTCTCCCTCCACCTCCCCATCTCTCTCTCCCTCCTGCTCCCTGATAAAAGTCCTGTCGCTGACCCCCGAGTCGTTCCCACAGAGAATCCTCAAGGAATTCGACTTGCCACCAGACAGCTACATTCAGCTCTCTTTGGATGACCTTGAGCCTCACAGGGCCCCAAATTGGTGGTTAACTTTCCGTAGACGAGGATCGATCTATTCTCGCCTCTCCGCCGAGAAGTCCGCTACAATTCTGCTCTATCACACCGCGCGGTACGGGAGTCT
The DNA here is from genome assembly GCA_030390025.1 of Squalus acanthias. Taxonomy (NCBI): domain Eukaryota; kingdom Metazoa; phylum Chordata; class Chondrichthyes; order Squaliformes; family Squalidae; genus Squalus; species Squalus acanthias. The sequence goes on along the minus strand of JASTWF010000110.1, from coordinate 303,961 downwards.
CAACCTGACAGATGTACGCGACCCTCTCTACCACAATCTTTTACAGCAGCGTTTCCCAACCTGTGGTCCGCAGACCACTGGTGGTCCACGAGGGTACTGCAGGTGGTCCGTGAAAAAAAATATATAAGTTTGACTCCCGTCAGCCATAGGCTGTTAAAAAAATTTTAAACGGCTGGTGGTCCACAGAAGCAATTTTTAAACGGCTGGTGGTCCGCATGAAGGAAAAGGTTGGGAACCGCTGTTTTACAGAATTTATCAAAACAATTCGGTACGAATCATTTTTCTGCCGCAATGACTTGAATTTCCCGACTGTATAATAAATATTTAGACGGCTTTCATTTGCAGCAGTGCAGTAGCTAGAAATGGAAAGTTGGACGAGCCCTCGAACTAGGGGGGCAATTCTAACCTAACTCCAGTCGGGAAACTGAATGGATAGTAATGAAAACAGAAAATGCTGGAAATGCTCAGCAGGTCAGGCAGCATTTGTGGAGAGTGTTAACGTTTCAGGTCGATAACCTTTGGTCAGAACAAGTTTCCGTGTTTAACTGCACATATGCGGCTGCTGGAAGTTGCTGTCATCCACCTGAAACGTTAACTCTGTTTCTCCACAGATGTTACCTGGCCTGTTGAGTATTTTGCTTTTGTATCAATAGATAGTAATATTCGGTGAGGTGTAAAACTGGTGTTGCACCCGATCTGGTGGTTTTCCAGCCTGGCGAGTCAGGTTAAAAATGTCCCCCATCGGTGGACAGGTAATGATCAAAGGGAAACATCCTCTCAGCCAACGGCAAAAGCACGAGGGGCTGGAGAGAGAGAGAGAGAGGGGGGAAAAGGGGAGGCTGTGATTGGCGGATAGGTGGGGAGGAGCGGGGGAGTGAAGACAGAGGGTGTGTGTGGGGGGGGAGTGAGGACAGAGGGTGTGTGTGGGGGAGAGTGATGACAGAGGGTGTGTGTGGGGGGGAGTGAGGACAGAGGGTGTGTTTTTCGGGGAGAGTGATGACAGAGGGTGTTTGTTGTAAGATGTGCGGAATTACCCCTCGCCCCGTCCAACAGGTTATAGAGTTCGGACTTGAGACTTATGAGAAATTACACCAGACACACGGGTTCTGTCTTTAACCTTTTATTGTTCCTAAAACAGATTCAAAACCCCAACCACTATTCGAGCAGTTCACCAATAATATTCCAAGAAATCATACATACAACCACCCGCCGATGATCGGTCCAGTGTTGATTGTAGGTCCTTGTAAGCGAAAAGACTGGCCAGGCCCCGCCTTCCTCTGACTGCAGCCTAATCCTCGTAGGCGAGATGACTGGCCAAGCCACCTTCTTCTGACTGCAGCTCTGAATTTCTTTAGCCATCGTGTTTTATACAGCTTTCCTTGTCTTTTGCATTAAATCATTCATTCAGAGATAGTGAAGTGTTTCTTTCATGTTGGTCTGAGCTGTTTTGAGCTGTCAAACATTTACAATCACACATCCTGGATGGCTATTATTCAGTTTGTCCTTATCACAGCCCAAAATTGTTCATTCACTCCAAAAGTTTACAAAGGTGACAGAAAACCACTTAATTAGGTTTGAGTTACGTCGTATTCTCCATTTCAAGACTTCAAAAGTTTGTCTTCTCACCTCAGAAATGAGAAGTCGCACAACACCAGGTTATAGTCCAACAGTTTTATTTGAAATCACAAGCTTTCGGAGCTGCTGCCCCTTCGTCAGGTGAAGTGAAGGAATACGAATCGGCAAAGCATATATAGACAGAGAACAATGCATGTGAAGCGTACAATGTCAGACGACTACATTTAATCCTCCTGACTGCCTTTCGTCACACCTCGGCAGAGAAACAATCAGGTCAGCCAGGAAGGCACCACATCAAAAACATAGCAAGATACAACTGAGACAATGAGGTGGGGTCACAGGGGGTCTAATGTGTCAAATGCTGCAGTCTGTATGCAAAACCATAAACTTTAAAATTTTTACTTTTTTTTACTGGAAATCACATCTGTGAACAAGCCAACGACGACTCGAGTCTGGATGACTCTACGTCATGCAGCGTGACATGAACCCATGATCCCGAAAGCTTGTGATTTCAAATAAAACTGTTGGACTATAACCTGGTGTTGTGCGACTTCTCACTTTTGTCCACCCCAGTCCAACACCGGCAACTCAGAAAGGTCACCGGAAACACCATGTCTACAATCTAAGAGGGTTTCTTTATCTCTGTTGACTATCGTTACCCCCTGCAGTCACAACCATGTTTCCTGCCTTATCAGTGAAAGACTGCTTGTTACATTTACCAACCTTATTTCACTTTGTAAAACCTTTTTGCCTGGCAAAGCATTTCAAGAAATATTAAAATTAAGGGTCTGTATATACTTTCTACAGTTCCCCCTCAAGTAACTGTCACCAGAATTATTTTGAGTAACAGTTACTTACACGAAAACATCCTGTTTTTTCTGCAGTAACCTGACTATTTCTTGTTGCTTGCGTCATCTCTTGACACGACACATTAGCGTTAACAGGCATAACACAATTATCAACTGAATGATGACTAGAACGTGGGAAATAATCCTTATCCAAGGATGAACCTCGATATTCAGGCCGATATTCCTTCAAGGCGAATTGTCCCCGACTTTAAGTGTTTCCGTCCTCATTTCATGATTCTTCTGGGTCAAAACGTAATAATGTATTTGAGACTGATTAATACGCTTCATGAACCCTATCCGGTACTCGGGCAGGGTGGTATGCTGTATCCAAATCTAGCAACATATTGGTGCAACCACTCTTTCAACTCATCTTTTCTATTAATAGTCAGTTGGTCGTGTGATTATACATTTAATAACACACGCGCTCCAATCCGTACAGGTCGGACCAGAGTAAAACAAAATGTTCCCATCGCAATAGGACAGTACAGATTACCGTACTGGTATTCCCGGTGCATGGTGCTTCAGCCAGTTGCAGTACTATTTCACTGGGTATACCTGCACTGATTTTCTGACCCGACACATAGGGCCAGAAATTCGTGTCTCCACGGGTGAGTACGCGCTGTGTACTCACCCGTAGACCCAACGAAAGTGTTGGTTTCACGCATGCACTGCGCATGCACTGGAAACCGGAACTTCCGTTCCCCTGAAGGAAGGGGTTCAGAGGTAGAACGCGTGCACGGGAGAGGCAGCGTGCACGCAGCAAACTTCGGGTTTTTTTCAGGTTTCTCCGTGAGGGTAAGTACGGAGAAGCTGCACATTTAAAAAGGAGGCGCAAGGCCTGTTTTTAACAAGGTAAGTGGTTAATTAAGTACAATTTAAACATTTTTTCAAAAGGTTTGTCTTTTTTTACATACTTTAAAGAAAGGTAAGTTTATTTTTAGCACCGTTAAAAAGTGTAATTAATTTTTTTTTTAATTTAAATTTTTGTTTAAAGTAGTTAATTTATGTAATTTATAGTTATTTTAAAAATGTGATGGTTTTTTAAAAATTTATTTGAAGTTTTAGTGTGGTTTTGGGGCCGATCTCTATTCATAGATTTGACAGGTCTTCCTGTCAAATCTATGAATGAAAATTCCCTGCTAGGATTGGCTCTCCATGGCCCATGTGATCCCAGGGGACGCTTCGAACTAACTGCGCCCCTGGGATACACGAGCACTGCACACCGGCAGCTGCAGGAGGCCCAGGAGCCGAATTCCTCGTGGGCCCGAAGCACAACGGCAGGCGCGGTAGGTAAGTACGCGCGCGATGCTTGCACCTGCGGGAAGCCGGAGAGCCAAATTTCTGGCCCAGAGTTAAATTCAGTTGGTAGGTGGACATAGCCCTTAAAAGTTGATCAGTCACCCACGAGGGAAGCCTCACCTCAGCAATTCGCTGTAGGTTTTCCCTGGCTTGCTCCACCAACCAAGATCCATACATTAGACACACATCATTTCACGTGGCTTCATCGAAAACATAAACTTAAATTTAATAATGTCTAATATCTTTACAATACACACAGCAAGTTAAAACATCAGACATCACTAGTAACACCACTACAAACATTCTACAAAATAACTCCATACACAATAATAGCATTCCCTTTCTTTCCCCCTGGTCACACATAGTTGAAATTGGTCAGAAATCTTAAAAATACCAATTGTTGATGTGATTGCCTCATTTCCGGAACTAGAAGCTAGCACACAATTTACCGCAACCAGAATTTCACCGTGACCACAATAAAAGTCTGGTTTTAATAGGTTAATTAACCTCATAACTCCAATTTAATCCAGATCAATTTCTTAAACTAACCAATATCCCTTGAAAAAGAAAGGAAGAAGCCACAGTCACATTAACAAAGAAACAATCACCCATGCCTTGTAAACATTCAAATTCATTTTCCTCCAGGCACATTGGCAACTGTAACTTCAAGTCTGAAGCTTATCTTTTGTCAAACAATTAACAAATTTAAATTGAAATCAATTAACAAACTTGAAACAGCACACGCTTGTCCAGCATTCAAGACAAGTCTTCAAAGGGTTAAACAGCTTTTAGCACTCTGTACAGAAGAGTGGGTGGAGCTAAAACAAACACACAGACACTTTCTTTCAAAGACAGAAAACTTCCACACTTTTAACACACACTTTCACACAAACTGAGATTCCAGCATTCCTTTTAAGAATCCTTTCACTCAGCAAATCCTGTGTTTTACTTGTTTTGGACAGAAACTGATAGTGTCTGTGTCAATAAAACTAAGTTTCCCTCTACCATTAGCCATTTTGGATTTTGGTACTAATAAAGTCTAAATCTTATGGGTATTATTCTCTTTCTTTTACTACGTCATGAGGTAGTAAGAATTTGTCGGTCTCGTCTGTGAATAGAAGGTGACTCGAGACCTAGGGTCGAGGAGGATTCTACAGCTCCTGCGCCCTGTCCACCTTCACTTGGATCATACTGTACCTGGTGAGACGTGCCATTGGGCATTTCCTCCGTATCATCCCAGCAGACCGGCTGCATCCCAATCATGCTCATAATCGTAGTCTGTTGTCTGCTTGACCTGCTTGTGGGCTGAAAAAGCTTCATCTGGTTAATATGAAACCACTTAACTCTCTTAGGTAGCTGAACTGCATACACCATGGGGCTAGCCTTATCAACAATACTCTATGGTCCCTTGTACAAGGGTTCGAACACACCCACCCTTGCATAGTTTCGAAGCATCACCTGGCTACCGACCTCCCATTCCCGTGGCTTACTCGGGACTAGAAGTAATCGGTTGCTTTGGTGAGCCCTTCCGATATTGTGGGCAGCTCCCAGGTGTAACTCTCTCAGAGTTTCCCACAAGTCATTTCGGAACTTATCCCTGGTTACCTCTTTGATCTGCTTCTCTGTTAATGTAGGAATCAGCAAGTGTGTTGGGTTCTCATGGGTCTCCCTGTAACCAATTCATGCGGAGAATATCCCGTTCCCTTCGACTCTGTACTGCGTATATTCATCAGGATTAGAGGCAGTACCTCGTCCCACTTGGTGGGCTTTCATTCAGTTCTTTAGGTAAAGTCAGTTTTAGGGTACGGTTCATTCTTTCCACAATTCCCGACAACTGCGGGTTGTGGGCTACATGCCATTTTCCTTCAATTCCCAACAGTTTAAGAGTAGCCTGCATCACCTGACCTGTGAAATAGCTTCCTTGGTCTGACTCCACTTCACGAGGGAGTCCCCATCTAGAGAACACTTCTTTTACTAGTGTTTTTGCAGTCCACAATGCCGTGGCTGTTTTACAAGGAAATGCTTCCACCCATTTAGTGAAATTGTCCACTAACACCAGACAATATTTATTGCCCTTCTTAGTAGTGGGTAAGGGTCCAATAAAATCAATCTGGACACATTGCCATGGCCCTTCAGCCCTTCACATATATCCCAAAGGTGCCTTTTTCTTGTGTGGGTCGGGATTATTGGCAGCACGTATCAAGCAGTTTTTACAAAAATCCTCCACATCTCCCCTAAGGTGTGGCCACCATCCTACTTCTTCCACTCCCTTCCAGGTGGTTTTGGGTCTGGGGTGACCCGCCCCTCGACCTCCATGTGTTAGTTGAATTAATTCCTCCCGGTATCCCTCTGGGACTACCCACTTGTCACCTTTAAATAGCATCCCTTCTCTGATTTCTACATCCCTAGCTCCGTAGGGTCCCTCTATGTCTCTTCCCTCTTCCTTTTCCTTTATAATTGCCCTTAGCACTGCATCTTTTAACTGAATGGTTTTAAGATCCGGTGGGAGGGGTACCATACTCTGAGCAGAGGTGACAGTGACCATCACTCCTGACTGGTAAGGGTCCCACGGGACTCCTCTCTCTGCACCCCTCCGAGCCAGTTCGTCGGCTTTTTGATTGCCTTTCCACCTGGGCTCGGTTTTGGAGTGGGCCTTGACCTTGTGGATGTAATACTCGTGTTCTTTTCCCTGTACAGCTTCCAATATTGTTGCCAGCATCGGGCCTGTGATCAAAGGCTTTCCATCCGCTGACTTAAACCCTTGTCTGGCCCAAATGGCCAAATATTCTGTACATGAGTTGCATGTAAATATTGAGTCGGAGCAGATGGTGTAATGAGGGGGAAATTCTGTGGGGTGTGTGACCACATAGGTGACTGCGGCTAATTCTGCCTGCTGAGCACTAAGAGTAATGGGGAGTAACAGGGCTACTTCCACGTCCCGATCTGGATTGTAAATTCTGCATCCCGTTTTCCTTTCTCCCTTTTCCACGAAGCTCGGGCCATCCACATAGATGTCTCACCCTTCGGGATGTATCCCTGATTTAAAACTCCCTTTCGTTTCCCACACTCCCTCAACTGTACAAGTAGGAGATTCTCCCTTGTAATTAAGGTTGAAGGCTAATTTAGGGTCTCCAATGGTTTCGATCTTAAGATTCATGCCTTCAACAGTAATGTCCATCTAGCTATTCGCACACTAGATACTGTTCCCTCTTTAATTTTCCCGTCTAAGAGTAAACGAGTTGGGGTGTGATGGGTTAATAGAGTGATGAATAATAGGGTTCCTGTGAACACCACAAAATGTTTTACCACCCAAAAGGTAGCTAGCAGATGTCGCTCGCAAGTGGAATAGCCTCTTTCCACTTCCGCCAGGACTCTGGAGGCATAGGCCACCGGTCTCATGTGATGGTGCACTTCCTGCATAAGGACGGCACTCAGAATGGCATCTGTAGCTGCCACTTCCAAATAAAAGCTTTTCCCAGGATCGACAGCTCCCAAAGCCGGAGCTATCTGTAGGTCTCGTTTTAACTGGACAAAGGCTTCCTCACATTCCCTGTCCCACTCCCATTCTACACCCTTCTTCAATAATCTCAGTAAGGGGCCCACTGTAACTGCGTAGTTCTCAATGAATTCCCTACAGTAACCTGTCAGACCCAAAAACGATCAGTGAGCAGTTACCGAGCTTGGTCGGGGTAACTCCTGCACCGCCTTACGCTTAGCCTCATCTATCGCACGTTCCCCTGGACAAATAGCGAGTCCCAGAAACTGAACCTCCTCTTCCCCTATCTGTGCCTTCTTGGGATTAACCTTAAATCTGGCTGTTTTAAGCAATCCCAACAACTCCTCCAACAGTTTCTCATGTTCTCCTTCACTTTCGGAAAATAACAGTAAATCGTCTACATACTGTATCAGTCGATCTGGGCGACTGAACTCCTTTATGTATGCTTCCATGCACTGATGAAAAATAGAGGGGCTGTTATGGAATCCCTGTGGAAGGCAAGTCCATGTATACTGTTGTCCTTTAAAGGTGAAGGCAAATTTGTACTGATCCTTGGGGTGCAACGGGATGGACCAAAACCCATTTGATATGTCTAGGACTGTAAATACCGTGGCATGCCCAGGAATGTTACCAATCAGATCTACTACGGCTGCTACTGTAGGGGCACAAGCAGGGATATTTTTCTTCAACACCCTATAATCGATGGTCATTTGCCAGGAGCCATCCAGCTTTTTTATTGGCCGTACAGGAGAGTTCACATGTTTAGCCATGGGTCTCACGACTCCTTGTTCCACAAAGGATGTTACAGTCTTTTCTAAGACCCTCTCTGCTTCTTTGGGGAAGGTATATTGTTTTTGTGAGCGGAACATGGGCTCTCCTCCTACCCTGACTTCTACCCCTGTCACCCTCCCACAATCGTGCTTGTGCGTGGCAAAAACCTCTTTGTTAGCTTTAACTACAGCTGTGTACCTTTCTGGCACTCTTGCTATTAAAGTTTGTAAATCGTAGGGGCCTGTCGGAGTCACTACCCAAGCCTCTCCATGTCTTGGAGGTATTACTACCACTTCGTCGCTACTCTCCATTCCTCCCCACAGGCAATCGTTGTGCATGTCTACTATCACATTGTGCTCTAACATCCAATCCGAGCCTAGGACCCCCAATCCCGGTAGGTCCCACTTCATTAATATGCATGTCCACTTAGTTTGGAGGGGTCCTACTTTAAAATGTAGGGGTTTAGACACCGCCCCAGCCATTGAATTGCCCGTGAAACCACCGAACACATATGGTTCCCTACTCGACCAAGGTGACGTCATCGGGGAGGGGGAATGTACCACCGTGCTAGATACTCCAGTGTCAACCAAATAATCTCCCTTCTTCCCCTCAACAATGATGTCTACACAAGGTCTACCATATTCGCCATACCTGAGTGAACACAGGTACTCGGGCTGGGTGCGGCCCCTTGATGCCTGCGTCTCTCCACAGTCTTTACCGTGGGCAGCATGAATTTTCCCCTGAGATTGCCTTTTCTCCCATCCTTCCAAGCATTCCTGCACACATTTAGAAATTAGTCTAGCTGTTTTCTCGTTCTCCTCCTCAAGGGGGGGGGGTGCACTAGAACCATTTCTTGATTCAATTTTGTTCTTACGGGGCTTCCAGCACTCCCGGATAAAATGGCCCTTCCCTCCACAGTTATAACACATCTTATCCTTCTTTTCAGTGAAACCCTCGTGTTGCCATTTTTTAGGGGTTGTTTCCTTCATCTCACACACCTTGCCCTTTGGTTTGTTAATTGTCCCTGTGTTCCTTTTATCAAGCTGTCTTTTTTCAAACACCAAAGTTAGTTTCCTTAAAACCCTTTCCTCAGTGTTATTTGCATCTGTGGGATCAAAGTCCGACATGACAGACTGTAAATATGGCAGACTATGAGATATCAGAACCTGGAGCCAGTGATTTCTGGGTTGTCCCAGTAAATCAGCTCACACTCCTACTCCCCCACCCGTTGCTTCCATATATGTGGGCCATAGTCTGTCGGCAAACTCTGTGGGTGGTTCATTGGGCCCCTGTTCAATCTCTGCCATAGCCCCTGTTCCTACCCCCATCGCCTGAGCAAACCTTAATTTTAAATTCTCATACGTCCCATTACCAATCTTCATGTCAGGTGGGAGGCTGCTAAATACTTCAGGACTGACGTAATAAAGACTCACTACGCACTTGAACATAAAGCAAGGCTTTAATCAACTTGTAACAAAACATGGAGGTCTAGTTAGCAGTCACTAGCTTCCTGTTTCCAGATTGTCTCTGCCCAAGGTGGGCCCATGCCTGAGTATTTATACTCCCTGGACGGCGCCCCAGCTGGCCGCCCAGTAGTACTTCCTGAGTTGTTACTTGCGATTTATGACATTCTTCCTCCCTAAAAGGTTTGGAAGTCCAGTCTTCCTTTAACGGACTAGGCGGACCAGAAATAGCCGCAGACGTTTAGCTCTCTGCTTGTGACTGGAAGGCACGTCTCCCCGGACCATGTCCTGGTCCCTGGGTCGCTTGGCCCGTACCGGTAAGTCAGTAGAGTCCGCGTCATCTTGATCATCCTGTGGAGGACTGGGAATATCATGACTCCGGGTGCGGGTCCCCACAGGTGCTGAGCTGGCCTCATCCCGGGTCGTGGCTGGAGATTGTCCGGCGTCCTGGTTTCGGGTGGCCATCCTACGGGGAGCGTCCAGCTCCCTGAGTTGATCCGGTAGCGTTGCCGGCAGATCTCCCGATGTCCCAGGCGGGGCGTCATTTTCATAGGGGTGCGGAGTGTTGATATCATTGTCGGGGGATCCTTCATCATTCGGGCCCGTGTGACCGGTTGGGCAGGGAGCCAGATCTCGGAGCGAGACGGTGGTCTCCCGGCCATCAGGGTACCGAACGTGCGCATACGTGGGGTTTACCTCCGTTAACTCCACCTCGTCAACGAGAGGGTCGTTTTTGGCAGACCGGACGAACCTCCGGAGTAGCACCGGGCCTGGAGCCACCAACCATGACGGTAGAGACGTCCCATGTGTAGAGCGACGCCGGAATTTGAAGAATCGCTCATGAGGCGTGACATTAGTAGATGTGGAGAGAAGAGACCTGATAGAGTGTAACGCGTCGGGGAGCACCGTTTCCCACTGCTGGTCCCGCAGGTTGCGTGACCTTAGTGCCAGACGGACAGCGTTCCAGATGATGGCATTGTATCGTTCAACCTGTCCGTTACCGATTGGGTGATATGGTGTCGTCCTACTTGAGGCGATTCCCCGTTGGGAGAGATAACTTTTAAGTTCACTCGACATAAAGGAGGGACCCCGATCAGTGTGGATAAAATTGGCCGTCCCGCAAAGGGAAAAGACCTGATCGAGGCATTTAATTACCGTAGAGGTAAGCATATTAGGGCAGGGGAAGGCGAAGGGAAAGCGTAAATACTCGTCCACCATCGTAAGTAGGTAGGTGTTCCTTGTCAAGGACATTCAGCCTCGGATCTGTGGGTTAGCGTTCTCCAAGGCGGCCTTCGAGACACACGACAACGCAAAATCATCGAGCAGAAACTGATAGCCAAGTTCCGCACCCATGAGGACGGCCTCAATAGGGATATCGGATTCATGTCACGCTACAGAACGTGACTCGACATCGTTGTCTGTCTTTCTAGTTTAAAAAAAACACAAAAAAAACAAACCCAAAAAAAACCCACAGAAAACCCCCCCCCCCAAAAAAGCACTGCAGACAGCAGGATTTGACACGTTGGACCCCCTGTGACACATCTCATTGTCTTGGCTGTGCTCTTGGTATGTCTTTGATGTAAGGACACCTTCCCTGAAAGATTGCATCGCTGCAGTTTCTGTGTTTATATACTGTGAAATATTGTAGATTCACTCATTGTAACTTTACCTGAGGAAGGGGGCGACAGCTCCGAAAGCTTGTAATTTTAAATAAATCTGTTGGACTATAACCTGGTGTTGTGCGACTTCTCATTTTTGTCCTTTAATGTTGGTCTGAGCTGTCTGAGCTGTCAAACGTTTACATTAACTCATCCTGTGTGGCTTATCCTTATCACAGCCCAAAATTGTTCATTCACTCCTAAAGTTTACAAAAGTGGCAGAAAACCACTTGGTTCGGTTCATGAGTTACGTCGTATTCTGCATTTCAAAACTTCAAAGGTTTGACTTCTCCCATTTAACCTCAGAAAAAGCCATCATGTCTGCAAAACTAAGGGGGTTTGTTTATCTCTGTTGACTATCACTACCCCCTGCAGTCACAACCATGTTTCCTGCCTTATCAGTGAAAGACTGCTTGTTACATTTACCAACTTTATTTCACTTTGTAAAACCTTTTTGCCTGGCAAAGCATTTCAAGAAATATTAAAAATTAAGGGTCTGTATATACTTTCTACAGGTGAATGTAAAAGATTCCATGGCACAATTCAAGCAAGAATAGGGGAGTTCTTCCTGGTGTCCTGGCAAACATTTATCACTCAAACAACATCACTAAAACAGATTATTTGGTCGTTGTCACATTGCTGTTTGTTGGACCTTGCTGTGCGCAAATTGGCTGCTGTGTTTTCCTATATTACAACAGTGGCTAAGTTTCAGAAGCACTTCATTGGCTGTAAAGTGCTTTGGGATGCCCTGAGGTCATGAAAAGCACTATGTACTTGTAGTGCTTTGTGTTACAGGTGGATATTTAATTTCAGTACCCATAACTTTATCTAGATCAAGTAAGTAGTCAAGAAACTACACTGTAAACTAAGTTACATAATTACAAATTTAATTAAATGTAATTAAATAAAACAAGGTCATATAGGGATGGCAGTGCAGGTGGTGTACTGTAACTGCAGCATGTGGGAGTTCGTGGAGAGCATTGTGATCCTGGGCAACCACGTTTGCAAATTGGCATAGGGACAAACACATTAGAGGTTTAAATGCGTGGCTCAAAGATTGGTGTAGGAGGAAGGGGTTTCAGTTAATGGGGCACTGGCACCAGTACTGGGGAAAGAGGGAGCTGTTCCGCTGGGACGGGCTCCACTTAAACTGGGCTGGGACCAGTGTCCTGCCGAACCGAATAACTAGGGCAGTAGACAGGGCTTTAAGCTAATGAAGGGGTGGTGGGCGGATTCAGGTAAGAGAAAATTTAAAAGCAGCGAGAGAAATGTCAAGGCTCGAGAACAGAGTAGAGTTTTGGGTAAAAATAAGCAGAATGGGTCAGGAAGGGACAGAGAGAGTAACAAAGGTAATAAGGCATCAGTGCCTAAGGTGACATCAGGGAAAAATAGAAATAAATCAAAACTAAAGGCACTATATCTGAATGCACGAAGCATTCACAACAAAATAGATGAATTAATAGCACAGATAGAAATTAATAGGTTTGATCTAATAGCCATTATGGAGACATGGTCACAATGTGGCCAAGATTGGGAACTAAATATTCCAGGATACTTAACTTTTAGAAGAGATAGGCAAAATGGAAAAGGAGGAGGGGTAGCCCTGATAATAAAGGATGGGATAAAGACAGTAGAGAGAAAGTGGGAGAAATTCAGTATCGCCCCGTTTGGGGCGCAATTATCAGTCAGGCGCAAAGATTAGCGCCTGGCGCTAATTATCGCCTTCCACTGCTAACTTGGCTTCTATCGCCCCTGGAGGTGATTGGAGCGCTAAATCAGGTGCTACACACCTCTCTTAAGGCGCAAACGCAGAGGAGCGAGGCGCTACCTCAGAGCACTGGCGAAGCTCATGTGATGTCAGTCAGCAATGGAACACAGACACACTGGCGCCGGCCACTTCTAAAAGGGGAGGGTCGATCTTGCTCTCCATCCACACCCTGCTCATTACAACCTTGAATCTCGGCCTGGAGAGACCTGTACATCAAATCTGCTGGAAAGAACAATGGAGAGACCAAGGGAAAGAGCTCAGAGTGCAGCCCCCGAAGTCTCTTTTAAATCGATGCAAGGAAGGTCAAATCAAAATGAACCTGCAAAGTGCTGCTCAGTACCAAAAACTCCTTCACACAGCGTTGAATCTCTCCAGAATTCTCTCTCTTTCTCTCAGAATGCGTGGTGTAAAAATGTCACCGACAAAAAAAGGCAGGAAGTGGTTGCCTTTAAATAGCGCTCCCCCAGTCCCTTCCCGACTGCAAAACGTTCCCCTCAACCTGTCGTTGCTAGCGGCAGGCGGTAAGGCAGGGGGTGCCACTCAATATCCGCTCCAGGGCGCTACCGGGGCATTGCACGCTCGACTGACGTCACGATCTGCGTCGCAGGAGATCGTGGCGGTAGTGTTTAGCGCCGCCGCAAAATGTCTGGTCAATTTCGCGAGCAGCGCAAACATCGCCGCACCAGGACACTAGTTGCTTTGCGCCCCATTAGCGCCCTCTTAGGGTGCTAACGGGAGGCACAAAGCAACCGAATTTTTCCCCCAAAGGATCTTAGCTCTGAAAATCAAGAAGTAAGAATCAGTTTGGGTGGAGCTAAGAAACAACAAGGGGCAGAAAACATTGGTGGGAGTTGTTTATAGGCCCCCAAACAGTAGTTGTAATGTAGGGCAAAGTATAATTCAGGAAATTAGAGGTGCATGTAACAGGGGTAATACAGTAATCATGGGGGACTTTAATCTACATATCAGAAAACAGGAGATCGAGAAACGTCCAAAGTTAAAACCATCATACAAGCTGTGTAAAAGATAAGCTCTGTGGTTTCCCGATAAAGTTGAATGATTGGTGATCGTAACCCACTTGCCTTTCACACTGCGAGTGATGTGGTGTAACTTTATTTTGTAAATCACTCAGTGTCTCTGTGATAGTTCAGAAACCTGTTCTTCAAGCGGTGGTGAGAGGGATACAGAAAATTAAAACACGGGTATCAGTGGAATGCTGTGAACCGTCACTAGTTTTGAGAGATTTCACTGGGCCAGTCGGGCTTTTTATTTACTTTTAATTTTAGTGTTGGTGGGTAGCACCCTCGCCTCTGAATCAGAAGGTTGTGGTTCAAGTCCTACTCCAGAGAAGTGCGCGCATAATCTAGGCTGACACTCCACTGCAGTGCTGAGGGAGTGCTGCACTGTCGGAGGTGCCGTCGTTCGGATGAGACGTTAAACCGAGGCCCCGTCTGCCCTCTCAGGTGGATGTAAAAGATCCCACGGCACATTTCAAGCAGGAACAGGAGAGTTCTCCCCGGTGTTCTGGCAAACATTTATCACTCAAACAACATCACTAAAACAGATTATTTGGTCATTGTCACATTGCTGTTTGTTGGACCTTCCTGTGCTTAAATTGTCTGCTGCATTTCCTACAGTGACTACATTTCAGAAGCACTTCATTGGCTGTAAAGCGCTTTGGAATGCCCTGAGGTCATGAAAGGCACTGTATACTTGTAGTGCTTTGTGTTACAGGTGGATATTTAATTTCAGTACCCATAACTTAATCTAGATCAAGTAAGTAGTCAAGAAACTACACTGTATAAACTAAGTTACCTAATTACAAATGTAATTAAATAAAACAAGGTCATATAGGGACGGCAGTGCAGGTGATGTGCCGCAACTGCAGCATGTGGGAGTTCGTGGAGAGCATTGTGATCCCGGACAACCATGTTTGCAAATTGGCATAGGGACAAACACATTAGAGGTTTAAATGCGTGGCTCAAAGATTGGTGTAGGAGGAAGGGATTTCAGTTCATTGGGCACTGGCACCAGTACTGGGGAAAGAGGACGCTGTTCTACATATAATCTACATATAGACTGGGCAAACCAAATTTGCAGTAATAGTGTATGCAAGATAGTTCTCTAGATCAGTATGTTGAGAAACCAACTTGGGAACAGGCTATTTCAGATCTAGGATTGTGCAATGAGAAAGGGTTAATTAATAACCTTGTAGTAAAGGGGCCTTTAGGGAAGAGCAACCATAATATAACATTTTATATTGAGTTTGAAAGTGATTTAGTTAAATCTGAAACTAGGTTATTAAATCTAAACAAAGCAAACTATGTAGGTATGAGGGGCAAGTTGGCTAAGGTAGATTGGGAAACTACATTAAAAGGTATGATGGTAGAGAAGCAATTTAAAGAATTAATACATAATTTATAACAAATATACATTCCTTTAAGGCACAAATCCCACAGGAAAAGTGGTCCAACCGTGGCTAACAAGAGAAGTTAAAGATAGTATTAGATCAAAGGAAGAGGCTTATAATGTTGCCAAAAAGAGTAATAAGCTTGAGGATTGGGAGAATTTTAGAATTCAGCAAAGGAGGACCAAGAAATTGATGAAGAAAGGGAAAATAGAATATGAGAGTAAACTAGCAAGAATCATAACAACAGACTGTAATAGGTGTGTAAAAAGAAAAAGATTAGCGAATGTAAATCTGGGTCTATTCCAGGCTGAGACAGGAGAAATTATAACGGGGAATAAGGAAATGGCAGAGAAATTAAACAAATACTTTGTGTCTGTCTTCATGGAAGAAGACGCAAAAAACCTCCTGGAAATAGTGGAGAACCAAGGGTCTAGCGAGAATGAGGAACTGAAAGAAATTAGTATTAGTAAAAAAATAGTACTGGAGAAATTAGTGGGACTGAAAGCCAATAAATCTCCTGGACCTGATGGCTTACATCCTGGGGTTTTGAAAGAGGTGGCTATAAAGATAGTGGATGCATTGGTTGTCATTTTCCAAAATTGCATAAATTCTAGAACAGTTCCCGCAGATTGGAAGGTAGCAAATGTAACCCCACTATTTAAGAAAGGAGGGAGAGAGAAAACGAGGAACTACAGACCAGTTAGCCTGACATCAGTAGTAGGGAAAATGCTAGAATCTATTATTAAAGACATGGTAACAGGGCACTTAGAAAATAATAATTGGATTGGGCAAAGTCAACACGGATTTATGAAAGGGAAATCATGTTTGACGAATCTGTTAGAGTTTTTTGAGGTTGTAACTCGCAGAATAGATAAAAGATAACCAGTGGATGTGGTGTATTTAGATTTTCAGAAGGCATTCGATAAGGTGCCACACAAGAGGTTATTAAACAAAATTAGGGCTCATGGGATTGGGGGTAATATACTAGCATGGATTGAGGATTGGTTATCAGACAGAAAACAGAGAGTAGGAATAAACAGGTCATTTTTGGGTTGGCAGGCTGTAACTAGTGGGGGTACCGCAAGGATCAGTGCTTGGGCCTCAGCTATTCACAATCTATATCAATGATTTGGATGAGGGGACCAAATGTAATATATCCAAGTTTGCTGATGATACAAAGCTAGGTGGGAATGTAAGTTGTGAGGAGAGCGTCGGCGGGAGTTTCAGCAGCGGCAGTGGGCCTATAGAAGGCTCCAGAGACCAGGTAAGGCCTCAGAGCGTCGGCGGGAGTTTCAGCGGCAGCAGTGGGCCTATAAAAGGCTCCAGAGACCAGGTAAGGCCTCAGAGCGTCGGCGGGAGTTTCAGCGGTGGCAGTGGGCCTATAAAAGGCTCCAGAGTCCAGGTAAGGCCTCAGAGCGTCGGCGGGAGTTTCAGCGGCAGCAGTGGGCCTATAAAAGGCTCCAGAGACCAGGTAAGGCCTCAGAGCATCGGCGGGAGTTTCAGCGGTGGCAGTGGGCCTATAAAAGGCTCCAGAGACCAGGTAAGGCGTACCAGTCTCCGAACTCGGAGGGAAAAATAATCGAAGTGTGACGTCACCAAAAAGCAGGTAAGTGATTGGTTGGTGAGTATTTCTCTCTTTTTAAGCTTAAATTCTGTGGTGTTAAATTTCTAGGGTCTCTGTGGTGTAGTGGGGACAGTTGGTAAATAAAGTGCCCTAGAGTATATCTGTAACTGGGGTATTGAATACATTTTTAATTTAATTAAAGGAGTAGGTCATGGCAGGTGAGATCAGCCCCGTGTTATGCTCCTCTTGCTCCATGTGGGAATTCAGGGACGCTGCCAGTGTCCCTGGGGACCATGTGTGCGAGAAATGCATCCAGCTGCAGCTACTTGTAGACCGCATTGCGGCGCTCGAGCTGCGGGTGGATGAGTTTTGGAGCATACGCGATGCTGAGAGGGTCGTGGATAACACGTTTAGCGAGTTGGTCATGCCGCAGGGTAGGGCTGCACAGGCAGAAGGGAAATGGGTGACCATCAGGCAGAGCAGCAGAGGCAGGCAGGAAGTACAGGGGACCCCTGCGGTCATCCCCCTTTCAAACAGGTATACTGATTTGGATACTGTTGAGGGGGATGACTCACCAGGGGAGAGCGGCAGCAGCCAACTTCCTGGCACCAGGGTTGCTTCTGCTGCTCAGAAAGGGAGGAAAAAGAGTGGAAGAGCAATAGTGGTAGGGGATTCTATCGTAAGGGGAACAGATAGGCGTTTCTGTGGCAGTAAACGTGACTCCAGGATGGTTTGTTGCCTCCCTGGGGCCAGGGTCATGGATGTCACTGAGCGGCTACAGGGCATTCTTAAGGGGGAGGGGGAGCAGGCAGAGGTCATGGTTCACATTGGGACCAACGACATAGGTAGGAAGGGGAATGAGGTCCTGCATCAAGAATTTAGGGAGCTAGGCAGCAGATTAAAGAGCAGGACCTCAAAGGTTGTAATCTCTGGATTACTCCCAGTGCCACGTGCTAGTGAGTATAGGAATAGGAGGATAGAACAGATGAATGCGTGGCTAAAGAGTTGGTGCAGGAGGGAGGGTTTTAGTTTCCTGGATCACTGGGCCTGCTTCTGGGGAAGGTGGGACTTGTACAAGTCGGACGGTTTGCACCTGAACCAGAGCGGGACAAATATCCTTGCGGGGAGGTTTGCTAGCACTGTTGGGGGGGGTTTAAACTAACTTGGCAGGGGGATGGGCTACAGAGTGGAGCTACAATAGGGGGTGATGTACAGTCAAATATAGAGAAAAAAACAAGTCAGCTTGGAAGACAGGGCAAACATGTAAGAGCAAGGCTGGAAGGCATCTATTTTAATGCAAGGAGTCTAGCGAATAAGGTGGATGAACTGAAGGTGTTGATAAACACATGGGAGTATGATATTGTTGCTATCACGGAGACATGGTTGAGGGAGGGGCAAGACTGGCAGCTCAATATTCCGGGGTACAGAATCTTCAGGCGAGACAGAGGGGGAGGTATAAGAGGAGGGGGTGTCGCAATATTAATTAAGGAATCAATTACTGCCATAAGGAGGGATGATATATTAGCAGGTTCTTCCAATGAGGCTATATGGGTGGAGCTTAAAAACAAAAAGGGGGCAAGCACTTTGCTGGGAGCGTACTATAGGCCCCCAAACAGTCAGGGGGAGATAGAGGAACAGATATGTAGGCAAATCTCAGAGAAATGTGCAAATAATAGGATAATAATAATGGGGGATTTCAACTTCCCCAATATTAACTGGGATAGTCAGAGTGTGAAAGGCTTAGAGGGTGCGGAATTCTTAAAGTGCATCCAGGAGAGCTTTTTGAGCCAGCATGTAGAAAGTCCTACAAGAGAGGGGGCGGTACTGGACCTAATTCTAGGGAATGTGGCCGGCCAAGTGGAAGAAGTGCTAGTAGGTGAGCACTTTGGTGACAGTGACCATAATACGGTGAGAGTTAAGGTGGTCATGGAAAAGGACAGGGATGGGCCGGAAATAAGGGTTCTAAATTGGGGGAAGGCCGATTTTAATAGGATAAGGCAGGATCTGGCCAAAATGGACTGGGATCAGCTGCTTGTAGGAAAATCTGCATCGGAGCAATGGGATTCTTTCAGAAGGGAGATTGAGCTCATACAATGGCAGCATGTTCCCGTAAAGGTCAAGGGTGGTTCCAAAAACCCCAGGGAACCTTGGATGTCAGGGGATATACGATAATGGATCAGGAAAAAAAGGAGGGCTTTTGGCAGATACAAAATGCTAAAGCCGGAGGAAGCCCTAGAGGAGTACAAAAAGTGCAGGGGAATACTTAAAAAAAAATTAGGAGATCAAGGAGGGGCCATGAAATAACACTGACGAGCAAAATAAAGGAAAATCCTAAGATGTTTTATAAGTATATTAAGGGTAAGAGGATAACTGGAGAAAAAATAGGGTCCATTAGGGACAAAAGTGGCAATCTGTGTGTGGAGCCGGAAGATGTAGGTGGGGTTCTAAATGAATTTTTTGCATCTGTTTTCACTATGGAGAAGGACGATGCAGACATAAAATTAGGGCAGGGGGACTGTGATATACTCAAACATTTTAACATCGAGAGGGAGGAGGTATTGGCGGTTTTAGCAGGTCTAAAAATGGATAAATCCCCAGGTCCGGACGAAATGTATCCCAGGCTGCTGTGTGAGGCAAAGGAGGAGATTGCGGGGGCTCTAACACATATATTCAGAACCTCTCTGGCCACAGGGGATGTGCCAGAGGACTGGAGAATCGCTAATGTAGTACCATTATTCAAGAAAGGGAGTAGGGAAAAACCGGGGAACTACAGGCCAGTGAGCCTAACATCAGTAGTCGGAAAATTATTGGAAAAAATACTGAGGGACAAAATTAGTCTCCACTTGGAGAGGCAAGGATTAATCAGGGTTAGCCAACATGGCTTTGTCAAGGGAAGATCATGTCTGACTAATTTGATTGAATTTTTTGAGGGGGTGACTAGGTGTGTGGATGAGGGTAACGCAGTGGATGTGGTATACATGGATTTCAGTAAGGCCTTCGATAAAGTCCCGCACAGGAGACTGGTCAAGAAGGTAAGAGCCCATGGAATCCAGGGTGCCTTGGCACATTGGATACAAAACTGCCTCAGTGGCAGAAGGCAGAGGGTGATGGTCGAAGGTTGTTTTTGTGACTGGAAGCCTGTGGCCAGTGGGGTACCACAGGGATTGGTGCTGGGTCCCTTGCTGTTTGTGGTCTACATTAACGACTTGGATATGAATGTAAAAGGTATGATCAGTAAGTTCGCGGATGATACAAAAATTGGTAGGGTGGTAAATAGCGAGGAGGGTAGCCTCAGTCTGCAGGACGATATAGATGGGTTGGTCAGATGGGCGGAACAGTGGCAAATGGAATTTAATCCGGAAAAGTGCGAGGTGATGCACTTTGGAGGGACTAACAAGGCAAGGGAATACACAATGAATGGTAAGACCCTAGGCAAGACGGAGGGTCAGAGGGACCTTGGTGTACAAGTACACAGAGCCCTGAAGGTGGCGGAACAGGTGGATAAGGTGGTAAAAAAGGTATATGGGATACTTGCATTCATTAGCCGAGGCATAGAATATAAGAGCAAGGAGGTTATGATGGAGCTGTATAAAACACTGGTTAGGCCACATCTGGAATACTGTGTGCAGTTCTGGTCACCACACTACAGGAAGGATGTGATAGCTTTGGAGAGGGTGCAGAGGAGATTCACCAGAATGTTACCCGGGCTGGAGTGCTTCAGCTATGAAGAGAGACTGGGCAGATTGGGTTTGTTTTCCTTGGAGCAGAGGAGGCTGAGGGGGGACATGATTGAGGTGTACAAAATTATGAGGGGCATAGATAGGATGGATACTAAGGAGCTTTTTCCCTTAGTAGAGGGGTCTATAACAAGGGGGCATAGATTCAAGGTAAAGGGCGGGAGGTTTAGAAGGGATTTGAGAAAGAACTTTTTCACCCAGAGGGTGGTTGGAGTCTGGAACTCACTGCCTGAAAGGGTTGTGGAGGCAGGAACCCTCACAACATTCAAGAAGCATTTGGATGAGCACTTGAAATGCCATAGCATACAAGGCTACGGACCAAATGCTGGAATATGGGATTAGATTAGACAGGGTTTGATGGCCGGCGCGGACACGATGGGCCGAAGGGCCTCTATCCGTGCTGTATAACTCTATGACTCTATGAGGATGCAAAGAGGCTTCAAGGGGATATAGACAAGCTAAGTGAGTGGGCAAGAACATGGCAAATGGAATATAATGTGGAGAAATGTGAAGTTATCCACTTTGGTAGGACAAATAGAAAAGCAGAGTATTTTTTAAATGGTGAGAGATTGGGAAATGTTGGTGTTCAGAGGGACATGGGTGTCCTTGTACACAAATCACAGAAAGTTAACATGCAGGTACAGCAAACAATTAGGAAAGCAAATGGTATGCTGGCCTTTATTACAAGAGGATTTGAGAATAACAGTAAAGATGTCTTACTGCAGTTATATAGGGCCCTGGTGAGACCACACCTGTGTACAGTTTTGGTCTCCTTACCTAAGGAAGGATATAATTGCCATAGAGGGAGTGCAATGATTCCCGAGATGGGGGAATTGTCCTATGAGGAGAGATTGTGTAGACTGGGCCTATATTCTCTAGAGTTTAGAAGAATAAGAGGTGATCTCATTGAAACATACAAATTTCTTCCAGAGCTTGTCAGCGTAGATGCAGGGAGGATCTTTCCCCTGGCTGGGGAGTCTAGAACCAGGGGTCACAGTCTCAGAATAAGGGGTCGGCCATTTAGGACTGAGATAAGGAGAAATTTCTTCACTCAGAGGGTGGTGAATTTTTGGAATTCTCCACCCCAGAGGGCTGTGGAGGCTCAGTGGTTTAGTATATTCAAAAATGTGAAGTCGCACAACACCAGGTTATAGTCCAACAGATTTATTTTAAATTACAAGCTTTCGGAGCTGTCGCCCCTTCGTCAGGCAAAGGTACAGTGAGTGAATCTACAACATTACACAGTATATAAACACAGAAACTGCAGAGATACAATCTTTCAGGGAAGGTGTCCTTACATCAAAGACACACCAGAGCACAGCCAAGACAATGAGATGTGTCACAGGGGGTCCAACGCGTCAAATCCTGCTGTCTGTAGTTGATTTTTTTTTTTTGGTTTGTTTTTTTTAGTGTTTTTTTTTAAAAACTGGAAAGACAGACAACGATGTCGAGTCACGTTCTGTAGCGTGACATGAACCCGATATCCCTATTGAGGCCGTCCTCATGGGTGCGGAACTTGGCTATCAGTTTCTGCTCGATGATTTTGCGTTGTCGTGTGTCTCGAAGGCCGCCTTGGAGAACGCTAACCTGCAGATCCGAGGCTGAATGTCCTTGACTGCTGAAGTGTTCCCCGACTGGGAGGTAGCAATCCTGCCTGGCAATTGTTGTGCGGTGTCCGTTCATACGTTGTCTCAGTGTCTGCATGGTCTCGCCAATGTACCATGCTCTGGGGCATCCTTTCCTGCAACGTATCAGGTAGACAACGTTGGCCGAGTCACATGAGTATGTACCATGTACTTGGTGGGTAGTGTCCTCACGTGTGATGACGGTATCTGTGTTCATGATCTGGCATATCTTGCAGGGGTTGCCGTGGCAGGGTTGTGTGGTGTCGTGGTTGCTGTTCTCCTAACAGCTGGGTAATTTGCTGCGAACGATGGTACTTTTGAGGTTAGGCGGCTGCTTGAAGGTGAGTAGTGGAGGCGTGGGGGTGGCCTTAGCAAGGTGTTCGTCGTCATCGATGACATGTTGAAGGCTGCGAAGAACATGGCGTAGTTTCTCCGCTCCGGGGAAGTACTGGACGACGTAGGGTACTCTGTTGGTTGTGTCCCGTGTTCGCCTTCTGAGGAGGTCTATGCGGTTTTTCGCTGTGGCCCGTCAGAACTGTCGATCGACGAGTCGAGCGTCATATCCCATTCTTACGAGGGCGTAAGTATATTCAAGGCAGAGATCGATAGATTTTTGGATATTAAGGGATATGGGGATAGTGCAGGAAAGTGGAGATGCGGTAGAAGATCAGCCATGAACTTATTGAATGGTGAGCAGGCTCGAGGGGCCAAATGGCCGACTCCTGCTTCTATTTCTTATGTTCTTATATAAATGCAAATTCGTTCTTTTTCAATAGCTGTGAGGAGGTTTCATTTCCCGCGGTACAAAGTATTGGATTGGCCTCTCGTTGGCTTTGAATTCTCACGGATGCTGAGTGGTGATATCTTCCCTGATGAAAGTTCTAATCCATTTCATAGATTAAAATGTAAGTAGAGAGCTTATTTTACAAAAAAAATATTGTAGAAAATTCACAGCACCTATTTCAAGACAGAATCGGAGTGATTGCCCTTTGTTTAAATGCCTGTCTGATGAGGTGCGAGTGCCCAGCAAACACATCCACACCTCCGACAAGTGTATACCCAGCTTTGTTCTACTGCGCGGGTGGCCCAGAGTGAACAAGGCTACACAGTTAATAAATTGAACAGAAAAGTAAAGGCGGAGGTTAAAATGCGGCGCCTTTCAGCCAGCAGGGGGCGGTGCTGGATCGAGTGGGCACAGCACTGAGTTGCCACAAGTCTGAAGCGCTGAATCCCAAGGTCCCTGCGTTCGCCGATTGAGGCATTTCCACAGGACTCTGCCAGTTCATGTCAAGATGCCCAAATCTGCCCACAATCTAGATCTTAATGCATTTTAGCCCCTATGTAAGTGTTAAAATGATTTTGCAACAAGCACATTTGAATGCAACGAATGTTATCAATCTGCCTTCACATCAAGGTGCTTGCAACACACAAATATCCTTCACTTGCAGCTCTGGGCAGTTTGTTGTGTAAAGAGATTCTTATTTCCCTTATGGGGGGGGGTAATTTTTTCCTTCGCCCACCTGGATGGTAATTTGGCAGGACGGATCGGCCGCCCGTTAGTGAACCTACCCAATTTTATTCTGGTTGATTTCAATGGGATTTAATCGGGTGGGTTCTACAATGGCCGGGCGATACATTGGTATCGATTGCCACCCAAGTGGAGAATGTGAAAATTACCAGCGTGGAAACTGCTCCTGATCAATGTTCCCTGTCCGGGGGAGGGGCGGGAAGGGAGAGGGGGGAGGGAGAGGGGAGGGGGGAGAGAGGGGGGGGGAGAGGAGGGCGGAGATGAGAGGAGGGGAGAGAGGGGGAGAGGAGAGTGGGGGGAGGGAGAGGGGGGGGAGGGAGAGGGGGGGAGGGAGAAGGAGGGGGAGGGGGAAGGGAGAAGGAGGGGGAGGGGAGAGGGGGAGAGGAGGGAGGGGGGAGAGAGAGGGGAGGGGGGAGAGGAGGGGGCGGGGGGGAGAGGAGGGGGAGAGAGAAGGGAGGGTGGGGGGGAGAGGAGGGCAGGGTGAGAGGAGGGAGGGGGGGTTGAGAGGAGGGATGGGGAGAGGAGGGAGGGAGGAGGGGGGAGAGGAGGGAGGAGGGGGTAGAGAGGAGGGGGGAGAGGAGGGAGGGGGAGAGAGGAGGGAGGGAGAGGAGGGAGGGGAGAGGAGGGAGGGGGGAGTGGCGGGAGGGGGGGGAGTGGCAGGAGGGGGGGGAGAGGAGGGAGGGGGGAGAGGAGGGGGGAGAGGAGGGAGGGGAAGGAGGGAGGGGGAAGGAGGGAGGGGGAGAGGAGGGAGGGGGGAGGGGAGAGGAGTGGGGGGAGAGGAGGGGGGAGTGGAGGGAGGTGGGAGGGGGGGGAGAGAGGCGGGAGAGAGGAGGGAGGGGGGGAGAGGAGGGTGGGGAGAGGAAGGAGGGCAGGGGGGAGAGGAGGGGGGAGAGGAGGAAGGGGGGAAGGAGAGGGGGGAGAGGAGGGAGGGGGGAAGGAGAGGGGGGGAGAGGAGGGGGGGAGAGGATGGGGGGGTGAAGGAGGGGGGGGGAGAGGAGGGGGGGAAGGAGGGGGGGAAGGAGGGGGGAGAGGAGAGGGGGGGAGAGGAGGGACGGGGGGAAGGAGAGGGGGGGAAGAGGGAGGGGGGGCTAAGGAGAGGGGGGAAGTAGAGGGGGGGAGAGGGGGGAAGTAGAGGGGGGGAGAGGGGGGGAAGAGGGAGAGGGGGGTAAGTAGAGGGGGGGGAGGGGGATGGGGCAGAGAGGGGGGAGGGAGAGGGGCGGAGAGGGGCGGAGGGGGAGGGAGAGGGAGGGGGGTGGAGTTGTGGCTCAGTCGGAAAGCACTCTTGCCTCTGAGTCAGAAGGTTGTGTGGTTCAATCCCCACTTCTGACACTTGAGTATATAAAATCCAAGCTGACACTTCAGTGCAGTTCTGAGGGAGCGCTGCACTGTTGGAGGTGCCGTCTTTCAGATGAGACGTTAAACCAAGGCTCTGTCTGCCCTCTCAGGTGGATGTAAAAGAACCCATAGCATTATTTTGAAGAAGAACAGGGGAGTTCACCCCAGTGTGTTGGCCACTATTTAGCGCTCAACCAACATAACGAAAAAAAAACCCAGATGATCTGGTTATTGTCCCATTGCTGTTTCTGGGACCATGCTGTGCACAAATTGGCTGCCGCGTTTCCTACATTACAATAATGACTACACTTAAAAAATTATTTCATTGGTTGTAAAGTGCTTTGGGACGTCCTGAGGTCATGAAAGGCGCTGCATAAAAGGAAGTCTTTTTTTTCTTTTTCTCGTTGTCGTTCCTTTTGAAGTTTCATCGAGAGATTCGTAGCAGCAGCTCTTTAATCTGAATAAGCAACGTTTCTTCTGTTCCTTCCCCCTTGGGACATTCAAGCCCTTTTGAACGGGTAAGCAGATTTAAAGAAGCCGTTCTGTGATCTGATCGCTGCTGTCTCTCGAACATTGATTGATTCCCAGCCCTGTTTTTACAGCTGTGAGATCGAGGTTCACAATCCTGGAGCTGTCTCCGCTGAGCTACCTGGGGATATATAACATAAAATAAAAACAGAAAATGCTGGAAATACTCAGCAGGTCTGGCAGCATCTGTGGAGAGAGAAACAGAGTTAACGTTTCAGGTCGATGACCCTTCGTCAGAACTGGAAAAAGCTGGAGATGGAACAGGTTTTTAAGCAAGTGTAGGGGCCGTGAAAAGGGGGAGTGGAGGACAGAACAAAGGGAAGGTCTGTGATTGGGTGGAAGGCAGGAGAGATTAAGAGACAAAAGGGATGATGGTGCAAGGCAAAGGAGATGGTAAAGGGACAAGTTAAGAAACAAAAGATGACTCTAGATGAGGTGTAAATGGCAGATTGAACGACAGCTGCCATGTGAGAGAGAGAGAGAGAGAGAGAAGAAAAATATAGGGGCAGAGATTATGGTCTGAAATTGTTGAACTCGATGTTGAGTCCAGAAGGCTGTAAAGTGCCTAATCGAAAGATATAGTTGGCGGACCATTGAAATACGTCAAGGTGTGGAGGGAAATGAGAGCAGTTATTTCAACAGGTATCATCTCTGTATATCATCTTCCCGCTACTGTTATCCATGTGACTAATGACATTTGATATACTGGATGACACCAGGTGTAATTCTCTGCATTTGGTACAAATTAATATATATAAAATATGGAAAAAAACCAGAAATAATTATATCCTGTACATATTATGGTAAAAGAACCAGAGAGGAGATGAGGCGAATTTATTTTTACGCAGCGAGTTATGATCTGTAATGCACTGCCTGAAAGGGCGGTGGAAGCAGATTCAATAGTAACTTTCAAAAGGGCATTGAAAAGGAAAGAGTTGCAGAGCTATGGGGAAAGAGCAGGGGCGAGTGGGACTAATTGGATAGCTCTTTCAAAGAGCCGGCACAGGGACGATGGGCCGAATGACCTCATAGAAGAAGATAGGAGCAGGAGTAGGCCATTCGGCCCCTCGAGCCTGCTCCGCCATTCAATGAGATCATGGCTGATCATCCAAATTCAGTACCCTGTCCCTGCCTTCTCCCCATATCCCTTGATCCCTTTAGCCTTAAGAATAGAAACATAAAATGCCAATTATCAGTGAAATACTACAATAATATCTTACGTTATGAAGAGATGCTGGGCTAGAAATTCGGCTCCGTAACGCTCGGTTTGTCGGCGGTATGGGTACCGTTTTGTGTCCAAAATGGCATCTGCGCCACACACGCATACTTCTGGTGCGAACTGCGCCGGACGCCATCTTGGTAAAGGCCAAACAAGGCATCTGTTATCCATGTCTAAAGCAGGCATTAGGCTATTAACATATGCAATTAAGGGGCCTGATGAATGCTTCTGCTCCCTCTTGCAACTTTGGTTTGCGCTTGAGACAGCCAGCACCAGTGCTGATTGCCTCCGGGAAAACCAACGTTAAACAGCACAGAATAAAAAAAGATAAGTACTTAGCATAATCACCGCCGCTCCCAATCCCGAGATCTCCCGACTCCGACCGCCCGGCCCCGGCCCCGGCCTCCAAGCTCCCCACGACAGCACTCCCGACCTCTCAACAATACTCCAGACCCTCAGCCTCCTTCTGCGCTGTAAGATTCTCTGATTATTTTATTGCAGGCTACATTATAGTGATGTTAATCAGCATCAAAAGGTGGAGCGCCTTATACCTAAAGAAAGAACTTGCATTTATACAGCACCTTTCAATGCACTCAGGATCTCCCAAAGTGCTTTACAGTCAATGAAGTACTTTTGAAGTGTAGACACTGTTATAATGCAGTGGGGATCCCCAAAGCCTTTCCACCATCTACAAGGCACAAGTAAGGAGTGTGATGGAATACTCTCCACTTGCCTGGATGAGTGCAGTTCCGACAACACTCAAGAAGCTCGACACCATCCAGGACAAAGCAGCCCGCTTGATTGGCACCCCATCCACCACCTTAAACATTCACTCCCTCCACCAGCGCACCGTGGCTGCAGTGTGTACCATCTACCAGATGCACTGCAGCAACTCGCCAAGGCTTCTTCGGCAGCACCTCCCAAACCCGCGACCTCTTCCACCTAGAAGAACAAGGGCAGCGGGCGCATGGGAACGCCACCACCTCCAAGTTCCTCTCCAAGTCACACTCCATCCTGACTTGGAAGCATATCGCCGATCCTTCATCGTTGCTGGGTCAAAATCCTGTAACTCCCTCCCTAACAGCACTGTGGGAGCACCTTCACCACACGGACTGCAGCAGTTCAAGAAAGCGGCTCACCACCACCTTCTCAAGGGCAATTAGGGATGGGAAATAAATGCAGGCCTTGGAGCGACGCCCACATCCCATGAACGAATAAAAAAAATAGTAGTGATTCCCCCTTGATACTGAGTTCCAGGTTCAGCAGCATTCTCAGCTTCTGGGCCCACCTCCTCTTGCCATTCCATGTCCGGTCCTTTCTGAATCGCAAAGTTATGAAGGGCACAGCAAGTGACCATAATACGAGAGACTCCCCCTCCCACCTCCTTTGGAGCACATAGCAGAGCCACTCCTGATCTAATCAAGTCAGCGAAAGCTTCCCTTCCAGTCCTTTCCTGTCCTCTCAATGACCACATGGTGGATGCATAGGTCTCATTGCAGCAGTGTTCCTCTGCTGAGTTTGGCAGTCAAAGGGCATCTTAAACTACGGCAGCGAGGGGTATGCCTTCTTTCCCACAAGCCACCCTAGCACTCCATTGTCGTCTGACTCATTGTAGCTGGTCACAGACCATTCGAACACTGAGGCAGTGAAATCACTTTATATTCAGGAAATTCAATGGGTCTACAATAGGAGCCTGCAATGCAATGTGGGAGCCATCTGAAGCAAGAAAGAAAGAATCCACATTTATACATTGTCTTTTACAACCTCAGCACATCCCAAAGAGTTTTACAGCCATTGAATTACTTTTGAATTATAGTCGCTTTTGTAATGTAGGCAAACCTTTTTTTTTAGGTTTCTACAACTATTTTAGGTATTGGTAGAGGGACAAATGTTGACCGGGGAGAACTCCCCTGCTCTTCTTCAAATAATGCCATGGGATTTTTTTTGCAAGGGAAGTGGCCTCAGTTTAACATCTCGTCCTTAAAACGGCACCTCCGACAGTGCAGCACTCCCTCAATACTGCATTGGAGCGTCAGCCTGGATTATGTGCTGAAGTTTCGCGGAAGACGACACCTGGAGTACTGTGCACAGTTTTGGTCTCCTTATCTAAAGAAGGATATACTTGCCTTGGAGGTGGTGCAACGAAGGTTCACTAGATTGATTCTTGGGATGAGAGGGCTGTCCTATGATGAGAGATTGTGTAGAATGGGCCTATACTCTCTGGAGTTTAGAAGAATGAGAGGTGATCTCATTGAAACATACAAAATTCTGAAGGGGATTGACAGGGTAGATGCTGAGAGGTTGTTTCCCTTGGCTGGAGTGTCTAGAACTAGATGGCATAGTCTCAGGATAAGGGGTAGGCCATTTAAGACTGAGATGAGGAGGAATTTCTTCACTCAGAGGGTTGTGAATCTTTGGAATTCTCTGCCCCAGAGGGCTATGAATGCTGAGTCTTTGAGTATATTCAAGGCTGAGATAGATAGATTTTTGGACTCTAGGGGAATCAAGGGATATGGAGATCGGGTGGGAAAGTGGAGTTGAGGTCGATGATCAGCCATGATCTTATTGAATGGCGGAGCAGGCTACTCCTGCTCTTAATTCTTATGTTCTTAATGGGACAACCTTCTGACTCAGAGGCGAGTGTGCAACCGACTGAGCATTTGTGGGAATCCAGCAACTGAATAGCCCTTTTCATGCTGCTGTCTAGGAGTCATCCCAAGTCTGATGAATTCCACAGCTCTCTTGAAGATGTTATTGGTGATCTTGTGTACTGAGACAACAGCTCCCTGGTTGATGTTACACAGGTCTCTGGTTGCAGCTTGGAAGGTACCTGTGGTACTAAAATTCAGACTTGGATTAACTTTGAGATCCATGGGCAGACTGTTTTGTTACTTGACCAAGCCTGCAGGTCATCATAGGACATCCTGACCTTAGGATTGCTCCGTTCACCCGTGTCCCAAGTGCTGGACAGGTGGAGCACATCGGTAGTCTGCTCCGGTTGTCTAGCCCATTGTGTGCCTGAATGTGGTTGGCCGGGCTATGAACCTGGTCTGTCCGATCACACCATGGCACAAGCCTCTCCCCCGGAAGGGTCTACGCCATGAAACATTGCCAAGAACACAGGCACAGCTGTGGGCTTCTCGGAGCCACGACTGCTGCTGGTGGCCCAGCTCTGTCCACTGGTGAAAGCCCCAGAGATTCCGGCCCCAGATTTAACAGATTTCTGGTCCCTTTTCCTCTCCATACTGCTTGGGAAATGAACGTTCCGCAGGTGCCTAATCCTAACGGAATGTTGTCAGTAATAATTAAAAAATGATATCTAACCCTAACAGAACACGTAATAATTTAAAGAATAAACTGTTTCAAACCCTAACCCCAAACCCTAACCTTAATCCCAGACCATAACCACTAACTCTAACCCCAACCCCTAACCCTAACCACTAATCCAAACCCTAATACAAAACCCTAACCCTGATTCCAAACTCTACCCACTAACCCTAATCCTAAACCTGATCCCAAATCCTAACCACTAACCCTAAATTGACTGTGGTGTAGATGATCATTGTGACATAATCAATGATCATTGTGACGTCATCAATGATCAGTGTGACGTCATCAATGATCATAGTGATGTCATCAATGATCAGTGTGATGCCATCGCTGATCAGTGTGATGTCATCGCTGATCAGTGTGACATCCTTGACGATCAATGTGACGTCATCGATGATCAATGTGACATCATTAGATGATGCTGGTCAGCCAAGTTATGAATAGTCGCTCCGAATAACAACACTACATCCTATAACTGGAGTCTAAACAGGGCTATTTCTCCAGCAATGATTTTATTTGAATTGAATAAAAGTGTAATTAATAGATTTTGGTTGAATTAAGTTGTTATAAAGTTTTTTTTTCACTTTCCTTTACAGTGTTTATGAACATTTCAGTTTAAATCATCATGTCAGCTCCAGTTCCCGCTCCAACTCCAGCAACTGTTCCAGTTCCAGCTTCTGCTCCTGCTCCAGATCCCGCTCCATCCTCTGATCCTGCTCCAGCTCCTCCTGCAGTTCCTGCTCCAGCTCCAGCTCCTGCTCCATCTCCAGCTCCAGCTCCAGCAGCTGGGCCAGCTCCAGCTCCAGCTGCAGGTCCTGCTCCTGTTCCTGCTCTTGCTCCCGCTCCCGCTCCCACTCCAGCTCCAGCTCTAGCTCCGGCTCCGGCTCAAGCTAACTGGCGCCGATTGTCTGTAACCAGGTGTCTAAATCCTGTCTCCGTGTGACATCAATGTGCAGCCAGGAGCCGTGTCACTAATTGGATGTGCACCACATCACAAGAGCTGCCAGGAGCCATGTCATAAAGCAGCTATGGGTCCCTCCCACTCAAGGCACTGCACCCGCTCCAAAGCCCTTTCCTCCATTAGAACCTTCATTTAAACACATCTCTTTAACCAAACTTTTAGTCACCCCTCCTAATATCTCCTTCTTCGCTTGGTGTAATATTTACCTGATTACGCTTCTGTGAAGCGACTTGGGTCATTTTACTACGCTGAGGTAAACAGGGTATGTACACCACGGGCTGTAACCAGGGTATGTACACCACGGGCTGTAATCAGGGTATGTACACCACGGGCTGTAACCAGGGTATGTACACCACGGGCTGTAACCAGGGTATGTACACCATGGGCTGTAAACAGGGTATGTACACCACAGGCTGTAAATAGGGTATGTACACCACGGGCTGTAAACAGGGTACATACACCACGGGCTGTAAACAGGGTATGTACACCACGGGCTGTAACCAGGGTATGTACACCACGGGCTGTAAACAGGGTATGTACACCACAGGCTGTAAATAGGGTATGTACACCACGGGCTGTAACCAGGGTATGTACACCACAGGCTGTAAACAGGGTATGTACACCACAGGCTGTAACCAGTGCACGTACACCACGGGCTGTAAACAGGGTATGTACACCACGGGCTGTAAACAGGGTATGTACACCACAGGCTGTAACCAGTGCACGTACACCACGGGCTGTAAACAGGGTATGTACACCACGGGCTGTAAACAGGGTATGTACACCACAGGCTGTAACCAGTGCACGTACACCACGGGCTGTAAACAGGGTATGTACACCACGGGCTGTAAACATGGTATGTACACCATGGGCTGTAACCAGTGCACGTACACCACGGGCTGTAACCAGGGTATGTACACCACGGGCTGTAACCAGGGTACGTACACCACGGGCTGTAACCAGTGCACGTACACCACGGCCTGTAACCAGGGTACGTACACCACGGGCTGTAACCAGGGTATGTACACCACGGGCTGTAACCAGGATACGTACATCACGGGCTGTAACCAGGGCACGTGCACCACGGGCTGTAAACAGGGCACGTACACCACGGGCTGTAACCAGGGTACGTATACCACGGGCTGTAAACAGTGCACGTACACCACGGGCTGTAACCAGTGCACGTACACCACGGGCTGTAACCAGGGTATGTACACCACGGGCTGTAACCAGGGCACGTACACCACGGGCTGTAACCAGGGTATGTACACCATGGGCTGAAACCAGGGTACGTACACCACGGGCTGTAACCAGGGTATGTACACCACGGGCTGTAACCAGGGTACGTACACCACGGGCTGTAACCAGTGCACGTACACCACGGCCTGTAACCAGGGTACGTACACCACGGGCTGTAACCAGGGTATGTACACCACGGGCTGTAACCAGGATACGTACATCACGGGCTGTAACCAGGGCACGTGCACCACGGGCTGTAAACAGGGCACGTACACCACGGGCTGTAACCAGGGTATGTACACCACGGGCTGTAAACAGGGTATGTACACCATGGGCTGTAACCAGTGCACGTACACCACGGGCTGTAACCAGGGTATGTACACCACGGGCTGTAACCAGGGTACGTACACCACGGGCTGTAACCAGTGCACGTACACCACGGCCTGTAACCAGGGTACGTACACCACGGGCTGTAACCAGGGTATGTACACCACGGGCTGTAACCAGGATACGTACATCACGGGCTGTAACCAGGGCACGTGCACCACGGGCTGTAAACAGGGCACGTACACCACGGGCTGTAACCAGGGTACGTATACCACGGGCTGTAAACAGTGCACGTACACCACGGGCTGTAACCAGTGCACGTACACCACGGGCTGTAACCAGGGTATGTACACCACGGGCTGTAACCAGGGCACGTACACCACGGGCTGTAACCAGGGTATGTACACCATGGGCTGAAACCAGGGTACGTACACCACGGGCTGTAACCAGGGTACATACACCACAGTCTGTAAACAGGGTATGTACACCACGGGCTGTAACCAGGGTACGTACACCACGGGCTGTAACCAGGGTACGTACACCACGGGCTGTAACCAGGGTACGTACACCACGGGCTGTAACCAGGGTATGTACACCACGGGCTGTAAACAGGGTATGTACACCACGGGCTGTAAACGGGGTATGTACACCATGGGCTGTAAACAGGGTATGTACACCACAGGCTGTAACCAGTGCACGTACACCACGGGCTGTAAACAGGGTATGTACACCACGGGCTGTAAACAGGGTATGTACACCACAGGCTGTAACCAGTGCACGTACACCACGGGCTGTAACCAGGGTATGTACACCACGGGCTGTAAACGGGGTATGTACACCACAGGCTGTAACCAGTGCACGTACACCACGGGCTGTAACCAGTGCACATACACCACGGGCTGTAACCAGTGCACGTACACCACGGGCTGTAACCAGGGTATGTACACCACAGGCTGTAACCAGGGTACGTACACCACGGGCTGTAACCAGGGTATGTACACCACGGGCTGTAACCAGGGTATGTACACCACGGGCTGTAACCAGGGTATGTACACCACGGGCTGTAACCAGGGTATGTACACCACGGGCTGTAACCAGGGTATGTACACCACGGGCTGTAACCAGGGTATGTACACCACGGGCTGTAACCAGGGTATGTACACCACGGGCTGTAACCAGGGTATGTACACCACGGGCTGTAAACAGGGTATGTACACCACGGGCTGTAAACATGGTATGTACACCACAGGCTGTAAACAGGGTATGTACACCACAGGCTGTAACCAGTGCACGTACACCACGGGCTGTAAACAGGGTATGTACACCACGGGCTGTAAACAGGGTATGTACACCACAGGCTGTAACCAGTGCACGTACACCACGGGCTGTAAACAGGGTATGTACACCACGGGCTGTAAACAGGGTATGTACACCACAGGCTGTAACCAGGGTATGTACACCACGGGCTGTAACCAGGGTATGTACACCACGGGCTGTAAACAGGGTATGTACACCACGGGCTGTAACCAGGGTATGTACACCACGGGCTGTAACCAGGGTACGTACACCACGGGCTGTAACCAGGGTATGTACACCACGGGCTGTAACCAGGGTATGTACACCACGGGCTGTAACCAGGGTATGTACACCACGGGCTGTAACCAGGGTATGTACACCACGGGCTGTAACCAGGGTATGTACACCACGGGCTGTAACCAGGGTATGTACACCACGGGCTGTAACCAGGGTATGTACACCACGGGCTGTAACCAGGGTATGTACACCACGGGCTGTAAACAGGGTATGTACACCACGGGCTGTAAACATGGTATGTACACCACAGGCTGTAAACAGGGTATGTACACCACAGGCTGTAACCAGTGCACGTACACCACGGGCTGTAAACAGGGTATGTACACCACGGGCTGTAAACAGGGTATGTACACCACAGGCTGTAACCAGTGCACGTACACCACGGGCTGTAAACAGGGTATGTACACCACGGGCTGTAAACAGGGTATGTACACCACAGGCTGTAACCAGTGCACGTACACCATGGGCTGTAACCAGGGTATGTACACCATGGGCTGTAACCAGGGTATGTACACCACGGGCTGTAACCAGGGTATGTACACCACGGGCTGTAACCAGGGTATGTACACCACGGGCTGTAACCAGGGTATGTACACCACGGGCTGTAACCAGGGTATGTACACCACGGGCTGTAACCAGGGTACAAGCACCACAGGCTATAGAGTATGAACTCACTGGCTGAGAGCCAGATTCAAATCATGTAAGGTTCTTATAAAGTTTCAACAGCTAACACTTGTTGAGGTTGTAAAACACACCTGAGTGTGGGGAGGGTTTTTTTTTTCATTCATTCACGGGATGTGGGCATCACTGGCAAGGCCAGCGTTTATTGCCCATCCCTAATTGCCCTTGAGAAGGTGGTGGTGAGCCGCCTTCTTGAAGCGCTGCAGTCCGTGTGGTGAAGGTACTCCCACAGTGCTGTTAGGGAGGGAGTTCCAGGATTTTGACCCATCGATGATGAAGGAACGGTGATATATTTCCAAGTCAGGATGGTGTGTGACTTGGAGGGGAACTTGGAGGTGGTGGTGTTCCCATGCACCTGCTGCCCTCGTCCTTCTAGGTGGAAGCGGTCGCGGGTTTGGGAGCTTTTCTTATTGTGGTAAATACAGGAGAATGAGACTTCACCATTAGGTCTTTAGTTAAGTCGCTACAACACCATAGTGAAAGGATGATGAGAACTGAAAATGTTGGAATACACAGCATATCTACAAGAAAAGAGAAAAGACATGTTAATCCTTCAGGTCACAGTCCTAGAGCTGATTTTCTTGTCCCTAAAGCCCCCTGGGTCCCAGTTTCAGAGGGGTCAGGAGAAGGAAAAAGGGGCAAAGACCTATAATACTGGGTCTAACTGCCATTTGTGCATGAGATCATAGAATCACAGAATGATACAGCACAGAAGGAGGCCATTCGGGCCATCGTCCCTGTGTCGGCTCTTTGAAAGATCTATCCAATTAGTCCCTCTCCTTTCCCCATAGCCCTGTAAATTTTTCCTCTTCAACTATTATTCCAATTCACTTTTAAAAGTTACTATTGAATCTGCTTCCACCACTCTTTCAGGCAGTGAATTAAAGATAATAAAAACTCGCAGTGTAAAAAAAATTCTCCTCGTCTCGCCTCTGGTTAATTTGCCAATTACCTTAAATCTGTGTCCTCTGGTTACTGACCCACCTGCCAGTAGAAACAGTTTCTCCTTATTTAAGAACATAAGAAATAGGAGCAGGAGTGGGCCATTTGGCCCTTCGAGCCTGCTTGGCCATTCAATAAGATCATGGCTGATCTTCTACAACATCTCCACTTTCCTGCACTATCCACATATCCTTTGATTCCCTTAATATTCAAAAATCTATCGATCTCTGTCTTGAATATACTCAACGACTGAGCATCCACAGCCCTCCAGGGTAGAGAATTCCAAAGATTCACCAGCCTCTGAGTGAAGACATTTCCTATCTCAGTCCCAAATGGCCGACCCCTTATTCTGAGACTGTGACCCCTGGTTCGAGACTCCCCAGCCAGGGGGAAACATCCTCCCTGCATCTACCTATACTCTCTGGAGTTTAGAAGAATGAGAGGTGATCTCATTGAAACATACAAGATTCTGAAGGGGATTGACAGGGTAGATGCTGAGAGGTTGTTTCCCTTGGCTGGAGTGTCTAGAACTAGGGGTCATAGTCTCAGGATAAGGGGTAGGCCATTTAAGACTGAGATGAGGAGGAATTTCTTCACACAGCGGGTTGTGAACCTTTGGAAATCTCTGCCCCAGAGGGCTGTGAATGTTGAGTCTTTGAGTATATTCAAGGCTGAGATAGATAGGTTTTTGGACTCTCGGGGAATCAAGGGATATGGAGATCGGGCGGGAAAGTGGAGTAGAGGTCGATGATCAGCCATGATCTTATTGAATGGCGGAGCAGGCTCGAGGGGCAGTATGGCCTACTCCTGCTCTTATTTCTTATGTTCTTACCCTGTCAAGCCCTGTAAGAATTTTGTATGTTTCAACGAGATCACCCCTCATTCTTCTCTTACTCTATCAAAACCCTTCATGATTTTGAACATTTCTACCAAAACCGTCTCTGCTCTAAGGAGAACACTCCCAGCTTCTCTAGTATCTCCACATAACTGAAGTCCCTTCTTCCCTGGTACCACTCTAGTAAATCTCCTCTACACCCTCTCCAAGGCCTTGACATCCTTCCTAAAGTGTGCTGCCCAGAATTGGACACAATACTCCAGCTGGGGCCTAACTAGCGATTTATAAAGGTTGGGCATATCTTCCTTGCCTTTGTACAGTACGCCTCTGTTTATAAAGCCAAGGATCCCGTATGCTTTTTTTAACAGCCCTCTCAATTTGTCCTTCCACCTTCAAAGATGCATGTTCAAAAAAGGTCCATAATAGGACCATTGC
This sequence comes from Squalus acanthias, assembly GCA_030390025.1. Lineage (NCBI taxonomy): Eukaryota > Metazoa > Chordata > Chondrichthyes > Squaliformes > Squalidae > Squalus > Squalus acanthias. Next base: position 266,794 of record JASTWF010000110.1, on the reverse strand, counting down.
ATCTGAAACCAACAGTGGGATGTAAATAACGTGGAAATGAGGTGGACATGACATCACCGTGCCCTCTGTGTCGTGATCCTCACTTGACGTTGGCCTTTCCTCAGTTCCTGAGAACCCACTTTTGTTGCTTAGAGACTGAAATTGTACACTGAAACCCCCAGAGTTAAACATGGTTCAAACAGCCTCATAAGGGCAGATCTTAGCTGAATTGACATTCTTGGAACTGAAACCCCATACTGGGCCCTCCTCCCTCCCCCTGCCCCTACTGCTGTGGAAAAAGCTTTAGGTAGTTGCCATGAATCCCACCCATGCTCACTGCCACACCATTCGCTGGGTAGTATATTACACAATGAACTCTCACTGAACCTTCTCACTACGTCCTTCAGTCTCTGCAGTGGGCATCACCTTTTCCAGCCCCCTTGAGATGAGAGTGGCAAGGGGGTGGTGGAGGGGGGGGGCAGGTTTTAGGGTGAATGCTGAGTCTTTGAGTATATTCAAAGCTGAGATAGATTTCTGGACTCTAGGGGAATCAGGGGATATGGAGATCGGGCAGGAAAGTGGAGTTGAGGTCGATGATCAGCCCTGATCTTACTGAATGGCGGAGCAGGCTCGAGGGGCAGTATGGCCTACTCCTGCTCTTATTTCTTATGTTCTTACCCTGTCAAGCCCTGTAAGGGGAGTGCAAGATTCTAAATTTGCTGCCAACAGCCCTGATTGCAATAGTCAATGAGATCGGATTTTAAGCCTTTGGTTGGGATTGTCTCTGCCCATTGTCTCTGGCCCCCGCCACAAACTCCGTACCCTTGTCACCGATTCCACCTCCTTCCCTGTCTCAGATTGAACCAGACTGTTCGGAAACTCAACGTCCTATTTGACCGTGAGCTGAGCTTTTGGCGCCACAACCTCTCCATCACAAAGACTGCTTTCTTCCACTTCCAGAACGTTACCCGCCTCCACCCCTTAGCTCAGCCGATTTCATGTTGAAACCCTCTTGCATGCCTTTGCCACCTCCAAACTAAACTATGCCAAAGCTCTCCTAATTGGCCTTCTATCCTCCGCCCTCCGTAGACTTCAGATTATCCACACCTGTGCTGCCTGTATCCTACCCCACACCAAGTTCCACTCACCTAGCACGAATGTCCTTGCTGACCTATGTTGGCTCCCTTTAGCCCCACAACCCCCTCGAGATATCTGTGCTCTTCTAATTCTGCCCTCTTGAGCATCCCTGATTATAATCGCTCAACCTTTGGTGGCCGTGCCTTCTGTTGCCTAGGCCCTAAGCTCTGGAATTCCCTGCCTAAACCTGACCGCCTCGCTACCTCTCTTTCCTCCTTTAAGACGCTCCTTAAAACCTACCTCTTTGACCAAGCTTTTGGTCATCTGCCCTAATTTATCCTTATGTGGATCGGTGTCAAATTTTTTGTCTTAAAATACTCCTGTGCAGCGTCTTGGGACATTTTACTACGTTAAAGGTGCTATATAAATACAAGTTGTTGTTGTTGTTTATGGTCTCACCCTCCCTATTTCTGTAACCCCCTGCCCTCCCCACCCCCCCACCCCACCCTAAATCTACATTCCTCTGAATCTAGCCCCTTTGTACCACGCCTGAGCTCCACCATTGGTGGATATGCCTTCAGTTGCCTAGGAGCCACACACTGGAATTTCCTCTGGTGCCCTGTACCACCCCTTCAGTCAGCAGTGCACCGTGGCTGGAGTATGTACAATCTACAGGAAGCACAGCAGGATCTCACCAAGCTTACATCAACAGCAATACATTTGGGTGCAATTTTCCGGAGCACAGTGCCACCGCCGGGGCTTCCCGCGCATCGGGCGTCTTGTTAAGAATGGTGGGTGCACTGCCTGCAATTTTATATCCTCTGATCTTTTAACGGATAGGGAAACGTGACCAGGTCATCCGTGATTTTTCTGATAAGCCGTCCGCTGCGGGCAAGGCCCCAACTGATGGTCCAGGGCCTTTGGATAACTCCGCCCATAGACTCCCTGATAGACTGAAGGTCAATACTTTGAACAGAATCAAGTAAAAAACGAAAGAGGTGGGCCACGGACTTTGCAATCGGCTCGTACTGTCACTTTACTTTATGAAGCTGTGTGTTCAGTTCCAAATTAGGACTAAGAAAGAAAGAGAAACTCGAACTATAGACGTTTCCGCTTTGAACAACTTTGAGAACTCCCTAGGTGGACTTTAGCAGAACTCATACGCTCCTCAATGACTTATGGTCAACCTTAGTTATTGTGGATGCTCAAGTTAGCTGTGCGTGGTTCTGATTCCTGGTACACTGGCACTGAAGATGGGAGTACTAAATAAACTCAAAGGCAGCTTCCTGGACATAAATTCAGGCACATCCCAAGTTTTTGTGAATGTTGCACTGTCTCTAATACTTTATGGATTGGAAGAGCTACTGGAAAAGGAGGTCCATTGTCCATGTGCTCTGGGATCAAATGACAGGTACATCTCGGTAACCTTCATTATCCCTGCAATTTCATTGTTTTTCATCGGTCTACTGGTGCAAAATGGTTCACAGAAATGGTGCCAGTCTTGGTGTTGTAAGCAGAAGGACAAGTGCAAATATCAGCTGCCTTGGCGGTGCTGTTCAGCCCAGTGTTTATCTTTCCTGTTGATGGTGTTCAAAGCATCGATTCCAGCAATGATATGGATCATCATACTCTTCTTGGATGGTGATTACTATGCCTGTTCAAATTTAATGGGAAAAAATGAGACTGCTGACATGAAGGCGTGTGAGTCAAAATGCAACAAGAATCGCAGTGAAATTCCGTTTACTCTACAAGAGCTCTGCGCTGAATCACAAGTAAGATGTCACTTTAAATGTTCATTCTAATATGTAATTGTCGGAACGTAAGAACAGGAGTAGCCCCTTGAGCCTGTTCCCCCAATCAACGAGATCATGTCTGATCTGCGACCTAACTCCATAAAACCGCCTTTCCCCCATATCCCTTAATACATAAGAACATAAGAAATAAGAGAAGGAGTAGGCCATACAGCCGCTCGAGCCTGCTCCGCCATTCAATAAGATCATGGCTGATCATCGACCTCAACTCCACTTTCCCACCCGATCTCCATATCCCTTGATTCCCCTAGAGTCCAAAAAATCTATCTATCTCAGCCTTGAATATACTCAAAGACTCAGCATTCACAGCCCTCTGGGGCAGAGAATTCTAAAGATTCACAACCCTCTGAGTGAAGAAATTCCTCCTCATCTCAGTTTACCTTTGTTTAACAAAAATTGATCAATCTCAAGATTTAAAATTAACAATTGACCCAGCATCAACTGCCGTTTGCGGAAGAGAGTTTCAAACGTCTACCACCCTTTCCGTGTAGAAGTGTTTTCTAACTTCAATCCTCTAGCTTTTAGGCTACGTCCCCTCGACCTAGACTCCACAACCAGTGGAAATAGTTTCGCTCTATCTACCCTATCAGTTCCCCTTAATAACTTGAAAACTTTGATCAAATCACCACTTAATCTTCTAAACTCCAGGGAATACAACCCTAATCTCTCCTCGTAATTTAACTTTTGGAGTCCAGGTATTATTCTAGTAAATCTACGCTGCACTCCCTCCAAGGCCAGAAACTGCAAAGCAGCTTGCATTAATGCAGCACCTTAAATGCAACAAAATCACCCGAGACCCTTCACAATTGAAGATCAGACTCGAGCTGGAGTAGAAGGGAGGCAGCTGAAAGTACTGCCCAGGAAGCATGTCTAAAGGGGGTCATTTGAAGGTGGGGAGACATGTTAAACCCCTGAGGGGTTTAGCATGTAGGCGAGATGGCTGAAAGCCCCATCACTGATGGCAGAGCGGAGGGAATGAAAGGCGCAGTGTACCAGTGTTGGAAGGGCAGGGAATGCAGGAGGGACATTGGGCTCGAAGGGGTTAAAGAGGTAGGGAAGGGTGACGTGTGCAGGGATTTGAAAACAAGGGCAAGAATTTCAAAATTTGAGTCGCCCATCACAAAACGGACCTGTAAATCTCTAGAATGGAACAGTTCTGTTGAAGGTTAATTCTGGGCACCACACTTTAGGAAGGACGTCAAGGCCTTGAGAGGGGGCAAAGGAAATTTACTAGAATGGTGCCAGGGATGAGGGACTTCAGTTATGTGGAGAGACTGGAGAAGCTAGGGTTGTTCTCCTTAGAGCAGAGAAGGTTAAGGGGAGATTTGATGGAGGTGCTCAAAATCACAAATAGAGTAAATAAGAGGAAACTGTTTCCAGTGGCAGAAGGGTCAGTAACCAGAGGACACAGATTTAAGATAATTGGCAAAAGAACCAGAGGCGACATGAGGAAAAATAAAATTTACACAGCGAGTTGCTTTGATCTGGAATGCACTGCCTGAAAGGGTGGTGGAAGCAGATTCAATAATAACTTTCAATAGCGATTTGGATAAATACTTAAAGGAGAGAAATTTGTAGGGCTATGGGGAAAGAGCAGGGTAGAGGGACTAATTGGATAGCTCTTTCAAAGAGCCGGCAATGGGCCGAATGGCCTCCTTCTGGGGTGTACCATTCTAGGATTCTAGGGATCATTATTTAATTCAATTTCTTATCTCTCCACCCACACCTTAACAGCTCATCGGTAGCCTTTTATTGGTCGTACTGCTGGCTGCATTGGCATTACTCTACTTACTTCTTCAATGCGCTCGTGGCTGCGAGATGGAATCTTATTATAAGTCGGAATATGATTGCATGTATGACAAAGAGGAAGTAATGCAGATTATGGCAGAATTGGAAAACAGAGCAGTTGAAAAGGCGAAAGAAAGCTGTGCAGATATGATGTCAAAAATATTCCCCAATGATGTGCAGTCTTGTACGAAGACTCAATCTGGACCGGGCATTGAAAACGTGGCAATGGAGCCACTGGTAAGTGTTATGCAAGGGCAGACCCACCAAAGCTATCGGAGCTGTTATGACAAGCTGTGTGCAGAGAACAAGTGTGACGAGCGCAGCTAAATCCAACCTTCAAAGTACTTAACACATATGGGGGCAGAAATTCATCTTGGGCAGTATTGCATGGGCCGCCTGCTATATGCACCGCCTCATATTCAGTTCTATTGAAGGCAACGGAACGGAATATTGGCGGGGAGTACAATGGGCGGCTGATGCGATTCCGCCCGTCTATCACCACCACCCAGGACAAACTTCAACCCCATGAATTTCCAGCCTTCCCAAATGGATAGCCGAGGCTTACTCACCAGTGACAGATAGGCTAAAAGAGTTGGGACTCTACACTTTAGAGAAGCGTAGACTTAGAGGTGATCTGATTAAGGTTTATAAGATAATGAAGGGAACAGATTGTGTTCCAGCTGACAGTTTGTTTCAATTTAATAGGTTAGGGAGGACCGGGGGTCACAATTTTAAGTTGTATAAGGCTAGATCTAGGTTAGATGTCAGGAGATGGTTCTTTTCCCAGAGAATAGTGGACCTTTGGAACAGGCTGCCATCTCGTGTGGTGGGCGCGGATTCACTGAATTCCTTCAAGCGAGAGCTGGACCTGTTTCTGGCTGGGGCAGAGATCACCTCTCACAGAAAGTAGGTACTGCAGGGAATTCAGGGACAGAGTGATGATCTGGACTAGTTTCAATCACCTAGATGGGTCGGAGAGGAATTTTCCAGATTTTTTTCCCCCAAATTGGCCTGGGATTTTTTTATCTGTTTTTTTGCCTCTCCCAGGAGATCACAGGGTTTCGGGTGGGGTGGAGTTTATATGTTGTGATGCACAAGGTATCGCAATTGTGCAGGACAGGCTCAATAGACCAGATGGTCTTTACCTGTCCGTCATTGTTCGTATCTTCGTAAAGGCCACATTTAGAAACCCAATTGCTTATTTCTAAAGAAACCCCCCAAAAAATCAAATCATAAAACACTTTTTATTTAGCGTTGGATACAGGCACTGAGTATGTTTAATTACTTTTCTGAATTAGCTTGTCTATTTGTTTCCACAAGCCAGTTGTCTCAGGTCTGGTGGTGGATCAGGTATTGCGGGTTTTCTTCTCACCTGTTCCAGGCACCTCCTCCACATAAATGCCAAGAGGACAAGCTATGCCCAGCTAGCTAGTTCCCAACAGCAAAAGGAACGTAAGACTCCAGGCTGGTTGGCATCATTTTCATTCCCAATCCAAGACCGAAATGGGATACCACTGGGCTTGGTGTCATGCCCATTCCATCAGTGGCACAATATGCTCGTGTCTTGTTACTCATTGCCTAATATTGCACTATTGTAGTAATTGATGCATGTCCAGCACTGGCTGCAAGTTTCTTATGATAACGAGAAGCAGGGAGTCCCTCGGTTTCCCTGCTCGGGATTGTTATAGCTCACGTTTTCAGCTGTGACTGTGTTTTTCCAACAGAGATCCTCCTCCTAAGATCATATCATAGCTAATGAACAGACGGGAGAACCGGCAACACAAGTAAACCAACAGGGAGGATTTTAACATAAGGAATGTCAGATCACAAGTGTGTCACAGGAGGTGGAGCCAAAGGGAATGCGCCACTTACACAGGAGATTATTGAAAATTCAGCACATGCATTGAGCTTTGATTAATTACCGGTGGATATTTGTTTTTAATTGTATTTGTATTGTATCATCAGAAACTGACAACTAAAATTAAAGGGTACATTTTCCCCTTCTGCCCCCTCCGGACTGGGTGTGTGCAATTTCACAATAGACACAAATGGGCTGGATTTTAACACCAAAAACGGGTGGGTTGGGGTCGGGTCAGAGCTTAAATTTTTAAAATCTCAAACCCGACCCCAATCCGCCCACATCCGGGTTTAATGGAGGCGGGACAAGGGGTGGGCAGCCAACCCCTTCCCAGGAGGCGGGTTGGCAACTTAAATATTTTAATGAGGCTGGCATCCTCTGCTTTAACCTGTTTGACAGGTTTAACTGTGGCCTGCCGGGTTTCCCAAACCTCGGGAAACCCGGCAGCTGAAGGGAGGCGAGGACAGCTTTAGGGAGAAAGTGCTTGTGGGCCAGGAGGAGCAAGAGTGCTTCCTCCCATCCCCCCAAACTCGCCCCCATACAAAGGTCTTCGGGGTCGGGGATTGGACTACCCTGGGATCAGACACTCTGCCCAGGGGTCAGGGATTGGAACCCTTCCAGATCAGACACCCTGCCCAGAGGTCAAGGATCGAAACCCCTCTGGGATCATACACCCCAACCCCCCACCCCTCGAGGTCGGGGATCAGAACCCCTCCGGGATCGGACACCCTGCCCAGGGTTCGGAACCCCTCCGGATCGGACACCTTGCCCTGAGGTCAGGGATCGGAACCCGTCCGGGATCGTATAACCCCTCCCCCCCCAAAGTCAGGGATCGGAACCCCTCCGGGATCGGACACCCTGCCCAGGGGTCGGGGATCAGAACCCCTCCAGATCAGACACCCTGCCCAGAGGTCAGGGATCTGAACCCCTCTGGGATCATACACTCCCGCGCTCCCCCCCAAAGTTCGGGGATCAGAACACATAGAAAAATAGGAGCAGGAGTAGGCCATTCGAGCCTGCTCCGCCATTCAATATGATCATGGCTGATCCTCTCTCTCAATACTATATTCCTGCTCTCTCCCCATACCCTTTGATACCTTTTGTATCTAGAAATCTATCTATCTCCTTCTTAAATATATTCAGTGACTTGGCCTCCACAGCCTTCTGTGGTAGAGAATTCCACAGGTTCACCACCCTCAGTGAAGAAATTTCTCTCATTTCAGTCCTAAATGTCCTACCCCGTATCCTGAGACTGTGACCCCTCGTTCTAGACACCCCCCAGCAAGGGAAAACATCCTCCCTGCATCCAGTCTGTCTGCCCCTGTCAGAATTTTATACGTTTCAATGAGATCCCCTCTCATTCTCCTAAACTCTAGTGAATACAGGCCAAGTCGACTCAATCTCTCCTCATACGACAGTCCTGCCATCCCAGGAATCAGTCTGGTGAACCTTCGTTGTACTCCCTCCATGGCAAGTATATCCTTTCTTAGGTAAGGAGACCAAAACTGCACACAGTACTCCAGGTGTGATCTTACCAAGGCCATGTATAACTGTAGTAAGCATCCTTGCTCCTGTACTCAAATCATCTTGCAATGAAGGCCAACATACCATTTCCCTTCCTAACTGCTTGCTGCACCTGCATGTTTGCTTTCAGTGACTGGTGTACAAGGACACCCAGGTCCCTTTGTACATCAACATTTCCCAATCTATGACCATTTAAATAATACTCTGCTTTTCTATTTTTCCTACCAAAGTGGATAACTTCACATTTCTTCACATTATATTCCATTTGCCATGTTCTTGCCCATTCACTTAGCCTGTCTATAGCCCCTTGAAGCCTCCTTGCATCCTCCTCACAACTTACATTCCCACCCAGCTTTGCATAATCAGCAAATTTGGATACATTACATTTGGTCCCCTCATCCAAATCATTGATGTAGATTGTGAATAGCTGAGGCCCAAGCACTGATCCTTGCAGCACCTCATTAGAAGACAGAACCAAAGTATTTGTTTAATTGCTCTGCCATTTCCTTGTTCCCCATTATAAATTCTCCCGTTTCTGACTGTAAGGGACCTACATTTGTCTTCACTAATCTTTTTCTTTTTACATACTTGTAGAAGCTTTTACAGTCCACTTTTATGTTCCTTGTAAGTTTACTCTCATACTCTATTTTTCCCCTCTTAAATCAATCTCTTGGTCCTTTTTTGCTGAACTCTAAACTGGTCCCAATCCTCAGGTTTGCTACTTTTTCCTGGCAACTTTATATGACTCCTCTTTGGATCTAATACTATCCTCCGGGATCGGACACACTCTCCCCAGGGTGGTAGATCGGACCTACCTGGTCTTGCAGCCTGCTCCGGAGTTCTCCCTGCCCGACTGGAAGGCAAGCCTGCCAATCAGGCTGATTTCCAGGCGGGGAACCTGTCAAGGAGAAAAAACAAAGTTCCCAAAGTGGCGGGCTGGAAGTGCATGCACACTTCCAACAGATGTTCAAGCAAAGTTCAAGAACGTCATTAGCTTAGAGATAGGTAGATAAATTAATGCAGTCAGGGTATCTAATAATGGGCAAATAATACTCCCAAGAATACAAACAAAGAGTGCTGGTGACTAATATACAATGACGTTCCTCTTCCTGATATTTTGCCACTCCTGTTAACACACAACATATTATTTGCAAAGACGATGACAGAAAGTCCACACACGCTATCATTTCTTTGTTTGTCCTGCGGCTGGGCTGTAAGATTTGGATCACAGATCACACACAGATTACCCAAAGGGTCTTAGGAGTTGTAAGGCTTTTTATTAAAGAGCGGCAGTTTAAGTTAAGTACAACACGCAATCAAGATAGACATAGTAGACATACGACCGTGACAAGCAGTGGGTATCGGTCCCGATTGGACAGACGGCTGGCGTGCGCAATCAGCTCTTCCCTTCCCTTCACCGTCTGTGCTAAAAGCTCTTTAGATATCTCTTTTACTCTCTTTTTAGGGGTGGGCCGAGGGTAGATTATCAAAGATACAGTCAACAACCTTTCTTGCACAGAAACAGCAGACAGCTAGTCTGGAAACAAGGTCACCGCCACGGTGCAGAATGTTATGACATCCGCAGGGAACCAAGAACACAAGCAAATTCTAAGCGTCTATCCAGTTATTCTACCAACAGTCTGAAGAGACTTTGGCCCAGAAATTCGCCTCTCCGGCTTGCCGTGGGGGTAAGGATCTCGCGCGCTCTTACCTACCGCGCCTGCCGTTGTGTTTTGGGCCCACGAGAACTTCAGCTCCTGGGCCTCTCCCAACTACCGGCGCACAGTGCTTGCGTGTCCCAGGGGCGCAGTTAGTGCGATGCGTCCCCTGGGATCACGTGGGCCAAGGAGAGCCAATGGCAGCAGACCATCTTTCATTCATAGATTTGACAGGAGACCTGTCAAATCTGTGAATTGAAATCGGCCCCAAAAGAACAGCTAAACTTAAAATAAATTTCTTTAAAAACCCATCACATTTATAAAATAACTATAGTTAAATAAATTATCCACTTTAAAGAAAAATTTAAATTTTTGAAAAAATTAAAATACTTTTTAAAAGTGATAAAAATAAACTTACCTTTCTTTAAAGTATCTAAAAAAGATAAATCTGTTGAAATTTTTTTTAAATTATACTTAATTAACCACTTACCTTGTTGAAAACGGGTCTTGCGCCTCCTTTTCATAAGCGTAGTTTCTTCAATACTTACCCTCGCGTAGAAACCTGAAAAAAAATCTAAGTGTGCTGCGTGTGCGCAGCCTCTACCGCGCACGCAGTTCACCTAGGAACCGCCCCCTTCACCAGACCGGAAGTTCCGGTTTCCCGCGCATGCAAGAAACCGGCACTTCGGGACGTCTTACGGGTGAGTACACATGTACTCACCCGGGAAGGGCCGAATTTTTGGCCCTTTTTTGTCTCAAGTTATTTCTTCCAATTCACGATTTCTTACAGGGCGTACTGGGTTGCCCAGTCACAGTATATACAGGGAGATGGGGCGGGCTCCCTTACAGTCGTGCTCACCTCCCCACCTAAATTACTCTTATTGCAGGAAGAGCCTCACCACCAACAAGACAAAGAGCCACCTCTTCTCTGCAGGATCGTGGGCAGCAGGGCAGCCCAAGGCTGTCTCTCCAATTGGTGCGGATCTCCCATACCTTGTCTACCTCCAGCCCGTTGACCCCCCCCCACCCACGGTCCTTCCAGTGCACGACATGTTACGCGGTGGGAAGTGACGGATATTTATTTAAATGAGGTAACCTCATGTTCGAGCACGTGATCAACAGGAAGTATTGTGGATGCCTGCTGCAGCCAGACAGCACCACTGGGCACCGAATGCATTACTGGCCCCGTGTCATCATGCATCATTGAGGGTTGAATGCTCTGACAGAGTTTTCCAATGTCACAGGTAATCCGAGCTGCTGGTTGTTAGATATCGTGTGAAAGTTAAAAGTTTAACAGTCGAACTACTTTGTATCGTAAAGCGACAGGTTTTCCTGGAAGTATTGTAAAAGGAATGCATTGTCAGGCTTTCCAAGATATAAACAGGATGACTTTGAAGTGCCGTGAGGAGAAGGTATTGCTTGTTTTCTGAAATGTAAAGTGTTTGAGCAAGGGAGTAAGTGTTAGTGATGACATCACCCATGAATGGTTAATGTATGCAGTTAAAGACCGATCACCTTTACTGTGCATCAGTAAAGTCTGTTCCCTATACTCCACTACGAAGTCTCGTGCTTACTCGAAACGTGTTGTTGTGAGCCCGAGGAGAAAGGAGGTTGCTTAACACTGGTTAGTTGGAAGGAGGAAGTTTTTCCCCTTCTTGAAGAAAATATTCTCTAGGTGACAGGCACCCTGGCAAATCAATCACTGCCACTCCCTCTAATAGTAGTGAAAGTTCCCACCAGACCCGATACAACGGAGTTTATTTTGACACAAACTATTTCCATCTCCGTAACATCACCCACCTCTGCCACTACCTCAGCCCATGGCTGCTGAAACTCTCAGCTGTGCTGACAGTGTACAGAACATTACAGTGTAGACATCCAATATACCACCTATTACAGTGTACAGCAGAACAGAGTGTAGAGGACATTGCAATATACCAGCTATTACAGTGTAGAGGACATTGCAGCATACCAGCTATTACAGTGTACAGCAGAACAGAGTGTAAAGGACATTGCAATATACCACCTATTACAGTGTACAGCAGAACACAGTGTAGAGGACATTATAATATACCAGCTATTACAGTGTACAGCAGAACAGAGTGTAGAGGACATTGCAATATACAGTACCAGCTATTACAGTGTACAGAACATTAGTGTCGGGGACATTGCAATGAACAATATATTCCAGTGAACAGGCTGTGTATAGTACATTGCAACTTATAGTAAACTGAGGGCTAGAAATTCCCCTCGAGCCCCGTTTGGGGTGCTAAATCAAAAAAGCTGGAAAAGTTAGCGCCAGGCGCTAACCTCTTCCAGTCTCTCTGAAATTCCCATTTTTTGCTCAAGAGGGAAGTGGAGTGCTAAATCAGGCGCTCCACTTCCTTCTTGGAGCGCAAGAGGGGGGAGGGGGGGGGGGTGGAGTTCGCGACCCGGGGCGCACGGCTCAGCAGCGCCACGCACTGGGGATGCATAGCGCTGACACGTTGCAGGGGCTCTTCCCTAAAATCAAGGGCAGGGCCCGACGCTGCAAACTCTGCAGTAAACTTACCTGCAGCACTGGGGAGAGGGGGTGCCGCGCGATCAGCCCGGCACTCAAGCAGAGTGCCAGGTTGACCGATCGCAGCACGGACCCCGCGGCCGGAGGCACAAAAGAAAAGTTTAAAAAAGAAATCCGACATTTTTTTCAGGGCGGCCGGCCACCTCACCTTTAACTTCCGCCCCGCTAGCGGCCGGACGCCCTGCTCGCGTCCCCTGCAGCAGTCGCCGTCATTGCCCGGCGCTGCTGCAGGGGGGCGATGGGGAGTTTTTGTGCCGGGGCGCTACGCCCGGAAATGACGTCATGATCTCCGGGCGCACGAGATCCGGGCGCAGACCCGGCAGCGCCGCCGCTAACCTCTCACGAAATTTGGCGGGAGGCGAGGTCATCGCCGCGCCCGGGCCCCGTCAGCCCCCCCCCCACGGGAGACGCAAAGGAGGGGAATTTCTCCCCCTAAGTTTCTCGTCCTTGCTCTCTAAGGCGGAAGCTCTTTATGTTAGGTTACAGATTAACATCTCTTCACCTCTCTATTGTATCTGGGGCTCTCCCGTTTGTGAACATCCCACAAAAACCACACCTCGCGGTCCTCATCTGAGTCAAACTTCTCTCAGCTGTTACCCCTCCTGGTTGTATTTCCCCCATTGCCAGCTATTACATAATACAGAACATTACAGTGTTGAGGACACCTACATTACAACAGTGACTACACTTCCAAAGTACTTCATTGGCTGTGAAGCACTTTGGGATGTCCTGAGGTTGCAAAAGGCGTTGTATAGTTGCATAATAAATAAAGTTCTTTCTTTACTGCCATTTTTTAGTTTAACTTATTTTAAATTCCATCTGTTCCCTTTTGATTTGACTTCTGACTTTGAATTTGAATTTCCCTCAGGTGTTTTGTTTTACTTTATACCTCCCTCGGGTATTATTTAATGTGCCGTGTCTCGGAAGGTCCTCTTTGTCATGTACTTCCCAACTGGTGTTCTATCTCACCCTAGTTCCTCTCTCCTGCCCCTCTTTACCTTTAACTTCCCAACTGGAGTCTGAGGTTCCCTTTGGTGTATTTCTGCCCGTGTTTTAATTTCTCCTCTGTCTCAGCGCCCCGATGATTCTCGCGATGTCCTTGTGTTTTTAATTTCTGCAGGAGTCTCTGGAGCATTTGTCACGGGGTTTGTCCCACTGCACCGATTCAACAAACAAAATGTCACCAACAAGAGGCTGTCACTCGGTTGTAGCCGCCCTGACCACAGGTGACAGTGGGGCTGATTGGACATATTCCTGGAGGTTTCATCACATGACCTCTTGCTGCCACCCGCCCCCGCCCTCCCGCCATTGGTCGCCCAACATGTCCATCCTCATGGTGCACAGCCAATCGGAAAGTGATTAGACTCTTCATTACCCGATTGGATAATTCTCGACTCTCAGTCGAACAGACTTTTTTTCCTCCATGACTGATATTTTTATAACTAATAAACGAAAGTGTTAAAATATATATATTTTTTAAAAAACCACGGTTTTTCTTGAACGCGAGTTTTCTCCCGGGGTTTGCTCGCACCAGTGTCCTGGAGATTAGTCTTTAATTCCTGGAAAATCATGGGGCAATCACGGAGGGTTGGCGACCCTAGATAGCATTTGGACCACCCGCACCACCGGTGACCGAGACCAACACCCATCAGTTTGCAGCTGGCCAGTTAGCAGTGTGGAATTCTGGGGTGGACCTATTAGTGACCTTTAACCCGGCAGATTGTCAGTGGCGCTGAGTTTTTCCCGCCGTCAATCGGTCCCGGGTGGAAGATCAGAAAGAGTTTCTCGGTGAAAATGTGGGCGAAGGTGTGGAGATGGGACATGTCGTCCGCATTGTAAAAAGACACCTGTCCACCCTCATAGTCCAGGTAAACTCCCAGCTTCCGGGGCTTCTCACTCGGGTTGAGGGCGGTGATGGAGAGGTGAATGCAAAGTAGTCACTTCCAGCCAACAGCCACAGTCCAGTATCCGGCCTCGGGTCTCAGTCTGATACTCCCCTTTCCTGTCGGCAGACTCTCTTGGCTATTCCCACACGTCAGCAGGTCTTGTTGTGCACCTCTACCTCCCAGTAGTGTCTCCCCGACATGAATCCCTCCGATCCCAGGAATCAAACCTCTCCGGGGTGTCAGGGAGCGGCTGCTCCTTGTCTCAGAGTCTCTCACTGGTCCATTCTTCAAACAGGATGAGCAGGGGGTGGGCTGTGTTAGGATCCAGAGTCAGAGAGGCTGGAGCTGGGAGAAAGTTAAAATAACACAGTAGGTGATTTAGATTCTTGCTGCGACTTATTACATAGAATTTTACAGCACAGAAACAGGCCATTCGGCCCAACTGGTCCATGCTCCACATGAGCCTCCTCAAACCCCTACTTCATCTCACTCCATCAATATAACCTTCTAATCCTTTCTCCCTCATGTGTATATCTAGCTTCCCCTTAAATGCCTCTATGTTATTCGCCTCAACTACTCCTTGTGGTCGCAAGTTCCACATTCTCACCACTCTCTGGGTAAAGAAGTTGCTCCTGAATTTCCGATTGGATTTATTAGTGACTATCTTACATTGATGGCCTCTAACATTGGTCTCGCCCACCAGTGGAAACATTTTCTCTACGTCGACCCTGTCAAACTCCCTCATCATTTTAAAGAGCTCTATGAGGTCACCGCTCAGCCTTCTCTTTGTAGAAAAAGGAGCTCCAGCCAGTATTAAACACTTTTCCTTTTGAAAGTGTCCACTCGGAGGAATCCCCGGGAGTTTTGAAAGGACTCCAGGTTCGGTTACTGGAATCCGCGTCCACCCGGGGGGGTGAGCGCCATGGGTTTACGCTCCTGGGATCGCTCTGGCTTCCCAACCTGGTAAAGAGCAGGGGCTTGGCGCAGAGAGTTGGTTTTGTTTTGTCTTCCTCCGGCCTCTGGTGGCCACTGCAATCACGACCCGGTGCAAGGAACTCTGCGGCCCCTGCACCCCTGGTATTTCCAGCCCCTGTATGTGCTTGCAGGAGCCTTCAGGAATATTCAATGGCCCAGATATTAATGGGGAGGCAGGGGGAGGGTGCGGGGAGGCCGGAACCAGCCTGAGGACCTAGCACGGCCGGGGACATGGAGGCCCTGCCCATCTTAACGGCAGGACCTCCAACATATTTTAGCCTCGATGCAGAGATGCCGGTGTTGGACTGGGGTGGACAAAAGTGAGAAGTCGCACAACACCAGGTTATAGTCCAACAGTTTTATTTAAAATCACAAGCTTTCGGAGCTGCTGCTCCTTCGTCAGGTGAAGTCCGAGTGTTCTCTGTCTATATATGCTTTGCCGATTCGTATTCCTTCACTTCACCTGACTGACGAAGGAGCAGCAGCTCCGAAAGCTTGTGATTTCAAATAAAACTGTTGGATTATAACCTGGTGTTGTGCGACTTCTCATATTTTAGCCTCGCCACCTGCCCAGCAGCTCGCCAAATGGACGACTGGCGGGTGGGAGGGAACACTAGCGGCAGGAGGCCGCAGCCGGGGAATCTAGGGATGGTCCCCGACACTGGGAAGGGAGCTCCGGGCGGTGATCGGGAGGGCTGGGGTGTGTGGTGGAAGTGGGTGATTGAGGGGGCTGTGGGTGGGTTGGGGTAAAGAGGAAGATGAGGGAAAATAACACTTTAAAAACTCGGCGGAGGAATTGAAAGAACAGATACTGTAACACAGTCATGGTAAACTTGACTTAATTTCCCATTTGCAATAAGAGGTGACCTAATTTTACCATCATGCTTCGCGAGGACAAAGACCGGTTGCTGTGAGAACTTTGCAAAATAAACTGTTTGACTCGTAAGCTGCAAAAGCTGCCGATTGTTTTTCAACAGATATGGAAAACATGCTTATTGAAGTTCTGTGGGAACAGACTATGAAATCTGTGCAATAACAGAAATATCTTCAGACTATGGAATGTACCTAGCCTTGAAGGCCCACAGTTGCCTCACGGACTAGTGATAAGAGGGTCTGGGAAACAACCGCCGACCATTATGCCGTATAGTTAGGGACACGTACGCAGTGGGAGGGTTGCCAAATTTGGGGGTATAAAAGGTAGTGTTTCAAAACATTCGGCGCTGCAGTCGGGGCTCTAGTCGATGGTGACTGGGTCAGTTGCCAGTTAAAGTTAGTCATACGTCTAGTCATCGTTGAATTGACCTCTCATCTGGTGAATAGTATGTATGTGGTTTTGCTTATAATCACCTGAGCTTAAAGTAAATGATTTTAGATGCCTGCTTGTGCTAAGTATATGAATGGAGTACAGTTTGTATTCTGGTAATTACTTGTAACCTCTTGTTGATTTTTAAGTAACGCAAGTTTCACAGATTCATTGGGTTTTGTGTTGTCTGTTCCACGAGTCTGAACTCTATAAACTGTCAGACAATCAGAGCATCATACAATACCGCAGAGGAAGGGAAGAAAACAGCTACAGCAGGGGGACAGAGAAACAAGAGAAGAGAACGATGAAGCACTCAAGGAGAGAAAACTAGAATAGTAGAAGAGAATAGAGAAATGGACAAAGAGCCTGCGGCCCACGACGCGATCCGGCCAACAGCCTAACCAGGAACCAAGAAAACTGGAGCAACCGGCTAGCCCCCAGATTCAGAGATCCTCCCCCTCACCAAACGCCTCCCCACCCCCCAACTCCCACACACAAGAGGGAAACCGCCTGGACACCGAAAACCGAGCTTACCCTGAATACAGCCTATCGATATCCGTAAATCTCAACAGACTCCCAACACAATCAGGTAAAACAAAACTGATCTACTGTGCCAGCCGTGGCTCAGTGGATAGCGCTCTCGCCTCTGAATCAGAAGGTCGTGGGTTCAAGTCCCGCTCCAGAGACTTGAGCACAAAATCCAGGCTGACACTCCAGTGCAGTGCTGAGGGAGTGCTGCACTGCCGGAGGTGCTGTCTTTCAGATGAGACGTTAAACTGAGGCCCTGTCTGCCCTCACAGTTGGACGTAAAAGATCCCGTGGCACTATTTGGAAGAACATAAGAACATAGAGCAGGAGTAGGCCAATCTGATCCCAACCGCCAATCTACTATCACAGAACCATCTCCTGAACCTAACAGAATTGGACACACGAAATAGGAGCAGGATCAGGCTACACGGCCCCTGGGCCCGCTACGTGACCCACAGGGCCACGACCGATCCGAACCTAGACTCATGTCCAAATTCCTGCCCGCCCCCCGTAACCCTTAATTCCCTTTACTTCTAGGAAACTGTCTATTTCTGTTTTAAATTTATGTAATGATGTAGCTTCTACAGCTTTTTGAGGCAGCATATTCCATGGACCTACCACCCTCAGTGAAGTTGAGACGTTAAACTGAGGCCCTGTCTGCCCTCACAGGTGGACGTAAAAGATCTCACGGCACTATTTGGAAGAAGAGATGGGAAGTTCACCCCAGTTTCCTGGACCAACATCACTAAAAAGCAGATGATCTGGTCATTACCACATTGCTGTTTGTCGGAGCTTGCCGTGCGCAAATTGGCGGCTGCGTTTCCTAATTTACAACAGTGACAGCACTTTAAAAAAAAAAGTATTTAATTGGCTGTAAAGGACGTCCTGTGGTGGTGAATGGCGTTGTATAAATGTGAGCTTACTTTTCTTACTTACATAAAAGGACAGGTGGAAGTTGCATTTCTGCAGGAGACCCTTGAATCAGATTAGTCAAAGATGTTTTCAGAAGATGGATGACACTTTTATTCCATTTAGGGGCAATTTTGAATCGTATTTTTTGTAACCACTTTGTGTTTAAAGATACCCTCTTTAATATGATTTAATTTGCTATATAGAAGATAGGAGCAGGAGTAGGCCATTCGGTCCCTTGAGCCTGCTCCACCATTTAATGAGATCATGGCTGATCATCCAAATTCAGTACCCTGTCCCTGCTTTCTCCCCATATCCCTTGATCCCCTTAGCCTTAAGAAATATATCTATCTCCTTCTTGAATATATTTAATGAATTGGCCTCAACTGCCTTCTGTGGTAGAGAATTCCACAGGTTCACCACTCTCTGGGTGAAGAAATTCCTCCTCATCTCAGTCCTAAATGGATTACCCCTTATCCTTAGACTGTGACCTCTGGTTCTGGACTCCCCCGCCATCGGGAACATCCTTCCTGCATCTAATCTGTCTAGTCCTGTTAGAATTTTATAAGTTTCAATGAGATCCCCTCTCATTCTTCGAAACTCTAGCGAATATAAGCCTAATCGACCCAATCTCTCTTCATACCCTGCCATCCCAGGTATCAGTCTGGTAAATCTTCGCTGCACTCCTCCATGGCAAGAACATCCTTCCTCAGATAAGGCGACCAAAACTGCACACAATACTTAAGGTGTGGTCTCACCAAGGCTCTGTACAACTGCAGCAAGATATCCTTGCTCCTGTACTCGAATCCTCTTGCTATGAAGGCCAACATACCATTTGCCTTCTTAACCGCCTGCTGCACCTGCATGCTTACCTTCAGCGACTGGTGCACAAGGACTCCCAGATCTCGTTGCACTTCCCCTTTTCCCAATCTATTGCCGTTCAGATAATAATCTGTCTTCCTGCTTTTGCCACCAAAGTGGATAACCTCGCATTTATCCACATTATACTGCATCTGCCATGCATCTGCCCAATCACACAACCTGTCCAAATCATACTGGAGTTTCTCTGCATCCTCCTCACAGCACACACGCCCACCCAGCTTTGTGTCGTCTGCAAACTTGGAGATATTACATCTAGTTCCCTCGTCTAGATCATTAATATATATTGTGAATAGCTGGGGTCCTAGCACCGATCCCTGTGGTACCCCACTAGTCACTGCCTGCCACTCGGAAAAAGACCCGTTTATTCCAACTCTTTGCTCCCTGTCTGCCAACCAGTTCTCTATCCAAGTCAGTACCTTACCCCCAATCCCATGTGCTTTAACTTTGCACGCTAATCTCTTATGCGGGACCTTATCGAAAGCCTTCTGAAAGTCCAAATACACCACATCCACTGTTTCTCCCTTATCTATTCTACCAGTTACATCCTCAAAAAATTCCAGTAGATTAGTCAGGCATGATTTACCTTTTGTAAATCCATATTGGCTTTGTCCGATCCTGTCACTGTTTTCCAAGTGCTCTGCTATTACATCTTTTATAATGGACTCTAGCATTTTGCCCACTACCGATGTCAGGCTTACCGATCTATAATTCCCCGTTTTTTCTCTACCACCTTTTTTAAATAGTGGGGTTACATTAGCTACCCTCCAATCCATGGGAACTGTTCCAGAATCTATAGAATTTTGAAAGATGACCAGAAATGCATCTACTATTTCTAGGGCCACTTCCTTAAGTACCCTAGGATGTAGATTCACAGGCCCTGGGGATTTATCGGCCTTCAATCCCGTCAATTTCCCTAACACCATTTCCCTACAAATAGTGATTTCATTCAATTCCTCCCTCTCATTAGACCCTATGTTCCCCGACATCTCTGGGAGTTTATTTGTGTCCTCCTTTGTGAAGACAGAACCAAAGTATGTATTTAATTCGTCAGCCATTTCTTTGTTCCCCATTATAATAAATTCCCCTGATTCTGACTGCAAGGGACCTATGCTTGACTTCACCAATCTTTTTCTCTTCACATATCTATAGAAGCTTTTACAGTCAGTTTTTATGTTCCCTGCGAGCTTACTCTCATATTCTATTTTCCCCCTCTTAATTAATCCCTTTGTCCTCCTTTGCTGAATCCTAAACTGCTCCCAATCCTCAGGTTTGCTGCTTTTTCTGGCCAATTTATATGTCCTCTCCTTGGATCTTATGCTATCCCTAATTTCCCTTGTTATACAAATAGGACTTATAAATCAGGAAAAGGAATAAGAGTTTTACCGGGGTTAATGGCGTCTATCATTTCTCTCCACGCTGTGTACTGAAAAGGGCCGTTGAACGTTCCGATCGACAGCTTGCCATCTGCTAATGATGGTTTATAATAGTCCTCACCAGTCCTGTAAATATTAAACAGTTGATGTTATAAACTGATCATAAACACTTTGCTGAGTTATTTTACTAAATTGTGCAGAGTTTCAGTAAACAGTGTGTCCTACCTCCTCTCCTGACACATTTCCTCCTGAAACCAATAAAACACAAATCTGAGTTGATGGAGACTGACCGTCTATAGCCGGACAGCAGAAATTACACCCACATTGTGACAAGATGCTGAGAATTCCAGATTTTCACTGCCGGGACCTCACGTGTAGAAAATCTGATTTCTGTTGTCAGGTTTTGGAACACAACATCAGTTCCACTCACAGACACAGCTGTCGAAGTTTACATACCGAGTAGAACACATAAAATCGTGTCAAAGAAGGCTTTTTAATAAAGTTTACTTGTTACAAGGGAAGGTTCTGACACAGTCAAGTTGCTATGTCAGAATGCTTCGAATCTTACAAGATTTGAACATACTTTATACAAAAAAAGAACACAGAACAGGCCATTTGACATAACATTAAACATCCTGAGTAATGAAGCACAAACTTGTGAGTTATTGCATAGGTTTTCGTTATAATAACGAGCAGAAATTCCTTAAAGATCAGATAACCCGATCTTCCTTATGAGACCCCTTTGTTCAATGTTCATTCTCTAATCTGTGGGTTGATGGCTTACCTTATCTCATCCTGAGCTGGTTAGAACTAATTGATGCTTTATTTTGCTAAGCTTTTCTTAGATAAGGAATTCCGAGTTGTCTCTATTCTTGTAGCTAATTAGAATGATTTACTTATGGTGACTCCTACTGTCAGCCATTTTGAATTTCCTTTTTAAATTACTTTCTTAGAGAGGCCATTTTATTTGTGTCTTAAAAGTAAACTGCACTTCCACACAGCCGGGGGGGGGGGGGGGGCGTAATTTTAACCCCCAGAAACAGGTGAGTTTGGGTCGGGTGGGAGGTTAAAAAGGTAAAAATCTGAAACAGGAACCCAACCCCTTCCAGTTTTAACGGAGGCGATACGAGGAGCAGGCGACCAAACCGCTCCCAGGAGGTAGGTCGGTCATTGAAACCTTTTGAGGAGGCTGCCTGCCTTCATTTTAACAATGTTTCTATTTTTAAACCCGCGCCGGCCGGGTTTCCCGGGCCTCGGGAAATCCGGCAAATAAAAGGAGGCGAGAAGGGCTGGATCCATTAGTTAAGTGCGTTTACAGCATTGTTTGTGGGCCAGGAGGAGCAGGAGTGTTTCTTCCAGGTCCAAAAAGCTTACCTGTAAGCAACCCCCTACCTCCACAATCTCCCTGACTCCCCCCCACTCCATCACCGACTTCCCCATCACTGTTCCCCGATCTCCGACTCTCTCTCCTACCCCCCCAGCTCTCCCCCGACCCCCCTCCATTCTCTCCCTGACCTCCCCGATCTCCGAACCCTCCCGCGATCACCCCTGACGACCCCCCTCCAACAACCACCCTGCCATCTCTACCCCCAACCACCGAGAAACTTGCCTGATCCTCGGCTGCGACCTTCTCAGGGTGGCGTGTCCGGGCGGGGAATCTGTTAAAGCTCCACAGCGCTCAGGGAAATCCAGACTTCCACGTTTCCTGACCATAACTCTTCCCCTCCTCACCCCCTGCCCCCCCCACTCTGAAACCCTGGCTCACTAAATATCGGGGCCAGTGACTCACACAGCCACCGTGACACACACAACAACAGCTTGCATTTATATAGCACCTTTAACGTAGCAAACCGACCTAAGGAGCGTTATCAAACAAAATTTGACACCGAGCCACATAAGCAGGTATTGGGACAGGTGATCAAAAGCTTGGTCAAAGAGGTAGGTTTTAAGAAGCGTCTTACAAGGAGGAGAGAGGGGTACAGTTACTGGATTGCAATGTGAATTCCAGGACAATATTAAACACTTAGGGAACACGGAAATCATTTCAAGCTGAGTATCAAGATCACAACACAACACCAAAGCAAAATACTGCGGAATCTGGAAATATGAAATAAAAAACAGAAAATGCTGGAAACACTCAGCAGGTCAGTCAACATCTGTGGAGAGAGAAACAGAGTTAACGTTTCAGGCCGATGACCTTTCATCAGAACTGGAAGAAGGTAGAGATTTAACAGTTTATAAGCAAATACAGAGGCAATGAAAGGTGGGGGAGGAAAGAATAAAAGGGAAGATCTGTGATACAGTGAAGGGCAGGAGTGATTAAATGACATAAGGGATGATGCTGCAAGGCAAAAGGGTACAGCAGAACCATTACGAGCACCTGCTGTCCGAGAACATGGGAGCAGTGGTTATGATCTAAAGTTGTTGAACTTAAATCTTGAGTCCGGAAAGTTGTAAAGTGCCTAATCAAAAGATTCTGGATGCTGTCCCTTGAGCTTACATTAAGTTTCACTGGAACACTGTAGGAGGCAGAGGACAGAGAGGTGACAGTGAGAAGGAGGCGGAGAATTAAAATGGCAAGCGGCCAGAAGCTCAGGGTCACGCTTGCGGACTGAACGGAAGATCACGGGCAACTTATTCCAGGGTGGTTACAGGCATTCCGGGATTCTGTAGACAGTGCGGGAGGCCGATAATTCGGTGACAATAGCAAATGCGCCCCCGGGAATAGACAAATCAGATGAAATCAGTTTCAAATTATTCAAAAAAATTCTGCCTTTACTTCAAAACACTCACGTTATTTTGTGACTGTGTGAAGCGTCATTGATCTAAACCGCAATATAATTCTCACCTTCAGAAATATCAGATCATCTTTTTGCTCCATCTGTTTCTGCAACTGAGAGTTTTTGCTCCATTGAATTTAAATTCTCTTCAATTTCCCAAAGGTTTTTCTCCATTCTTTCTAGAATCCTCTCCTCTTGTTCTCTGAGATCTCAGATTAAACGCTGCTCATTCTCAGTGAGAATCTGGTGCATTTTAGCGAACTCGGAAGTGATGTGGGGCTGCAGACTGCTCGACTGTTCCTACAAAACAAAACGTGAGACTGCGATAAAGGGGCAAAACGAAACCCAGATCCAAGAGACTCAGCACAGGGAGACTTTTACCCGAAATTGTGAGATCTTCCGTTTCTGTTTCAGTTCCATTTCTCGAGCAGTCATTTGCTTCTCCGTGAGAGAATCTAAGGAAGATCCCTCTAATTGTTTGGCCCTGTGCGGCCCCTTTAAGGGGCTGTGCGGGCCATTCAAAATACCACGGAGGAGTGGTTTTTGTACTGAAAAGCCAGCTGCGCGGGTTACCTCGAGCGCTGCGCAGCTTACAGTGAACATTGCCCACAAGTGGAAACAGCTTCTCCACATCAAACCCCTTCATAATTTTAAAGACTTCGATCAGATCACTTTCTCTTTTCTATAGAAAAGCGCGCCAGCCAATCAGTCATTTCTGATAGTTACAACCTCTCAGTCTGGTATCATCCTTGTAAACTTTTTTTTTGTTGCATAGAATACACAAAATTTACAACACAGAAACAGGCCATTCGGCCTAATTGGTCTATGCTGGTGTTCATGCTCCACATGAACCTCCTCCCACCCCTCTTCATCTAACCCCATCAACATAGCCTTCTATTTCTTTCTCCCTCATGTGCTTATCTTGCTTCCCCTTAAAGGCATCTATGCTGTTCGCCTCAACTACTCCATGTGGCAGCGAGTTCCACATTCCCACCACTGTGAAAAATGCGATAAAATAACCGGGTGATAAAACCTGTCCCGCTTTTACCTTGCAGATTGCAACAGCTTCTTTAATCGGTATGAAGCGGTGGTCTCGGTGACAGCGCAAATCGCTGCACCCAAGACAGATCAGTTTCACAAAGCAGCTTCAGTTCTTCCTGATGTTCCTCACAGTGAAGTTTATTTTCCTTCTCTTGCGGGCAGCAGGGTTAAATTTTCGAGCTTTCTCTGCCAGACTGGCTGAGGCCCGACTGGTCCTTGAGGTAAAAACAGAAAATGCTGGAAATACTCAGCAGGTCAGGCAGCATCTGCAGAGAGAGAAACAGAGTTAAAGTTTTACCAGTTCTGACGAAGGGTCATTGACCTGAAACGTTAAGTCTTGTTTCTCTCTCTACAGATGCTGCCTGACCTGCTGAGTATTTCCAGCATTTTCTGTTTTTATTTCAGATTTCCAGCATCCGCAGTATTTTGCTTTTGTACTGGTCCTTGAAGTTTCCTTGCTGCAAACTCCTCTCTACATTCCGGGCAGGGGTTTCTCTCCTTCTTTCCCCAGCACCGTGTGATACAGGAGCGGCAGAAGTTGTGCCCGCACTCCAGTGAAACCGGATGGATGAAGAACTCGAGACAAACGGGGACAAGCGGCCTCCTCGGTCCAGCTGTGGCCTGGAAGCCGCCTTCACACTCGGCGCTTGCTGGTTCAAACCGCTCATCCATTTACGATGCGAACAGCGCAGCGCAATGCCCGGGGAATTGTTACTACTCTGGGTCCCGTCGGAAGAGACTGAAACTATTTTACCATATAGGACTAAAACAGAGCGAAAGGGGGAATAAAATAGGCGGAACAATCACTCTCACCGCTTTTTGCTTTCTTTGATTCTGCGCGTGCGCGCCCGGTAAATTCGGCGCGGCGCATGCGTGCCCGGCTCGGGCGGCGCATGCGTGCCCGGCTCGGGCGGCGCATGCGTGCCCGGCTCGGGCGGCGCATGCGTGCCCGGCTCGGGCGGCGCATGCGTGCCCGGCTCGGGCGGCGCATGCGTGCCCGGCTCGGGCGGCGCATGCGCGCCCGGTAAGTTTGGCGCGGCGCATGCGTGCAGGCGGCGCATGCGCGCTCGAATGGGGGCGGGGAAGAGACGGCGAGAGGGCCAAATCGAAGGGAGCATAAACAGCGGCACAGAGCAGTGGGACTGTTTCTGTGCTGTGTGGTTAAAGATGTCCTTTGCTTTGCCTGAAACCTGCTGATCTCCCGTAAGCTAGGGTCTGTGTATTGCAGACTTGCACTTGGCGCAGAACTAGAGGCTGAGGGATGCACCTGAAGCTCGGTGCAGCCATCTGCAAATGCAAAATGGGGGGGCAGCCACAATCTGAGCCCGCCCCCTCCTGTCATTGTACCTGTCCACTGGAGCCTAAACATCTGTTTCATTTCCTGCTTTTTTCTCAGTTCTGACGAAGGGTCTTCGACCTGGAACGTTAACTCTGTTTATTTCTCCACGGATGCTGCCTGGCCTGCTGAGTTTTTCCAGCGCTTTCTGTTGTTATTTCAGTTTTCCAGCATCCGCAGTATTTTGCTATTGTATCAGTGTTTTTCCGGGTGTATGTTTCCCAAATGTATGAGGGACATGGCCTGAAGTTGTGTACTTCAACAGGGTGGATGTGGAGAGCATGTTTCCTCTTGTGGGAGAATCTAGAACTAGGGGTCACTGTTTAAAAATAAGGGGTCGCCCATTTAAGACAGAGATGAAGAGAATTTTTTTCTCACAGAGGGTCGTGAGTCTTTGGAACTCTCTTCCTCAGAGGGCGGTGGAAGCAGAGTCTTTGAATATTTTTAAGGCAGAGGTAGATAGATTCTTGATAAGAGGGTGAAAGGTTATCGGATAGGCGGGAATGTGGAGTAATCAGATCAGCCATGATCTTATTGAATGGCAGAGCAGGCTCGAGGGGCCGAGTGGACTACTCCTGCTCCTAATTCGTATGTTTGTATGTATGTTCAACGGTAAATGTAGCATCTTCTCGAGGGGAATTTTAGCTATGAGGAAAGATTGGATAGGCTGGGGTTGTTTTCTTTGGAACGGAGGAGGCTGAGGGGGAGACCTAACTGAGGTGTATAAAATTATGAGGGGCCTAGATAGAGTGGATAGGAAGGACCTATTTCCCTTAGCAGAAGGGTCAACAACCAGGGGACATAGATCTAAAGTAATTGGTCGGAGGTTTAGTGGGGATTTGAGGAGAAGTTTTTTCACCCAAAGCATAGTGGGGGTCTAGAACTCACTGGCTGAAAGGGTGGTAGAGGCCGAGACCCTCATCACATTTAAAAAGTACTTGGATATGCGCTTGAAGTGCCACAAACTACAAGGCTACGGACCAAGAGCTGGAAAGTGGGATTAGGGTGGATAGCTCTTTGTCGGCCGGCATGGACAAGATGGGCCGAATGGCCTGCTTCTGTGCTGTAAATTTCTATGATCAATAGTTGGACAAACCCCAACTCTGGCTGAGGCTGGAGACATCAGAAGTGCCTGCGAATTGCAAGATAACTTGATACTGCGCAGAATGTATCTGGAGCTTGTTTTGTATATGAGCAAAAATGTTTATTTTTGGAAATAATAATCCCGTGATAGTCAAATTCTGCATAGGGGATCTTGGGTCTGCGAATTCACATCTCGGGCAGTGCTGCCCTCCTAATCCCTGATAAGGAGGAAGTGCATCACAAAGGGTTGGGAGGGGTGGCGCAGGGGGTACTACTATGGGACACCAATGCAAAATGGGAGTTGGGGGAGAAACAGCATCCTATTGGGATTGATCCTTATGTGCTTCCCCCTACAGGGAGGACACTAGTGCCCATCCAGTAGAGAGAAAGGACAGGTTTGTCTTTTCCCAGAGTAGTGAGACTCTGGAATGCATTGCCAGCTGTTGCGGTGGGTTTTAACTCTCTACATGCCTTCAAGAGGGAGCTGGACCGGTTCTTGACTGAGGTAGAGATCACATCGTATACACAGTAAGTGTCTTTATAGATAACGCTTGGTCCATGTGCTTTCCTGGACTGCTTTTGTTCGCCTGGGGGTGGGGGGGTGGTTGGGGTTCGGAGAGAAATTTTCCAGAGTTTTTTCCCCCCTTATTGGTCCTGGGTTTTTTCCTTGGTGTTTTGCCTCTCCCAGGAGATTACACGGCTGTGGCGGGACGGGGGGAGGGGAGCGGGTGGTAATTGTCGAGCCTTGACGCTCCAGCCATCATGTGTGTGAGGCAGGTTTGATGGACCAGCTGGTCTTTTCCTGCCTGTCATTTTCGCAAAAACAGGAACAAAAAATAAATAAAAGAACAAATGGGGATGTAAAACTGTAGGGCAAGGGGTTTATACACACTTGCGCTGTTTTCTGAGAATTGGGAACAACAACAACTTGTATTTATATAGCGCCTTTAATGTAGTAAAAGTCCCAAGGCGCTGCACAGGAGTAATTAAAAGACAAAAAATTTGATACCGAGCCACATAAGGAGGAATTAGGGCAGGTGACCAAAAGCTTCGTCAAAGAGGCAGGTTTTAAGGAGCGTCTTAAAGGAGGAAAGAGAGGTAGCGAGGCGGAGAGGTTTAGGCAGGGAATTCCAGAGCTTAGGGCCTTGGCAGCTGAAGGCACGGCCACCAAAGGTTGAGCGACTATAATCAGGGATGCTCAAGAGGGCAGAATTAGAGGAGCGCAGATACCTCGGGAGGTTGTGGGGCTGAAGGAGATTACAGGGATAGGGAGGGGCGAGGCCGTGGAGGGATTTGAAAACAAGGATGAGAATTTTGAAATCAAGGTGTTGCTTAACCGGGAGCCAATGTAGGTCAGTGAGCACAGGGGCGATGGGTGAACGGGACTTGGCGCGAGTTAGGACAGGGGCTGCCAAGTTTTGGATGACCTCAAGTTTAGGTAGGATAGAATGTGCGAGGCCAGCCAGGAGTACATTGGAATAGTCAAGTCTAGAGGTAACAAAGGCATGGATGAGGGTTTTAGCAGCGGATGAGCTGAGGCAGGGGCAGAGACGGGCAATGTTACAGAGGTGGAAATAGGCGGTCTTTGTTATGCTGTGGATATGTGGTCGGAAGCTCATTTCAGAGTCAAATATGACGCCAAGGTTGCGAACAGTGTGGTTCAGCCTCAGGCAGATGTTAGGGAGAGGGATGGAGTCAGTGGCTAGGGAACGGAGTTTGTGGCGGGGACCGAAAACAATGGCTTCGGTCTTCCCAATATTTCATTGGAGAACATTTCTGCTCATCCAGAACAGAGTGCGGTGCAGTCCCCAGCATTCTGTGTTTGCCTGCCTGTGATCTTCCTTTCCGTGAAAATGAATGGGAGGAAAATCTTGGGCTGATGAACACACATAACTCCCAGATTCCGACTGCCTCGTCGTTGACAACCTTTGTATTTCATGGTCAAAATCAAAACTATGGCGAGGTGTAGATCCCAGTGGGGGCTTGATGTTTCTGAGCCAATTTTTAGTTTTTGTTACAAAGGAGGCCAATATGGAGGGAAATTCAGGACTAACAGAGGGGGTGTCCCCCCCAGAGGAAGGTAACAAGAAATAAATAAATAAATGCAATGAGATTATTTAGAAACTCCACCCCAAAAAATCTAATTGTTGGGAGTGATGCAGATAGACTCATTAATCTTTACAATATCAGGACTGAGCAAGTTGCAAAGATTTGGGCGAATTGACAGTGTTTCTGAATTATGAAAGTGGAACTGCAATCAAGTCAATTTTTATTAATATTATCTGAAGCTTGGGAGAGGTGATACACAATATATATGTTTAACAATATATATTACATAGAATTTACAGTGCAGAAACAGGCCATTCGACCCAACTGGTGTGTGCTGGTGTTTATGCCCCACACAATATTATTGCTGTTTGTGGGAGCTTGCTGTGTACAAATTGGCTGCAGTGTTTACTACATTATAAAAGTGACTATGCTTCATAAGTACTACATTGGCTATGAAATGCTTTGGGATGTCCTGAGGTGGTGAAAGGTGCTGTATAATTGCAAGTTCTTTTATGTTTTTTTTCCAACAAGTCCACTAATCCTCTTCTGAAGTGCGGCCACTTGCTGGTGTACAGTGCTTTGCGTTGCTTTCCAGTACATTAGCCACGAGTGCCTGGACTGTATGTGTGTGTGTGTGAGTAAGCTGGCTGCTCTCACCTGACATCCAGACATGTACATTTGTCAATAAAGATTTGATGATGGTGATCAGGAGTGGGACCACCGGCTGATCTCCCTGCCCGCCACCGCCCCCCCCCCCTGCTTTTAAGCCCCAGTAGCCATGAACCCAAATGTAGCTGCTTTGCCACCACCTCCACCACCATCGCTGAGATCAGGCCAGGGATTGAACTGGGATCTTACTGGTCTGTACCGCAATGGGCAGTGTGCACTCCGACCGAGCCGTTGCTGCAGCACTGCCCTGTATTCAGAGTCTGAGCTCGCAGTGACGTAGGAACAGGAGGAGGCCGTTCAGCCCCTCGAGCCTGTTCCACCATTCAATTAGATCATGTCCGATCTGGACCTCAACCCCCATTTACCCTGCCTTTGCTCCATAATCCCTTGATACCCGTACCCAAAAAAACTATCGATTTCAGTCTTGAAAGTTCCAATTGTCGCCCAGCATCCACAGCTTTTTGAGGGAGAGAGTTCCAGATTTACACTACCCTTTATGTGAAGAAGCGCTTCCTGATTTCGCTCCTGAACGGCCTAGCTCTAATTTTAAGATTATGTGTACAGTTTTGGCCTCCTTACCTAAGGAAGGATATACTTGCCATAGAGGGATTGCAACGAAGGTTCACCAGACTGGTTCCTGGGAGGGGGAGATTGTCCTGTGAGGAGAGATTGAGGAGACTAGGCCTATATTCTCGAGTTTAGACGAATGAGAGGTGATCTCATTGAAACATACAAAATTCTTACAGGGCTTGACAGGGTAGATGCAGGGAGGATGTTTCCCCTGGCTGGGGAGTCTAGAACCAGGGGTCACAGTCTCAGAATAAGGGGTCAGCCATTTAGGACTGAGATAAGGAGAAATTTCTTCACTCAGAGGGTGGTGAATCTTTGGAATTCTCTACCCCAGAGGGCTGTGGAGGCTCAGTCGTTGAGTATATTCAAGGCAGAGATCGATAGATTTTTGAATTATACGGGAATCAAGGGATATGGGGCTAGTACAGGAAAGTGGAGATGAGGTAGAAGATCAGCCATGATCTTATTGAATGGCGGAGCAGGCTCGAAGGGCCAAATGGCTGACTCCTGCTCCTATTTCTTATCTGATTCCTCCAACCAGAGGAAATAGTTTCTCTTTATCTACCCTATCAAATCCTTTAATCATTTTAAACACCACAATTATATCACCCGCTATACTAAAGGGAATACAAGCCAAGTTTATGCACCCTTTGTGACTGGTGTGTCATAGATCAGCTGAATATGAACCAGCGACTTTCGTACCTTAATGCAATAGTGAGTACCATAAAATTCTTTAAAACACCAAGAGGGGAATCGGAAGTTATAGCAAGCTGCGTTGCCTCTTGGATCTGGGGTTGTCTGCAGCCCCCACCCGTACCAATGCGATGGCCGCCTGTCACTGCTGGTTTGTAAGTGGCCCCTGAAGTGGTCTTACTCAGACAGGCAACAAGGGAATGATGTTGCAAAGTGCAAACATCGCAAATGGGCAGGTGCATAGACAGGTACAGCTCAATAGAGAGGCACAGACAGAAAGAAAGGTGGGGGGGGAACTGGACGTAAAACAGACAGAATCACATTAGATGGCCGCTATGTGACACACCCGATATTCAGTGCCGTTGAAGTCAATGGGACTGAATATCGGGCGGAGTATATAAACAGGTGACTGGTGCGATTCCGTCTGTTTTGAATCCCTGCCCATGTTTCCAATTTCACCCCCACATATATAAGAGAAACAGCTACTGTGTTAACCAGTGAGCAGTGTGAGCGGTTCAGAGTTTCTCCCAGTTAGATTATTACATGGACTAAAGATGGGATAGAGTTTCTCGGTGAAAGTATCAGTGAAAGTGTACAGGTGAGACATGTCTTCAGCATTGTAAAATGACACCTGTCCTGCCTCATAGTCCAGGTAAACCCCCAGCTTCCAAGGCTTCATTTCAACAGGAATGATGGTATGTTTAATGGTTGATGCTCTGTAATCATTCTCATTAAATAAGCCTATGACCCAGTATCCATTTGAAGGTATAGTTAGGATGTCTCCCTTCCTGTCGACAGACTCGCCACAGACACCTATAACCCACTGGGTCTTGTTTCCAAGACCCACCTCCCAGTAGTGTCTCCCTGATGTGAAACTCTGTGAGCTCAAAACATGCAAGTATTCATCAAATCTTTCCGGTGGATCAGGAAGATCTTGCTCCTCGTCTTGCTCTTCATTGCCGTGCTTCACACTCGTCAGATCCTGGGACAAGATGAGTTGTTGGTTTGCCGTCACTGGGTCCAGTGTTAGAGACGCTGGGACTGAAACAAAACATGAATGGGAAGCTGTTACTATAAGAAAACCAGGACTGGATCATGAGAGGTGCACAGACAGTGATGGGTCATCACCACTTTCCTCAGCCCAGGAACTGTGGAGCCCCAGGGAGAGGGCGTCTGAAGAGATTTCTCACCTTTTGAACCCTCACCGTTCCCTCAGCCCTATTTACACAGCGCAGGTTTTCATCAATCTAGTTAAAATAAAGATCTCGCTCCAGGACAAGGCCTCATTGACCAGAAGCTGTAGGATCTCTGTCTCGCTCCCTGAGCCCAGCCTGCTGTATTCTGCCACTTTTGGGGCAGTGGTGACGCCCTTTCTAATGGCTGAATGGGACTGAAGAGACGACAGTTCTATTTCCGTCTACACAGCAGCCAATGGGGAGTCTGGAAACAGGGTCATTTATTCTACGTGGAGAACCACGGAGCTAAATAATCTCACTGGCCACTCCACCCACTCATGAAAGGAGTAATACCTGGGGCAAATTCAACCCAAGAATTTACCACACCACTCTCGAAGGATATACAAGATGGCACCCAGGCCTGTCTGGAGAGAGGCAATTGGCAAGTCATTTGAACTGGCCTCCCTCCTCGCTTGTACTAATTCACATTACAATTAAATAACAAGGGATAACTTCTAATTGTTAGCTGTGGTTCAGTTGCTGGTGCTAACGCCTCTTGAGTCAGAAGGTTGTACCCCTTCCCTACAAAGAGGGGCCGAATGTCTGTATGTGCACCCTTAGACCGCAGCCTTTCCCACCTGCAGCACAAGCTAGCTGGTCGGTGTCCAGCCGCGGCTCAGTGGGTAGCACTCTCGCCTCTGAGCCAGAAGTCCCACTCCAGAGACTTGAGCACATAAATCTAGGCGGACGCTCCCAGTGCAGTGCTGAGGGAGCGCTGCACTGCCGGAGGTGCCGTCTTTCGGATGCGTTAACAGGGCTTCTATTTGCTGGCTTGTCCGTCTAAATTTTGTGGGCCTTGTAATTTGGAAAAGGGTTATTCTTGGTGCTGTTGCCTCATCGACAGGATAAATCCGAAATCAGAACACAGAGAACTGTTAGTCTCAGCAACTTGAGATATTGGCAAATTCATGGGACTTAAACGTTATGTAGAGCTCCCCAAGGCTCTAATGTAGACACCTGTGCAACCCATCAAGACAGGGAACATGGATCACTGCTCAGTCTAACCCACTCATTTTGCTTCTATTCTGGCCTGATTCAGACATCTTGGGCTGGATTTTCAATGACCCGTGGAGTCGGGTTTGGAGGCGTGTGGGGGGTTAAAGTTGCAGATTCAGGGGTCCCGACCCCATCCCGCCTCCACGCAATTTTGATAAAATCGTGTGCGGGGTTCCCGACTCCGTCCCGCCTCCAAGAGGCGGGAGAGGCCATTAAAGCCCTTAACAAGCCCTAAATTGGCTCTGTAATGCCATTTTGAAATGTTTTAGCTAGTTTAACCCTTTTCCCACGTGAAGCACGCCTGATGTGAAACACGCCAGTGAAACCTGGCGGGAGCACAAGTGGATAGCTGACTATCAGCTGCAGGTCCACTATTACAAGGGAGATGTGATGAAGGTAGTAGTAGTATTAGGTCTGAAAGTTGCCTCTGATGCTGCTGCATTGAATGTCTGGCTTTTGCTGTGAGAGGACCTGCATGCAATCTCAATCTCTTTCTTTCTCTCTCTCTCACACTCACATTCACACTCACACTCACACTCACACACACATCCAGGTCCTCTCACACCAGGCAGTCTCTGACCTGACCTGCAATGCTGCAGCAATGATGACATCATCAGAGGCGACTGTCAGACTGAAACCACTAATTAGTTCATGGGTTCCCACATGCTGGAACTCAATTGCCCAATTAAGTGAAAATTGCATCAATCTCCCACATCCAAATGCAGTCGGGTGGATAACACAAAATGCGGATGACACGACCCCAACCCGCCCCAGTATCAAAATCCAGCCCCTTGTCTTCATGTCAATAGGGTCTGTAGACAGTGCAGACCCAAGAACATTCACTGAGCAGAGTGAATCCTAATTTAGATATTTATTACTACACAAAGTGAGGGCTGTAGAATGGGAAAACAGTTACTACACAAGGGAAAAGATCATGGAGTAGATTTTCAACTGGCTCTGCGGAATGATTGACCTTTATAGAAACCGCCCGATTATCATTTCCGTTGAATTCAATTGGAACATTTGTAAATCTAGCCCCCCCCGCCCCTGCTGCCAGTGACTGAGCAAAGGGGAGGGAAAGCAAGGAGAGGGGGACTGTTGCACTCTGACTCTTACCTGGTTGGATAATTCTCCTCATCCCCCTCCACACTCTGAAGAACTGGAAGGGCTCACCGAACACGTCCATGGTCAGCTCGACTGCAACTTCCTCTGCCCTCTGGGGCTGGACATCACACCTGGGAAAAGAGACTGTGTGTGTGAGCGGCAGCAACAAAAGCACAGGGCAAGCACGCGCAATGAGACGGGACGCACCTGGTGAGAAGTTCTTTAATGTCCTAAACAGAGAGAGGAAAAAAAAAGAACAGGCGTCAAAATCAAAACAGGTGTAATTCCCAAAGCAGGCAAACCTTTCTTCCCATATTAATTACTACCTTGAGTATCTCTGCAGCCTCCCTCATCTGTAGTCGTGTCTGTATCTCTGACATCCTTCCCTCGATAGCCGACATTTCCTCCAGAATTGCTTTCACGTTCTCCTCCAATCTCTTTAATATGTTTTCTTCTTCTTCTCTCAGTTGACTTCTCATGGCCTCTTCTCGCTCGTTCAGGAACTTGTGCATCTTCTCAAATTCTCCTGCGATTGTGTCCGTCAGCTGCTCCGCTCTTACCTGCAGTCAAGAAAATACCAGTCCTGCTGAATATTTGTACCAATGTGACAGGAAGAGTTCCCTTCATGGTTAGACGTGTTGTTATGATCTGAAGATCACTGCCTGAAAGGCTGGTGGAAGCAGATTCAATAGCTAAATAATGAGGAACTGTTTCCACTGGCAGGAGGGTCGGTAGCCAGAGGACGCAGATTTAAGATCATTGGCGAAAGAACCAGAGGGGACATGAGACATTTCTTTCACGCAGCGTGGTGTTATGATCAGGAATGCGCTGCCTGAAAGGGTGGTCAAAAGTGAGAAGTCGCACAACACCAGGTTATAGTCCAACAGATTTATTTAAAATTACAAGCTTTCGGAGCTGTCACCCCTTCGTCAGGCAAAGGTACAGTGAGTGAATCTACAACATTACGCAGTATATAAACACAGAAACTGCAGAGATACAATCTTTCAGGGAAGGTGTCCTTACATCAAAGACACACGAGAGCACAGCCAAGACAATGAGATGTGTCACAGGGGGTCCAACGTGTCAAATCCTGCTGTCTGCAGTTGGTTTTTTTTGGGTTTGTTTTTTTTAGTGTTTTTTTTTTTTAAAAACTGGAAAGACAGACAACGATGTCGAGTCACGTTCTGTAGCGTGACATGAACCCGATATCCCTATTGAGGCCGTCCTCATGGGTGCGGAACTTGGCTATGGTGCCTGTGGATGGTGTCCAAACAGGTCATCCACACGTTTGCTGTGATTGTCTCTCTGCCGAGGTGTGATAAAGGGCAGTTAGAAAGATTAACTGTAATCATCTGGCAGTGCTCTCTGACTATATATGCTGTGCCCATATGTATCTCTTCACTTCACCTGACGAAGGAGCAGCCGCTCCGAAAGCTTGTGATTTCAAATAAAGCTGTTGGACTATAACCTGGTGTTGTGCGACTTCTCACTTTTGTCCACCCCAGTCCAACACCGGCATCTCCGCATCATGAAAGGGTGGTGGAAGCAGATTCAATAGTAACTTTCAAATGGGTATTGTACATATACTTGAAAAGGAACGAAATTTGCAGCGCTATGGGGAAAGAGCAGGAGAGTGGGACTAATTGGACAGCTCTTTCAAAGAGCTGGCACGGGCATGATGGGCTGAATGGCCTCCTTCTGGGCTGTAAGATTCTATGGCCTAGGAATTGGATCGTGTAGCATTCGTATTTCACCCTCCTAAGTCCTCCAAGTAGCGGGCAGGAAGAGCGAGCGCGCACACTTCCAGCAGGAGTTTAGGGAAGTTCAAGAACGTCATTAGGCTGGAGATAGGCTGATAAATTAATGCCCTCAGGGTATCTAAAGAGGGGCAATAAATACTGCCTTGCTAGTATTGACCATACCCCAAGAAGACAAACAAATAGTGCTGGTGACTAATATACGATGACGTTCCTCTTCCTGATAGTTTGCCACTCCTGTTAACACCCAAAATATTATTTATGAAGACGCTGATAGAAGGTCCACACTGTCATTTGATTGTTTGTCCTGTGACTGGGCGTACTGGGTTGCCCAGTCACAGTAAACACAGGGAGTTTGGGCGGGGCTCCCTTACAGTCGTGCTCACCTAAATTACTCCTATTTCAGGATGACCCTCACCGCCAAAAAACAAAGGGCCGTCCTTCTCTGCAGGACCGTGGGCCGGAGGACATCTAATTGGTGCGGTTCTCCCTCCCTGTCTGCCTCCTTCTGTGCTGTAAGATTCGATGATTCTACTTTGATGGCGAGGGTAGCTTCCCCGGAGCAGAGCTACATGAACAACATCAGCAGCAAGAATTACAAATCCAAATGGGAAGCAAGAGGGAGAAAACAACAGGGCCGCATTCCCTCGGGCTTCTTGCCGCAATGGTGCCTTATTTAGGGTGGGCGGGAACGGTTATTGGGGCGGGGCCTGAGTAGTCCCCTCCTCTTTTTTCCCCTCCTGTATTAAGTTCCGGCCCACTTGAGGGCTTGTGCACACACGGCCTTAGCAATGCTGCTTGGAAGGGACGCCCGTATGTCTCTGCTGCCCCTCATCGCTAGGAAAATGCAGGCATTGAAGTTTTTAAAAGGCCGTGAATTCTCTGCTGCAGTGCGATCCATTCCACGCCAACTTTTGTCATTGCATGTAATTACATAGAATTTACAGCACAGAAAGAGACCATTCGGCCCAACTGGTCTATCCCGGTGTTTATGCACCACCCGAGCCTCCTCCCACCTTACTTCATCTCACCCTAATACAAGGGCAAAATACTGCGGATGCTGGAAATCTGAAACAGAAACAGAAAGTGCTGCAAATGCTCAGCAGGTCAGGGCAGCATCTGTGGAGAGAGAAAAACAGAGTTACCGTTTCAGGTCGATGACCTTTTGTCAAAACTGGAAAAAGTTAGAGATGGAACAGGTTTTAAGCAAACACAGAGACAGGGAAAAGGGGGCGGGTAGGAAAGAACAAAAGGGAAGGTCCGTGATAGGGTGGAAGGCAGGAGTGATTAACTGACAAACGGGATGATGGTGCCAGGCAGCTGTACTCGCTTAAAACCTGTTACATCTGTAACATT
Source organism: Squalus acanthias (assembly GCA_030390025.1). Classification (NCBI taxonomy): domain Eukaryota; kingdom Metazoa; phylum Chordata; class Chondrichthyes; order Squaliformes; family Squalidae; genus Squalus; species Squalus acanthias. The sequence goes on along the minus strand of JASTWF010000110.1, from coordinate 230,014 downwards.
TTCCAGTTCTGCCGCAAGGTCACCGGCCCGAAACGGTAACTCTGTTTCTCTCTCTACAGATGCTGCCTGACCTGCTGAGTGTTTCCAGCATTTTCTGTTCCTATTTCATCTAACCCTATCTGCATATCTTATTCCCTTCTCCCTCGTGTACTTATCTAGCTTTCCCTTAAAATGCATCTATGCAATTCGCCTCAACTACTCCATGTGGAGAGCAGGTTTCACATCACTCTCTGGTCCTCTGACCTCCAGGGACTTGAGCACAAAAATCTAGTGACCGCTCCCGTGCAGTGCTGAGGGAGTGCTGCACTGTCGGAGGTGCCGTGTTTCGGATGAGACGTTAAACCGAGGCCCCGCCTGCTCTCTCGGGTGGATGTAAAAGATCCAATAGCACTCTTTCGAAGAAGAGCAGAGGAGTTATCCCCGGTACCCTGGCCAATATTTATCCCTCAATCAACATCTAAAAAACAGATTATTTGGTCATTGTCACATTGCTGTTTGTGGGAGCTTGCTCTGTGCAAATTGGCTGCCGCCTATTCTACATTACAACAATGACTATCCTTCAAAAGTATTTAATTGGCTGTAAAGCGCTTTGGGACGTCCTGAGGTCATGAAAGGCACCTTTCTAAGTAACTTTTGTAAAGCAATAGGTAAATAGTATTACAAATATATCTGTGAGATCCATATCATTCACCTCGTGTCAGTCGCGTGATAGATTGTTTGAATAATTTTGCTGTATTACAGCACTGGGTGAAATGTTGCCATGCTCAGGCTGCTGTAGGACTCGGCTAAACATCATAAACCGTGCTCGCAAGTCCTAGAGCAATGCTGCGGAAGAACTAATGAATGTACGAACCCACAGTCCATTCGCAGCTCCTGCTGTCCCCAAACACTCACTCTGATTGCAAGACCTTGAAGGCTAATTTTACAAGTCCACTAGTTGAGGAGCCTCTCCTAATGGGAGCATGCAAACACTGCCCAAGATTTTCTTACCGTTGAAATGAATGAGTGCGCTGGGAATACCGACATGTACAATTACCCCCTTTAATACCCCGACCTGCAGCGGTTCAAGAAGACCCACCACCACCACCTCGAGGTCAGCTAGAGAGGGGCAATAAATACAAGCCTTGCTATTGAGGCCCATACCCTGAGAATGATTTTTCAAATAAAATTACTAACCGTGGAATGGAGTCTTACCTTTAGTTCTCCCATCTTGTCCTCCTCTTTCCTTTTGTTTTCAGCCTCTTCCTCCATTTTCCCTTTCAACAAATTCAAAGTTGTTTCTAGTTTTTCCTGAAACATTTAGTGTATTTAAGTTTGTGGGAATGAACGAGAGTTCCAGTAAAACTGATAACCTGAGGGTAATTATTGAATCAGACAGGCTTCATCAGGTCAGGCAACAATGTGACAGGCAATGCAGCAAAATACTCTGAGTCGGTACCTGAACAATCTCATTCAGAAACCCTTGATACCCGTTAGACATAGATATAGCTTGGCACCAGGATAACCACATATATAGCAAGACACTGGGATACCCCATATACATGGTAACCCAGTGTCAGCTGTGGCTCAGTGGGTAGCACACTCGCCTCTGAGTCAGAAGGTTGTGGGTTCAAGTCCCACTCCAGGGACCTGAGCACATAAAGCTCGGCTGACACTCCCAGTGCAGTGCTGAGGGAGTGCTGCACTGTCGGAGGTGCTGTCTTTTGGATGAGATGTTAAACCGAGGCCTCGTCTACTCTCTCAGGTGGACTTAAAAGATCCCACGGCACTATTGCGAAGAAGAGCAGGGGAGTTCTCCCCGGTGCCCTGGCCAATATTTATCCCTCAATCAACATAACAAAAACAGATTATCTGGTCATTATCACATTGCTGTTTGTGGGAGCTTGCTGTGCGCAAATTCGCTGCCGCATTTCCCACATTACAACAGTGACTACACTCCAAAAAGGTACTTCATTGGCTGTAAAGTGCTTTGAGACATCCGGTGGTTGTGAAAGGTGCTATATAAATGTAAGTCTTTCTTTTCTTTTATATACATGGCTAGACACTGGGATACCCCATGTACATAGGTAGACACTGGGGTACCCCATATACATGGCTAGACACTGGAATACCCCATATACATGGCTAGACACTGGGATACCCCATATACATAGGTAGGCACTGGGATACCCCATAAACATGGCTAGACACTGGGGTACCCCATATACATGGCTAGACACTGGGATACCCCATATACATGGTCAGACACTGGGATACTCCATAAACATGGCTAGACACTGGGGTACCCCATATACATGGCTAGACACTGGGGTACCCCATATACATGGCCAAGCACTGGGATATCCCATATACATGGTCAGACACTGGGATACTCCATATACATGGTTAGACACTGGGGTACCCCATATACATGGTCAGACACTGGGATACCCCATATACATGGCGAGACACTGGGGTACCCCATATACATGGCGAGACACTGGGGTACCCCATATACATGGCGAGACACTGGGGTACACCATATACATGGCGAGACACTGGGATACCCCATATATCTAGCGAGACACTGGGGAACCCCATATACATGGCTAGACACTGGAATACCCCATATACATAGGTAGACACTGGGATACCCCATAAACATGGCTAGACACTGGGATACCCCATATACATGGCTAGACACTGGGATACCCCATATACATGGCTAGACACTGGGGTACACCATATACATAGGTAGATACAGGGGTACCCCATATACATGGCGCGACACTGGGGTACCCCATATATCTAGCGAGACACTGGAATAACCCACATGCATAGCTAGACACCAACAACAACAATTTGCTATATAGCTCCTTTAATGTAGTGAAACGCCCCAAGACACTTCACAGGAGCATAATCAGACAAAAATTGACGCCAAGGTAAAGTAAAGAAATTAGGACAGGTGACCAAAAGCTAGGTCACAGAGGTAGGTAGGTTTTAAGGAGAGTCCTAAAGAAGAGGAGAGGTTTAGGGAGGGAATTCCAGAGCTTAGCACCTAGACAGCTAAAGGCACAGCCGCCAATGGTGTGAAGGAAATCAGGGATAGACGAGAGTCCAGAGTTGGAGGAATGGAGAGTTCTTCGAGGGTTGTAGGGCTGGTGAAGTTACAAAGGTAGGGAGGGGTGAGGCCATGGAAGAGTTTGAAGATGAGAATTTTAAATTTGAGATATTGCTGGACCGGGAGCCAATGTAGATCAGATCCATCCCCTCTCCTCCCCTCCCTACCTTTCTTCCCTCCTATCCTATCCCTCTCCCCTACCCCTCTTGCTTCTTCCCTATCCCTCTCCCCTACCTCCTCAGCTATCTCTCTATTCGCTCTCCCTATGCCTATTCTTCTTCTCCTATCCTCCTCTTTCCCCTCGCTATTTTTCTTCCCTCATCCCCAACTCCTCTCCCTCCTTCCTCCTCCCCACCTCTCTCTACCGCTCCCTTAACTTCTCTCCTACCCCACTTTCTCCTCCCCTCCCCGTCTAATCTCCCTTCCCAGCCCCTTTTCCCACATCTACCTGTGCCAGCAAGGCAGTGATCCAGTACCTTGTATATCTGGGCTGCCTCCTTTATAGGGATCACACTGTGGGTCTTGTGAGCCCGAGACATTCCGCACACCACACACATCGCTTTCTGCTCCTCTTCACAGAACAGTTTCAGCTTCTCCTCGTGTTCCTCGCAGTAAAACTCCTCCTCCCGCTGTGTCGCCATCACCTTCAGCAGTCTGAGCTGCTCCACGATGTTGCCCAGGGTCCGAGCGGGCCTGGTGATCCTCTGGGCGAAGACCTGCCGACACTGGGGGCAGGAGACATCTCCCGGGATCTTCTCCCAACTCCGAGAGATGCAGGTTCGGCAGAAGTGATGCCCACATTCCAGGGACACCGGGTCGGTGAACATCTCCAGGCAGATGGGACAGGTCAGTTCATGTGTGAGAGCCCCAATCTCTTTTCCAGATGCCATCTCACAGCTCGTTCTCCATCTGCCCTTTTTTTACTTGCAGTTTTGTTTCTGAGAAATGTTCCCACCCTTTCCCAAATACCACGTAGTTCAGAATCAAAAAGCTTTATTGTTATTCCCCTGTGAGTCAGCAGCAAACAGAGTCAGACCCAACTGGCAATGGATCAAGGTTTAGACAGGAAATACATTCAAAAAAAATACTGCTTTTCTAAAGGCAAAAGGAGATAATGGGATAAACATGAAAACAAAAGACGAGTCCAGAGCAGGTGGTAATGGCTCACCTCCTTTTAGACGCTCCTTAAAACCTACCTCTTTGACCAAGTTTTTGGTCATCTGTCCTAATATGTCCTTATGTGGCTCGGTGCCAAATTTTGTTTGCTTATCCTCCAGCGAAGTGCCGTGGGACGTTTTACTATGTTAAAGGCGCTTCTATAAATGCAAGTTGCTGTTGTTGTTCGAGAATGTCCAAGAGAAAATGGACACGGGTTCAAGCGGATAAGATCTAAATCTGTTGAACTCCTTTTGACATGTAGCATCATCTGTTCTGTCATTTAATCACCCTTACCTTCCACTCTATCACAGACCTTTCCCCTTTTGTTCTTTTCCAGCCTCCTCACCCCTGCCCTTTTCTGTATTTGCTTAAAAGCTGTTCATCTCCAGCATCTTCCAGTTCTGAAGAAAGTGCATCGACCTGAACCGTTAACATTTTAAAAGGGTGTGGGGGGGTGGGGGGGGCGGTGGTGTGTTCACAATTTTAAGAGACCGAGAGTGCAGGACCAGAAACAAACTATAGAATCCAGCTGGCTGACCCAAGAACAGAATACGCAGCAGAAAAGAGATAGAACTTACATTTATTTATATATATATATTATGTTTATACACATTTCACGACCTCAGGACGTCCCAAAGGGTTTCACAGCTAATGAAATACTATTGAAGTGTAGTCATTGTTGTAATGTAGGGAAACACGGCAAACAATTTGCGCACAGCAAGGTCCCGCAAACAGCAATGGGAGAATGGGCAGATAATCTGTTTTAGCAATGTTGGTTCAGGGATAAATGTTGGCCAGGGCATCAGGGAGAACTCTCCTGCTCTTCTTCAAATGGAATCTTTTACATGCACCTGAGAGGGCAGGTTCAGCGTCTCATCCAAAAGACGGCACCTTTTGATAGTGCAGACTGAGGCTCCTCAGTACTGCACTGAGTGTCGGCCTAGATTATGTGCTCAAGTCTCTGGAGTGGAACTTGAACACACGACATTCCGACTCACCGAGAGTGGGTGAATTTCTTTGGGGGTTCTCCTGCTCGTCCAAGGAAAGCTCAGCTGAAGAGCCACTGGGCTGGATTTTGTCTTGGGGTCGGGTTGGGGCCGTGTCATCTGCATTTCGTGTTCCCCCCCCCCCCCGACTCCAGATTAATGTGGATGAATGATGCAATTTTCACTTAATTGGGCAATTGAGTTCCAGCATGTGGGAACCCATGAACTAATTAGTGGTTTCAGTCTGAAAGTCGCCTCTGATGATGTTATCATTGCAGCTGCATTGCAGGTCAGAGACTGCCTGGCTGTTGGTGAGAGAGGACCTGCCCGCGGGGGGGGGGGGAAGGAGGAGAGAGAGAGAGAATATGCATCCAAGTCCTCTCACAGCAAGGCCAGGCAGTCTCTGAAGACATTCAATGCAGCAGCATCAGAGGCGACTTTCATACCTAATACTACTACCTTCATCACATCTCCGTTGTAATAGTGGACCTGCAGCTGATAGTCAGCTATCCACTTGTGCTCCCGCCAGGTTTCACTGGCGTGTTTCACATCAGGCGTACTTCACGTGGGAAAAGGGTTAAACTAGCTAAAATGTTTCAAAATGGTATTACAGAGCCAATTTAGGCCTTGTTAAGGGCTTTAATGGCCTCTCCCGCTCTTGGAGGCGGGACAAAGTCGGGAACCCCGTGACTGATTTTGTCAAAATTGCGTGGAGGCGGGATGGGGTCGGGACCCCCGACCCCGCAAATTTAACCCCCCACACGCATCCAAACCCGACTCCATGGGTCATTGAAAATCCAGCCCACTGAGTTTACACTCCTCGATTCCCCAGTTGATATCCCCACCAAATGCCCGTCCAACTCCCTCTTAACATCAGCAACAACTACTTGCATTTATATAGTGCCTTTAACTTAGTAAAGCGCTTCACAGGAGCACTATCAAACAAAATTTGACTCTCTCTCTTTCTCTCGACATTCTTACATTCATGGCCCCTAGTTTTGGACTCCCCCACAGATGGAAACATCCTCTCTACATCTACCCTACCGAACCCCTTCATAATTTTAAAGACCTCCATCGGGTCACCTCTCAGTCTTCTCTGTTCTGATTGTTGTACCCTCTCAGTTCTGGGATCGTCCTTGTAAATGGTACTTTTGTAACCCTTGACCCCCAAAGCTTGTTTCCCACAGCAGCAGCTGATAACTTATTATTGTGGAAAGAAACTTCCCTGCACCCCCAGATTGTTCCCTCATCTCCTTAACGTGCAGTCAGCTCGACACTGTCTAGGACAAAGCAGGCTGCTTGATTGGCAGCCCATCCACCACCTGAAACAGCTACTCCCGCCGTGGCTGCAGTGTGTACTATGTGCAGGATGCACTGCAACAACTTGCCAAGGCTTGTTCAACAGCACCTCCCTTTACCGAGTAAAGCTCCCTCTACACTGTACCAACAAACACTCACAGGGCTTGTACAACATCTACCACCTAGAAGGACAAGAGCAGCAGGGGCATGGGAACACCATCACCTCCAAGTTACCCTCGAAGTCACGCACCATCCTGACATGGATATATATAACCATTCCTTCATCCTCGCTGGGTCAAAATCTTGGAACTCCCTACCTAACAGCACTGCGGGAGTACCTTCACCACACGGACTGCAGCAGTTCAAGAAGGCAGCTCACCACCATCTTCTCAAAGGCAACTAGAGATGGGCAATGAATGCTGGCCTTGCCAGCGATGCCCATATCCCAAGAATTAATTTTTAAAAGAGTTTGGGGAACAGTTCCACAGCTGATGATCACTGGTTGGTCCCTTGTCCAAGTGGCCACTTTTCATGTGTGAGCCTGGACAGTAAGACTAGACAGTGGACACTATGTGAGACGTCAGAGCCAAGCCCCTATCCTGTCCTCAACTGGGTAATTAGGATGGATCGGTATTGTGGCGCCCCTGGCGGCAGGGATTGGTACTACAGTGCCGTGGCGCCCCTGGTGACAGTGATCGGTACTACAGTGCTGTGGTGCCCCTGGTGTCAGGGATCGGTACTACAGCGCCGTGGCGCACCCCTGGTGGCAGGGATCGGTACTACAGTGCTGTGGCGCCCCTGGTGTCAGGGATCGGTACTACAGCGCCGTGGCGCCCCTGGTGACAGTGATCGGTACTACAGCGCCGTGGCACCCCTGGTGTCAGGGATCGGTACTACAGCACCGTGGCGCCCCTGGTGACAGTGATCGGTACTACAGTGCCGTGGCCCTCCTCAATCGCCTTCTCCCAGTGGCTGAAGAGCTCCTCCCAGAGTCACAATGCGGATTCCACCCACTAAGGGGCACAATGAACATGATCTTCACCGCGTGTCAATTACAAAAGAAATGCAGAGAACAGCACCAACCGCTCTACATGGCCTTCTTTGACCTCACAAAGGCCTTTGACACTGTCAACCATGAGGGATTATGGAGTGTCCTCCTCAAATTTGGCTGCCCTCAAAAGTTTGTCACCATCCTCCACCTGCTTCACGATGACATGCAAGCCGTGATCCTGACCAACGGATCCACCACAGACCCAATTCATGTACGGACCGGGGTCAAGCAAGGCTGTGTCATCGCACCAATGCTCTTCTCGATCTTCCTTGCTGCAATGCTCCATCTCACCCTCAGTAAGTTCCCCGCTGGAGTGGAGCTAATTTAACATAGAAACATAGAAACATAGAATCTAGGAGCAGGAGTAGGCCATTCAGCCCGTCGAGCCTGCTCCACCATTCAATACGATCATGGCTGATCATCCAAATCCAGTACCCTGTCCCTACTTTAATCCCCACAGTACACATATCCCACCCTACCCCCGTAACCCCACGTATTTAATTCCCCCTAACATATCCCATCCTATCCCCATAACCCCACATATTTAATCCCCCCCTAACACTAAGGGTCAATTTTATCATAGCCAAATCAACCTAACCCGCACATTTACAGAACAAACGGGAAACTGTTCAACCTCCGTCACCTCCAGTCTAGATCCAAGGTCGTCCCATCGTCGAATTACAGTATGCAGACGATGCTTGCGTCTGCGCACACTCGGAGGTCGAACTCCAAACCATCGTCAACACTTTCACTGAAGCGTACGAGAGCATGGGCCTTACACTAAACATCCATAAGACAAAGGTCCTCTACCAACCTGCCCCCACCACACAGTACTGCCCCTCGATTATCAAAATCCACGACAAGGCCTTGGACAACGTGGACTACTTTCCATACCTCGGGAGCCTACTGTCAACAAGGGCAGACGTCGATGACGAAGTCCAACACCGTCTTCACTGTGCCAGTGCAGCCTTCGGTCGCCTGAGGAAGAGAGTGTTTGACGACCAGGACCTCAAACCCGGCACGAAGCTCATGATCTACAGAGCAGTAGTGATACCCGCCCTCCTGTATGCCTCAGAGACATGGACCATGTACAGCAGGCACCTCAAAGCACTGGAGAGGTACCACAAATCTGCCTCCGCAAGATCCTGTAAATCCATTGGCAGGATAGGCGCACCAACGTCAGTGTTCTCGCTCAGGCCAACATCCCCAGCATCGAAGCTTTGACCACGCTCGATCAGCTCCGATGGACGGGTCACATCGTCCGCATGCCCGATACGAGACTCCCAAAACGAGTGCTCTACTCAGAACTCCAACACGGCAAGGGAGCCCCAGGTGGGCAGAGGAAACGCTTCAAGGACACCCTCAAAGCCTCCTTGAAAAAGTGCAACATCCCCACTGACACCTGGGAATCCCTGGCCCAAGACCGCACAAAGTGGAGGAGAAGCATCCGGGACGGCGCCGAACACCTCGAGTCTCTTCGTCGGGAGCAAGCGGAAGCGCACGTCAACCCAAACACCCCACCCACTGTCTGCCCCACCTGTGACAGAGACTGTAGGTCCCGCATTGGACACATCAGTCACCTGAGAACTCATTTATAATGTGGAAGCAAGTCATCCTCGGTTTCGAGGGACTGCCTAAGAAGGAGTGGTCGGTACTACAGCACCGTGGCCCCCTTGGCGGCAGGGATCGGTACTCGAGCGCCGTGTTGCCCCTGGTGGCAAGAATCAGCACTACAGCGCCGTGGTGCCCCTGGTGGCAAGGATCGGTACTACAGCGCCGTGACCCCTTTAGTGGCGGGGATCGGTACTACAGCGCCGTGGCCCTCTTGACGGCGGGGATCGCTACTGCAGGCTGTGCAGCCCATAATCCCAGGGGGAGAGGTTTCGTCACTTCCACAGTCAGGGCAGGAGGGAAACATTGTGGCAGCGAATGAAAGAAGGTTGTGTGTCAGAGTAACTCAAGGTTTGTTTGAAAAAGAGCCCCGCGCTGCGGAGCAGTCTGCCCTTTTCAGTTAAATACTAAAGTCGTGAACTTTTATTGTGTTAAAGTGGGAAATGAAAGTGAAAGCAACTTTTTCCTGTAGTTTGCAAAGTGTGAACATGGCGTGTGTAATAGACAGTCTTTTAAGAAATAGACGGAGGCTGTGCTGCATTGATTTGAATGCACAACTCCGGAGATTCCAAAGTTTGCTTTTAAATTGATAAACTTTTAATTTGTTCGCAAAGTTGTGTGTGGAGAGTCTGCGTGCCTAGGAAATGTGTTCATGCATGAAGCTGGTGATTTGCAGACTCGTACTGCAAACTGTGTGGGGGACAAAACGTGCTTCGAGGGGAGGGAAATAAATCGAAAGCCTGAGGGGCTTTTCAATTATTTGTTGCAGAAATTGCGTAAAATGTCGTTTTCAACAGCAGCTGTCTGAAACACAGACTCCAGAGCTGTGCCGAGGGAGGTTATCTTGTGGGCCAGGGCCCAGCCCCAAAGCAAGGGCCAAATCTGGGAAATCAAGGCTGCTTTGAAGCCCCCCAAGAAATTTTGAGCTGTCACAAAGACTTCACTTTACTGCAATAAATGCAGAGAATGCTGGAAACACTCAGCATGAGGTCAAGGCAGCATCTGTGGGAGTTAATGTTTCAGGTCGATGGTCTTTCATCAGAACTTAAGAGTCATAGAGTGTGTAATTTAATGTGTTTTATACAAAATATATCAATAAACTAAGTAATGAGATAGTTGTATATATGTGGGTACATATAATTTAACAAATTTTGTATGTTAAATATCTTGAGTGGAAACCATAGTTATGAGGGGGAGACTTGAGATATTACTGTTTTCAGTGGAGAGGGGAAGGCCAAGATGAGATTTAATAAAGGTTTTTTAAAAATTATGAGGGTTTTGATAGTGAATGAGGAACCTGTTTCTCCTGTTGGGGTGTCAGTGACAAAGCATCATCAATTTAAAATTGTTGTTGGGGTAGCAGAAATTTATTTACATAGTGTTGGAGCATAGAATGTTTTGCCACAGGGAGAGCTTGAAGCAGAGACTACTGCATCTTCGGGCAAATTGGATAAATATTTGAAGCAGACAAAGGTACATGACTATGGGGAGAAAATTGGGCAGTGGGATTAGATTTGTATTGTGCGGAGAGAGTGGGGCAGTGTAATTTACTTTGGATTGCTCTAGCAAAGACACGATGGGCCCAATGGCCTCTTTCTATGCTGCCAGCTTGCCTAAGAACGAACTTGCATTTATGTAGTGCCTTTTACGACCTCAAGATGTTCCAAAGTGCTTTACAGCCAATTAAGTACTTAAATTGTAGCCATTGTTGTAGTGCAGGAACTGCAGCAGCCAATTTGTGCACAGCAAGGTCCCACAAACAGCAATGAGGTAATGACCAGATAATCTGTTTTCAGTGATGTTGGTTGAGGGATAAATATTGGCCCTGGACACCGGGGAGAGCTCCCGTACTCTTCCTCAACATAGTGCCGTGGGATCTTTTACGTCCATCTGAGAAGGCCGACGGGGAACTTGGTTTAACGTCTCATCCGAAAGACGGCACCTCCGACAGATAGACAGACTTTTGCAAGATAAGGGAGTTGAAGGGTTATGGGGAGCGGGCAGGAAAGTGGCTCTGAGCCCAAGATCAGCCATGATCTTATTGAATGGCGGAGCAGGCTCGAGGGGCCAAGTGGCCTATTCCTGCTCCTATTTCTTATGTTATGTATTTATGCAGCACTCCCTCAGTGCTGGATTGGAGTCACAGAATCCCCACAGTGCAGATAGAGGCCATTTCGGCCCATCGAGCCTGCACCGACACATATCCCACCCTATCCCCATAACCCCACGTATTTAATCCCCCGAACACTAAGGGTCAATTTATCATCGCCAAATCAACCTAACCCGCACATCTTTGGACTGTGGGAGGAAACCGGAGCACCCGGAGGAAACCCACGCAGACACGGGGAGAATGTGCAAACTCCACACAGACAGTCACCCGAGGCCAGATTCGAACCCGGGTCCCTGGCGCTGTGAGGCAACAGTGGTAACCACTATGCCACCGTGTTGCCCGGAGTGTCAGCTTAGATTATGTGCTCAAACTCTGGAGTGGGCCTCGAACCCTCTGACGCCCTCGGGCACGAGAGTGCTACCCACTGAGCCATGGCTGGAAGTAATATGTATATTAACTGTTTCACTTAATCAGAAATGAAGGTGAATGGGAAGGTCAGTTATAATGAGGATGTATATTCATTTTTTTCCATACGTATACTTATTTTTAAGGCGGATATTTGAGAAGGATCAAAATTGGAAGGACGTCCTATCCAAATTGGTTTGCGAATGGCTACTGGTCAGCACCTCAGCCGACTCTTCAATGAAGTGACCTGCTCCATCTGCCTGGATTTCTTCCAGGAGCCGGTGGCCCTGGAGTGCGAGCACAACTTCTGCCGGCTCTGCATCTCCCGGAGCTGGGAGCAGGGCGACGCCTTCTACTCCTGCCCCGAGTGCAGGGAGGAGTTCCGCGAGAAGAAGCTGAAGCCCAACCGCATGCTGGCCAACATCGTGGAGGGGGTGAAGGAGCTGAACCTGCAGCCCCGCCAGGGCCAGCCCGCCTTCTACTGCCAGCGGCACGAGGAGCGGCGCAAGCTCTTCTGCCTGGACTGCCAGGGGGCCATCTGCGTGGTGTGCTCCTGCGCCAGCGAGCACCGGGGCCACAGCTTTATCCCCATCGAGGAGGCTGCTGTCCTCTACAAGGTGAGAGAGATGTAGATTATACAGGGGGCTAGGGAGAGGGGTGGGGATATACAGGGAGAGGGGTGGGGATATACGGGGCAGAGAGAGGGGTACGGTGTATAGTGGACTGGGAGAGGGGTGTGGATATACAGGGGGCAGGGAGAGGGGTGTGGATATACAGGGGGCAGGGAGAGGGGTGGGGATATACAGGGGGCAGGGAGAGGGGTGGGGATATACAGGGGGCAGGGAGGGGTGGGGATATACAGGGGGCAGGGAGAGGGGCGGGGATATACAGGGGGCTAGGGAGAGGGGCGGGGATATACAGGGGGCTAGGGAGAGGGGCGGGGATATACAGGGGGCTAGGGAGAGGGGCGGGGATATACAGGGGGCTAGGGAGAGGGGCGGGGATATACAGGGGGCAGGGAGAGGGGCGGGGATATACAGGGGGCTAGGGAGAGGGGCGGGGATATACAGGGGGCTAGGGAGAGGGGCGGGGATATACAGGGGGCTAGGGAGAGGGGCGGGGATATACAGGGGGCTAGGGAGAGGGGCGGGGATATACAGGGGGCTAGGGAGAGGGGCGGGGATATACAGGGGGCTAGGGAGAGGGGCGGGGATATACAGGGGGCTAGGGAGAGGGGCGGGGATATACAGGGGGCTAGGGAGAGGGGCGGGGATATACAGGGGGCTAGGGAGAGGGGCGGGGATATACAGGGGGCTAGGGAGAGGGGCGGGGATATACAGGGGGCAGGGAGAGGGGCGGGGATATACAGGGGGCTAGGGAGAGGGGCGGGGATATACAGGGGGCAGGGAGAGGGGCGGGGATATACAGGGGGCTAGGGAGAGGGGCGGGGATATACAGGGGGCAGGGAGAGGGGCGGGGATATACAGGGGGCTAGGGAGAGGGGCGGGGATATACAGGGGGCAGGGAGAGGGGCGGGGATATACAGGGGGCAGGGAGAGGGGCGGGGATATACAGGGGGCAGGGAGAGGGGCGGGGATATACAGGGGGCAGGGAGAGGGGCGGGGATATACAGGGGGCAGGGAGAGGGGCGGGGATATACAGGGGGCAGGGAGAGGGGCGGGGATATACAGGGGGCAGGGAGAGGGGCGGGGATATACAGGGGGCAGGGAGAGGGGCGGGGATATACAGGGGGCAGGGAGAGGGGCGGGGATATACAGGGGGCAGGGAGAGGGGCGGGGATATACAGGGGGCAGGGAGAGGGGCGGGGATATACAGGGGGCAGGGAGAGGGGCGGGGATATACAGGGGGCAGGGAGAGGGGCGGGGATATACAGGGGGCAGGGAGAGGGGCGGGGATATACAGGGGGCAGGGAGAAGGGCGGGGATATACAGGGGGCGGGGATATACAGGGGGCGGGGACATACGGGGAGGGGGGCGGGGACATACGGGGAGGGGGGCGGGGACATACGGGGAGGGGGCGGGGACATACGGGGAGGGGGGCGGGGACATACGGGGAGGGGGGCGGGGACATACGGGGAGGGGGGCGGGGACATACGGGGAGGGGGGCGGGGACATACGGGGAGGGGGGCGGGGACATACGGGGAGGGGGGCGGGGACATACGGGGAGGGGGGCGGGGACATACGGGGAGGGGGGCGGGGACATACGGGGAGGGGGGCGGGGACATACGGGGAGGGGGGCGGGGACATACGGGGAGGGGGGCGGGGACATACGGGGAGGGGGGCGGGGACATACGGGGAGGGGGGCGGGGGACATACTGGGGAGGGGGGCGGGGGACATACTGGGGGGGGGGGCGGGGGACATACAGGGGGGGGGCGGGGGACATACAGGGGGGGGCGGGGGACATACAGGGGGGGGCGGGGGACATACAGGGGGCTAGGGAGAGGGGCGGGGGACATACAGGGGGGGGCGGGGGACATACGGGGGGGCGGGGGACATACGGGGGGGCGGGGGACATACGGGGGGGCGGGGGACATACGGGGGGGGCGGGGGACATACGGGGGGGCGGGGGACATACAGGGGGCTAGGGAGAGGGGCGGGGGACATACAGGGGGCTAGGGAGAGGGGCGGGGGGACATACAGGGGGCTAGGGAGAGGGGCGGGGGACATACAGGGGGCTAGGGAGAGGGGCGGGGGACATACAGGGGGCTAGGGAGAGGGGCGGGGGACATACAGGGGGCTAGGGAGAGGGGCGGGGGACATACAGGGGGCTAGGGAGAGGGGCGGGGGACATACAGGGGGCTAGGGAGAGGGGCGGGGGACATACAGGGGGCTAGGGAGAGGGGCGGGGGACATACAGGGGGCTAGGGAGAGGGGCGGGGGACATACAGGGGGCTAGGGAGAGGGGCGGGGGACATACAGGGGGCTAGGGAGAGGGGCGGGGGACATACAGGGGGCTAGGGAGAGGGGCGGGGGGACATACAGGGGGCTAGGGAGAGGGGCGGGGGACATACAGGGGGCTAGGGAGAGGGGCGGGGGACATACAGGGGCTAGGGAGAGGGGCGGGGGACATACAGGGGGCTAGGGAGAGGGGCGGGGGACATACAGGGGGCTAGGGAGAGGGGCGGGGGACATACAGGGGGCTAGGGAGAGGGGCGGGGACATACAGGGGGCAGGGAGAGGGGCGGGATATACAGGGACTATCACTAAGGAAATAGTACTCGGTAAAATAATGGGACTAAAAGACGACAAGTCCCCCGGACCAGAAGGCCTGCATCCCAGGGTCTTAAAAGAAGTGGCTGCAGAGATAGTGGATGCATTGGTTGCAATATACCAAAATTCCCTGGACTCTGGAGAGGTCCCAACGGATTGGAAAACAGCTAATGTAACACCCCTATTTAAGAAAGAAGGGAGACCGAAAGCAGGAAACTATAGACCAGTTAGCCTAACATCTGTCGTTGGGAAAATGCTGGAGTCCTTCATTAAGGATGCAGTAGCAGGGCATTTTGAAAAACATACTGCAGTCAAACAGAGTCAGCATGGTTTTAGGAAAGAGAAATCATGTTTAACAAATTTGCTGAAGTTCTTTGAGGATGTAACAAGCAGGGTGGACAAGGGTGAGCCAGTGGATGTGGTGTATTTGGATTTCCAGAAGGCATTCGATAAGGTGCCACATGAAAGGTTACTGCATAAGATAAGAGCTCACGGAGTTGGGGGTAATATATTAGCTTGGATAGAGAATTGGCTAACTAACAGAAAGCAGAGAGTCGGGATAAATGGGTCATTTTCTGGTTGACAAACGGTAACTAGTGGCGTGCCACAGGGATCGGTGCTGGGGCCCCAACTGTTTACAATCTACATTAATGACTTGGATGAAGGGACTGAGTGTAATGTAGCCAAGTTTGCGGATGATACAAAGATGGGTGGGAAAGCAAGTTGTGCAGAGGACTCAACGAACCTGCAAAGAGATATAGACAGGCTAGGTGAGTGGGCAAACATTTAGCAGATGGAGTATAATGTGGGAAAGTGCGAGGTTATCCACTTTGGCAGGAAAAATAAAAAAGCAAACTATTATTTAAATGGAGAGAGATTACAAAATGCTACAGTTCAGAGGGACCTGGGGGTCCTTGTGCATGAAACACAAAAAGTTAGTGTGTAGGTACAGCAAGTAATCAAAAAGGCAAATGGAATGTTGGCCTTTGTTGCAAGGGGGTTGGAGTATAAAAGCAGGGAAGTCCTGCTACAACTGTACAGGGTATTAGTGAGACCACACCTGGAGTACTGCGTACAGTTTTGGTCTCGTTATTTACGGAAGGATATACTTGCATTGGAGGCAGTTCAGAGACGATTCACTAGGTTAATTCCAGAGATGAGGGGTTTGACTTATGAGGAAAGGTTGAGCAGGCTGGGCCTATACTCATTGGAATTTAGAAGAATGAGAGGTGACCTTATCGAAACATATAAGATACTGAGGGGGCTCGATAGGGTAGATGCAGAGAGGATGTTTCCCTTCATGGGGAAATCTAGAACTCGGGGGCACAATCTCAGAATAAAGGGTCGCCCTTTTAGAACTGAGATGAGGAGGAACTTCTTCCCTGAGGGTCGTAAATTTGTGGAATTCTCTGCCCCAGAGAGCTGTGGAGGCTGGGTCATTAAATATATTTAAAGTGGAGATAGACAAATTTTTGCAAGATAAGGGAGTGAAGGGTTATGGGGAGCGGGCAGGCAAGTGGCTTTGAGCCCAAGATCAGCCCTGATCTTATTGAATGGCGGAGCAGGCTCGAGGGGCCAAGTGGCCTATTCCTGCTCCTATTTCTTATGTTCTTATGACTGGGAGTGGGGGGTACGGTGTACAGGGGGACTGGGAGAGGAGGTACGATATACAGGGGGCAGAGAGAGGGATGTGGTTACACTGAGCAGAGAGGGGTGTGGATATGCAGGGGGCAGAGAGAGGGGTGTGGATATGCAGGGGGTAGAGAGGGGTGTGGATATACAGGGAGAGGGGTGTGGAAATACAGGGGACGGGTGGAGGGGTGTGGATATACAGGGGGCAGGGAGGGGGGTGTGGATATACAGGAACAGGGAGAGGGGGTACGGTGTAGGGGCACTGGGAGAGGGGTGTAAGGTGTACAGGGAGACTGGGAGGGGGGGGTACGGGGGACTGGGAGAGGAGGTACGATATACAGGGGGCAGAGAGAGGGATGTGGATATGCAGGGGGTAGAGAGAGGGGTGGGGATATACAGGGGGCAGAGAGGGGTGGGGATATACAGGGGGCAGAGAGGGGTGGGGATATACAGGGGGCAGAGGGAGGTGTGGACATACAGGGGGCAGGGAGAGGGGTGTGGATATACAGGAACAGGGAGAGGGGGGTACGGGGGACTGGGAGAGGAGGTACGATATACAGGGCAGAGAGAGGGATGTGGATATACAGGGGACAGGGAGAGTGGTGTGGGTATACAGGAACAGAGAGTAGGGTACAGGGACTGGGAGAGAGGGGTACGGTGTACAGCGACTGGGAGAGGGGTATGGTGTACAGGGACTGGGAAAGGGGGGTACGGTGTACAGGGGACTGGGAGAGGGGGGTACGGTGTACAGGGGACTGGGAGAGGGGGGTACGGTGTACAGGGACTGGGAGAGGGGGTACGGTGTACAGGGGACTGGGAGAGGGGGGTGCGGTGTACAGGGACTGGGAGAGGGGGGTACGGTGTACAGGGACTGGGAGAGGGGGGTACGGTGTACAGGGGGACTGGGAGAGGGGGGTTATGGTGTACAGGGGGACTGGGAGAGGGGGTTCGGTGTACAGGGGGACTAGGAGAGTGGGTACGGTGTACTGGGAGAGGGGGGTACGGTGTACAGGAGGACTGGGAGAGGGGGGTTCGGTGTACAGGGGGACTAGGAGAGTGGGTACGGTGTACAGGAGGACTGGGAGAGGGGTACGGTGTACAGGGGGACTGGGAGATGGGGGGTACGGTGTACAGGAGGACTGGGAGAGGGGGTATGGTGTACAGGGGGACTGGGAGAGGGGGGTACGGTGTACAGGGGGACTGGGAGAGGGGGGTACGGTGTACAGGGGGACTGGGAGAGGGGGGTTCGGTGTACAGGGGACTGGGAGAGGGGGGTACGGTGTACAGGGGGACTGGGAGAGGGGGGTGCGGTGTACAGGGGGACTGGGAGAGGGGGGTACGGTGTACAGGGGGATTGGGAGAGGGGGGTATGGTGTACAGGGGGATTGGGAGAGGGGGGGTATGGTGTACGGGGGATTGGGAGAGGGGGGTATGGTGTACAGTGGACTGGGAGAGGGGGGTACGGTGTACAGTGGACTGGGAGAGGGGGGTACGGTGTACAGGGGGACTGGAGAGGGGGGTACGGTGTACAGTGGGACTGGGAGAGGGGGGTACAGGGCACTGGGAGAGCGGGGTACGGTGTACAGGGGGACTGGGAGAGGGGGGTACGGTGTACAGGGGGACTGGGAGAGGGGGGTACGGTGTACAGGGGGACTGGGAGAGGGGGGTACGGTGTACAGTGGACTGGGAGAGGGGGGTACGGTGTACAGGGGGACTGGGAGAGGGGGGTACGGTGTACAGGGGGACTGGGAGAGGGGGGTACGGTGTACAGGGGACTGGGAGAGGGGGGGTACAGGGGCACTGGGAGAGCGGGGGTACGGTGTACAGGGGGACTGGGAGAGGGGGGTACGGTGTACAGGGGGACTGGGAGAGGGGGGTACGGTGTACAGGGGGACTGGGAGAGGGGGGTACGGTGTACAGGGGACTGGGAGAGGGGGGTATGATGTACAGGGGGACTGGGAGAGGCGGGGTTATGGTGTACAGGGGGACTGGGAGAGGCGGGGTTATGGTGTACAGGGGGACTGGGAGAGGGGGGGTATGGTGTACAGGGGGACTGGGAGGGGTGGGGGGTATGGTGTACAGGGGGACTGGGAGAGAGGGGGTATGATGTACAGGGGGACTGGGAGAGAGGGGGTATGATGTACAGGGGGACTGGGAGAGAGGGGGTATGATGTACAGGGGGACTGGGAGAGAGGGGGTATGATGTACAGGGGGACTGGGAGAGGGGTTATGGTGTACAGGGGGACTGGGAGAGGGGGGGGGTATGGTGTACAGGGGGACTGGGAGAGGGGGGGGATATGGTGTACAGGGGGACTGGGAGAGGGGGGGCTATGGTGTACAGGGGGACTGGGAGAGGGGTGGGTATGGCGTGAAGGGGGGACAGAGAGGGGGTATGGCGTACAGGGTACTGCGAGAGTGGGGGTATGGTGTACAGGAGTCTGGGAGGGTGGTTATGGCATACAGGGGACTGAGAGGGGTGTAGGATGTACAGGCGGACTGGTAGAGGGGGTTACGGTGTACAGGGGGACTGGGAGAGGGGCGTGCGATGTATAGGGGACCGGGAGAGGGGGTTATGGTGTACAGGGGGACTGGGAGAGTTGCGTGCGATGTATAGGGGACTGGGAGAGGGGGTTATGGTGTACAGGGGGACTGGGAGAGGGGCGTGCTATGTATAGGGGACCGGGAGAGGGGGTTATGGTGTACAGGGGACCGGGAGAGGGGTGTAGGGTGTACAGGGGGACTGAGCGAGGGGCGTACTATGTATAGGGGAATGGGTGATGGGTGTAGGGTGTACAGGGGACCGGGAGAGGGGTGTAGGGTGTACAGGGGACCGGGAAAGGGGGTTATGGTGTACAGGGGACCGGGAGAGGGGTGTAGGGTGTACAGGGGGACTGGGCGAGGGGCGTGCTATGTATAGGGGAATGGGAGATGGGTGTAGGGTGGACAGGGGACCGGGAGAGGGGTGTAGGGTGTACAGGGGACCGGGAGAGGGGTGTAGGATGTACAGGGGGACTGGGAGAGGGGCGTGCTATGTATAGGGGACTGGGAGAGGGGGTTATGGTGTACAGGGGACCGGGAGAGGGGTGTAGGGTGTACAGGGGGACTGGGCGAGGGGCGTGCTATGTATAGGGGACTGGGAGTGGGGGTTATGGTGTACAGGGACACCGTCTGATTACAGGAGAGAATGAATGCGAATAGGAACAGGAGTCAGCCAATCACTCCCCAAGTTTGTTCCGCCATTCAATTGGATCATGGCTGATCTGTATCTTGAGTCCATCTACCCGCTCTTTAGTTCTGTAACCTTTAATACCCTTGCCTAACAAAAATCCATCAATTTCAGTTTTGAAATTTTCAATTGATCCCTGAGCCTCAATGGCTTTTTGCGGGGGGGGGAAGAGTTCCAGGTTTCCATTACCCTTTGTGTGAAGAAGTGATTCCTGATATCACCCTCAATGGCCCTTATTTACCACGTTTGTTACCTCCTCAAAAAATTCAGCTAGGTTCTTTCGACATGACTTACCCTTTACAAATCCATGCTGGCTCTCTCTGATCAGCTCATATTTGTCCAAATGCTCTGTCACTCTGTCCCTAATAACAGATTGTAGTAACTTCCCCACAACTGGCGATTGACTAATAGGCCTATCATTTCCTCGTTTATCTCTCCTACACTTAAATAATAGTGACTTGGACAGTTTTCCAATCCAAGAAAAAGAAAGACAGAATTGCATTTATATAGCACCTTTCACGACCACCCAAAGCGCTTTACAGCCAATGAAGTACTTTTTGAAGTGTAGTCACTGTTGTAATGTAGGAAATTTGCGCACAGCAAGGTCCCACAAACAGCAATGTGATAATGTTTTAGCGATGTTGATTGAGGGATAAATATTGGCCAGGACACTGGGGATAACTCCCCTGCTCTTCTTCGAAATAGTGCCGTGGGATCTTTTGCGTCCACTTGAGAGAGCAGACGGGGCCTCGGTTTAACGTCTCATCCGAAAGACGGCACCTCCGACAGTGCAGCACTCCCTCAGCGCTGCACTGGGAGTGTCGGCCTAGATTTTTCTGCTCGAGTCCGTGGAGTGGGACTTGAACCCACAACCTTCTGACTCCGCGGCGAGGGTGCTACCATCTGAGCCACTGGCTGACACACAAGTGGGCAATTCCTGAGTCAAGGGAGTTTTGGAAGATCATGACCAACGCATTCTAAATGGAGTGTTCTCTGTTTCCGCAGCCTGGTCAGAAGTTGCTGTAGATAACGTTTGTTTTGTACATTTTGTGCTGGGGAACTAGCATTTTCAATTTTGGCCACCAGTGTAAAGTATGGTTCGGTGCAGAGGAAAGGTCCCTCCACTCTTGGATGAGCCAGAGCTACGTGAGCTCACCAAGATAAGACCAAGGCCATCCTGTTTGTCTCTTGCCAGAAGTTCGTGGTTGGAGCACGGACTCCCATCTCTCCCCACTTGCTTGCTCAGATGGTACCTGAAGGTGCCCAGCCTCGGTGTCCTGTTCAACCCTGAGCTGAGCTTCAAACCCCACATCCTGTCGGTCGCCCAGGGTGCTTAACTTCCACCTCCTGGAGCGTGGTCTACTTCTGCCCCTACGCCAACCACACTGTGGCCGATGTCCATTGCCGTACCACCTTCACGCCACGGTGTGGTTTCCATATTGAAAGGTGGCTCAGAAGCACGGGTACGCAGCAAAGTAAGGAGTAGGCAAATTGATGGACGAAAACTTAAAGGAGACTGTACGCGACCTGGCCAATCAACCACCGTGCTCTTGGTTGGTTTGGTCGTTACCAACTCCTCTGGTATGGGCAGTGCATGCATCGCACCGAGTCTGACCCTGCCAGAGAGTTCACCGTCAAACCAGCACCAGCATGGAAGAGGCCACGAGGCAGACCCAGAGCAAGATGGAATGACCTTATAAAAGTGCTGCTTAGCAGCAGTAAGGCCCGTGCTGTTGATACACAAGTGAGAGCCCAGAACCACAACAGTTGGAAGAAGCTGGGAGCAGCAATCTCCACTTATGGATAAGCCCTTGGATAACAAATGGTATCTCATGCTTCAACCTACACAAGCCACAACACATTCAGAACTCTGTGCCCTGTATCCTATCCTTTACAAAGTCCCATTGCCACTGTCCTCACCGGCTTCCCAGCATGTCAACTTCAAAGTCCCTGTTTTAGTCCTGAAATCCCTCCCATGGCCTCGCTCCACCCAACCTCCAATCTTCTCCAACTTAGCATACGCTCTTTGCTCTTCCCACTCTGGTCTGCTGCGTGCTACCTCCTCCTCTGTTCCACCATTGAACCACCATGCCCTGCCTCTGGAATTCTTTCCCAAAATCTCTTTGCCCAGGCACATCTCTCTCCCACTTCAAAGGCCTCATGAATACATAGCAACAGGAGTAGGCCATTTAGCCCCTTGAGCCTGTTCCGCCATTCAGCTAGGCCTTTACCCCACTTTCCACGTCGGTCACCTTCCCTTACTTCTGCTCACTTCCGCCTCTTTCTGCCCGCTCCTTCCAGGGCATTTGCTACGTGTCGGGTGCTGCATAAAGTAAGTTCGACTCGGTCCCGACCTCGGGCGGGCACCAGTGTGATATTTCTGCCTTGCCCACACCAGCTGCCAAGTAACACCTTGCCGTAAGATTACCGCTTGCTACTCACCTAGGGGCGCATTGTGCTGTGCGGCCCCGACCTAAAGAAAGAAATTGCATTTCGCACTCCCCCGTGCTGTGCTAAAATCCTGTCTGGTATATCTCTCTCTCTTTCGGAAGTGTGTTTTAACCTAACAACTCTAGCTCAATATTATATAATGCCAAAACAAAAGCAAAACACTGCGGATGCTGGGAATCCGAAATAAAAAACAGACAATGCCGGAAACGCTCAGCAGGTCAGTCAGGGCAGCCTCTGTGGAGAGAGAAACAGAGTTAACGCTTTCAGGTCGATGACCTTTCAGCAGAGCTGTTCCGACGAAAGGTCATCGACCTGAAATGTTAACTCTCTTTCTTTCTGACCTGACCTGACCTGCTGAGTGTTTCCAGCGTGTTCTGCGTTCTAAATAAAAAAAATTTAAAAAATGCCAACTGGCTTATTCTGTTTATTATAATAATAATCCGTACGAGCCTATCCTGACGCAGCTTGCTGAATGTTTCTCCCGCAGGAAAAATTGGAACAAGCCATAGACTTCCTGCAGTCCCAGAAGGAACAGGCCTGTCAAAGTCAAAGCCAGGAAGAGGCAAAGATTTGTAAAATCAAGGTGAGCGTCGTATCCTTGCACGTGGCTGTGTCTCGTCCTTTGGCTTTCTAGGTAGAGAACATTTTGAGCTACAGTTTTGGAGTGGACCCGAATATTCCAGTGCAGCAACACTGCTCCTTTAAATGTTGTATCCTTAAAGGAGCACTCCAGCAACTATTTAATACACAAGACTCTCCTAACATACACAACTCTTTGAAGGTGGCAGGATAAGTTGAGAAGGTTTTTTTTTAAAAAAAAGCATATGGGATCCTTGGCTTTATAAACAAGTGGCCAAGAGTACAAAAGCAAGGAAGTTATCCATCTTGGACCAAAAAAAGATGGATCCGGCTGTTGTTTAAATGGTGAAAAGCTAGGAACAGTGGAGGTCCAACGAGCTTTAGGGGTCCATGTACACAGATCACTAAAATGTAGTAGTCAGGTACAAAAGAATAATCAAAAAGGCTAATGGAATGTTGGCCTTTATATCTAGAGGGCTAGAATATAAGGGGAGGAAGTTTTATTACAGCTATACGAAGCCCTGTTGGACCACATCTGGAGTACTGTGTACAGTTCTGGGCACCGCACCTTAGAAAGGATATACTGGCCTTGGAAGGAGTGCAGCGCAGATTCACCAGAATGTTACCAGGGCTCCAAGGGTCAGATTATGAGGAGAGGTTACATAAACTAGGCTGGCATTCCCTGGAATATAGAAGGTTTAGGGGTGATTTGATTGAGGTATTTAGGATTTTGAAATTAATTGATAGGGTAGATAGGGAGAAACATTTTTCCGCTAGTGTGGGAATTTAGGAAAAGGGAACATAACCTTAAAATCAGAGCCAGGCCATTCAGCATAGAAGTTAGGAAACACTTCACGCAAAGGGTGGTGGAAGTGTGGAACTTTCTCCCACATCCGGGGGGGATCCTGGGGGGATGTGAGGAAAAACCTTTTTACGCAGCGAGTGGTGAGGACCTGGAATTCGCTGCCGACGGAAGCGGTGGAAGCGGAGACACTCAATGTTTTCAAGGGGAGACTGGATAGGCACTTGAATGAAATAAGCTTGCAGGGCTGCGGGGGAATGGGACTGACTGGATTGCTCTACAGAGAGCCGGCACGGACTCGATGGGCCGAATGGCCTCCTTCTGTGCCGTTATGACTCTATGGAAAAAGCAGTAGATGCTAGCTCAGTTAATTTTAAATCTGAGACAAGGGTATAAAAAGATATGGAGCCAAGGCAGACGGATGGAGTTAAGATACAGATCAGCCATGATCTCATTGAATGGCAGAACGGGCTTGAGGAGCTGAATGGCCTACTCCTGTTCCTAAGCTCCTATGTTATGCTAAATTACTGGTCCGGCCTCAGCTGGGGTATTATGTCCAATTCTGGGCTGCACACTTTAGGAAGGATGCCAAGGCCTTGGAGAGGGTGCAGAGGAGATTTACTGGAATGGTACCAGGGATGAGGGACTTCAGTTATGTGTAGATACTAGAGAAGCTAGGAGTGTTCTCCTTCGAGCAGAGAAGGTTAAGGGGAGATTTAATAGAGGTGCTCAAAATTATGAGGGGTTTTGATAAAGTAGATAAGAGAAACTGTTTCCACTGGCAGGAGGGTTGGTAACCAGAGGGGTCCAGTATTTAAGGTAATTGGCAAAAGAACCAGAGGGGAGATGAAGAGAATTTTTTTACGCAGCGAGTTATGATCTGGAATGCACTGCCTGAAAGGGCATTGGAAGCAGATTCAATAGTAAGTTTCAAAAGGGAATTGGATAAATACTTAAAAAGGAAAAATTTGTAGGACCATCGGGAAAGAGCGGGGGAGTGGGACTAATTGATAGGTCTTTCAAAAAGGCGGCACAGGCACGATGGGCCAAATGGCCTCGTTTTGTGCAGTATGATTCTATGATTCCTCCGCGCCATCTTGGTTCTCAGTCTTAACTCCTTTATCATTTATTTTACACTTTCTTTTAAATTGACGTAAACAAAAAAAATCGTGAACACACAAAATCTGAAATAAAAATAGAGAATGGCAAATGGAGATAGCAAATTCCAGAGGGTGAGAGAGACGGATTAATATATGGTATGTTTTTTGAGTTGGCTGGATGGCTCTTTGTTCCCATGCACACCAATGCAGGAAATACACAGCACGTCCATTAGCGTCTGACCTGAGATAAGTATGAGAAGTCGCACACCAGGTTATAGTCCAACAGATTTATTTAAAATTACAAGCTTTCGGAGCTGTCGCCCCTTCCTCAGGTAAAGTTACAATGAGTGAATCTACAATATTTCACAGTATATAAACACAAAAACTGCAGAGATACAATCTTTCAGGGAAGGTGTCCTTACATCAAAGACACACCAAGAGCACAGCCAAGACAATGAGATGTGTCACAGGGGGTCCAACGTGTCAAATCCTGCTGTCTGCAGTGTTTTTTTTTTTAAACTGGAAAGACAGACAACGATGTCGAGTCACGTTCTGTAGCGTGAGATAAGTAGGTTAACATTTTGGGTGGGATTCATCCTTTTGTAATCTCACTTCAGCCTTGAAAGGAAGCGACTGAGAAGTGACCTCGCACAGACATGTAAAAAAAAAACTAAATTCAACAGCATCGAAAAGGGTTTTTCCTGAACACTACTTCAAACTAAATTTTGGAACAGGTTCAAACTGATGAAGACAAATTTAGGGTAGGCATCAAGATGCTCTTCACGCAGAGCCCTCAACACGGAATGGGCTTCAGGTAGAGTACTGAAGGGGAATCCCGGGAATCCTTCAGGAAATGGTCTTTCTGAATCAGTGAACCAAGAATGGCCTCCTTCATCCAGATCTTACCTTTTTAACCTTTTCATTGACTAATTCTGCAAGCTTTGCACACTTTCTTGGGTAATGGCACACTATAGGTCACATTATATGTTACTTGCAGGTACAAACAATGAGGAACTTGCAATCCTGCACCTCATTAATTGATAGTCTTTTTATTGGTAATGATTCCAAGGTAAGGAAGTGGTTCCTTTTCAGTTCACCTCGCTATTATTGAGAAGGTAGATGGCTGCAAGACCGTTGCCAACTACAGGAGATGGATAGATATTTTTTATTCATTTAATTTTATTTGGCAGTCCGTTGAGAGGTTGGGTTCGCCTGTGATGGTCTCCAGGGTCTAATACCCTGCCGACACTGGCTGCCCTGGGTTACATGTGGCCACCTGAGCAGGGTTCCAATAGGGCGACCAGTTCTACTGTGGTGGTCTCAGGGTCTAATACCCTGCCGACACTGGCTGCCCTGGGTTACATGTGGCCACCTGAGCAGGGTTCCAAAAGGGCGGCCAGTTCTCACAGAAAATTGGGGGGGGGGGCAGGCAAGGGTGAGACCCGACATTTCTGCAATGTAACGGCGCCGGGTCATTATTTTCACGCAGGAACAAGGCAAAATGCTGAAGGAGCAGGTTGAGGCCGAACTGGTCGCCATCTACCAATTTCTAGACGCGAAGAAACAAGAGCTGGAGTCGAAGATTGAGGAGGAAGTGTGCAGGACCATTCAGCCCTTGCAAGACAATCTGGCGAAGATCTGCCAGGAAACCTCCACGATTGAGCAAGCCGTCCTGGATGTGCAGGTGCAGCTGAGTTTCAGGGAGCCTCTGGAGCTGCTTCAGGTAAGAGGCAGGCAGCCCATGGGGAAACATGGAATGAGCGTGCCTTCACCTCCCGCTCCTCTTGTGCCCGTGCTCTTTGCTCGGTGTCTCTTTTGGGGGAATTTTTACTGGTTGGGGGAAAAAGAAAGAACTTGCATTTATATCACACCTTTCCCGACCGCGGGATGTCCCAAAGCACTTCGCAGCCAATTTTTGAAGTGTAGCCACTGTTGCAATGTAGGAAATGCGGCACAGAGCAAGATCCCACACACAGCAATGTGATTGTGACCAGGTGTGGTTGAAAGATGATAATATTGGCCATAACGCTGCGGAAGAACTCTTCTTCGAATAGTGCCGTGGGATCTTTTGCGTCCGACTGAGGGGGCAGCCGGGGCCTCGGCTTAACGTCTCATCCGGAGGGACGGCACCTCCGACAGCGCAGCGCTCCCTCAGCACTGCACTGGAGCGTCAGCTGAGATTATGTGCTCAAGTCTCCGGAGTAGAGCTGGAGCCCACAACCTTATGACGCAAAGGTGAGAGTGCTACCCACTGAGCCACAGCTGACACCTGAGGTGAATATGTCACTGCGAGGCAAATGTCGCTGTTTCCCGTACCAAGCGCTGACCAGCTACATCGTAAACCTCCTTCTCCCCTGGCCCAGTAATGTGCCTCAGACCTGACCTCAGACGGGTTCCCCTTGCTGCAGCCCCGTGACATTTCCACTTTCCACATCAGCCTTAAGGCTTCCCAGAGTGAAATTGCCAATCTGTTCCAAGTTATACATTGAGGGCCATTTTAACTGAACCCGCCCATCGGGATACTGACGGGATCGGGGGGGGGGGGGCAACGCTGGTTTTATACCCCGCCCCGATTTTACTCTCCATTGAAGTCAGCGGAGATTAATATCAGGCGGGGTGTAAAACCGGCGTTCCACCGAATCACCTGGGACTCCCGCCCGGCGAGTTAGGTTAGAATTACCCACATTGTGTTGTGGGTCCACCCCTTTTAGGTTCTTCAGGTATCTTGGTCAACGTTCCTCAGCAAGATACTACCAGAAAAACGCAGATTCGCCGGTCATTTCTCTCCTTGCCCTCTAGCCAGCTCGACGAGCACTGCACTAACCCGTCTGTGCGAGATGTTTTACTACGTTAATGGCGCTATATAAATACTTGTTGCGTGTGCGTGCGTGGGGCGCAGGGTGTGCATGGCTGAGGGGGTGTGTATGTATGGGTGAGGTCTGGGACAGTCATTCAATCACTTCTGTGCTTGCGAGCAAGAGGTGTCTGGGACAGTCATAATATAAGAAATAGGAGAATGTGTAGGCCATACGGCCCCTCGAGCCTGCTCTGCTATTCAATAAGATCATAGAATGGTTACAGCACAGAAGGGGCCCGTCGAGCCCGTGCCGGCTCTCTGCAAGAGCACTTCAACTAGTCCCACTCCCCCGCCCTTTCCCCGTAGCCTTGCAAATTTCTTTCCTTCCGGTACTTATCCAATTCCCTTTTGAAAACTACGATTGTATCTGCCTCCACCACCCTCTCGGGCAGTGAATTCCAGATCCTAACCACTCGCTGCGTAAAAAAGTTTTTCCTCCTGTCGCCTTTTGGTTCTTCTGCCAATCACCTTAAATCTGTGTCCTCTGGTTCTCGACCCTTCTGCCAATGGGAACAGTTTCTCTCTATCTACTCTGTCTAGACCCCTCACGATTTTGATGGCCAATCTTATACGTCAACTCCACTTTCCCACCCTTTCCCCATATCCCTTGATTGCCTTCAGTGATTCAGTCACTGTCCCTATTCTTTTTGTGTCTGGGATAGTCATTCGGTTAGTGTCCCTATTCTGTGTGTGTATGTGGGGCGCTGGGGTCAACTCTGGGATAGTCATTCAGTTACTGTCCCTATTCTCTGTGTCCCCCTCTTTCTGCCTCCCCCTCTCTGTGCCTCCCCCTCTCTGCGGTCTGGGATAGTCATTCAGTTACTGTCTCTGCTCTGCTGACTTGCAGGGAAAAGGCTGAAGCTTTGCTCTTTTGGTTCAAGGTATCACCAGAGCCGGTGGATCAAGCTACTGCCCTGTAACTCCCCGACAGTCAGCCTTTACCCTGTCCACGCCATTCATCATTATATGACAGTTTCAGACTGTTGCTAAATTCAGCTTGTGCCGCTTGTATAGGAACGAGGGCCTCTTCCCACTGCGTTTTGCTCTGGTTCCTGCAACATACACACACACCCTCGGCTTCTTTTCTCCGCTATCAACTGTCTCCTTAAACCCCTCTCCCCGCCCCCTCAACCCTTGCCTTCAACATCAGGTGCAAGGACTTCTTTGTCACTTAAGGTTGAGTTTATCCATTCATAGAGAAACATAACATAGAATCTAGGAGCAGGAGTAGGCCATTCGGCCCGTCGAGCCTGCTCCGCCATTCAATACGATCATGGCTGATCATCCAAATCCAGTACCCTGTCCCTGCTTTAATCCCCACAGTACACATATCCCACCCTACCCCCGTAACCCCACGTATTTAATTCCCCCTAACATATCCCATCCTATCCCCATAACCCCACATATTTAATCCCCCCTAACGCTAAGGGTCAATTTATCATAGCCAAATCAACCTAACCCACACATTTTTGGACATTTCAGCTGCTTTCCCTCAGCCTTCCCCTTGCCCACCAACCCAAGCGCCTCCCCAACCTCCCTGCTGCTCCAGCTCTGAACCTGTGTCTCGTTCCAGTTTCTTTCCCACCTCCCCTCATGCATTCTCTGAATTCATCACATCTGAGATTCACCTTCTGCTGCCTTGCGCCCATTCCCACTAAACTGCTGACCACCCAACGACCCTTCCTGGCCCCCATGCTAGTTGACATTGAAAATGGTTCTGCCGTCTCAAGCATTGTGTCCCCTCCTTTCAAAGCTACTGTCATTACCTCCTATCTCAAACAAACACCCTTGTCCTTGCAAACTACCGGCCCATACTCTCAAATCTGCCTTTCCGCAAATAAGTCCTTAAATGTGTTGTCACCTCTCAAAGCCATGTCCATCTTGTGCGCAACACCACCTTTGAGACTCTCCAGTCGGGTTTGGCCCTTGCCACCGCACTGAAATGGCCCTAATTAAAGTCACAAATGATGTCCTCTGTGACTATGACCACGGTGCATTATCAGTCCTCCGCCTCTCCCCAGCCTTTGACATGGTTGACCATACCATCCTTTTCCAATGCCTCTCCTCTGTTGTCCAGCTCAGTGGGATTAATCTCGCTTGGTTCCACTCTTGCCTTTCAAATCATAGCCAGAGTATCTTCAGCAATGGCCCCTCTTCTCGCCCCTGCACCGTTGCTTCCGGAGTCCCCTAAAGATCTCTCCTTGACCCTTCTTCTTCCTCATCTACATATTGCCCCTTGGCGACGTCATCCGAAGACATGGGGTCAATTTCCACATGTGCGTTAACACCACCCAACTCTACCTCTCCACCATCTTGCTCAACCCCTCCACTGCCTCTGTTGTCAGACTGCTTGTCCAACATCAGTCTTGGGTGAGCTGCAATTTCCTCCAGCCAAATACTGCTAAGACCAAAGTCATCACCTTCGTTCCCCAACACAAACTCTGTACCATTATCACTGATTCCATCGCCCTTCCCGGCCACTCTCAGGCTGAGCTAGACTGTTCGCAACCTCAGCATTCGACCCTGAGCTTCATTTCCGACCCCCTGTTCTCTCCACACAGACTGCCCACCTGCATCCTAAGTATTGCGTCCAGTTCTGGTCACCACACTTTAGGAAGGATGTGAAGGCCCTTGAGAGGGTGCAGAGGAGATTTACCAGAATGGTTCCGAGGATGGGGGATCTTAGCTACAAGGACAAGTTGGAGAAGCTGGATTTCTTTTCATTAGAGCAAAGGAGGTTGAGGGGTGATTTGATAGAGGTGTACAAGATTATGACAGGTTTGGATAGGCTCGACGGGGAAAGGCTGTTCCCACTAGTTGATGGTACAAGGACTAGGGGACACAGATTTAAGGTTTTGGGCAAGAGATACAGAGGGGATGTGAGCAAAAACTTTTTTACGCAGCGAGTGGTGAGGACCTGGAACTTGCTGCCGACGGAAATGGTGGAAGCGGAGACACTCAATGTTTTCAAGGGGAGACTGGATAGGCACTTGAGGGAAATAAACTTGCAGGGCTACGGGAATAGAGCGGGAGAATGGGACTGACTGGATTGCTCTGCAGAGAGCTGGCACGGACTCGATGGGCCGAATGGCCTGCTTCTGTGCTGTTATGACTATGGCTCATCTGCTGCTGAAAACCTCATCCATGTCTTTGTCACCTCTGGCCTCAGCGATTCCGAGGCTGGCCTCCCAACTTGCACCCTACATAGAGTTCAAATAGAGTAGATTGGGCCTATACTCGCTGGAGTTTAGAAGAATAAGAGGTGATCTCATTGAAACATACAAGATTCTGAGAGGGATTGACAGGGTAGATGCTGAGAGGTTGTTTCCCCTGACTGGAGAGTCTAGAACTAGGGGGCATAGTCTCAGGATGATTTAAGACTGAGATGAGGAGGAATTTCTTCACTCAGAGGGTTGTGAATCTTTGGAATTCTCTACCCCAAAGGGCTGTGGATGCTGATTCATTGAGTATACTCAAGGCTGAGATAGATAGATTTTTGGACTCTAGAGGAATCAAGGAATATGGAGATCGGGCAGGAAAGTAGAGTTGAGGTCGAAGATCAGCCATGATCTTATTGAATGGCGGAGCAGGCTCGAAGGACCGTATGGCCTATTCCTCCTAATTCTTATGTTCTTATAAATCCACCCTCCGTAGAGTTCAAATCATCCAGATCTCTGGTGCCCTTATTCTAAACTGCACCCTGTCCCACTCACCCATTACCCCCCTGTCCTCACTGACCTATATTGATTCCCAGTCCCACAAACAACACAAATTTAATATTCTCAGTCTTTTCTTTAAATCGCTTCATGGCCTCCCTGTGCTTTACCTCTGTAAACTCCTCCAGTCCTATAACCCCCCACCCCAGGTCCAGAACACTCCATTCTCTGACTCTGGCATCGTGTGCAGCTCCTCGCCCCCACCACCATCAGCGGCCGTGCCTTGAGTCGCCTACGCCCCATGCTCTGGAATTCCCTCGCTGAACCCCTCACGCTCTCCAACTCCCTCTCCTCCCTTAAGACCCTCCTTAAAGGCCACCTCTTCGAGAAAACTTTTGGCCACCCCCTCCTAATATCCTCGTTCGGCTCGGTGTCTATCTTTACACCTCTGTTAAACACCTTTTAGAACATAAGAAATAGGAGCAGGAGTAGGCCCTTCGAGCCTGCTCCGCCATTCAATAAGATCATGGCTGATCTTCTACCTCAACTCCACTTTCCTGCACTATCCCCATATCCCTTGATTCCCGTAATATTCAAAAATCTATCGATCTCTGTCTTGAATGTTTAGATGTTTTCTTCTACGTTAAAGGTGCTATATCCGTGCAAGTTGTTGTTGGTTAGTGGTAACTAAAAAGATAACTAGCAATAAGAACAAAATAATTTTTTTTAAATTCGGTTATGGGATCAGGGCGTCGCTGGCAATGCCAGCATTTATTGCCCATCCCTAGTTGTCCATGAGAAGGTGGTGGTGAGCCGCCGCCTTGAACCGCTGCAGTCCGTGTGGTGATGGTACTCCCATAGTGCTGTTGGGTAGGGAGTTCCAGGATTTTGACCCAGCGACGAAGGATCGGCGATATACTTCTAAGTCAGGATGGTGTGTGATTTGGAGGGGAACTTGGAGGTGGTGGTGTTCCCATGCGCCTGCTGCCCTTGTCCTTCTAGGTGGAAGAGGTCGCGGGTTTGGGAGGTGCTGCCGAAGAAGCCTTGGCGAGTTGCTGCAGTGCATCTTGTAGATGATACACACTGCAGCCACGGTACACCGATGGTGGAGGGAGTGAATGTTTAAAGTGGTAGATGGGGTGCCAATTAAGCGGGCTGCTTTGTCCTGGATGGTGTTGAGCTTCTTGAGTGTTGTTGGAGCTGCACTCATCCAGGCAAGTGGAGAGTATTCCATCACACTCCTTGTGCCTTGTAGATGGTGGAAAAGCTTTGGGGAGTCAGGAGGTGAGACACTCTCTGCAGAATACCTAGCCTCTGACCTGCTCTTGTTGCCACAGTATTTATGTGGCTGGTCCAGTTAAGTTTCTGGTTAATGGTGACCCCCAGGATGTTGATAGTGGGGGATTCAGCGATGGTAATGCCATTGAATGTCATGGGGTGGTGGTTAGACTCTTGTTTGTTGGAGATAGTCATTGCCTGGCACTTCTGTGGCGCGAATGTTACCTGCCACTTATCAGCCCAAGCCTGAACGTTGTCCAGGTCTTGTTGCATGCGGGCATGGACTGCTTCATTATCTGTGGAGTTGCGAATGGCGCTGAACACTGTGCAGTCATCAGCGAACATCCCCATTTCTGACCTTATGTTGGAGGGAAGGTCATTGATGAAGCAGCTGAAGATGGTTGGGCCTTGGACACTGCCCTGAGGAACTCCTGCAGCGATGTCCTGGGGCTGTGATGATTGACCTTCAACCACCACAACCATCTTCCTTTATGCTAGGTATGACTCCAGCCAGTGGAGCGTTTTCCCCCTGATTCCCATTGACTTCAGTTTTACGAGGGCTCCTTGATGCCAGACTTGGTCAAATGCTGCCTTGATGTCAAGGGCAGTCACTCTCACCTCACCTCTGGAATTCAGCTCCTTTGTCCATGTTTGGACCAAGGCTGTAATGAGGTCGGGAGCCAAATGGTCTTGGCGGAACCCAAACTGGGCATCAGTGAGCAGGTTATTGGTGAGTTAGTGCTGCTTGATAGCACTGTCGATGACACCTTCCATCACTTTGCTGATGACTGAGAGTAGACTGATGGGGCGGTAATTGGCCGGGTTGGATTTGTCCTGCTTTTTGTGGACAGGACATACCTGGGCAGTTTTCCACATTGTCGGATAGATGCCAGTGTTGTAGCTGTACTGGAACAGCTTGGCTAGAGGCGCGGCTAGTTCTGGAGCACAAGTCTTCAGCACGATAGTCGGGATGTTGTCGGGGCCCATAGCCTTTCCTATAAGAAATAGGAGCAGGAGTCGGCCATTTGGCCCTTCGAGCCTGCCCCGCCATTCAGTAAGATCATGGCTGATCTTCTACCTCATCTCCACTTTCCTGCACTATCCCCATATCCCTTGATTCCCTTTAATATTCAAAAATCTATCGATCTCCAGCGCAGGCCGCTCATCGGCTTTTCAACAGAAATAACCGCGCATGCACGAAAATTTGAATGGGCTGTGCAGCCAGTTAAATGGACCGTGCATGGCAGGGGTGGGGGGGGGGGAGAAATTACAGGGAACATTGGTAACTAGGTACATCACCAAAAAAAAACCCGTGGAGAGATTAGGAGAATTTCTTTTTAATGCCCTATCCGAAACAGTGGTGGGAGCAGAATCCTTCATAGCTTTCAAAAGGGAGAAAGTGGGTAAATATTTGAAAAAGATAAAGAAGGGAAAAAAATAGTGACTTGCAATTAAATAGCGCCTTTCACAAACTCCGGATGTCCCCAAAGCGCTTTCAAAAGCCCCAGGATACTTTTGAAGTGTAGTCGCTGTTGTAATATAGGGAAAAGCGGCTGCTAATTTGTGCACAGCAAGCTCCCACAAATGGCAACGCGATTAAATGACCAAGTAATTTGTTGTTTTAGTGATAACTGGTTGAGGGCTGAATATTGGCCAGGCCACTGGGGAGGACTGCCATGCTCGTCTTCGTGCCGCGGGATCCTTTACGGAGAGGGCAGGCGGGGCCCTCGGTTTAACGTCCCACCTGAAAGATAGCACCTCCAACAGTGCAGCGCTCCCTCAGCACTGCACTGAAGTGCTGGTTAGAAATCAAAAGGGTACAGGGAGAGGCTGTGCATTGGGTCGGGAAACCTCAATCTGT
The DNA here is from genome assembly GCA_030390025.1 of Squalus acanthias. Lineage (NCBI taxonomy): Eukaryota > Metazoa > Chordata > Chondrichthyes > Squaliformes > Squalidae > Squalus > Squalus acanthias. The sequence goes on along the minus strand of JASTWF010000110.1, from coordinate 195,621 downwards.
GCTGTGCGGTTAATGGCGATCACATTGCATGTCCCTTGTTGATTAACTCATTAATATACACTCAATGGAGATCATTTATTTTATTCTTGATCGTAATCATCAAATTGTGGCGATTATAACCTGATTTTTTTTTTCCCCCTTCTCTTTAGGATATCAAACTGCTGCTGGACAGGTACGTGTCTTGAATTCCGTCTGAACATGTGCCCCCGAGTTCCCATTGCTGGCTCCACTGGATAAATTCACAGCCCTGAGCCACACAGCCCATGATGCTCCCGGGTTCGATCCCTGATCTGTGCCGAGTGGTTTGGGGTCGTGACCCCAGTGAGTCCGGGTTCCCTCTCCCGGTCGCTACCCAGTAGCCCTAGCCGGGAAGCACGCATGGTGTCGGCCTTGGCTCAGTCGGTACTCCAGCCTCCCAGTCAGAAGGTTGTGTCCCACTCCAGAGACCTGACCACAAAATCCAGGCTGACACTCCCAGTGCAGTGCTGAGGGAGGGCTGCAATGTCGGAGATGCCATCTTTCGGATGAGACGTTAAACCGAGGCCCCGTCTGCTCCCTCAGGTGTACGTAAAAGATCCCATGGCACTATTTCAAAGAACATAACATAAGGAATAGGAGTAGGCCATTTGGCCCCTCGAGCCTGCTGCACCATTCAATAAGATCATGGCTAATCTTCGACCTCAACTCCACTTTCCTGCACTATCCCCATATCCCTTGATGCGCTTAATATCCAAAAAGCTATCGATCTCTGTCTTGAATATACTCAACGACTGAGCCTCCACAGCCCTCTGGGGTAGAGAATTCCAAAGATTCACCACCCTCTGAGTGAAAAAATTTCTCCTCATCTCAGTCCTAAATGGCCGACCCCTTATTCTGAGACAGTGACCCCTGGTTCTGGACTCCCCAGCCAGGGGAAACATCCTCCCTCAATCTACCCTGTCAAGCCCTGTAAGAATTTTGTATCTTTCAATGAGATCACCTCTCATTCTTCTAAACACTAGAGAATATAGGCCTAGTCTACTCAATCTCTCCTCATAGGACAATCCCCCCACTCCCTCTGGCAAGTATATCCTTCCTTGGGTAAGGAGACCAAAACTGTACACAATACTCGGAGTTCTATAATATTTATCCCTCAACCAAAACCTAAAAACAGATTATCTCATTGCTGTTTGTGGGATCTCACTGTGCGCAAATTGGCGGCCGTGTTTCATAAATTACAACGGTGACTACACTTTATAAAAAAAAAAAATAGTACTTAATTGGTGCTTTTGGACGTGTCCTGAGGTCGTGGAAGGCGCTAGTCCTTTTTCTTATTAATAAGGACAGCCTCAGGCCAGGTCTGATGCTCTTAGCCTGGCACCCTGCTAACATTTCACTGTCTGAAGCTTGCACGTAAAGAGCGGTCACTTGGGCATGGTGCCAGAGGGCTGCCCGTCCCTGGGGAACCAGACCCCAGCAAGAGTCCCCAGCTTCAGGAGAGGAGCGGAGCAATTTGGGGGATTTTTGTTTTTGTAAAGCACTAAGTTGTCATACTTTGCTCTTGATGTTACTCCAGTTCTCCATTCCAGGTGTAAACAGGAGCACGCCAAACCAGCGGATGTTCCCACTGAGCTCTGTACTGACGCTATTGTCACGCCTTTCCGCTACGTTAAAATCTGGGACGAGCTTAAAGCATTTGTGCCAGGTACGTGATCAGCCTGTCTCCTGCATGCAGGGGGTGAGCTGTAACTGAAATTTGTTACATAGTGATTATAGTGAGCTGTGGCTAAGTGGGTCGCACACTCGTCTGAGTCAGAAAGTACGTGGGTTCAAGTCCCACTCCGGAGACTTGAGCACACAATCTAGGCTGACACTCCCCAGTGCAGTGCTGAGGGAGCGCTGCACGTGTCGGAGGTGCCGTCTTTAAGATAAGACATTAAACCGAGGGCCCGTCTGCTCTCGGGTGGACGTAGAAGGCCCCATGGCACTCTTGCGAAGATGAGCAGGGGAGTTCTCCCCTGTGTCTGGGCCAATATTTATCCCTCAACCAACTGGAAAAAGCAGAATATCTGTTCATGATCACATTGCTGTTTGTGGGAACTTGCTGTACAAAAATTGGCTGATGCGTTTCCCAGTGTCGCGCACACTGACTGAGCTCTGCAGTAATGGACTGTGAGTGTGTCCATTAACCGAGGGTGTGTCCCAGTATCGCACACACAGTGAGTGAGCTCTGTGGTAATGGACTGAGTGTGTGTCCATTAACCGAGGGTGTGTGTCCCAATACTGCACACACACAGTGAGTGAGCTCTGTGGTAATGGACCGTGTGTGTGTCTAGTAACCGAGGGTGTGTGTCCCAGTACTGCACACACACACTGACTGAGCTCTGTAGTAATGGACTGTGAGTGTGTCTAGTAACCGAGGGTGTGTGTCCCAGTACTGCGCACACACACTGACTGAGCTCTGTGGTAATGGACTGTGAGTGTGTCTAGTAACTGAGGGTGTGTGTCCCAGTACTGCACACACACAGTGAGTGAGCTATGTAGTAATGGACCGTGTGTGTGTCTAGTAACCGAGGGTGTGTGTCCCAGTACTGCGCACACACACTGACTGAGCTCTGTAGTATGGACTGTGAGTGTGTCTAGTAACCGAGGGTGTGTGTCCCAGTACTGCGCACACACACAGTGAGTGAGCTATGTAGTAATGGACCGTGTGTGTGTCTAGTAACCGAGGGTGTGTGTCCCAGTACTGCGCACACACACTGACTGAGCTCTGTGGTAATGGACTGTGAGTGTGTCTAGTAACTGAGGGTGTGTGTCCCAGTACTGCACACACACAGTGAGTGAGCTATGTAGTAATGGACCGTGTGTGTGTCTAGTAACCGAGGGTGTGTGTCCCAGTACTGCACACACACACTGACTGAGCTCTGGAGTAATGGACCGTGTGTGTGTCTAGTAACCGAGGGTGTGTGTCCCAGTACTGCACACACACACTGACTGAGCTCTGGAGTAATGGACCGTGTGTGTGTCTAGTAACCGAGGGTGTGTGTCCCAGTGTCGCACACACAGTGAGTGAGCTCTGCAGTAATGGACTGTGTGTGTCTAGTAACCGAGGGTGTGTGTCCCAGTACTGCGCATACACAGTGAGTGAGCTCTGTAGTAAGGGAAAGTGAGTACCTCTAATAATTGAGGATGTGTGTCTTCCAGTTGAGGAGTTTCTGAAGCTGGACCCCAAGACCGCGCACCCACGGCTCGTCCTGTCCGAGGACCTCACCAGCGTGATTGATGGCGACAAACGTCGGGAGAACTCGCTCGTGCCCCATCGCTTCAACCACTGGCTCTGTGTCCTGGCCAGCAGCGGCTTCCTGTCGGGGCAGCACTACTGGGACGTGGAGCTGGGCAGCAACAACGCCTGCGTCATCGGGGTAACCAGGGCCTCCGCCGACCGCCTGATAACCAAACAGCTGACGCCGCAGGACGGGTACTGGGTGGTGGAGCTGCTCAACGGGAATCTGGTCAACGTCAACGCGCCCGGCGCCAGGACCCTCCAACTCCGCCGCAAGCCCAGGGTCATCCGCGTCTACCTGAATTACGAAGAGGGGCGGCTGTCCTTCTACGACGCTGACGACCTATGTTGTATCTACACCTTGCAGGCTAAGTTCACGGAGAAGCTATATCCCCTCTTCAACCCTCACAACAAGAAGGAAGGCAAATCAGTGCCACTGAGGCTGTGTAATCAGATAGGATGCTAAGATTAATTTGCAGGGGGTGGGGGGGCGCGGGGGAAACTTCTGATGGTTCTTAAAGGGAAAGTCCATTCTGTTGAATTGTAACATTACCCTCAGGCAGATTACTGAACCCCAATCAGTATTTTTTCTGATATCTCTAGTTGCCAGGCATTAAAGGCGCTGGTTAGAATGAGCCGGGGACTGATGTACTGGCCGGGAATTTTCACTTCGGTGCTTCTGGTTCCCGTCAGGATCTCAGGTTCTTCAAATCTGCACCGTCACTCTGTTATCTTCCTATCACTAAATTTAAAGGTTGTAATATCGCAGGTTGTGGGTGGGGGGGTTGTGAGAGAGAGGAGGGGGTGCGGAATTTCCCCGTGTGCACCAGGCACATGGAGGCGGGAAATCCCGGCCACCAAGTAGAGCAGTGGTTTACAAAATTAGTTCCCTGCAGCTGGGGGGGGTTGAGGGATCCAAAAAAAAATAACAGCACAAGATCTGGGTTCCTCTGTGCGCCTGTCGTCCAGCGTTGGCCCCATGCTTCTGTTGCCGGCGCTAGCGAGGGATTTTCCGCGGGTGAGCGCACTGGTGTAGCGATCGTCCCCCACCTCTTGGGATGCCAAGAGTGGAATTGGTGAGCCGTGACAGTGTCGGAATTCCCGGAGCACTGGCAGAAATGCAGATTTTACTTTCTGACCTCATGGACCCCAGACTGAAAGCCACCACTGTACACAAGGTGGTTGGGAGGGAGGGAGGGGGAGGGGGGGGGGGGGTGCGGACTTTTCTGAGGCCACATGTCACCGGTGGAGCAGGGCCTTCTACGCAGCCCCTGATTTTCCACCCGCTGACATTGATTATGGGAAAAACGCAAGCGATGCTTCTGTGACCGCTCCGATAAACCGTCCGCAAAGTTCTGGCGGTGGCAGGGGCTTCGGGACAGGTCACCCCTCCCCCGTCCACCAGCTCCTGTGTGTCGCTCCCCCAAGCTCCATCTATCCTGAATCTTTTAAATTGTTAACACGGTAACAGAAGACGAGATTTGCTAGAATGGAATTTCCTTGATGTATGAAGTGAAGTGTACTGTGGGCAGCAATAGAGGGAGCCCTGAGCTCACTTTTTTTTTAAGTAACTGGAAGGACCTTGAGTTAATCAGCTGAAAAATGCACCCACCCACCCACACTCCTAAACTGGACTTCAGTGATGGTGGATGCAGGAGTCAAGTACAATTGGATTGACGACAATATGAAGACACAATAATTAATAATCTAATTATGTTTTGATCAGTTTTGCATTAGTTCTCCTCCTGTCCACTCCTGCAGAAAGCACTTTTTTCAAAGGCAACCCTCAGGTGAAAATAAGCACTAGACAAATAGGAGGGATTTACAGGGTGGTGTGCAGTAGGTTAGACCTTTTTACCTATGGGTCCTGCGTTTTAAACAAGGGCAAGCTGATGGGATGAAGGCTTTTTCTGCCCATTTGCCAGATGCTTTGTAAAGTGCATCTGGCAGACCTGATTGGCCAATCTGTAGGTAATGGGCCTACATCGCTCAGCTGAAGCCTGCAGGCCACAGGATGGGTAATGGGGAGGGGAGGGGGTGTGGTGGGAGTGGTGCTTGAAGAGTGACCCCCCTGGTGGTGCTTTACTGAGATTTGAGGTGAGGTGCATTGTCGAGGCAGAGTGGAGGGAGCTTTAACCCTGTATATAATTGTGTTATACTTGAAATGGGGGAGTACCTGAGATGGGGAGAGTGCTCCATTCCCCAATATTAATATCCCTTGCCTTAATCCAGATGGGAGAAAAGAATTATCAAAAGCTTTTTATGTCCCTACATAGTCAGTGCATTCGCTGGAAGTCTTTGTGAATGCGCCTTGATGACATAGAGTCAGGTCGTCAGAAGTCACTGCACAGACTGAGTCTTTGATGGTTCACTATCTACAGGTTGGTTCTAAACACTGGAGTTTGTGGGGGGAGGGGGGAAGGAGGTGGGTGGAGAATATTGAATGTAAGCGAGAAATTTAAAGTTATTATTGAAGTTTTGGTCAGCACTGGAAATTTGATCAAACATGTTACTATTCAGAATGGTGATTTAATACATAAATCCATCTCATGCTTGTGTGTCAATACTTCTGTTACCGCTGGTGGTTAAGTAGAAGAAATAGTCATTCTGTTTCCACTGATGCATCAGAAGGAGAAAACTTCAACTGATGCTTGTTGGCTTGTTGAATAATTAACTTATTTTAAGCTCAACACCCATTGCAGTATTATAAGCAGCCAGTGTCAAAGAGAAATCGAGAAAGACTTGCATTTATAGAGCGCCTTTCACAACCTCAGGACGTCCCAAAATGCTTTACAGACATTGAAGTACATTTGAAGTGCATTCAAAGCCAGCCCTTCGATAGAGCTCTTTCTTCCTCATACTCTCTTCTAACCCAGTTACAATTTTGTTCCTCGTGGAATTGTTCTGTTTTCTCCCCCCTTTCCTGAGTTATTCCCTCTACCAGGTATTTTCCTGAATAAAGCTTCCAGTCTCTCTCGATATAACCAAACCCGAGGAGATGCCTCAGTAAGTCGCAGGATGACTCTCCCACTTATTTATAACCCCCATCTACCCCCAAACTCCCCAGAAGGGACATCCCCATGGCAGTGTGGTTAGGATTGGGGCTCGCCAGTGGGTACAGCCAACCTGTGCTGTGCCACAACACTGTGCCGCCTCCACGTGCAGGTAGTTACATTAGGTGGTATGAGCGAGACGCTACATTAACTTGAGTCTCAAGTGCAAAACAGTCAGAAACAATTCGGTATCTCCCTAGTTTTCTTAAAGCGGCTGTAACGTTGGGAGTTAATGGGTAGACTTGGGGTCCTGATTTGACCCGTTCTGTCTGAAAGCTGCTCAGCTGTCCGAGCACGGCCACTTCTGGGCGTGAGAGAAAATTCGTGCTGCAAACTTTGCAAAGCGGTTTTCATGGTTTTTTTTCTTCCTGCGTTATGAAAATATTGATTGTAGTGACGGATGCGAAATGGCGCAAGGTGTCGTATCACAGAAGGATGGCATTGACCCAGCCCTGGACTGGGTAAAGACGTGGTGGAGGCAGCTACATGCCCCTTTTAAAGCAGCGTTCATTGCGATTGGTGGACTGCCAATCCTAGGTTTAGAATTGTGTGGCGCGAACCTACATCAGCAAGACTGAGGAGAGGAATATTTTCAATTGATAACACTACTGTGAAGCACTTTTGGACATTTTACTACCTTAAAGGCACTTCATAAATGCAAGTTATTCAGCAGACACGCCAGACAGATACTGGGTCGGGCAAACTGAGGCAGCTCGTTAAAGATACTTTTTAACAATGGTGCGAGGAGAAAGTTTCACCGTACTCTGAACAGATGTACAGCCCAACCTGATATTGTAATAAACACTCGATGAATGTCCGTTCTTTGTAGTTTTGAAGGGTTTCTTTGTAATGTTAAATAAAGTTTTCCTATCGAATGTAATTTATATTTCCCTCTGCGTCCGTTCATGTCTGTATTATGGCTGCCACTCCGAACCCCCCTCCCACTTTTCCTTTTCAGCTGTCTCTGCTTTCTCCTCTTCATCCCATCTGGCCATGCCCCTTTTCAATCCCTTCATGTGAACAATGTTGCAGTCTGTGTGGTGAAGGTGCTCCCACAGTGCTGTTAGGGAGTTCCAGGATTTTGATCCAGCGACGATGAAGGAACGGCGATATATTTCCAAGTCGGGATGGTGTGTGACTTGGAGGGAACTTGCAGGTGCTGGTGTTCCCATGCACCTGCTGCCCTTGTCCTAGGTGGTAGATGTCGTGTGTTTGGCAGGTGCTGACGAAGAAACAATAATCAACAAAAATCAAGGAAAAAATTAACGGGCACTGGGAGAGGTTTAAGCTAATTAAGGAGAGCCAACACGGATTTGTAAAAGGCAGATCGTGTTTGACTAATCTAATTGAATTTTTTGATGAAGTAACAGGATTGATGAAGGGAATGCAATGGATGTTGTCTACATGGATTTTCGGAAGGTGTTTGACAAAGTACAGGAAACTTTCGTTTATCCGGCACCCTAATATCCGGAATTCTCGCTTAACCGGCAAAAATCAGGTAAGTTTTATTATACAGACAAGACCCCGATTCTGACCTTTCGCCCCCACGAAAGGGGGGGTCAACGTTCTTCCGACTCCGACCTGTCGCCGCCACGGAGGAAAAAGCCGGAGTCTCGTTTACCTTCCCTCTCCGGGTCCCAATTGTTCAGCCTGTGGCCGTGTACGGGGCTCTCGTACCTTGGTAAGTATACCTCTCTCTAATCCGGCACTTTCGATCAACCGGCACCACGCCGGTCCCGTCTGTGCCGGATAAACGAAAGTTTCCTGTACCATATAGAAGGCTCATTAACAAAATTGAGGCTTATGGAATAGGTGGGTCAGTGGCAGCTTGGATAAGGAATTGGCTTAAGGACAGAAAACAGCAAGTTGTGGTAAATGGCTGTTTTTCAGATTGGAGGATGGTGGACAGTGGTGTTCCCGAAGGATCAGTGGTGGGGCCAATGCTTTTTTATTTATATATATATATATATATATATATATATATATATATATATATATATATATATATATATATATATATATATATATATATCCTGGATATTGGAATAGAGAGTATAATTTCTAAATTTGCCGATGACACCAAACTTGGGGGTGTGGCAAACAGTGATGATATCAATCGACTGCAACAGGACATAGAAAGGCTAGCAGAATGGGCAGATGGTATTTAATACAGAGAAGTGTGATGTGATGCATTTTGGCAGAAGGAACAGGGAGAGGCAATATATACTTAATGGCACAGTTTTAAAGAGTGTGCAGGGACAGAGGGACTTGGGAGTTAATGTGCATAGGTCCCTGAAGGTGTCAGGATATAGTGAGAGAGTGGTTATGGGATCTTGGGCTTCATAAATAGAGGTATTGAGTACAAAAGTGGAGAAGTTATGCTGAACCTTTATAAAGCGCTGGTTAGGCCACAACTAGAGTATTGCGTCCAGTTCTGGTCACCGCACTTTAGGAAGGATGTGAAGGCCCTTGAGAGGGTGCAGAGGAGATTTACCAGAATGGTTCTGGGGATTGGGGGATCTTGGTTACAAGGACAGGTTGGAGAAGCTGGATTTGTTTTCAATAGAGCAAAGGAGGTTGAGGGCTGATTTGATAGAGGTGTACAAGATTATGACGGGTTTGGATAGGCTAGAAGGGGAAAGGCTGTTCCCACTAGTTGATAGTACAAGGACTAGGGGACACAGATTTAATTTCTGGGCAAGAGATACAGGGGGGATGTGAGGAAAAACTTTTTTACGCAGTGAGCGGTGGGGACCTGAAATTCGCTGCCGATGGAAGTGGTGGAAGCAGACACACTCAATGTTTTCAAGGGAGACTGGATAGGCACTTGAGGGAAATAAAGTTGCAGGGCTATGGGGATAGAGTGGGGGAATGGGACTGACTGGATTGCTCTACGGAGAGCTGGCACAGACTTGATGGGTGGAATGGCCTCCTTCTGTGCCGTTATCCCTTTTGACTAAGCCTTGGCTAGTTGCTGCAGTGCATCTTGTAGTTGGTGCGCACTGCAGCCACAGTGCGTCAGTGGTGGAGGGAGTGAATGTTTAAGGTGGTGGATGGGGTGCCAATCAAGTTGTCTGCTTTGTCCTGGATGGTGTCGAGCTTCCTGTGTGGCTAGATTGATGGAATTGGAGAACTCGTTACACGAGATTTTGAGAGTGCAAAACATGCACCATGTTGAACATTTTAGAGAAATACATAATGGTTTCGATAAGTTAAGCGGTAATGTTAATGCAATGAGGATTAAGTCCTGAAGGGAAATGGGCTGTGGGTTGACAAGAAACATGGTTTCTTTATGGGACATTTATTTCACACCGTGAGTGAAAGTGGTCAAAGTGGTTGTGGTGCAAACAGGATTCAATGACGCTCTGTTCCCGGGTTTCCCAAGCGGGGGGCCGAGGCCCCCTAGGGGTCGGCGGGAAGAGTTCAGGGGGGCCCGCCAGTTGGTTTGTCCCATCAGTATACAGGGGAGACTGCCGATGTTTCTGACATGACGTCAGCGGTCCCCCCCCTGCAGATTGAGGCGAATGGGGGAATCGTCCCAGCTCCCAAGACTGGGCATGCGCAGTCAGGCTTCGTCGCGTCGGCTGCCATGTGACCGTTCGGACGAGGCTCTTCACGTGTGTGAACGGCTTTCAGAGTAATTGAGGTAAGTGGGCTTTTTAACTGTTAAGTAAAATAGTGGGATTTCTAGCTTCTCTTCCAGGGGAAGAGGGGGATTCAGGCCGGAGTCGGGGGTGGGGAAAGCCGGGGTGAGTCCGGCCGGGGAAGCGCGAGTCTTTCTCTCCGCCTCTTCCTTCCACTCCTGCCCTGCCCAGCCGACCGGCGGCGGTTGGAAGCCACGCGCGCGTTGGAGAAGAGCGCCGTCAGTGGAGAGAATGCGCGTGCGCGCGTTGGAGAAGAGCGCCGTCAGTGGAGAGAATGCGCGTGCGCGCGTTGGAGAAGAGCGCCGTCAGTGGAGAGAATGCGCGTGCGCGCGTTGGAGAAGAGCGCCGTCAGTGGAGAGAATGCGCGTGCGTTGGGGAGGGGAAGAAAAAGAGTTGCATTTACATAGCGCCTTTCACGACCAACCGACGTCTCAAAGCGCTTTATAGCCAATGAAGTACTTTTTGAAGTGTAGTCACTGTTGTAATGAGGGAAACGCGGCAGCCAATTTGTGCACAGCAAGCTCCCACAAACAGCAATGTGATAATGACCAGATAATCTGTTTTTGTTATGTTGGTTGAGGGATAAATATTGGCCAGGACACCGAGGAGAACTCCCCTGCTCCTCTTCAAAATAATGCCATGGGATCTTTTGCGTCCACTTGAGAGAGAAGACAGGGCCTCGGTTTAACGTCTCATCCGAAATACGGCACCTTCGACAGTGCAGCACTCCCTCAGCACTGCACTGGAGTGTCAGCCTAGCTTTATGTGCTCAAGTCCCTGGAGTGTGACTTGAACCCACAACCTTCTGACTCAGAGGCGAGTGCACTACAAACTGAGCCACAGCTGACACTCAAGGCAGAGGAGGGGAAAAAAGAGACTTTGGCATCATTTGAAAAGATCTTGGCTCAGAAAATCAAAAAGTAGAATCAGTTTGGGTGGAGCTAAGAAACTGCAAAGGGCAGAAAGCATTGGTGGGAGTTGTTCATCGGCCCCCAAACAGTAGTTGTAATGTAGGGCAGAGTATAAATCAGGAAATGAGAGGCGCATGTAACAAGGGTAATATAGTGATCATGGGGGACTTTAATCTACATATAGACTGGGCAAACCAAATTTGTAGTAATAGTGTGGAGGTCAAGTTTTTGGAATGTATACAAGATAGTTTTCCAGATCAGTATGTTGAGGAACAAACTAGGGAACAGGCTTTTTTAGATCTAGTATTGTGCGATGAGAAAGGGTTAATTAATAACCTTGTAGTAAAGGGGCCTTTCGGGAAGGGTGACCATAATATGATAGAATTTTATATTGAGTTGAAAGTGTTTTATATTGAGTTTGAAAGTGATTTAGTTAAGTCCGAAACTAGGGTCTTAAATCTAAACAAGGCAAACTACGAGGGGCAAGTTGGCTAAGGTAGATTGGGAAACTACATTAAAAGCTAGCATTTAAAGAATAAATACATAATTTACAATGAATATACATTCCTTTAAGGCACAAAAATCCCACAGGAAAAGTGGTCCAACTGTGGCTAACAAGAGAAGTTAAAAATAGTATTAGACTATTAACTGCTAAGTTAGTTAATAGTGTATTAAATAGAGGCAGGGCAGCTCAGCCCCGTGGAATGCACCTCCTGTGACATGTGAGAAGTCCTGGACGCGTCTCGTGGCCTGGACAACCACGTGTGCGGGAAGTGTCGCCAGTTACAGCAGTTCGAGCTCCGGGTTTCGGAGCTTGAGCAGCGGCTGCAGTCACAGCAGTGCATCCGTGAGGCTGAGGAATTTGTGGATAGCACGTTTCAGGATGTGGTCACCCCGCAGCTTAAGACTGTGCAGGCAGAGAGAGAATAGGTTACCGCCAGACAGAGAAGGAGGACTAGGCAGGTAGGGCAGGAGTCCCAGGAGTGCATCTCTCTCACTAACCGGTTTTCAGTTCTGGATAGTGGTGAGGGCGATGTTTCCTCCTGGGGAGTGCAGCCAGAGCCAAGTCCATGGTGCCATGGGTGGCTCAGCTGCACGGGGGGGGAGGAAGAAGCGTGGAAGGGCGATAGTTAGGGAAACAGACAGGTGTTTCTGCGGCCGCAGACGTGACTCCAGGATGGTATGTTGCTTCCTTGGTGCCAGGGTCAAGGATGTCACTGAACGGCTGCAGGGCATTCTGAGGAGTAGGGTGATCAGCCAGAGGTCGTGGTCCACATCGTTACCAACGACATAGGTAGAAAGAGGGATGAGGTCCTGCTGGCAGATTTTAGGGAGCTAGGAGTGAGATTAAAAAGCAGGACCTCAAAGGCAGTGATCTCAGTATTACTCCCAGTGCCACGTGCTAGTGAGTACAGAAATAGGAGGATAGAGCAGATTAATGCGTGGCTGGAGAGATGGTGCAGGAGGGAGGGCTTTAGATTCCTGAGGCATTGGGACCATTTCTGGGGGAGGTGGGACCTGTAGAAGCCGGACAGGTTGCACCTCAACAGAGCTGGGACCAATATCCTCGTGGTGGGGTTTGTTGTGCTGTTGGGGAGGGTTTAAACTAGCTTGGCAGGGGGATGGGAACCTGAGAGTATTGTCAGAAGGGAGAGAAGTCAAGCTGGAAATGGAAGACGGAAAATTAATAAGCGAGTTTGGAAGGCAGAGGAAACAAAGGCTAGAAAATAGACAAGGCAGTTTGACAATGCTAAATGGTATATATTTTAATGCAAGGAGTCTAGGAAATAAGGCAGATGAACTAAGGGCACAGATAGACACGTGGGAGTATGATATTATAGCCATTACTGAGACATGGCTGAAAGAAGGGCGGGAATGGCAGCTCAACATTCCTGGTTACAGGGTTTTCAGGTGTGATAGAGAGGGGGTGAAAAGGAGGGGGGTCCCAGTATTGATTAAAGAAACAATTACAGCTGTGAGGAGGGATGAGATCTTCGAAGGATCATCCAATGAGGCCATATGGGTGGAACTGAAGAATAAAAAAGGGGCAATCATACTGCTGGGAGTGTATTACCAACCCCAAACTGTCAGAGGGAGATAGAAGAGCAAATATGTAGGCAAATTTCTGAGAAGTGCAAAAACTATAGGGGATTTCAACTACCCAAATATTAACAGGGATAAAATTAGTATAAAGGGTATAGAGGGTGCAGAATTCCTAAAATGCATTCAGGAGAACTTTTTTAGCTAGTACATGGCAAGCCCAACAAGGGAGGGGGGGCAGTTCTGGACTTAATTTTAGGGAATGAACCTGGGCAGGTGGAAGGGGTATCAGTGGGAAAACATTTTGGGGGTAGTGATCATAATTCATTTGAATTAGGGTAGTTATGGAAAAGGACAAAGATAGACCAGGAATAAAAGTTCTCAATTGGGGAAAAGCCAATTTTACTAAGCTGAGATGTGATTTAGCCAAAGTGGACTGGAAGCAGCTACTTGAAGGTAAATCAGTGTCAGAGCAGTGGGAGGCATTCAAGGAAGAGATGGTGAGGGCTCAGCGCAAGTATGATCCCTTAAAGAAAAAGGGTGGGACTAACAAATCTAGAACCCCCTGGATGTCAAGGGGCAAAATTGAGAGGTCGCACAACACCAGGTTATAGTCCAACAGTTTTATTTGAAATCACAAGCTTTCGGAGCTATCGATTGCTCCTTCCTCAGGTGAAGTAAATTAGATACAGAATCGCCAAAAAAATGTCAAGGGGCATACAGGGTAGGATAAAGAAAAAAAGGGAGGCTTATGACAGTTACCAAGTGCTCAATGCCACAGAAAACCTAGAGGACTATAGAAAGTGCAGGGGTGAAATTAAAAAGGAAATTAGGAAAGCAAAGAGAGGGCATGAAAAAAATGTTGGCAGGTAAAATCAAGGAAAACCCAAAGATGTTTTAGAAATATATTAAGAGCAAGAGGATAACTAAATAAAGATGAGGGCCTATTAGAGACCATGAAGGTAATCTATGTATGGAGGCGGAAGACATGGGTACGGTCCTTAATGAATACTTTGCGTCTGTTTTCACAAAAGAGTGGGACGATGCAGACATTGCAATCAGGGAGGAGGAGTGTGAAATATTCGATGAAATACACATAGTGAGAGAGGAAGTATTAAAGGGTATAGGATCTTTTCAAGTGGATAAATCTCCAGGCCCAGATCAAAAATGTATCCCACGCTGTTGAGAGAGGAAATAGCAGAGGCTCTGACCATTGTTTTCCAATCCTCTCTGGCTACAGGTGTAGTACTGGAGGACTGCTAACGTTTAAAAAAGAAGAAAGGGATAGACCGAGTAATTACAGGCCAGTCAGCCTAATCTCGGTAGTGGGAAAATTATTGGAAAAAATTCTGAGGGGCAGGATAAATCTTCATTTATCAAGACAGATTAATCAAGGACAGTCAGCATGGATTTGTTAAGGGGAGGTCGTGTCTGACTAACTTGATTGAATTTTTTGAGGAGGTAACAAGGAAGGTCAATGAAGGTTGTGCGTTTGATGTAGTGTATATAGATTTTAGCAAGGCTTTTGATAAGGTCGCGCATGACAGACTGGTCACGAAAGTAAAAGCCCATGGGATCCAAGGCAAAGTGGCAAGTTGGATCCAAAATTGGCTCAGAAGTAGGAAGCAAAGGTTTATGGTTGATGGGTGTTTTTGTGACTGGAAGGCTGTTTCCAGTGGGGTTCTGCAGGGCTCAGTACTAGGTCCCTTGCTTTTTGTGATACATTGAAGTTTAAATCATTGATATATAAGATGTATGATTAAGAAGTTTGCAGATGATACAAAAATTGGCCGTGTGGTGAATAATAAAGAAGAAAGCTGCAGACTGCAGGAAGATATCAATGGACTGGTCAGGTGGGCAGAACAGTGGCAAATGGAATTCAATCTGGAGAAGTGTGAGGTAATGCATTTGGGGAGGGCTGGCAAGGCAAGGGAATACACAATAAATGGTAGGACACTGAGAAGTGCAGAGGGACCTTGGAGTGCATGTCCACAGATCCCTGAAGGTAGCAGGACAGGTAGATAAGGTGGTTAAGAAGGCATACGGGATACTTGCATATATTAATTGAGGCATAGAATATAAGAGCAGGGCGTTTATGCTTGAACTGTATAAAACACTAGTTAGGCCTCAGCTAGAGTACTGCGTGCAGTTCTGGTCACCACATTACAGGAAAGATGTGATTGCGCTAGAGAGGGTACAGAGGAGATTTACGAGGATGTTGCCTGGGCTGGAGAACTTTAGCTACGAGGAAAGATTGGATAGGCTGGGGGTTGTTTTCTTTGGAACAGAGGAGGCTGAGGGGAGACCTAATTGAGCTGTGTAAAATTATGAGGGGCCTAGATAGAGTGGATAGGATGGAACTGTTTCCCTTGGCAGAGGGGTCAACAACAAGGGTGCATAGAGTTAAAGTAAATGGTAGGAGGTTTAGAGGGGATTTGAG
Source organism: Squalus acanthias (assembly GCA_030390025.1). Lineage (NCBI taxonomy): Eukaryota > Metazoa > Chordata > Chondrichthyes > Squaliformes > Squalidae > Squalus > Squalus acanthias. The sequence continues at coordinate 180,271 of JASTWF010000110.1, read as the reverse complement.
GGGAATTTTTTTCACCCAGATGGAGGTGGCGGTCTGGAACTCACTGCCTGAAAGGGAGGTAGAGGCAGAAACTCTCACCACATTCAAAAAGAACTTGGATGTGCACTTAAGGTGCCGTGGCCTATAAGGCTGCGGACCAAGAGCTGACGGGTGGGATTAGTCTGGATAGCTCTCTGTCGACCGGCGCGGACACGAAGGGCCGAATGGCCTACTTCCGTGCTGTAAATTTCTATGATTCTATCAAAGGAAGAGGCTTATAATGTTGCCAAAACGAGTTGTAAGCCTGAGGATTTTAGATTTTAGAATTCAGCAAAGGAGGACCAAGAAATTGATCAGGAAAGAGAAAAAAGAATGAGAGTAAATTAGCAACAGACATAAAAACAGATTGTAAACGTTTCTATAGATGTGTAAATAGGAAGAGATTAGTGAAAGTAAACGTGGGCCCATTAGAGGCAGAGACAAGAAAAATTATATTGGGCAATAAAGAAATGGCAGACATTAAAGAAATACTTTGTATCTGTCTTCACGGTAGAAGACAAAAAATATTCTGGAAATAATGGGAAACCAAGGGTCCAGAGTGAATGGGGAACTTCAAGAAATCAGTATAAGTAAAGACATAGTACTGGAGAAATGAATGGGACTAAGTGGCAATGAATCCCCTGGACCTGACGACCTGCATCCTAGGATTTTAAAATAGGTTGCTGCAGAGATAGTGGATGCATTGGTATTAATCTTCTAGATTTCCCTAGATTCTAGAACAGTCCCCAAGGATTGGAAGGTAGCAAACATAATCCCGCTATTTAAGAAAGGAGGAAGAGAAAAAATGAGAAACTATAGGCCAGTTAGCCTGACATTAGTAGTAGGTAAAATGCTAGAATCTATTATTAGGGACATGGTAACAGGGCAACTAGAAAATCGTAATATGATTAGGCAGAATCAACATGGTTTTATGAAAGGGAAATCGTGTTTGCCAAATCTGTTAAGCGTTTTTTGAAGATGTAACTAGTAGGATGGATAAGGGCAAACCAGTGGATGTAGCGTATTTGGATTTTCAAACAGCATTCGTTAAGGTGCCACACAAGAGGTTATTATACAAAATTAGGACTCATGGGATTGGGGGTAGCATATTAGCATGGATTGAGGATTCGTTAATGGACAGAAAACAGAGAGTAGGAGTAAACGGGACTTTTTTGGGTTGGCAGGCTGTAACTAGTGGGGTACTGCAAGGATCAGTGCTTCTATATTAATGACTTGGATGAAGGGACTGAGTGTAATGTATCCAAGCTTACTTACGATACAAAGCTAGGTGGGACAGTAATCTGTGAGGAGGACACAAAGAGCCTGCAAAGGGATATAGATAGACTAAGTGAGTGGGCAGTAAGGTGGCAGATGGAGTATAATGTGGGGAAATGTGACACACAGTTAGGTGGGAAAGTAAACTGTGAGGAGAACGCAAAGAGGTTGCAGAGAGATAAAGACAGGTTGACTGAGTGGGCAAGAACATGGCAAATGGAATACAATGTGGGGAAGTGTGAAGTTATCCACTTTGGTAGGAAAAACAAAGAAGCAGAATATTTTTTGACTGGTGAGAGACTGGGAAATGTTTGCATTCAGAGGGACCTGGGTGTCCTTGTACTTGAATCACAGAAAGTTAACATGCAGGTATAGCAAGTAATGTGGGAATACCATCACCACACGGACTGCAGCAGTTCAAGAAGGCGGCTCACCACCACCTTCTCGAGGGCAATTAGGGATGGGCAATAAATGCTGGCATTGCCAGCGACGCCCTGATCCCATAAAAAAACGAATTAAAAAAAAAAATTAAGAATGCAAATGTTATGTTAGCCTTTCTTACAAAGGGATTAGAGTATAAGAGTAAAGAAGTCTTTCTACAATTATACAGGGCATTGGTGAGGCCACACCTGGAGTACTGTGTACAGTTCTGGTCTCCTTACCTAAGGAAAGACATACTTGCCTCAGAGGGAGAGCAACGAAGGTTCACTAGACTGGTTCCTGGGATGAGGGGATTGTCCTATGAGGAGAGATTGAGTCGACTAGGCCTATATTCCCTAGAGTTTCGAAGAATGAGAGGTGATCTAATTGAAAGGGGCTTGACAGGGTTAATGCTGGGAAAATGTTTCCCCTGGCTGGGGAATCTAGAATTAGGGGTCACAGTCTCAGAATAAGGGGTTGGCCATTTAGGACTGAGATGAGGAGAAATTTCTTCACTCAAAGGTTTGTGGATCTTTGGAATTCTCTACACCAGAGAGCTGTGGATGCTCAGTCGATGAGTATATTCAAGACAGAGGCCGATAAATTTTTTGGGATCTAAGGGAATTAAGGGATATAGGGATAGCGCAGGAAGGTGGAGTTGAGGTATAAGATCGGCCATGAGCAGGCTCGAAGGGCCGAACGGCCTACTTCAGCTCCTATTTCTTCTGTTCTTATGAACAAAGACTGGCAATATCTCTCTTGTGGAGCAGAGTTAATAAAATAGCTAAAGACGTTATCACGATTTCCCTCGTACCTCAGACTCGGAGCTTTATGTTCATGGCCATGTGCTTCTCTGATACACGGATAGGCCTAGACTGGGCACTCCTGTACTTTAAGATACCGCCGACTATTTGTGAAAGTGTTGGGGAGGAGGAACGAGGGGGGCTGCCTTTGTCACTGAAGGATATCTGGCGATGAGGTCAGGTGGGTAAAATCGTTCTTTTTAAATTTGTTTTTATGGGATTTGAGCATCGCTGACAAGGCCAGCATTTATTGCCCATCCCTAATTGCCCTTAAGAAGGTGGTGGTGAGTCGCCTTCTTTAACCGCTGCAGTCCGTGTGGTGATGGTACTCCCACAGTGCTGTTAGGTAGGGAGTTCCAGGATTTTGTCCCAGCGACGATGAAGGATCGGCGATATACTTCTAAGTCAGGATGATGTGCGACTTGGAGGGGAACTTGGAGGTGGTGGTGTTCCCATGCGTCTGCTGCCCTTGTCCTTCTAGGTGGAAGAAGTCGCGGGTTTGGGAGGTGCTGCCGAAGAAGCCTTGGTGAGTTACTGCAGTGCATCTTGTAGATGGTACACACTGCAGTCACGGTACGCCGGTAGTGGGGGGAGTGAATGTTTAAGGTGGTAGAGAGGGTGCCACTCAAACGGACTGCTTTGTCCTGGATGGTGTTGAGCTTCTTGAGTGTTGTTGGAGCTGCATTCATCCAGGCAAGTGGAGAGTATTCCATCACACTCCTTACTTGTGCCTTGTAGATGGTAGAAATGCTTTGGGGAGTCAGGAGGTGAGAGACTCACTGCAGAATACCTAGCCTCTGACCTGCTCTTGCTGCCACAGTATTTATGTGGCTGGTCCAGTTAAGTTTCTGGTCAATGGTGACCCCCCAGGATGTTGATGGTGGTGTGGCTACTATTTTGACTGCAACCACGCCACTCCTAGCTAAAGAAAGACCGAGCAGACTGCAGCTGTGTGCCACTTCCACCTTCCACCTGATGCGTTTCACCAGGATGGCCACGGGACACTGACCAGCAGGACTATGTACAGCAGGTGTACTCGGGGAGCAAATGGACTTCACTTCCACCAGTGGTTCATTGAGGGAAATGCAGCACCCACTGTGGTATTACGACATCCGGAACATAACCTACCGCACCACCCCCCCCCCCCCCCCCCAGGCCACGTTCAAACATTGGTCTGTGCTGATCTAGCTACTCTCTCGATCTAGCTACTCTCTCTGGTAGGGCAAGCGATGAGGGCAGTACAATTGGCCTCGGGACCTTGTGGTTAGGGAGGCACAAAATTCAGGCACCTGCTCCTGATCGATATCAAGTGACCCCCCCACCTATTGTAAAGTGAGGGTGCAGACGTTTGGTGAGGACAAGTTTGTGCTCGGCTGTGACGAATATCTTGCCGTGCACACTGTCTGGGCTCACTTGGGTGAGGCACTGGGCAGTGCCGGTTACCGAAGTATCTGACCTCAAGGCTCCTTCAGGAAAGGAGGGGAGAAAATAACAAAAGAACTTGAAATTATATACAGGAAACTCTTTCGTATCCGGCACCGACGGGACCGGGATGGTGCCGGTTGATTAAAAATTCCGGATAACGGAGAGGTATATCAACCAAGGCTATTTTTAACAAACAAAAATTAAAAAATCAAGAAATGTGCAGTATAATTGGGTACTCCCCTGCGGAATGTTGTGTTAAATGGATGGTGGAAGATGCTTGATTAAGTACAGTAATGCCAGTTGAGGGTAATCCATAACTCTTTAATTACTTAACAGTAAAACAAAACTTATAAACGACTGTATACTGTAGTTTTCGGAGTATGAATTCTGCCGGTTATTAGAGAATTCTATTTAGGTGCCGTTTAAACGAGAGTTTCCTGTAGCAAGTTTCCCAAAGCACTTTACAGCCAATGAAGTAGATTTAAAACATAGTCACTGTTGTAATGTAGAAAAACAAGGCAGCCAATTTTTTCACAGCAAGGTCCCAAATGCAGCAATGCGATAATGACAGATAATCTGTTTCTTTGTTGATTCAGGGATAATTATTGACCATGACACCGGGGAGAACTAGTGCCATGGGCTCTTCTACGCCCACCTGAGATGGCAGATGGGGCTTCATTCGTTAGGCCGCACCTCCAACAGTGCGGAGTGACAGCCTACATTTTGTGCTGAAGTCTCTGGCGTGAGACTGGAACGTATGACCTTCTTATTCGGGGAGAGTGCTACCGACTTAACCACGGCTGACACGTAAACAGGAAACTAGCTGGTATGTGAACTAAGCTGTTTCTGCCCACAGGAAGGGGAAAGGAGATGTTGTGTAACTGCAATGCTGAAGCAGATACACATACCAAGAGCAAGAGCCACAACTATTCAGTTTACTTGTGGTTGTCTGTTGCCAGCAGTTAGTAACCTAACCCCTGAAAATAACCTGCACGTTTCACTTCTACATCTCCCGGCCATTTGAGAGCTCGCGTCTCGGTGTCAGTGAAATGCTCCAATTCCCTTCAGAGGTGTGACTGGTCACATACATTGGATATTTTGTCAATTCTAAACAATACCTTCACTAAAAGTGTTTACACACAACTATTTGAAACTCTTTGGAGGCGGACAATGTTCATATGCCATTAGTGTCCCCCTCCCCACCTTTTTAAGCTGGAGAATAAAGACCACCAAATGTGAATTTTTTGAGGCTGGTCTTGGAATCGGTGCGTAGCTTTCCTGCTCCCACTTGACACAGGCGGTCACTGCCTGGCCCTTTCACCTAGGGAGTATTTTGATGGGACGGTGTAGAGGGATCGTAACTCTGTATCTGACCCATGCTGTACCTGACCTGGGAGTGTTTGATGGGACAGTGTAGAGGGAGCTTTACTCTGTATCTGACCCATGCTGTACATGACCTGGGAGTGTTTGGTGGGACAGTGTACAGGGAGCTTTACCCTGTATCTAAACCGTGCTGTACCTGCCCTGGGAGTGTTTGATGGGACAGTGTAGAGGAGGCTTTATTCTGTATCTAACGCGTGCTGTACCTGCCCTGGGAATGTTTGATGGGACAGTGTAGAGGGAGCTTTACTCTGTATCTAACCTATGCTGTACCTGCCCTGGGAGTGTTTGATGGGACAGTGTAGAGGGAGCTTTACTCTGTATCTAACCCGTGCTGTACCTGCCCTGGGAGTGTTTGATGGGACAGTGTAGAGGGAGCTTTATTCTGTATCTAACGCGTGCTGTACCTGCCCTGGGAATGTTTAATGGGACAGTATAGAGGGAGCTTTACTTTGTATCTAATCCATGCTGTCTTGAATCTTGATTGATACACTAGCTGGAGGCCATGAATAAAGGCAGGTGTAGATTAGAGTCTAGTTACAAAGGCAACACTATTACCAAAAAGCCGCACAGCACGGACTGTCAGCTGTGGTTCAGTTAGTAGCACTCTCTCCTCTGAGTCAGAAGGTTGTGGGTTCAAGTCCCACTCCAGAGACTTGAGCACAAAATTCTCGGCTGACACTCCAGTGCAGTACTGAGGGAGTGCTGCATTGTCAGAGGTGCTGTCTTTCGGATGCGACGTTAAACCAAGGTCCCGTCTGCCCCCTCAGGTGGGCATAAAGGATCCCACGGCACTATTTCGAAGAACAGCAGGAGAGTTCTCCCCGGTGTCCTGTAGGGGGTGGTGTGTGGGGGTCAGCTTCACCTCTGACTCAGTGAGCAGTTCGAATCGCTCCCACGCCCCTGGTTCTAGACCTTGGACTTATTTGGGGGTTGTGAACAAAGGTGCAGTAGACAACAGGTTTTGATGAAAGAATTTTGACTTTTATTAAAGAAAAAGGTAACAAACTTAAAACACACTTAATGCTTAAACACAGGTTGGGGAACACGGTACAGGCGAGGGAGAAATACAATATACAAAGACCCTTATCCCTCCCAATCCCACTACCTAGCTAGGTTTGATTTCAGAGGACCAGGGATAATGCTCACCAATTGACAGTTCTTGACAGTTGAGGTATTTCACGATTTCGGGGTTCACTGAGGTTTTTGGTTGTTGGGGCCTGCCGTACCCCGGACGTGGTAGAAGACTTCAGCTGCACTCCAGGTCAGTTTGGGTCTGTCCGCTGATGCGGTAAGGTGCGTTTTGGACTCTATCAGGTGAGTACCCGATTTTTCTTCCTTAGAGGTAGGGTTTAGAGTTTTTTAAGGGAAAATCTTACCCAGGGGTAAGTCAGGAATAGTTTGTAGCGTGGAAACTTGCGTGTCTTCGGGTTTTCCTGGTGTTGGTCTTTCGGTGTTGCCTGGTAGTTGGTTGCTGCGCGGGGCCTTGGTTTCCGCGGTACTTTCAAGTGTCGGTTTGCCTCATGGAGCCCGTGGTGGCTCTTGTTGTTGGTTCGTTGCGTTGGAGGCCTGTCGGGGCGGTACCTCCTGGAGCTGGACCGTGTGTTGAGCGATGCCGATTCGCTCCCAGCTTCCAGTGGCCTTGGCTAGTGTCCGCTAGAGCTGGACCGTATGTTGAGCGATGCCGACTCGCTCCCAGCTCGTGGTCCCAGTTCTAGCCCTTGCCTGGCCTTGTCTGTCCTGCCTCCGATCTCGCCTCGGATCTGCCTGCCTCGTGGCCTAGCTGCTTGTCTCTCCTCCTGCTCGTGTCGTGTGTGTAGACCCGTCTGTGTAACTCTCTGCTTCTTGGGGGATTAGGCCCTCAATTATACTTTTCAGGCCTATTGTGTCTTTCGCGCCAAAACCGCTTTACTAAATCGGTTTCGTGTTGAAGTGATTTAGGTTTCAGTTGAGGCCTGTTTATTCTATTGTCTTAGGTTTTGGTGGGCTCGTTAAGTCTGATGACTTTAACTTTTTGTTAAGTTGTCCTGATGGCTTCCGATGTCTCCCATTTAGACAGGGCCTTTATCTACGCGCCAAATCTTGCTCCTTTTTCTTAGGTTTTTGGTGGGCTCGTTAAGTCTGTTCCTGTAGATACTTGGCTAATTGGTTTTTGATGGGATGATGGGCTGTGAAGCTGTGTGCTGGAAGTTTTATTGTTAGGAATTGTTTTCAGACTTCCAGCATTCTGTTTGGACCTGGGGATTTCAAAAGGGTCTTGGTTTATTCATTTTTTTGGATTTGTTTATGAGGTTTTGGGTGAGGCTATTCCTCCTTGGTTGGATTGCAGTGCAAACATCTCCCAGACAGCTTGGCTTGGTCCCAATACCTAAAAGCTGTCCACTGCCTCACCACACCCTTTCCTGCAGCCTGTGTTTCTGTGACTGCAGGTTTACCCAATGGCCCTTTTAAAAAGGTGTCTTATCATCCAAAAGTCATTTTCCTCAGAGTTTTTCTTCCCTGATCCTTAAAAATGTCCAAAACTGAGGTTTTGACCTCAAATTCCTTCATTTAGGTCCCATCATTCCAAATTTGTGTTAAGATCCAAAACTCAGCCACTTTAGGGTTCTATTCGAGTTTCTGGGGGATTTTGCGAAGCCTACAGTCCTGACCAATATTTATTCCTCAATCAACATAACAAAAGCAGATTATCTGGTCATTATTACATTGCTCTTTGTGGGAGTTTGCTGTGTGCAAATTGGCTGCCGTGTTTCCAACATTAAAGCAGTGACTACACTTCAAAAGTACTTCATTGACTGTACAATGCTTTGGGAGGTCCTGGGGTTGTAAAAGGCTCAATATAGATGCACGTCTTTTTTTAACTATTGGACCACCCTCACAACTGCAATGTGCCTCATTGGGCACCGGGATTGCTAAAGACATCATGCAAGGGTAACTATTGCACAGCTGTGCCCCGTAGCAGAGCTTTGTTTCACAGGAATGTTCTGAAAGGTTTGCGAACACTGACTAGTGTCTCCCTAACTCCCATTGTTGTAGAGTGTTTTTGGATTAAAATGTTGGGTTTTCTGCAGCCTGTGAGCCACCGTGTTGTGTAGAACGTCTTCAGTTGTACCAGGCTCCTATATTTTGCCGGACTGTCAACCTCCCAACTGAAAATTGCAGATGAAGGAAACCATTATCCCCATCTTAATCCATCCAGCCAGGGAGATCCTATGTCCCCACCATTTCAGCATCCAATTGTTTCTTAAATGATTTCAGGGTTCTCTCCTCCACAGCTCTATCTTGAAGTTTATTCCACTTATCAATCATGCTTTGAAGAAGAATTTCCTGATTTCAGTCCTAAAATTAGCATTTACTAGTTTTCTCCTGTAGTTTAATTTAAAATAATGTGCTGGATTAACTTATTCTCTACCTTTAACTGTGTTACTTACTTCTACGATCACTTCTCAGGCACCTACTAGAGTGCAGTTTGTCACGGAGTGCAGATTGGAACAGAGTGTTAAGCTGCGAGTTTGGTGAGTGAGGGAGTAAATCTTAACGGTTAATCTCTTATTTTTATAAATTCTAGTCTTGTGTGCTTGCAATTAGCATTTAAATTTACTGTTTCAAGTTTTAAGTTTCTTCCAGACTTGGGCAGGGCTAAGCAAGCTCTGTGCTGGAGAGCAGGTGAGAGTAATTAATTAATTAATTGGTTTAATCTGGTTCTGTAACTGCCAGAGAGCTCACTTATTTAAATCTCTGCAGTATAAATAAGGAAGACTAGAGTGCAGTTTGTCACTGAGTGCAGATTGGAACAGGGTGTTAAGCTGCGAGTTTGGTGAGTGAGTGAGTGAGTGAGTGAGTGAGTGAGTGAGTGAGTGAGTTCGGAGAGGGAGGTGTTCCTTCCTTTTTCCATCTTTGTCAGCTTCCTGGTGCGGCGGCGGACCTGCGTGAGGCGAGGCGGCGGCAGAGGGTTTAAAAGGCTCCAGAGACCAGGTAAGGCGGGACCAGTCTCCGAACTCGGAGGGAGGGAGAGAGGTAAAAAATAATCGAGGTGTGACGTCACTAGAAAGCAGGTAAGTAATTGGTTGGTGAGTATTTCTCTCTTTCTAAACTTAAACTCTGTGGTTTATAGTTTCTAAGATGTGATATTCATCAGGCGGGGCAGAGGGTATTTAAAAAATATTAATAAATTTAATTAATTACATAGAATGGGAGAGCAGGTGATGTGTTACTGCTGCAATATGTGGGAGCTGGTGGACACCATTGCTGCTCACGGTGATCACATTTGCAGTAAGTGTTGGCTGCTCGAGGAACTCCGGCTCCGTGTTGATGAGCTGGAGTCCGAGCTTCAAACACTGCGACACATCAGGAAGGGGGAGAGTTACCTGGACTCTGTGTTCCAGGAAGTAGTCACACCAATTAGATTAACTAATTCAGATGTAGTCCGTGGTCAGGGACAGGAGGGTGTGACTATGAGTGAGGCAGGTACAGGGATCCAGGAGGTAGTGTTGGAGGTTTGAGGCTCTTACTCCCTGTGAGGACGGGAGCAGGGACTGCAGGGAGGATGAGCAACCTGGCCACAGCACCGTGGAACGGGGGACCATTCAAGTGGGGGGAGTAAAAAGAAATGTTGTAGTGGTAGGGGATAGTATCATCAGGGGGATAGATAGGGTTCTTTGCAGCCGAGAGCGAGAGTCCCGAAGGTTGTGTTGCCTGCCCGGTGCCAGGGTTAAGGACATCTCCTCTGGGCTGGAGAGAAACTTGGAGTGGGAGGGAGAGGATCCAGTTGTCGTGGTCCATGTTGGTACCAACGACATAGATAGGACAAGGAAAGAGGTTCTGCTGAGGGAGTATGAGCAGCTAGGGGCCAAATTAAAAAGCAGAACCACAAGGGTAATAATCTCTGGATTATAGACAGGCTGGGTGAGTGGGCAGAGATTTGGCAGATGCAATACAATATTGGAAAATGTGAGGTTATGCACTTTGGCAGGAAAAATCAGAGAGCAAGTTATTATCTTAATGGCGAGAAACTGGAAAGTACTGCAGTACAAAGGGATCTGGGGGTCTTGGTGCAAGAAAATCAAAAAGTTAGTATGCAGGTGCAGCAGGTGATCAAGAAAGCCAATGGAATGTTGGCTTTTATTGCCAGGGGGATAGAATATAAAAACAGGGAGGTATTGCTGCAGTTGTATAGGGTATTGGTGAGACCGCACCTGGAGTACTGCATACAGTTTTGGTGTCCGTACTTCAGAAAAGACATACTTGCTCTCGAGGCAGTACAAAGAAGGTTCACTCGGTTAATTCCGGGGATGAGGGGATGGACATACGAGGAGAGGTTGAGTAGATTGGAGTGGCCATTACAGAAACATGGCTGCGAGGTGACCATGACTGGGAACTAAACATCCAGGGGTATTTGACTATTAGGAAGGACAGACAGGAAGGAAAGGGAGGTGGGGTGGCTATGTTAATAAAGGATGGAATCACTGCAATAGTGAGAAATGATATTGGGTCAAAGGATCAGGATAGTGAAACAGTTTGGGTGGAGATAAGGAATAATAAGGGGAAAAAGTCACTAGTGGGCGTAGTCTATAGGCCTCCTAACAGTTGTAACTCTATTGGTCGGAGTATAAATCAGGAAATAATTGGGGCTTGTAATAAGGGAACAGCTATAATCATGGGAGATTTTAACTTTCATATTGACTGGACAAATCAAATTAGGCAGGGCAGCCTTAAGGAAGAGTTCATAGAGTGCATTAGGGACGGGTTCCTTGAGCAGTATGGACCTTATGGTTAGGGAGGCGCAAAATTCAGGCGCCTGCTCCTGCTCGATGTCGAGTGACCCCCCTCCATTGTACAGGGAGGGAGTGGACGTTGGGTGAGGACAGGTTTAGGCTTCGCCGTGACGAATATCCTGCCGTGAACACTGTCTGGGCTCACTTGAGTGTGGCACCGGGCAGGGCTAGTTACCGAAGTATCAGACCTGGCCGCACCTTCAGGAGAGATGGGGAGAAAATAACAAAGAACTTGCATTTATATGGCATCTTTCACAATCTCAGGATGTCCCAATGCACTTTACAGCCAATTAAGTCCTTTTTTTTTTAAAGTTTAGTCTTGGTTTAATGTAGGAAACGTGACAGCCAATTTGCGCACAGCAAGATCCCACAAACAGCAATGAAATCATGAGCAGATGATCTGTTTTGGTGATGTTGGTTGAGGGATAAATATTGGCCAGGACACTGGGAGAACGCCCCTGCTCTTCTTCGAAGTAGTGCCATGGGATCTTTTATGTCTACCTGAGAGGGCAGACAGGACCGAAAGATGGCACCTCTGACAATGTGGAGTATCAGCCAAGATTTGGTGATCGTGGAACTGGAGCCCTTGATCTTATTCAAGTGAGAGTGCTACCGACTGAGCCACGGCTGAAATGTAAACAAGAAACTAGATGGTATTGGAACTAAGCAGTTCCTGCCCACAGGAAGGAGAAGGGTGGGGTGTTAGTGCAGCAGTGCAATGTTGAAGCAGATAAACATACCAAGAGCACAAGATCTAGCTCTGACAGAGAAGTGCTTAACTATTCCGTTCATGTATTGTTGTTTACCTGTCGTTATCTGTCGCCAGCAGTTAGTAACCTTAGCCCAGAGAATAATCTGCAAGCTCCACTTCTGCCTCTCCCAGCCATTTGACATCTCGAGTCTCCGTGTCAGCGAAATGTTCCAATTTCCTTCAGAGGCGCGACTGGTCACATATATCGGCAATTTAGTCTGATTGGAAAAAAATTACTTTCACTAAACGTGTTTATACAAAACTATTTAAACATGTAGAGGGCACATAAGAATAAATAACTCTAAGAAGGTAGATGAGAGACCTTCTCCCTCTAAATCGGAGGAGTGTTAGAAACAAATTGTTAGAAATGAAATTGTATGCTGTGTTGGAAAAATTAGATATTTTGATCATTTCTGAGACATGGCTAGATGAAAGTGATGGGACTGAAATCAAATTCACCTGAGGCACTACAGGGATTCAGAAGGGATAGAGTAGCTCAAAGAGAAGGTGGGGTTGCTGTTTTTATGAGAGAGATTTTCGATTTTGCCTGATTACATATGGCTGAGGCTATTTGTGTTCAAGTGAACAAGCTCATGAGCAGGGACTAATTATTGGTAATTGTTATAGATCCCCAGGTCAGATTCTTGAACATGATGAGTTACTATTCTAATGCTTCAAAAGTATGTCACCATTTTTTGATGGGTGACTTTAATTTCCTGCAATTCAGTGGCATGATGGTTTACCCTCTGTTGTGGTGGGAAGTGCAGCTGCAAAATTTGTTGAAAATATGTAAGACTCAACATGTCAATGAAGTAACCAGGGATAATCATATGTTAGATTTAGTGTTTAGTAGTGAGCCTGACCTCGTATCGGGTCTCCGTGTAGGAGAACATCTGGACAACAGTGACCACATTATATAGTTTCAATTGACTGGTTACAACTAAAGGTGCTGAGAATCTACAACTCCTATCAGATTTCAGAAGGGAAAACTTTGCTAAAATGGCAGATGATTTGGAATGGATTAATTGTCTAACCCTACTGAGTGGTGATGAGACCGATGTAAAATACAAATGGAACGTTTCTAAGAACAAGAGAAAAAAAATGTGGAAGGCAAATACGTACCCTAATTCAAAAGAAGGGTGTGTGATGAGAAAAAGCCAAGTGGGAAATTGGCCATGTACAAAGACAAATTAGCTGTAAACAAAAATGTTTCTACAAATCAAAGGCGTTGAGTACTCAACTAAACAGAGTTAAGTACAAGGAACAACTAAAGAAAACTAAGGCTATTAGATCAGCAAAGAGGATAATGGAAAAGAGGATCATAGAACATTGTGGAAGTAATGGGAAAGGCTTTTTCAGTTATGTGCAGAGTCAGAGAACTGTCAAAGATTGTATTGGACCATTGAAGGATGTTCAAGAACAGGTTCCGAAGGACTCACTGGGTATGGCAAAAATATTAATTGAGTACTTTGCATTGGTCTTCACTCTTGAGGAAGATGCTCGACTGTTAGTTTTATTATCATTAAATTCTAATATTAACTGGATGGAGGCTAATGTAGTCCCCAACTTTATTAAAGAAAAGGTGACGAGATGAAAAGGGATGACAAAGGAAATAGGGGTTAAAAAGAAAAGTTGATGATGAATGTAAGGTAGAGAATAGTCAAGTACCGGGTAGAATACGCAGTGCAGGGGGAAATTGAACAATTATATAAGTGCAGTGTATGAGCAAAGATTGGCAGGTAACATAGAAGAAATCCAAAAATCTTTTACAAACGTATAAAAAGTTACAGGAATGGTGGGGCCGATTAGCAACAAAAGGAAATCCTCTTGTGGAGGCAAAGGGCATGACTGAGGTACTGAATGAGTATTTTGCATCTGTCTTCAGAAATGAAGTTAATGTCGCAGTGGAGGCGGGCAGGGTAGAGATATTGGATAGGATAAAAATAGACAAAGGAGGTGTTAAGTAGGTTGGCATCATTCAAAGTAACAAGTCACCCAGTCCAGACGGGATGCATCCTACATTGCTGAGGGAAGCTAGGGTGGAGATAGCAGGATCTCTGACCACAACCTTTCAATCCTCCTTGGATATCGGAGTGGTGCTACAGAACTCGAGGATTGCAAATGTTGCACTCCTGTTCAGAAAAGTGAAGCGGGATAAACCTGGTAACTACAGGCCAGTCAGTCTAATGTCAGTGTTCGGAAAACTACTAGAGACCAGTGTCGAGGATGAAATTCTCACTTGGAGAAGTATTGGTTAATGAGGGACAGCCAGCTCTGATTTGTTAAAGAAAATCGTGTTTGACGAACCAGATTTGAGTTGTTTTTTTATTATTCGTTTATGGGATGTGGGCGTCGCTCGCAACCTTTGAAGTGGTGGTGTTCCCATGCGCCTGCTGCCCTTGTCCGTCTAGGTGGAAGTTATCCGGATCACTCTTAGAATCATAGAATTTTACAGCACATAAGTGGTCTTTGAAAGAGCTGTCCAATTTAGTCCCACAGCCCAGCTTTTTACCCATAATCCTGCAAAATAACCCCGACATGTACATGTCTATTTGCCTCCCGACTTACTCTAGCAAAACCCCTCATAAATTTTGAATACCTCGATTAGGTCTCCCCTTAACCTTCCCTGCTCTAAGGAGAAAAATCCCGTGTGATTGGCACCCCATCCACCACCTTAAACATTCACTCCCTCCTCCACCATCGGCATACCGTGGCTGGAGTGTGTACCATCTACAAGATGCATTGCAGCAACTCGCCAAGGCTTCTTCGGCAGCACCTCCCAAACCCGCGACCTCTTACACCTAGAAGGACAAGGGCAGCAGGCGCATGGGAACACCACCACCTCCAAGTTCCCCTCCAAGGGACGGACTTCACTTGGCCAGTGCTGGGACTGGTGTCCTGGCGAATCGAATAACTAGGGCTGTGGAGAGGGCTTTAAACTAATCAGTGGGGGGGAGGTTTCAAGAGAGCAAAAAATAAAAATGACAACAGAGAGGGTCATAGACATAGGTAGCAGTAGGGGAATCACAAATCAGAGCGTGGCAGGAAGGGACAGAGTGTGTGGAGTAAAAGGTAAACTGGTAAAAAGTGAAAAAGCAGGAACTAAGTGCCACAAAGCATATTTGAAAGTTCTCTATCTGAATGCACGTAGCATTCGTAACAAAATAGACGAGTTAATGGCACAAATAACTACATATGGTTATGATATTGTGGCCATTACAGAAACATGGCTGCAGGGTGACAATGCCTGGGAATTAAACATACCAGGTTATTTAACGATCAGGAAGGACAGGCAGGAAGGAAGGGGAGGTGGGGTGGCTATGTTAATAAAGGAAGGAATCACTGTAATACAGAGTAATGATATTGGGTCAAAAAATCATGATAATGAAACAGTTTGGGTGGAGATAAGGAATAATAAGGGGAAAAAAACATTAGTGGGCGTAGTCTATAGGCCTCCGAACAGTTGCAACTCTATTGGACGGAGTATCAATCAGGAAATAGTTGAGGCATGTAATAAGGGAACATCTATAATTATGGGGGATTTTAACTATCATATTAATTGGACAAATCAAATGGGGCAGGGCTGCCTTGAGGATGAGTTCATTGAGTGTATTAGGGATGGGTTTCTTGAGCAGTATGTAACTGAACCGACCAGGGGGCAAGCAACCTTAGATCTGGTCCTGTGTAACGAGACAGGATTAATTAAAAATGTCCTAGTAAAGGATCCCCTTGGAATGAGTGACCATAACATGGTTGAATTCCATATTCAATTAGAGGGTGAGAAGGTTGGATCTCAAACAAGCGTGCTAAGCTTGAATAAAGGAGACTATGAAGGTATGTGAGCGGAATTGAGTAGAGTGGATTGGGAAAATAGATTAAAGGGTAAGACGACACATGATCAGTGGTGTACATTCAAGGAGTTATTTTACAACTTCCAAAAAAAATATATTCCACTGAAAAGAAAAGGGTGTAAAAGAAAGGACAGTCATCCGTGGCTAAGTAAAGAAATTAAGGATAGTATTCGACTAAAAACAAGGGCATATAAGGTAGCGAAATCTAGTGGGAGGACAGAGGATTGGGAAAACTTTAAAAGGCAGCAAAAAATAACAAAAAGATTGATTAAGAAAGGGAAGATAGATTATGAAAGTAAATTAGCAAAAAATATAAAAACAGATAGTAAGAGTTTTTATAGTTATATAAAAAGAAAAAGGGTGGCTAAAGTAAATGTTGGTCCCTTAGAGGATGAGACCGGGAAATTAATGGTGGGAAATATGGAGATGGCAAAAACACTGAATGAATATTTTGTATCAGTCTTTACAGTAGAGGACACTAAGAATATCCCAACACTGGACAAACAGGGGGCTATAGGGGGAGAGGAGCTAAACACGATCAAAATCACTAAGGAAGTGGTACTCGGTAAAATAATGGGACTCAAGGCGGATAAATCACCTGGACCTGATGGCTTACATCCTAGAGTCTTGAAGGAAGTGGCGGTAGGGATTGTAGATGCATTGGTAATAATTTTTCAAAACTCCCTGGATTCCGCTAAGGTCCCGGCAGACTGGAAAACTGCTAATGTAACACCCTTATTTAAAAAGGGCAGTAGACAGAAGGCTGGTAACTATAGACCGGTTAGCCTAACATCTGTGGTAGGTAAAATTTTGGAGTCCATTATTAAGGAAACAGTAACAGGACATTTGGATAATCATAATTTAATAGGACAAAGTCAGCATGGTTTTACGAAGGGGAAGTCATGTTTGACAAATTTGCTGGAGTTCTTTGAGGAAGTAACATATAGAGTGGATAAAGGGGAACCAGTGGACGTAGTGTATTTAGACTTCCAAAAGGCATTTGACAAGGTGCCACACAAAAGATTATTGCTTAAGGTAAAAAATCACGGGATTGGGGGTAATATTCTGGCATGGATAGAGGATTGGCTATCTAACAGAAAGCAAAGAGTTGGGATAAATGGTTCATTCTCAGACTGGCAATCAGTAACTAGTGGTGTTCCACAGGGGTCAGTGCTGGGTCCCCAACTCTTCACAATCTATATTAACGATTTGGAGGAAGGGACCAAGTGTAACATATCAAAATTTGCAGATGATACAAAGATGGGAGGGAAAGTAGTGAGTGAGGAGGACATAAAAAACCTGCAAGGGGACATAGACAGGCTAAGTAAGTGGGCAGAGATTTGGCAGATGGAATACAACACTGGAAAGTGTGAGGTGATGCACTTTGGCAGGAAAAATCCTAGAGCAATTTATTATCTTAATGGCAAGAAACTGGAGAGTACTGAAGTGCAAAGGGATCTGGGGGTCCTGGTGCACGAAACTCAAAAGGTTAGTATGCAGGTGCAGCAAGTGATTAAGAAGGCAAATGGAATGTTGGCTTTCATTGCTAGGGGGATAGAATATAAAAATAGGGAGGTATTGCTTCAGTTGTACAAGGTATTGGTGAGACCGCACCTGGAATACTGCATACAGTTTTGGTGTCCTTACTTAAGGAAAGACATCCTTGCTCTCGAGGCAGTGCAAAAAAGGTTCACTCGGTTAATCCCGGGGATGAGGGGGTGGTCATATGAGGAGAGGTTGGGTAGATTGGGACTCTACTCATTGGAGTTCAGAAGAATGAGAGGCGATCTTATTGAAACATATAAGATTGTGAAGGGGTTGGATCGGGTGGATGCGGGGAGGATGTTCCCGATGACGGGTGAGACGAGAACTAGGGGACATAGTCTTAGAATAAGGGGCTGCTCTTTCAAAACTGAGATGAGGAGGAACTACTTCACTCAGAGGGTGGTAGGTCCATGGAATATGCTGCCACAAAAAGCTGTAGAAGCTACAACATTAATTAAATTTAAAACAGAAATAGACAGTTTCCTAGAAGTAAAGGGCATTAAGGGTTACGGGGAGCGGGCAGGAATTTGGACATGAGTCTAGGTTCGGATCGGTCATGGCCCTGTGGGTAGTGGAGCGGGCCCAGGGACTGTGTAGCCTGATTCTGCTCCTATTTCGTGTGTGCAATTCTGTTAGATGCAGGAGATGGTTCTGTGATAGATAGTAGATTGGCGGTTAGGATCAGATCAGCCATGATCTTATTGAATGGCGGAGCAGGCTCGAGGGGCCGATTGGCCTACTCCTGCTCCTATTTCTTATGTTCTTATGTAAGTCACACACCATCCTGACTTAGAAGTATATCACCGATCCTTCATCGTCGCTGGGTCAAAATCCTGGAACTCCCTACCTGACAGCACTGTGGGAGCACCTTCACTACACAGACTGCAGTGGTTCAAGAAGGTGGCTCATCACCATCTTCTCAAGGGCAACTAGGGATGGCCAATAAATGCTGGCCTTGCATAGAAGATAGGAGCAGGAGTAGGCCATTCAGGCCCTCGAGCCTGCTCTGCCATTTAATGAGATCATGGCTGATCATCCAAATTCAGTACCCTGTCCCTGCTTTCTCCCCATATCCCTTGATCCCTTTAGCCTTAAGAAATATATCTATCTCCTGCTTGAATATATTTAATGAATTGGCCTCAACTGCCTTCTGTGGTAGAGAATTCCACAGGTTCACCACTCTCTGGGTGAAGAAATTCCTCCACATCTCAGTCCTAAATGGCTTACCCCTTATCCTTAGACTGTGACCCCTGGTTCTGGACTCCCCCGCCATCGGGAACATCCTTCCTGCATCTAGTCTGTCTAGTCCTGTTAGAATTTTATAAGTTTCAATGAGATTCCTTCCTGCGACGTCCAGATCCCATAAGCGAATAAAAAAAAAAGTAACCTAGAAAACAATGGACCAAGAGCTGGAAAGTGGGATTAGGCTGTATGGCTCTTGATGGCCAGCACAGACACAATGGGCCGAGTGGCCTCCTTCTGTGCCATAAATTTCTGTGATTCTATCTGCAGATAATCGGCAGACAGTACAGGAGAGGATGTGGGAGGTGGTGAGGTTGGAGGCAAGGTGTCGAGACATGGTTGGTAAGGGCAGGACCAGACTCCTCATGTGTAGTGACAGCCTGATGTGGTTTCTCAAACTATTGCAGTGCCCTTATTCTCAGCCGCTATTTCTGTCAGGGCAAGTGTCACTGTGCACACAGCCAAACAAACTATTTTCTGTTTCACATTATAGGGTGCCTTGGAGGAAGAGGCCAATCACTCCATTGAGTAGCTGGGTACTTCCAGACCCACCAAATGCTTCCAGTTCTAAATTCCTGCCACATCCTCACCAAGTCTGCCACACTAGCCCAACAACACCCACTGGAGAGAAAGTAGCAAGTGAGTCAGAAGTATTTTCAGCAGGTGCAGTTTCGAACACCAGTGAGATGGTCGATCTAGGAGTGAAAGAGAGAGAGAATACTGTTCCTTGACAGGGTGAAGAAACAATTGAGCCCAGGTACCCACCCCTTGGGCCCATTCTTCCAAAGAATTATAGTTTCACACATGGTTGAGGTGATGGAGAAATAAGGAGTCCACTGTATGTATCTGCAATACATTACAGGGAATGCCCTGGTGAGAGTGATAGTCCAGGAGATCCCTGCAGAAATACACTGCCAGCAGAGGTAAAAAAGGACACCGGTGACTTCTGGAGAGGCAGGTGACCGTGCTGCAGCAGATGCCTTGAGGTCAGCCTGAACACCAGAGCCCCAATTTTAACCTAACCTGCCCGGCAGGTTCAGTGAAGTCAATGGAGGCAATGATCGAGTCATCAGCCGTGACTGCAGGGCCAGCCCTGATGAACAATCTTCACCTCAAAACTGTGTGACTCCTCACCTCAAAACTGAGTGATATTTCAGTGGTAGTATTGAGGGAATGCTGCATGGTCAGAGGTGCTCTCTTTCGGACAAGATGCTGAAGTAAGGCCCCAACTGCCTGTTCAGATGGATATAAAACATCCCATGATGATATTCAAAGTAGAGCAGGAAGTTCTGATGCCCTGACCAACATTTTCCCCTGAATGAATACTATCAAAAACTGTTTAGCTGGTCATTCATCCCATCTGTTCGTTGGATCTTCCTGTGCATGAATTGGCTACTGTGTTTGTCTACAAATGTAAGGTTCTTGGACTCGGCACCAATCTTGGTCGCAATAATGTTAAAGTTAGACCAAGTCTTGAAACACACTCAAAGTCTAAGCAATAGTCATACATAGAAATAAACAATAATACCTCGCGATTCATTATGATGTGATGAGGTTCCAGAAGCCCAATTTGTTACCCTTAATCATTTAACTGATCATTTTGGGCCTGACGATCTCGTTTCACAATGTGGTAACAAGGTTCAGTCAGTAGGCATGAATTAGTACATCCTGTATTTCAGCAAACAAATAAGCAGCACAGGCAGCTAAATTGTGCACGCGATACCTTAACCAACTTTAACTTGCATAGAAATTAAGCACATCACATTTCCTTGCTAACAAAAGACCCTCTCCTTGCTGATGAAGCGTTTTCTTTCGAAATGTAATCCATACCCTGAAGCAGCCTGTGAATGAGCAACTTAACCATTTCGTTATTTCTAGTTACAGTACAAATCTACAAGCTATTTAACATCATGAGACTAAACCAAATTTGAATCCTATGTATATAAGAATAGGGTATCTTACATAAAGAAACAGTGTAAAAAGTAACTTACTGGATGTGAAGTATGTTGGAACAGTCTGAGGGCACAATAAGGTGCTGCACAAAGGAAAATCTTTTTTCTCCCATTTTCAAGCATTCGTAGTATTTCCTTTTAACCTCATTTGTTTCCTGAACAATCAGTATTACTCACAGAACCCCAGGAATGTTCCAGCAGCTGCCGTGCATTTTCATAGCAACATTTTCACACTTTTCACAACCAAGTTTGAGTTCATCTGCAGGAAGGGAGCAGATTGCAATCAA
This sequence comes from Squalus acanthias, assembly GCA_030390025.1. Taxonomy (NCBI): domain Eukaryota; kingdom Metazoa; phylum Chordata; class Chondrichthyes; order Squaliformes; family Squalidae; genus Squalus; species Squalus acanthias. Next base: position 159,548 of record JASTWF010000110.1, on the reverse strand, counting down.
CAGAATGGATATCACAGAACCTGCTGCTAAATGGAAACACTGACCTTAGCTCATGTTGGGCCTCATGATTCCAGTGCCTTGGCTTAAAGTCTCAGTGATTGTATGTCTCAGTTTCCTTTTATAGTGCCTCATTGCGACTGTGATTGATTGCCAAGCTCTTTTCTAGTTGTCCCTCTCTCATGTATTTCTGCTCCAACCTCTGCGTAAAGGTTGATGATACCATAAATGGTAAACACAGCAGTTCCTCCGCACCAGCCAGGTACAGACCACCGTGGACGGGTCGGACAACAGGCCACCTGTTCACTGTCTTGGCAGTGCCAGGGCATCGGAGCAGACCTGAGTCAACAGAGGGAAGTAGATTAGAAGGGAAAAACACATTTAGATGGCACCCTTGATAACCTCTACTGCACATTCCCATGTGTATCACCTGACGCAGACCTCCCGCAGTTGGGCTGGGAGGTTAAAGGAACTGTAGCGAATCTGCAGGCTGGGATGAGCAGGTTTCAGTGTTTCACATCCCAGTTGTGATCATGTAGGGAGCTGCTTAGTGAAGGTGATCCTGTCAACTCTGTTGTCACGGTGAAGTCAAGGATAGCACAGAAAATGCATTAGATCACAGAGCGGGATTAAACGGAGTGGACTTGAGAATAGAGTGCTTTATTTTGGAATTTGGAAAGCGTGGAATTTCTGAGAAGTAGGGGAAGGACTTGTTGCTTTTTGCCTACACTACTTGTAGTGCTTTGTGTTACAGGGAGAGAATTAATTTCAGTACCCTTAACTTAAGCTGGATCAAACAAGTAGTCAAGAAACTACACTGTAAACTAAGTTACCTAAACACAAATTTAATTAAATAAAACAAGGATATATTGGAATGGCAGTGCAGGTGGTGTGCCGCAACTACAACATGTGGGAGGTTGTGGAGAGCATTGTGATCTCGGACAACCACGTTTGCAGTAAGTGCCTGCATCTTGAAGAACTTCAACTCAAGAGTTTTTGAGCTGGCGTCTGGGGTGCGGACATTGCGGGGCATCGGGGATGGGGAGAGTTACCTAGACACTTTGATCCAGGAGGCAGTCACACCCCTTAGGTTAGGTAGTGGTATAGGTCTGGTTAGTGGTCAGGGACAGGAAGGTGTGACTGCAACTCAGGCAGGAATGGGGACCCCAGGTGCATTGCTGGAGGAGTCTCAGCCTTTGCCCTTGTCCAACCGGTATGAGGTTCATGCTGCCTGTGTGGATGAGGGAAAAGCCTGCAGGATGGATGAGCAAGCTGACCATGGCACCATGGTGCAGGAGGCCATTCAAGTGGTGGGATTGAAAGGGAATGTAGTTGTGGTAGGGGACAGTATAGTCAGGGGGATAGATACCGTTCTCTGCAGCCGCGACCGAGAGTTCCAAAGATTGTGTTGCCAGGGTTAAAGACATCTCCTCGTGGCTGGAGAAAAACTTGGAGTGGGAAGGGGAGGACCCAGTTGTCGTGTCCATGTAGGAACCAACAACAGATAGAACTAGGAATGAGGTTCTGCTGAGGGAGTTTGAGGAGCTCCTCATTCATCTGCTCCTGGACCTGACAGTTGCCATTAACAGATCCAGGCAGAATGCGTCGATTGGGGTGTTCGCTCCAGCTGCCTGCCTGTCTTCTGTGGCTATGTCCATGCCTGGGTGTCCCTGGAGAAGAAACATATGGTGTCTGCCGGTATGTTTAAGGCTTTCAGCGATCGGCGGGCATCAGAGGGACTGGAGTGCATAGTGGATACAGGGAACACAGTACTAAATTGATAAGTTTTTATGTTAGTTTTATTGTAATTTGGAACTTATTTTTTGTGCCCCTTTGAAAAGGGCTTGCTTATGGTTGAAGTGATTTTCATTGATGATTTAATCATCCTGACTTTCGCGGGCTTTTGTACAGAGGCCGGAGTCAGGAGGAGCAGAGAGTGGCAGTTCAGTGAGTACTTAAACTCACTTTCGCGGGCTTTTTTTCAATGACTTACCAATCTCACAGACCGGCGGCGGCGTTCCAGAGCCACGTCACGATTTAAAAAGTGACGCGGGCAAGAGGAAGCAGCTGATTGAGTGAGTACGGCCAGGTGAGTATTTATACTATATAGTTTGACAGTTAAGGTTAATAGTTTATAAAGTTTAGAAGGTCTTAATTTTGTGGTTATACTTTCTAAGGTATCTGTTGTGTAGTGGGGAGTGCTAGTAAACAAAGGCCCTTGAGTATAACATTTAATTGTAGTGTAATTGGTGGTATTGATTTGATTTAATTTAATTTAATTTAATTAAAGAGTAAGTCATGGCAGCACAGCTCGGCCCCGTGGTATGCTCCTCCTGCGCTATGTGGGAAATCAGGGACAAATCCTGTGTCCCTGACGACCATGTGTGCAGGAAGTGTATCCAGCTGCAGCTACTGGCAGACCGCATTGCGGCGCTGGAGCTGCGAATGGATGCATACTGGAGCATTGGCGATGCTGAGAACGTCGTGGATATCACGTTTAATGAGTTGGTCACACCGCAGGTAAAGGCTGCACAGGCAGGATGGGAATGGGTGACCACCAGGCAGAGTAGTAGGCACAGGCAGGTAGTGCAGGGGTCCCCTGTGGCCATCCCCCTCTCAAACAGATATACCACTTTAGATATTGTTGAGGGGGATGGCCTATCGGGGAAGGCAGCAGCAACCAACTTCCTGGCACCATGGGTGGTTCGGCTGCACAGGACGGGAGGAAAAAGAGCGGGAGAGCAATAGTGATAGGGGATTCTATTATAAGGGAAATAGATAGGCGTTTCTGCGGCCGCAAACGAGACTCCAGGATGGTATGTTGCCTCCCTGGTGCAAGGGTCAAGGATGTCTTGGAGCGGCTGCAGGGCATTCTGGAGGGGGAGGGTGAACAGCCAGTTGTCGTGCTGCATATAGGTACCAACGATATAGGTAAAAAAACGGGATGAGGTCCTAAAAGCTGAATATAGGGAGTTAGGAGGTAAATTAAAAAATAGGACCTCAAAGGTAGTAATCTCAGGATTGCTACCAGTGCCATGTACTAGTCAGAGTAGAAATAAAAGGATATTTCAGATGAATACGTGGCTAGAAGAATGATGCAAGGGGGAGGAATTCAAATTCCTGGGACATTGGAACCAGTTCTGGGGGAGGTGGGACCAGTACAAACTGGACGGTTTGCACCTGGGCAGGACCGGGACCGATGTCCGAGGGGGAGTGTTTGCTAGTGCTGTTGGGGAGGGTTTAAACTAAAATGGCAGGCGGTTGGGAACCTGTGCAGGGAGACAGAGGAAAGGGAAGCAAGGATAGAAACACAAGTCAGGAAGGAGAAAAGCAAAAGTGGAAGGTAGGGAAATAAAGGGTGTAAATCAAACATGGCCACAGTAAACAATAATTCTAAATGGTCTAAGAGTGTTAAAAAAAAACAGCCTGAAGGCTCTGTGTATTAATGCGAGGAGCATTCGTAATAAGGTGGATGAATTAGCTGCGCAAATAGATGTAAACGGATATGATATAATTGGGATTACGGAGACATGGCTCCAGGGTGACCAAGGCTGGGAATTCAACATCCAGGGGTATTCAATATTCAGGAAGGACAGGCAAAAAGGAAAAGGAGGTGGGGTAGCATTGCTGGTTAAAGAGGAGATTAACACAATAGTAAGGAAGGATATTAGCTCTGATGATGTGGAATCTATATGGGTAAAGCTGAGAAATACCAAGGGGCAGAAAACATTAGTGGGAGTTGTATACAGACCCCCAAACAGTAATGCTGAGGTTGGGGATGGCATTAAATGGGAAATTAGAGATGTGTGCAATAAGGGCACAGCAGTTATCATGGGTGACTTTAATCTATATATAGATTGGGCTAACCAAATTAGTAACAATACTGTGGAGGAGGAATTCCTAGAGTGTATACAGGATGGTTTCCTGGACCAATATGTCGAGGACACAACTAGAGATCAGGCCATCTTAGACTGGGTATTATGTAATGAGAAAGGATTAATTAGCAATCTTGTTGTGCGAGGCCCCTTGGAGAGGAGCGATCATAATATGATAGAATTCTTCATTAAGATGGAGAGTGAAGTAGTTGACTCAGAGACTAGGATCCTGAATTTAAATAAAGGAAACTACGATGGTATGAGGCGCCATTGGGGAACGTTACTTAAAGGGTTGACGGTGGATAGGCAATGGCAACCATTTAAAGATTGCAAGGATGAACTACAGAATTTGTTCATTCCTGTTTGGCATAAAAATAAAACAAAAAAGGTGACTCAACTGTGGCTAACAAGGGAAATTAGGGATAGCATAAGATACAAGGAGAGGATATATAAATTGGCCAGAAAAGGCAGCAAACCTGAGGATTGAGAGCAGTTTAGGATTCAGCAAAGGAGGACAAAGGGATTAATTAAGAGGGGGGAAATAGAGTATGAGAGTAAGCTTGCAGGAACATAAAAACTGACTGTAAAAGCTTCTACAGATATGTGAAGAGAAAAAGATTGGTGAAGTCAAGCGTAGGTCCCTTGCAGTCAGAATCAGGAGAATTTATAATGGGGAACAAAGAAAAGGCTGACCAATTAAATACATACTTTGGTTCTGTCTTTACAAAGGAGGACACAAATAACCTCCCAGAGATGTCGGGGAACATAGGGTCTAATGAGAGGGAGGAACGGAATGAAATCAGTATTTGTAGGGAAATGGTGTTAGGGAAATTGGCGGGATCGCTGTGATGCTATGAAAGCAACTTACAACACACAGGGAGGGCCTTTGGTTTTGGCACCTCACTCCATCTTTCTCCTTCTAAGCATCTATGCTATAGAATCTCTACACTCACTCCTTCATTTTCACTCAAACTCCACTTGTGTCCCTCATTGCAGGAAAAGAGAGCCACAATAAGTGTTTTGCATTTCCCGGCAAACTCTTAAGGGACGGAGCAAAACTTCAGTGGAGTGAGAGGTTCAACAGAGCGATAAGTCTAATGCTTTGGGAGTTGAGGACAAGGTTTTAAACTAGTAAGATGCGGTGGGGAGGGGGGGGGGAGGGGGAGAGGGAGCCACAAGAAACATAACCAGCCTAATTATAAACAAAACAGGAAAAGAGAGTATAGGAAAGAATAAAGGGAGGAAATTGATGGCAAGGGCATAAATAGAGTTATAGAACAGGAGTCTAAAAAGATGGTTAAACAAAGTGAGAGGAAATTCTATTAAAAATGAGTTAAACTGTTTGTACAGCAATGGACACAGTGTCCGTAATAAAACAGGGGAGCTGGAAGCAATCATACTTTGCGATGAACCAGACATAGTAGGGATTACTGAGACGTGGCTACAGAAAAATCAGGATTGAGAATTAAACATTGTAGAGTGTAACATATTTAGAAAAGATAGAGAGGGAAAAAGTGGAGGTGGAGGAGTTCCACTTATTAGAGAAAACATAATGGCAGTCGAAAAAAGTAACGCAGCTATCAGCAAGACAAAAATAGAATCCATATGGATAGAGATAAAAGATAATAAAGGATCAATCACACTAATAGGTGTAGTCTACAGACCACTTAATAGTGGAAAGGAGGTGGAGGAAGAAATATGCAGACAAATTAGGGAAATGAGTAAAAAACATAGAATAATAATCATGGGGGATTTCAACTACACAGATATTAATTGGACAGAAGAGGTAGGTAATGGGGATAAGAGAATGGAGTTCCTACAATGTGTACAGGACTCCTTTCTAACCCAATATGTAAAAAGCCCAACAAGGGAGGATTTGCTATTGGATCTAGTTATGAGGAATGAACCAGAGCAGATAAGAGAAGTAAAAGTAGGGGAACATCTAGGCAATAGTGACCATAATATAATACGCTTTAAGATGATAATTGAGAAGGACATAAGTATGATGATAACCAGGGTGATAGATTGGAGAAAAGCTGATTTTGAGGGGCTGAGAATAGAACTTGGGAAAATAAAATGGGCAACAATATGGGCAAACAATGATGTAGAACAGCAATGGGAAACATTTAAAAGTGTTCAACAGAGTGCAGGAACAATATATTCTGCTAAAAGGAAAGAACAAACTAAACACTAATGAGACTCCATGGATGAATACAGCCATAAGGGAACAATTGAGGGTAAGGAAAGAGTGTCGGGAGCGGAGAGAACAGCAGCACAGTGAGTAGTAAAACTCACTTTCGCGGGCTTTTTTTCAGAGGCCAGTGTCGGGAGCGGAGAGAGCAGCAGCACAGTCAGTAGTTAAACTCACTTTCACGGGCTTTTTTCCAGAGGCCAGTGTCGGGAGCGGAGAGAGCAGCAGCACAGTGAGTAGTTAAACTCACTTTCGCGGGCTTTTTTTCAGAGGCCAGTGTCTGGAGCGGAGAGAGCAGCAGCACAGTGAGCATATAAACTCACTTTCGCGGGCTTTTTTCCTCAGAGACTTACCAATCTCACAGACCGGCAGTGGCGTTCCAGAGCCACGTCACAATTCAAAAAGTGACGCAGACAAGAGGAAGCAGCTGATTGGGTGAGTACGGCCAGGTGAGTATTTATACTACTCTGTAGTTTGACAGTTAAGGTTAAAAGTTTATAAAGTTTAGTAGGTCCTAATTTTTGTGGTTACAGTTTCTAAGGTCTCTGTTGTGTAGCAGGGAGTGCGCTAGTGTACAAGGGCCCTTGAGTATATCATTTAATTGTAGTGTAATTTGTGGTATTGATTTGAGTTAATTTAAATTAATTAAAGGATAAGTCATGGCAGCACAGCTCAGCAAAAAACAGAACCTCAAGGGTAATAATCTCTGGATTATTACCTGAGCCACGAGCGAATTTGGCTAGGACAAATAAAATTAGAGAGCTAAATGAGTGGCTCAAAGACTGGTGTGGGAGAAATGGGTTTTGCTTCCTGGGACACTGGCACCAGTACTGGGGCAGGAGGGAGCTGTTCCGTTGGGACGGGCTTCACTTGGCCAGTGCTGGGACTAGATTCCTGGCGGATCATATAACTAGGGCTGTAGAGAGGGCTTTAAACTAATTAGTGGGGGGGAGGTTCCTAGAGCAAATAATAAAAATGACAACAGAGAAGGTCATAGACTTAGGCAGCCGTGGGGAAATTAAAAACCAGAGTGTGTCAGGAAGGGGCAGAAGGTATGGAGTAAAAGGTAAAGTAATAAAAAGGGCAAAAGCGGGAACTAAGTGTCACAAAACATATTTGAAAGTTCTCTATCTGAATGCACGTAGCATTCGTAACAAAATAGACGAGTTAATAGCACAAATAACTACATATGGGTATGATCTTGTGGCCATTACAGAAACATGGCTGCATGGTGACAATGCCTGGGAATTAAACATACCAGGTTATTTAACGATCAGGAAGGACAGGCAGGAAGGAAGGGGAGGTGGGGTGGCTATGTTAATAAAGGAAGGAATCACTGTAATACAGAGAAATGGTATTGGGTCAAAAGATCAGGATAATGAAACAGTTTGGGTGGAGATAAGGAATAATAAGGGGGAAAAAACACTAGTGGGCGTAATCTATAGGCCTCCGAACAGTTGCAACTCTGTTGGACGGAGTATCAATCAGGAAATAGTTGAGGTTTGTAATAAGGGAACATCTATAATTATGGGGGATTTTAACTATCATATTAATTGGACAAATCAAATTGGGCAGGGCTGCCTTGAGGATGAGTTCATTGAGTGTATTAGGGATGGGTTTCTTGAGCAGTATGTAACTGAACCGACCAGGGGGCAAGCAACCTTAGATCTGGTCCTGTGTAATGAGACAGGATTAATTAAAAATGTCCTAGTAAAGGATCCCCTTGGAATGAGTGACCATAACATGGTTGAATTCCATATTCAATTAGAGGGTGAGAAGGTTGGATCTCAAACAAGCGTGCTAAGCTTGAATAAAGGAGACTATGAAGGTATGTGAGCGGAATTGAGTAGAGTGGATTGGGAAAATAGATTAAAGGGTAAGACGATACATGATCAGTGGTGTACATTTAAGGAGTTATTTTACAACTTCCAAAAAAAATATATTCCACTGAGAAGAAAAGGGTGTAAAAGAAAGGACAGTCATCCGTGGCTAAGTAAAGAAATTAAGGATAGTATCTGACTAAAAACAAGGGCTTATAAGGTAGCCAAATCTAGTGGGAGGATAGAGGATTGGGAAAACTTTAAAAGACAGCAAAAAATAACAAAAAGATTGATTAAGAAAGGGAAGATAGATTATGAAAGTAAATTAGCAAAAAATATAAAAACAGATAGTAAGAGTTTTTATAGTTATATAAAAAGAAAAAGGGTGGCTAAAGTAAATGTTGGTCCCTTAGAGGATGAGACCGGGAAATTAATGGTGGGAAATATGGAGATGGCAAAAACACTGAATTAATATTTTGTATCAGTCTTTACAGTAGAGGACACTAAGAATATCCCAACACTGGACAAACAGGGGGCTATAGGGGGGGAGGAGCTAAACACGATCAAAATCACTAAGGAAGTGGTACTCGGTAAAATAATTGGACTCAAGGCAGATAAATCACCTGGACCTGATGGCTTACATCCTAGGGTCTTGAGGGAAGTGGCAGTAGGGATTGTGGATGCATTGGTAATAATTTTCCAAAACTCCCTGGACTCAGCAAAGATCCCGGCAGACTGGAAAACTGCTAATGTAACACCCTTATTTAAAAAGGGCAGTAGACAGAAGGCTGGAAACTATAGACCGGTTAGCCTAACATCTGTGGTAGGTAAAATTTTGGAGTCCATTATTAAGGAGACAGTAACGGGACATTTGGATAATCATAATTTAATAGGACAAAGTCAGCATGGTTTTATGAAGGGGCAGTCATGTTTGACAAATTTGCTGGAGTTCTTTGAGGAAGTAACATACAGGGTGGATAAAGGGGAACCAGTGGATGTGGTGTATTTAGACTTCCAAAAGGCATTTGACAAGGTGCCACACAAAAGATTATTGCTTAAGATAAAAAATCACGGGATTGGGGGTAATATTCTGGCATGGATAGAGGATTGGCTATCTAACAGAAGGCAGAGAGTTGGGATAAATTGTTCATTCTCAGACTGGCAATCAGTAACTAGTGGTGTTCCGCAGGGGTCAGTGCTGGGTCCCCAACTCTTTACAATCTATATTAACGATTTGGAGGAGGGGACCGAGTGTAACATATCAAAGTTTGCAGATGATACTAAGATGGGAGGGAAAGTAGTGAGTGAGGAGGACATAAAAAATCTGCAAGGGGACTTAGACAGGCTAAGTAAGTGGGCAGAGATTTGGCAGATGGAATACAATGCTGGAAAGTGTGAGGTTATGCACTTTGGCAGGAAAAATAGTAGAGCAAGTTATTATCTAAATGGCAAGAAACTGGAAAGTACTGAAGTACAAAGGGATCTGGGGGTCCTGGTGCACGAACTCAAAAGGTTAGTATGCAGGTGCAGCAAGTGATTAAGAAAGCCAATGGAATGTTGGCTTTCATTGCTAGGGGGATAGAATATAAAAATAGGGAGGTATTGCTTCAGTTGTACAAGGTATTGGTGAGACCGCACCTGGAATACTGCATACCGTTTTGGTGTCCATACTTAAGAAAAGACATACTTGCTCTCGAGGCAGTACAAAGAAGGTTCACTCGGTTAATCCCGGGGATGAGGGGATGGACATATGAGGAGAGGTTGGGTAGATTGGGACTCTACTCATTGGAGTTCAGAAGAATGAGAGGCGATCTTATTGAAACATATAAGATTGTGAAGGGGTTGGATCGGGTGGATGCGGGGAGGATGTTCCCGATGATGGGTGAAACTAGAACTAGGGGGCATAGTCTTAGAATAAGGGGCTGCTCTTTCAAAACTGAGATGAGAAGGAACTACTTCACTCAGAGGGTGGGAGGTCCATGGAATATGCTGCCCCAAAAAGCTGTAGAAGCTACATCATTACATAAATTTAAAACAGAAATAGACAGTTTCCCAGAAGTAAAGGGAATTAAGGGTTACGGGGAGCGGGCAGGAATTTGGACATGAGTCTAGGTTCGGATCGGTCATGGCCCTGTGGGTAGCGGAGCGGGCCCAGGGGCCATGTAGCCTGATCCTGCTCCTATTTTGTGTGTCCAATTCTGTGAGATTCAGGAGATGGTTCTGTGATAGTAGATTGGCGGTTAGGATCAGATCAGCCATGATCTTATTGAATGGCGGAGCAGGCTCGAGGGGCCAATTGGCCTACTCCTGCTCCTATTTCTTATGTTAGCCCCGTGGCATGCTCCTCCTGCACGATGTGGGAAATCAGGGATACTTCCTGTGTCCCTGTTGACCATGTGTGCGGGAAGTGTATCCAGCTGCAGCTACTAGCAGACCGCATTGCGGCGCTGGAGCTGCGAATGGATGCATACTGGAGCATTCGTGATGCTGACGACATAGTGGATAGCACGTTTAGGGAGTTGGTCACACCGCAGGTAAAGGCTGCACAGGCAGGAAGGGAATGGATGACCACCAGGCAGAGTAGTAGGCGCAGGCAGGTAGTGCAGGGGTCCCCTTTGGACATCCCCCTCTCAAACAGATATACCACTTTTGATATTGTTGAGGGAGATGGCTTATCGGGAGAAGGCAGCAGCAACCAACTTCCTGGTACCATGGGTGGTTTTGCTGCACAGGACAGGAGGAAAAAGAGCGGGAGAGCTATAGTGATAGGGGATTCTATTGTAAGGGGAATAGATAGGCATTTCTGCAGCCGCAAACGAGACTCCAGGATGGTATGTTGCCTCCCTGGTGCAAGGGTCAAGGATGTCTCGGAGCGCCTGCAGGGCATTCTGGAGGGGGAGGGCGAACAGCCAGTTATCGTGGTGCATATAGGTACCAACCATATAGGTAAAAAACGGGATGAGGTCCTAAAAGCTGAATATAGGGAGTTAGGAGGTAAATTAAAAAATAGGACCTCAAAGGTAGTAATCTCAGGATTGCTACCGGTGCCATATGCTAGTCAGAGTAGAAATAGAAGGATATTTCAGATGAATACGTGACTAGAGGAATGGTGCAAGGGGGAGGGATTCAAATTTCTGGGACATTGGAACCGGTTCTGGGGGAGGTGGGACCAGTACAAACTGGACGGTTTGCACCTGGGCTGGACCGGGACCGATGTCGTTGGGGGAGTGTTTGCTAGTGCTGTTGGGGAGGGTTTAAACTAAAATGGCAGGGGGTTGGGAACCTGTGCAGGGAAACACAGGAAAGGGAAGCAAGGATAGAAGCAAAAGACAGGAAGGAGAAAAGCAAAAGTGGAAGGCAGAGAAATCAAGGGTGTAAATCAAATAGGGCTACAGTAAATAATAATTCTAAAAGGACTAAGAGTGTTAAAAAAACAAGCCTGAAGGTTTTGTGTCTTAATGCGAGGAGCATTCGTAATAAGTTGGATGAATTAGCTGCGCAAATAGATGTAAACGGATATGATATAATTGGGATTACGGAGACATGGCTCCAGGTGACCAAGGCTGGGAATTCAACATCCAGGGGTATTCAATATTCAGGAAGGACAGACAAAAAGGATAAGGAAGTGGGTTAGCATTGCTGGTTAGAGAGGAGATTAACACAATAGTAAGGAAGGATATTAGCTCTGATGATGTGGATTCTGTATGGGTAGAGCTGAGAAATATCAAGGGGCAGAAAACATTAGTGGGAGTTGTATACAGACCCCCAAACTGTAATGCTGAGGTTGGGGATGGCATTAAATGGGAAATAAGAGACGCGTGCAATAAGGGCATTGCAGTTATCATGGGTGACTTTAATCTACATATAGATTGGGCTAACCAAATTAGTAACAATACTGTGGAGGAGGAATTCCTAGAGTGTATACGGGATGGTTTCCTGGACCAATATGTTGAGGAACCAACTAGAGATCAGGCCATCTTAGACTGGGTATTATGTAATGAGAAAGGATTAATTAGCAATCTTGTTGTGCGAGGCCCCTTGGGGAGGAGCGATCATAATATGATAGAATTCTTCATTAAGATGGAGAGTGAGGTAGTTGACTCAGAGACTAGGGTCCTGAATTTAAATAAAGGAAACTACGATGGTATGAGGCGCGAGTTGGCTAGGATGGATTAGGGTGCGTTACTTAAAGGGTTAACGGTGGATAGGCAATGGCAAACATTTAAAGATCGCATGGATGAACTACAGAATTTGTTCATTCCTGTTTGGCATAAAAATAAAACAAAAAAGGTGACTCAACTGTGGCTAACAAGGGAAATTAGGGATAGCATAAGATCCAAGGAGAGGGCATATAAATTGGCCAGAAAAAGCAGCAAACCTGAGGATTGGGAGCAGTTTAGGATTCAGCAAAGGAGGACAAAGGGATTAATTAAGAGGGGGAAAATTGAATATGAGAGTAAGCTTGCAGGGAACATAAAAACTGACTGTAATAGCTTCTATAGATATGTGGAGAGAAAAAGATTGGTGAAGTCAAGCGTAGGTCCCTTGCAGTCAGAATATGGGGAATTTATAATGGGGAACAAAGAAATGGCTGACGAATTAAATACATACTTTGGTTCTGTCTTCACAAAGGAGGACACAAATAAACTCCCAGAGATGTCAGGGAACTATGGGGGAAAAATTAGGTCGCGCCCCATTTGGGGCGCAAATATCGTCTGGACGCAAATATTAGCGCCTGGCGCTAATTATCGGCACTGACTGGAAACTTCACTTTTACCGCCCCGGGAGGTGAGTGGAGCGCTAAATCAGGCGCTGCACACCTGTCTTAAGGCGAAAAGGCCAAGGAGTGAGGCGCTAACTCAGAGCGCTGGCGAAGCTCATGTAATGTCAGTCAGCAATGGAACACACACACAATGGCACGGGCCAGTTCTTAAAGGGGATGGTTAATCTTGCTTTCCATCCACATCCTGTTCACTGCAGCCTTGAATCTCGGCCTGGAGAGACTTGCACATCAAATGTGCTGGAAAGAACAATGGAGAGTACCAGGCAAAGAGCTCAGAGTGCAGCTCCCACAGTCTCTGCTAAATCGATACAAGGAATGGCAAATCAAAATGAAACTGCAAAGTGCTGCTCAGTACCCAAAACTCCTTCACACAACATTGAATCTCTCCAGAAGTCTCTCCCTCTCTCTCTCAGAATGCGTAGTTCAAAAATGCCACCAACAATAAAAGACAGGAAGAGGCCCCCTTTAAATAGCGCCCCCCCCAGCCCCACAGCGATTGATAGCGTTCCAGTCTTCTGGTCGTTGGATGCGCCAGGCGGTAAGGCAGGGGGCGCCACTCAATTTCCGCTCCGGGGCGCCACAAGGGCGTTGCACCATGGAATGACGTCACAATCTGCGCGCGCAGGTGGTCGCAGCGGTAAAGTTTAGCGCCGCCGCACAATCTCTAGTTAAGTTCCCGAGCTGCGCAAACATCGCTGCGCCCGGGCGTTAGCGGCTTTGCGCCCCATTAGCGCCCTCTTAAGGCGCTAACGGGAGGCACAACCAACTAAATTTTTACCCCATAGGGTCTAATGAGAGGGAGGAATTGAATGAAATCACTATTTGTAGGGAAATGGTGTTAGGGAAATTGACAGGATTGAAGGCCGATAAATCCCCAGGGCCTGATAATCTACTTCCTAGGGTACTTAAGGAAGTGGCCCTAGAAATAGTAGATGCATTGCTGGTCATCTTTCAAAATTCTATAGACTCTGGAACAGTTCCCATGGATTGGAGGGAAGCTAATGTAACCCCACTATTTAAAAAAGGTGGTAGAGAAAAAATGGGGAATTATAGACCGGTAAGTCTGACATCTGTAGTGGGGAAAATGCTAGAGTCCATTATAAAAGTTGTAAAAGCAGAGCACTTGGAAAACAGTGACAGGATCGGACAAAGTCAACATGGATTTACAAAAGGGAAATCATGCCTGAATAATCTACTGGAATTTTTTGAGGATTTAACTGGTAGAATAGATTAGGGAGAAACAGTGGATGTGGTGTATTTGGACTTTCAGAAGGCTTTCGATAAGGTCCCGCATAAGAGATTAGCGTGCAAAGTTAAAGCACATGGGATTGGGGGTAAGGCGCTGATTTGGATAGAGAACTAGTTGGCAGACAAGAAGCAAAAAGTTGGAATAAACGGGTCTTTTTCCGAGTGGCAGGCAGTGACTAGTGGGGTACCATAGGGATCGGTGCTAGGACCCCAGCTATTCACAATATATATTAATGATCTAGACGAGGGAACTAGATGTAATATCTCTAAGTTTGCAGATGACACAAAGCTGGGTGGGTGTGTGTGCTATGGGGAGGATGCAGAGAAACTCCAGTATGATTTGGACAGGTTGGGTAATTGGGCAGATGCATGGCAGATGCAGTATAATGTGGATAATGCAAGGTTATCCACTTTGGTGGCAAAAACAGGAAGACATTATCTGAACGGCAATAGATTGGGAAAAGGGGAAGTGCAACGAGATCTGGGAGTCCTTGTGCACCAGTCGCTGAAGGTAAGCATGCAGGTGCAGCAGGCGGTTAAGAAGGCAAATGGTATGTTGGCCTTCATAGCGAGAGGGTTCAAGTACAGGAGCTAGGATGTCTTGCTGCAGTTTTACAAGGCCTTGGTGAGACCACACCTTAAGTATTGTGTGCAGTTTTGGTCACCTTATCTGAGGAAGGATGTTCTTGCCATGGAGGGAGTGCAGCGAAGATTTACCAGACTGATACCTGGGATGGCAGGAATGACGTATGAAGAGAGATTGGATCGATTAGGCTTATATTCGCTAGAGTTTCGAAGAATGAGAGGGGATCTCATTGAAACTTATAAAATTCTAACAGGACTAGACAGACTAGATGCAGGAAGGATGTTCCCGATGGCAGGGGTGTCCAGAACCAGAGGTCACAGTCTAAGGATAAGGGGTAAGCCATTTAGGACTGAGACGAGGAGGAATTTCTTCACCAAGAGAGTGGTGAACCTGTGGAATTCTCTACCACAGAAGGCAGTTGAGGCCAATTCATTAAATATATTCAAGAAGGAGATAGATATAATTCTTGAGGCTAAAGGGATCAAGGGATATGGGGAGAAAGCAGGGACAGGGTACTGAATTTGGATGATCAGCCATGATCGCATTGAATGGCGGAGCAGGCTAGAGGGGCCGAATGGCCTACTCCTGCTCCTATCTTCTATGTCTATGTCTATGCATTAAGTACATAGACTGCAGGGGAGTGCACGATAAGGGAGAATATGAAGAGATTTGGAGAGAAGTCAAAAAAACAATTAGGAGGGCAAAGAGGAACTATGAAATTAAATTATCAAGGACCATAAAAGAAAATAGTAAAATACTTTACAGGCACATCAATAAAAAAAGGAAGGTTTGGATGGGAATAACGCCATTAAGGGATAGACAGGATAATACCACAAGTAATGATAGAGAGATGGCAGAAATATTAAATCATTATTTTGCTTCAGTATTTACCAGGTTGATAGAACAGGTGGACAGGACATTGGATGATGAGATTAGTAATGAGATAAGTGCATTTAAAATAAAAAAGAGGGGATATATTAAATAAACTAATCAAACTCATAGAGGATAAAATCCCTGGTGCGGATGGATTTATTCTACGCATTCTAAAAGAATCTAGGGAAGAGATAGCAGCTGCATATTTAATAATTGGTTTGAAAAAGGTGTAGTGCCAGAGGACTGGCAGATTGCTAAAGTAATACCTATATTTAAGAAGGGGGATAGAACATGTTCAGGGAATTATAGACCAGTCAGCTTAACATCGGTGGTAGGAAAAATAATGGAATCCCTACTAAAGGAGAAAATAGAAGAAAATCTAGAAACAAAAAATATAGTAGAGTTTCAGCATGGATTTCAAAAGGGAAAGTCTTGCTTGACCAAACTCATTGAATTTTTTGAAGAGGTAACAAAGAGAGTAGGCAATGGTAATGCAGTAGATGTAATTTATCTCGATTTTCTAAAGGCCTTCAATAAGGTACCACATAATAGACTGATGAAGAAGGTCAGAGAATGCGGATCAGGGACAACTAGCAGAATGGATAGCGAGCTGGCTTCAAGACAGAAAGCAGAGAGTAGGGACAAAAGGTAGCTATTCACAGTGGCAGAAGGTGGGTAGTGGTGTTCCACAAGGATCAGTGCTGGGACCACTGTTGTTCACAATTTATATTAACGATTTAGACTTTGGAATCAAAAAAATTCAACATTTGTGAATGACACCAAATTGGGGGTGAGGGGGATTAGTCAATACTGAGGAGGACTGCAACAAATTACAGGAGGACATTAATAAAGTTGCCAAATGGGCATATAATTGGCAAATGAAGTTCAACACACATAAATGTGAAGTATTACATTTTGTTGGGAAGAATAGGTAGGTCACTTATTACTTGGAGGGTGCAAGTCTAGGTGGGGTAGAGGAACAAAGGGATCTCGGAATACAAATACACAAATCAATAAAAGTTGCGACGCAGGTTAGCAATACCATAAAAAAGCAAACCAAGCATTAGGGGTTTATTTATAGAGGTATAGAATTGAAAAGTAGGGAAGTTATGCTAAACCTGTAACGAACCTTGGTTAGACCATATTATAAAAAGGATATAGAGGTACTGGAGAGGGTGCACAGGGATCATACCAGAAATGTGAGGGTATACATATCAGGAAAGGATGATCAGGCTGGGTCTCTTTTCTCTTGAAAAGAGGCTGCGGGGTGACCTAATAGAGGTCTTTAAAATTGTGAAAGGTTTTGATAGAGTGGATACAGAGAGAATGGGCTTGATTTTGCCAGGCCCGAGGAGGTGGGATTGGAGACGTGTGAGGTGGTAAAATCACAAAAAAAGGCGGGCGGGCGCGATCCCGCCTCCGAGCAATTTTCCCACATGCGTGTTTTCTGACCCCGTTTCCATCCCGCCTCCAAGAGGCAGGGTAGGCCCTTAAGAACCACTTAATTGCCTCTATAATCCCATTTTGAGAGGCCTTTCTGATTTTAACACTTTTCCCACGTGCTGCACGTCTCCTCTGGAACACGCCAGTGAATCCTGGCGGCCTCACAAGTGGACTGCTTACTAACAGCTGCAGCTCCACCATTAAAAGGGAGTTTTCAGCAATCATCATTTGCAGGTGGCAGAACTTTGTTGTCTCAGGTCTGGGGGAACTTTTAGCAGGCCTACTCATTGTTCTGGAAGTTTGGAGACTGACACCAATCTCCAGTTTGACCTCCTGGGAGACCCCTCTCCCCACCTTGAATGAGCACTTCCTCAACTGAGGTATATACTAGAAGAATGGGAACCATTTATTTCCTTTCCTCCTGGACATCAGATTCGGATGAAGACCAGCCGCGGCAGCAGCAGAACCCTGAACAACAGCAGCACCAAGTGCAGGAGCAACAGCAGGAGCTGCAAGCTGCTGCTCACCCACCTGAAGCTGCACAGTCCAGAAGGCGTCAGTGCATGGAAGCACGTCGGCGCAGTTGATACCCCCAAAACAGGATCAGCTACCTCAACATGACTGAGCCACAGTGCCAAAGGAGGCTCTGACTTTCGCAAGAGGTAGTGGGTGACATCTGCGCAATGCTGCAGCAACAGCTGGAGCCCAGAGGAGCAGGTGGACACTCCTTACCAGTGGCCATCAAAGTCACCACCGCACTCAACATTTTTGCTTCAGGCTCATTCCAGGGATCAGCAGCAGACATCAGCGGCGTCTCCCAGGCGGCAGCACTCACTTGCATCACGCAGGTAACCGATGCCCTCTTTCAAACGCTCATAATTACATCAATTTCTCCAAGGATCAAGCCAGTGTAACTGCAGGTGCGGTTGGGTTTGACAATCTGGCAGGCTTTCCAAGGGTGCAGGGCGTCGTTGACTGCACACATGTGGCCCTTAAGGAACCCCATCACAATCCAGGTATTTTTGTCAACCGCAAGGGCTTCCACTCCCTCAACGTGCAGCTGGTGTGTGACTCCAAGAAGGAAATTTTGCATGTTTGCGCCAAGTACCCTGGCAGTTGCCATGACACCTTCATCCTTCGCCAGTCTAGTGCGCCTCCGCTCTTCAGTCCGCCAGACCAACTTTTTGGATGGCTACTTGGAGACAAGGGCTATCCCCTGAAGACGTGGCTAATGACGCCGTTGAGGAGCCCAGCCAACGAAGCTGAGGAGCGCTACAACTCCAGCCACATTTCCACCAGATGCATAATCGAACAAGCCATCGGCTTGCTGAAGATGCGCTTCAGATGCCTTGATAGATCAGCTGGAGCCCTGCAGTACTCGGCAACCAGGGTCTCCAGAATGGTCGTGGTCTGCTGTGCACTTCACAACATGGCACAGCATCGTGGCTTGCAGATGCCTGAGGAACAAGTGGCTCATCACATAGCCTCCTCAGATGATGAGGAGGAGGAGAGTGACAACGAACAGCTTGCAGAGGTGCATCAACCAGCGGCAGTAGCATGTGAGCACATTGCTGCCCGGGAAGCACTCATCTTGGCCAGATTTGCTTAGCCTAGACAATCAAGCACTTTTGCCTTCCAGCTTCTTACCAGACCATCGACAATGGCCAAGAACCTGCGGATTCCTACCACTATGACCACCATAATGACAATTGCAAGTCACCCTAAGCCCTCAATATGGAAGTCCCATTTGCGAAATGACAAACGCCACAACTTCAACAGTTTGACATCAGCATTTTTTATCATAACAAGCAACCGATGGCATTTCAAAAATAAACACAACATGACACCCAAGTGACTACCCTTGTGACTACTTGTGCATTATCTTCCTCTTACGCGTGCTCCTACGTGGTGCTTCCCCTGTGGCTTCAGCAGATGTGGAGGCCCATTGCTCACTTTCTTGCTGCTCCTGCCTCGACACCATTGGCGGGCGTCCTCTGGGGTTGCCAGCCTGTGAGGGCTCGGCAACAGTCTGCTGCTTCTGCGGCTGTGCAGGGGTTGAGACGCCGATCTCAGTTGGGTGGGGACTCTGCAGTGGCATGGTCATGTGAGCGCTTGGAGAGGAGCCCCCACTTCCTTGTTGTCTGCCACCAACATCCTTCTCATGGGTCAGCCCCACTTCAGACCGAGCAAGTGGCTGGACAGCCCCTTTCTGCACTTCAGGGGGGCCATGAGGACCCGTTTCTGCGCTGGAAGTCCTACTCCAGAGGACTTCCATGAAGGTCTGGTTCATCTGCTCAATAGCTGACCATCGCTCCTCAAGAGATGTCAGTCTATTCTGAACAATGACCATGTTTTCACGACCCTGGCGACTAAGCTCCTCCATGGCCGTAGCAATCCTCTCCTCGACGGTAGCCATCCTTTCCACGGAGGTTCCCATCCTTTCCGTGGTGATGCGTTCATGCACCAATGCCTCCACAAAGGCTCTGCTCATGTTAGCGATGGACTCCTCCATTCGCTCCACACTCGCAGCGACCCTGGAGACAAAACCTGCCAGAGACTCCTGCACCTGTTCCTGGAGTTCCTGGATGGACCCGAAGGCACAGGGTGGACATGCAGCCGAGCCAAGCTGGCAGAGTCCTGCGCCCTCCGACGAGGACTCTCCACTGCTGACCCTGTCTCCACCATCTGCTGATGCTCACTTGTGAGCTGTGATACAGCAGGTGACAACACTACACTATCTCGCGCAGTTCCCACCGAAGTGTGAGTGTCTGCGCTGGTGCTGGGTGCGCTGAATTCTGCTGAAGCTACGCCTTCAAAGGTTGCAGCTTCCTCTGAGTAGTCTTGAAGCTCATGCTCTTCCTCTTGGACAGTGGGGACGGGGGCTGTCGATGGTCCTGTGGGGGAGTAAAGGAAAGAGTTGGAGATGTGAGGTAAAGTTTGCATGCACATTGAATTGTACAGATGATCATAAGTCAATCTGTTAGACCTTCAGAATCATTATCAGTTACTCATGCAATGTCAATGAGAGAGATAGAAACATAGAACAGTACAGCACAGTACAGGCCCTTCGGCCCTCGATGTTGTGCCGAGCATTGTCCGAGACCAAGATCAAGCTATCACACTCCCTATCACTCTGGTGTGCTCCATGTGCTTATCCAATAACCGCTTGAAAGTTCCTAAAGTGTCCGACTCCACTATCACAGCAGGCAGTCCATTCCACACCCCAACCACTCTCTGAGTAAAGAATCTACCTCGGACATCCCTTCTATATCTCCCCCCATGCACCTTATAGTTATGCCCCCTTGTAACAGCTGCCTCTACCCGAGGAAATAGTCTCTGAACATCCACTCTATCTATCCCCCTCATCATCTTATAAACCTCTATTAAGTCGCCTCTCATCCTCCTCCGCTCTAAAGAGAAAAGCCCCAACTCCCTCAATCTTTCCTCATAAGACCTCCCCCCCAAACCAGGCAGCATCCTGTTAAATCTCCTTTGCACTCTTTCCAATGCTTCCACGTCCTTCCTATAGTGAGGTGACCAGAACTGCACACAATATTCCAAATGTGGTCTCACCAAGGTCCTGTACAGTTGCAGCATAACCTCACGGTTCTTAAACTCAAACCCTCTGTTAATAAACGCCAACACACCATAGGCCTTCTTTACTGCTCTATCCACTTGAGTGGCAACCTTCAGAGATCTGTGGATATGAACCCCCAGATCCCTCTGCTCCTCCACGTTCCTCCTCAAAGAATTAAATCAAATTTGTTAGGCAAGACTTACCCTTCACGAATCCGTGTTGACTTTCCCTGATTAAGTTGCCCCTTTCCAAATGGTCATAAATCCTATCCCTCAGGACCTTTTCCATTATCTTACCAACCACCGAAGTAAGACTAACCGGCCTATAATTACCAGGGTCATTCCTATTTCCTTTCTTGAAGAGAGGAACAACATTCGCCAATCTCCAGTCCTCTGGCACCATTCCCGTGGACAGTGAGGACCCAAAGATCAAAGCCAGAGGCTCTGCAATCTCCTGTTTTAAATCCCCGTCCCTTCTCCTACCTATGTCGTTGGTACCGATGTGTACCACGACTTGTGATTGTTCCCCCTCCCCTTTGAGGATTCTGAAAACACGGTCCGAGACGTCACGGACCCTGGCACCCGGGAGGCAACATACCATCCGTGAGTCTCTTTTGCTGCCACAGAACCTCCTATCTGTCCCTCTGACTATTGAGTCCCCAATAACTATTGCTCTCCTGCTCTCCCCCCTTCCCTTCTGAGCCACAGGGACGGACCCAGCGCCGGAGATCCGGTCACCATGGCTTACCACTGGTAAGTCGTCCCCCTCAACAGTAATGCAGTACCTATTCTGTCACCAGCTTGCTGTGATGCACCCGTCTGTCCGTCCCCCACTTGCGCATCCTCCTCCACTCCCACAATCTCCAGGGCCGCCTCCTCCGCAGTGGTGAGCTGGGCTACTGAGGGTGGTCCTCCTCCTGTCCTCGCCCTCTCCCTCTTATTGTGGGCTCTCTTTTCCTGCAATGAGGGACACAAGTGGAGTTTGAGTGAAAATGAAGGAGTGAGTGTAGAGATTCCATAGCATAGATGCTTAGAAGGAGAAAGATGGAGTGAGGTGCCAAGACCAAGGGCCCTCCCTGTGTGTTGTAAGTTGTTTTCATAGCATCACAGCGATAGGGAGTGTGAGGGCTGCATAGTCAAATAGTTAAGTGAATGTGAACATCCAGAGAGAGGGAATGGGTAAGGGTGCAGGCGATGGGGATCAGAATGAGGGTGATGGGAAATTCATGCTCATGTTTCCTGTGCGGAGAAGGTCATGAAACCTCTTCCTGCACTGCAGCCAGGTTCTGCGGCACATAGACATTGAGTTGACCTCCTGGGCCACTTGCATCCACACAGCTTTAGTCTGCTGGAGAGGCTTTTTCCTCCCTGAGGAAGGGAAGAGCACCTCCTTATTTGATCTTGCTCCCTCCACCAGAGCTTGCAGGGCGGCGTCATCGAACCGTGGAGGACACTTTGGCCTACTGCTGGACATATTTGCTGAATGAAGCGATCACAACAATGGGCGTAGGGCGTAAAGTTTGCAGTCTCCAGAAGAAGCAAGGCTGCTTGCAGGCCTTAAATCCAGCAGCACTGATGACGTCATCGGAGGCGACTTTCAGGATGGAAAGACACATTGGGCCAGGGGTTCCCACACGCTGGAAATCAGGTGCCTAATTAGGGGAAAATCGCACTTTTTTCCCACTTCACATTGGAGTCGGGTTCCTGACACGAAAAACACCTGACACGCCCCAAGCCCGCCCCAATGGCAAAATCCAGCCCAATGTTTCCACTTGTGGGGAAGAGCATAACTAGAGGCCATCAATATAAGATAGTCACCAAGAAATCAAATAGGAAATTCAGAAGAAACTTCTTTACCCAAAGAGTGGTGAGAATGTGGAAGTCGCTACCACAGGGTGTGGTTGAAGCAAAGTATAGATGCATTTAATGGGAAGTTAGATAAGCATATGAGGGAGAAGGGAATAGAGGTTCCCTTTTGATGAGGTTCCACATGGCAGACTGGTCACGAAGTTAAAAGCCCATGGGATCCAGGGCAAAGTGTTAAGTTGGATTCAAAACTGGCTCGGAGACAGGAAGCAGAGGGTAATGGCTGATGGGCGTTTTTGTGACTGGAAGGCTGTTTCCAGTGAGGTTCCGCAGGGCTCAGTACTAGGTCCCTTGCTTTTTGTGGTACATATCAATGATCTTGACTTGAATATAGGGGGTATGATTAAGAAGTTTGCAGATGATACTAAAATCGGCTGTGTGGTTGATACTGAAGAAAGAAGCTGTAGATTGCAGGAAGATATCAATAAATTGGTCAGGTGGGTAGAACAGTGGCAAATGGAATTCAATCCGGAGAAGTGTGAGGTAATGCATTTGGGGAGGGCTAACAAGGAAAGGGAATACACATTAAATGGTAGGACACTGAGTAGTGTAGAGGAACAAAGGGACCTTGGAGTGCATGTCCACAGATCCCTGAAGGTAGCAGGCCAGGTAGATAAAGTGGTTAAGAAGGCATACGGAATGCTTGCCTTTATTAGCCGTGGCATAGAATACAAGAGCAGTGGGGTTATGCTTCAACAGTATAAAACACTAGTTAGGCCTCAGCTAGAGTACTGCGTGCAGTTCTGGTCACCACATTACAGGAAAGATGTGATTGCACTAGAGAGGATACAGAGGAGATTTACAAGGATGTTGTGGAAGTAGAGAATCTTAGCTATGAGGAAAGACTGGATAGGCTGGGTTTGTTTTCCTTGGAACAGAGGAGGCTGAGGGGAGACCTTATTGAGGTGTATAAAATTATGAGGGGCCTAGATAAAGTGGATAGAAAGGATCTATTTCCCTTAGCAGAGGGGTCAAAAACCAGCGGGCACAGATTTAAAGTAACTGATGGAAGGTTTAGAGGGGATTTGAGGGGAAATTTCTTCACCCAGAGGGTTGTGGGGGTCTGGAACTCACTGCCTGAAAGGGTGGTAGAGGCAGAAACCTTAACCACATTTAAAAAGTACTTGGATGTGCACTTGGGATGCTATAACCCGCAGGGCTACGGACCAAGTGCTGGGAAGTGGGATTAGGCTGGATAGCTCTTTGTTGGCCGGCACGGACAAGATGGGCCGAAATGGCCTCCTTCCGTGCTGTAACTTTCTATGATTCTATGAGAGGGTTATGCTGATAGATTTAGATGAGGAAAGGCAGGAGAAGGCTCAAGTGGAGCATAAATGCCGGCATGAACAGGTTGGGCCGAATGGCCTGTTTCTATGCCATATATGCGGCGGCAGGGTACAAAGGCGAGCACGAGGAGCAGGTAGGCCCACAGCAGCAGCGGTGCGGACCTAGGAGGAGCGGCGGCGGCAGGGTACAAAGGCGATCCCGAGGAGCAGGTAGGCCCACAGCAGCAGCGGTGTGGACCTAGGAGGAGCGGCGGCGGCAGGGTACAAAGGCGAGCCCGAGGAGCAGGTAGGCCCACAGCAGCAGCGGTGCGGACCTAATGGAGGAGCGGCGGCGGCAGGGTATAAAGGCGAGCCCGAGAGCAGCAGCGGGAGCATTGGCGGAGGCGGACCTGTTGAGTGCTTTTATAGTGCGGGACGCAGTGGTTGCTGGGTAGGTGATAAATTTTTACCTATATATAAGTTGGGCGGTTCCTAAACCCGAGGCACGACACTTGTAGTGTCCCCCACCCTTCCACCTCCTCTAACCTAAAGGGGGTGAGCGAATATCAGGTAAGCTCTTTCTTGTTCTAGTTTAATCCGTAAGTTAGCTGGAGGGGATGGCAGGGGAGGCAGTGAAATGTTCCTCCTGCAGAATGTTTGAGGTGAGGGACGCTGTCGGTGTCCCTGCTGATTACACCTGTGGGAATTGCACCCATCTCCAGCTCCTCAAACAGTGTTCGGGAACTGGAGCTGGATGAACTTTGGATCATTCGGGAGGCAGAGGAGGTCATCGATAGAAGCTTCAGGGATGTAATTACTCCAAAGAATGAAGATAGATGGGTGACGGTGAGAGGGGCTAGGAGGAAGCAGTCAGTGCAGGGATCCTCTGTGGTCGTTCCCCTCAGTAACAGGTATACCGCTTTGGATACTGTTGAGGGGGACGACCTACCAGTGGTAAGCCACGGTGTGATCTCCGGCGCTGGGTCCGTCCCTGTGGCTCAGAAGGGAAGGGGGGAGAGCAGGAGAGCAATAGTTATTGGGGACTCAATAGTCAGAGGGACAGATAGGAGGTTCTGTGGCAACAAAAGAGACTCACGGATGGTATGTTGCCTCCCGGGTGCCAGGGTCCATGACGTCTCGGACCGTGTTTTCAGAATCCTCAAGGGGGAGGGGGAACAATCACAAGTCGTCGTACACATCGGTACCAACAACATAGGTAGGAGAAGGGACGGGGATTTAAAACAGGAATTTAGGGAGCTAGGTTGGAAGCTGAGAGCCAGTATAAACCATGTTGTAATTTCTGGTTTGTTGCCGGTGCCACGTGCTAGCGAGTTGAGGAACAGGGAGAGAGTGCAGATAAACACGTGGCTGCAGGGATGGTGTAGGGGGGAGGGTTTCAGTTATGTGGATAATTGGAGCATATTCTGGGGAAGGTGGGACCTGTACAAACAGGACGGTTTGCACCTGAACCAGAGGGGCACCAATATCCTGGGAGGGAAATTTGCTACGGCTCTTCGGGGGGGGTTTAAACTAATTTGTCAGGGGGATGGGAAAAAGGGCTGTAGTCCAGGAGCCAGTGGTGAGTGTTAGGGAGGTACTGAGGAGGGTATCAAGGTCGCAGGAATGTACCGGCAGACAGGAAGATGGCTTGAAGTGTGTCTACTTCAATGCAAGGAGCATCCGGAATAAGGTAGGAGAACTTGGAGCGTGGATTGGTACTTGGGACTACGATGTGGTGGCCATTACGGAGACATGGTTAGAACAGGGACAGGAATGGTTGTTGGAAGTTCCGGGGTATAGATGTTTCAGTAAGAGTAGGGAAGGTGGTAAGAAAGGTGGAGGAGTAGCATTGTTAATCAAGGATAGTTTAACAGCGGCAGAAAGGCAGTTCGAGGGGGATCTGTTGTCTGAGGTAATATGGGCTGAAGTTAGAAATAGGAAAGGAGCGGTCACGTTAGGAGTTTTCTACAGGCCCCCAAATAGTAATAGAGATGTGGAGGAAGAAATTGCAAAGCAGATTATGAATAGGTGTGGAGGTCACAGAGTAGTTGTCATGGGTGACTTCAACTTTCCAAATATTGATTGGAACCTTTATAGGTCAAACAGTTCGGATGGGATAGTTTTTGCACAGTGTGTGCAGGAGGGTTTCCTGACACAATATGTGGATAGGCCGACAAGAGGTGGAGCCACATTGGATTTGGTACTGGGTAATGAACCGGGCTAAGTGTTTGATTTGTATGTGGGAGAGCACTTTGGAGATAGCGACCACAATTCGGTGACTTTCACTATTGCAATGGAGAGGGATAGGGCCATACGGCAGGGCAGGGTTTATAATTGGGGGAGGGGTAATTATGATGCGATTAGGCAAGAATTAGGGAGCATAAGATGGGAACAGAAACTATCAGGGAAAGGCACAAACGAAAAGTGGAGCTTTTTCATGGAGCAATTACTGCGTTTCCTTGATAGGTATGTCCCTGTCAGGCAGGGAGGAAATGGCCGAGTGAAAGAACCATGGTTCACAAAAGAGGTTGAATGTCTAGTCAAGAGGAAAAAGGAAGCGTATGTAAGGATGAGAAAACAAGGTTCAGTTGGGTCGATTGAGGGGTACAAGGTAGCAAGGAATGAGCTAAAAAAAAGAGCTTAGGAGAGCTAGGAGGGGGCATGAGAAGTCCTTGGCGGGTCGGATCAAGAAAAACCCCAAGGCTTTTTACTCTTATGTGAGAAATAAAAGAATGACCAGGGTGAGGGTAGGGCCGGTCAAGGACAGTAGTGGGAACTTGTGCATGGAGTCAGAAGAGATAGGAGAGGTGATGAATGAATACTTTTCGTCAGTGTTCACCGAGGAGAGGGGCCATGTTTTTGAGGATGAGAGTGTGATAAAGATGGATAGGCTGGAGGAGGTAGATGTTTTTTAGCAATTTTGAAGAACCTGAGGGTCGATAAGTCCCCTGGGCCAGATGGGATATATCCTAGGATTCTTTGGGAGGCAAGGGAGGAGATTTCAGAGCCTTTGGCTTTGATCTTTGGGTCCTCACTGTCCACGGGGATGGTGCCAGAGGACTGGAGAGTGGCGAATGTTGTTCCACTCCAACAAAGGAAATAGGAATGACCCTGGTAATTATAGGCCGGTTAGTCTTACTTCGGTGGTTGGTAAGATAATGGAAAAGGTCCTGAGGGATAGGATTTATGACCATTTGGAAAGAGGCAACTTAATCAGGGATAGTCAACACTGATTCGTGAAGGGTAAGTCTTGCCTAACAAATTTGATTGAATTCTTTGAGGAGGTAACTAAGTGTGTAGATGAAGGTAGAGCAGTTGATGTCGTATACATGGATTTTAGTAAGGCGTTTGATAAGGTTCCCCATGGTTGGCTCATGAAGAAAGTAAGGAGTTGTGGGATAGAGGGAAATTTGGCCGATTGGATAAGTAACTGGCTATCTCATAGAAGGCAGAGGGTGGTGGTGGATGGAAAATTTTCGGACTGGAGACCTGTTACCAGCGGTGTGCCACAGGGGTCGGTGCTGGGTCCTCTGCTGTTTGTGATTTTTATCAATGACTTGGAGGAGGGGACTGAAGGGTGGATCAGTAAATTTGCTGATGACACCAAGATTGGTGGAGTAGTGGATGAGGTGGAGGGCTGTTGTAGGCTGCAAAGAGACATTGATAGGATGCAGAGCTGGGCCGAAAAATGGCAGATGGAATTTAACCCTGATAAGTGAGGTGATTCATTTTGGTAGGGCAAATTTGATAAGGATTACAGGGTCAACGGCAGGGTTCTGAGGAACGTGGAGGAACAGAAGGATCTGGGGGTTCATATCCACAGATCTCTGAAGGTTGCCACTCAAGTGGATAGAGCAGTAAAGAAGGCCTATAGTGTGTTAGCGTTTATTAACAAGGGGTTAGAGTTTAAGAACCACGGCAACACGGTGGCATAG
Organism: Squalus acanthias; assembly: GCA_030390025.1. NCBI lineage: Eukaryota > Metazoa > Chordata > Chondrichthyes > Squaliformes > Squalidae > Squalus > Squalus acanthias. The sequence continues at coordinate 132,090 of JASTWF010000110.1, read as the reverse complement.
TGGTTAGCACTGTTGCCTCACAGCGCCAGGGACCCGGGTTCGAATCTGACCTCGGGTGACTGTCTGTGTGGAGTTTGCACATTCTCCCCGTGTCTGCGTGGGTTTCCTCCGGGTGCTCCGGTTTCCTCCCACAGTCCAAAAATGTGCGGGTTAGGTTGATTTGGCTATGATAAATTGACCCTTAGTGTTAGGGGGGTATTAAATATGTGGGGTTATGGGGATAGGATGGGATATGTTAGGGGGAATTAAATACGTGGGGTTACAGGGGTAGGGTGGGATATGTGTACTGTGGGGATTAAAGCAGGGACAGGGTGCTGGATTTGGATGATCAGCCATGATCGTATTGAATGGTGGAGCAGGCTCGACGGGCCGAATGGCCTACTCCTGCTCCTAGATTCTATGTTTCTAACCGTGAGGTTATGCTACAACTGTACAGGACCTTGGTGAGACCACATTTGGAATATTGTGTGCAGTTCTGGTCACCTCACTATAGGAAGGACGTGGAAGCATTGGAAAGAGTGCAAAGGGGATTTACCAGGATGCTGTCTGGTTTGGGGGGGAGGTCTTATGAGGAAAGATTGAGGGAGTTGGGGCTTTTCTCTTTAGAGCGGAGGAGGATGAGAGGCGACTTAATAGAGGTTTATAAGATGATGAGGGGGATAGATAGAGTGGATGTTCAGAGACTATTTCCTCGGGTGGAGGTAGCTGTTACAAGGGGGCATAACTATAAGGTGCATGGGGGGAGATATAGAAGGGATGTCCGAGGTAGATTCTTTACTCAGAGAGTGGTTGGGGTGTGGAATGGACTGCCTGCTGTGATAGTGGAGTCGGACACTTTAGGAACTTTCAAGCGGTTATTAGATAAGCACATGGAGCACACCAGAATGATAGGGAGTGGGATAGCTTGATCTTGGTTTCGGACAATGCTCGGCACAACATAGAGGGCCGAAGGGCCTGTACTGTGCTGTACTGTTCTATGTTCTATTTCCTATGTAATCCTATGTAAAGGATTTTGGTTCTACTCTTTTTGGGCTATCAATTAAACATAGAAGATAGGAGCAGGAGTAGGCCATTCGGCCCCTCGAGCCTGTTCCGCCATTCAATGCGATCATGGCTAATCATCCAAATTCAGTACCCTGTTCCTGCTTTCTCCCCATATCCCTTGATCTCCTTAGTCTTAAGAAATATATCTAACTCCTTCTTTAATATATTTAATGAATTGGCCTCAACTGCCTTCTGTGGTAGACAATTCCACAGGTTCGCCACTCTCTGGGTGAAGAAATTCCTCCTCATCTCAGTCCTAACTGGCTTACCCCTTATCCTTAGACGGTGACCCCTGGTTCTGGACTCTCCCACCATCGGGAACATCCTTCCTGCATCCAGTCTGTCTAGTCCTGTTAGAATTTTATAAGTTTCAATGAGATCCCCTCTCATTCTTCTAAACTCTAGTGGATACAAACCCAATCGACCCAATCTCTCTTCATACGTCATTCCTGCCATCCCAGGTATCAGTCTGGTAAATCTTCGCTGCACTCTCTCCATGGCAAGAACATCCTTCCTCAGATAAGGCAACCAAAACTGCACACAATACTCAAGGTGTGGTCTCACCAAGGCCCTGTACAACTGCAGCAAGACATCCTTGCTCCTGTACTCGAATCCTCTCGCTATGAAGGTCAACATACCATTTGCTTTCTTAACCGCCTGCTGCACCTGCATGCTTACCTTCAGCGACTGGTGCACAAGGACACCCAGGTCTCCTTGCACTTCCCCTTTTCCCAATCTATTGCCGTTCAGATAATAATCTGCCTTCCTGTTTTTGCCACCAAAGTGGATAACCTTGCATTTATCCACATTATACTGCATCTACCATGCATCTGCCCAATCACCCAACCTGTCCAAATCATACTGGAGTTTCTCTGCATCCTCCTCACAGCACACACGCCCACCCAGCTTTGTGTCGTCTGCAAACTTGGAGATATTACATCTAGTTCCCTCGTCTAAATCATTAATATATATTGTGAATAACTGGGGTCCTAGCACCGATCCCTGCGGTACCCCACTAGTCACTGCCTGCCACTCAGAAAAAGACCCGTTTATTCCAACTCTTTGCTTCCTGTCTGCCAACCAGTTTTCTATCCAAGACAGTACCTTACCCCCAATCCCGTGTGCTTTAACTTTGCACGCTAATCTCTTATGCGGGACCTTATCGAAAGCCTTCTGAAAGTCCAAATACACCACATCTACTGGTTCTCCCTTATCTATTCTACCAGATACATCCTCAAAAAATTCCAGTAGATTAGTCAAGCATGATTTACCTTTTGTAAATCCATGTTGACTTTGACCGATCCTGTCACTGTTTTCCAAGTGCTCTGCTATTACATCTTTTATAATGGACTCTAGCATTTTCCCCACTACCAATGTCAGGCTTACTGGTCTATAATTCCCCATTTTCTCTCTACCACCTTTTTTAAATAGTGGGGTTACATTAGCTACCCTCCAATCCATGGGAACTGTTCCAGAGTCTATAGAATTTTGAAAGATGACCAGCAATGCATCTACTATTTCTAGGGCCACTTCCTTACGTACCCTAGGATGTAGATTATCAGGCCCTGGGGATTTATCGGCCTTCAATCCCGTCAATTTCCCTAACACCATTTCCCTACAAATACTGATTTCATTCCGTTCCTCCCTCTCATTAGACCCTATGTTCCCCGACATCTCTGGGAGGTTATTTGTGTCCTCCTTTGTAAAGACAGAACCAAAGTATGTATTTAATTGGTCAGCCATTTCTTTGTTCCCCATTATAAATTCTCCTGATTCTGACTGCAAGGGACCTACATGCTTGACTTCACCAATCTTTTTCTCTTCACATATCTGTAGAAGCTTTTACAGTCAGTTTTTATGTTCCCTGCAAGCTTACTCTCATACTCTATTTCCCCCCTCTTAATTAATCCCTTTGTCCTCCTTTGCTGATTCCTAAACTGCTCCCAATCCTCAGGTTTGCTGCTTTTTCTAGCCAATTTATATATCCTCTCCTTGGATCTTACGCTATCCCTAATTTCCCTTGTTAGCCACGGTTGAGTCACCTTTTTTGTTTTATTTTTATGCCAAACAGGAATGAACAAATTCTGTAGTTCATCCATGCAATCTTTAAATGTTTGCCATCCACCGTCAACCCTTTAAGTAACGTTCCCCAATCGCGCCTCATACCATCGTAGTTTCCTTTATTTAAATTCAGGACCCTAGTCTCTGAGTCAACTACTTCACTCTCCATCTTAATGAAGAATTCTATCATATTATGATCGCGACTCCCCAAGGGGCCTCGCACAACAAGATTGATAATTAATCCTTTCTCAGTACATAATACCCAGTCTAAGATAGCCTGATCTCTAGTTGGTTCCTCGACATATTGGTCCAGGAAACCATCCCGTATACACTCTAGGAATTCCTCCTCCACATTATTGTTACTAATTTGGTTAGCCCAATCTATATGTAGATTAAAGTCACCCATGATAACTGCTGTGCCCTTATTGCACACGTCTCTAATTTCCCATTTAATGCCATCCCCAACCTCAGCATTACTGTTTTGGGGTCTGTATACAACTCCCACTAATGTTTTCTGCCCCTTGGTATTTCTCAGCTTTACCCATACAGATTCCACATCATCAGAGCTAATATCCTTCCTTACTATTGTGTTAATCTCCTCTTTAACCAGCAATGCTACCCCACCTCCTTTTCCTTTTTGCCTGTCCTTCCTGAATATTGAATACCCCTGGATGTTGAATTCCCAGCCTTGGCCACCCTGGAGCCATGTCTCCGTAATCCCAATTATATCATATCCGTTTACATCTATTTGCGCAGCTAATTCATCCACCTTATTACGAATGCTCCTCGCATTAATACACAGAGCCTTCAGGCTTATTTTTTTAAACACTCTTAGACCATTTAGAATTATTGTTTACTGTGGCCATGTTTGATTTACACCCTTGATTTCCCTGCCTTCCACTTTTTTGCTTTTCTCCTTCCTGACTTGTGTTTCTATTCTTGCATCCCTTTCCTCTGTCTCCCTGCACAGGTTCCCAACCCCCTGCCATTTTAGTTTAAACCCTCCCCAACAGCACTAGCAAACACTCCCCCTCGGACATCGGTCCCGGTCCTGCCCAGGTGCAAACCGTCCAGTTTGTACTGGTCCCACCTCCCCCAGAACCGGTTCCAATGCCCCAGGAATTTGAATCCCTCCCCCTTGCACCATTCTTCTAGCCACGTATTCATCTGAAATATCCTTTTATTTCTACTCTGACTAGTACATGGCACTGGTAGCAATCCTGAGATTACTACCTTTGAGGTCCTATTTTTTAATTTACCTCCTAACTCCCTATATTCAGCTTTTAGGACCTCATCCCGTTTTTTACCTATATCATTGGTACCTATATGCACCACGACAACTGGCTGTTCACCCTCCCCCTCCAGAATGCCCTGCAGCCGCTCAAAGACATCCTTGACCCTTGCACCAGGGAGGCAACATACCATCCTGGAGTCTCGTTTGCGGCCGCAGAAACGCCTATCTATTCCCCTTATAATAGAATCCCCTATCACTATAGCTCTCCCGCTCTTTTTCCTCCCGTCCTGTGCAGCAGAACCACCCATGGTGCCAGGAAGTTGGTTGCTGCTGCCTTCCCCGATAGGCCATCCCCCTCAACAATATCTAAAGTGGTATATCTGTTTGAGAGGGGGATGGCCACAGGGGACCCCTGCACTACCTGCCTGTACCTACTACTCTGCCTGGTGGTCACCCATTCCCGTCCTGCCTGTGCAGCCTTTACCTGCGGTGTGACCAACTCATTAAACGTGATATCCACGACGTCCTCAGCATCGCGAATGCTCCAGTATGCATCCATTCGCAGCTCCAGCGCCGCAATGCGGTCTGCCAGTCGCTGCAGCTGGATACACTTCCTGCACACATGGTCGTCAGGGACACAGGATTTGTCCCTGATTTCCCACATAGCGCAGGAGGAGCATACCACGGGGCCGAGCTGTGCTGCCATGACTTACTCTTTAATTAATTTAAATTAAATTAAATCAAATCAATACCACCAATTACACTACAATTAAATGTTATACTCAAGGGCCTTTGTTTACTAGCACTCCCCACTACACAACAGATACCTTAGAAACTATAACCACAAAATTAAGACCTTCTAAACTTTATAAACTATTAACCTTAACTGTCAAACTATAAAGTAGTATAAATACTCACCTGGCCGTCCTCACCCAATCAGCTGCTTCCTCTTGCCCGCGTCACTTTTTAAATCGTGATGTGGCTCTGGAACGCCGCTGCCGGTCTGTGAGATTGGTAAGCCTTTGAAAAACAGCCCGCGAAAGTGAGTTTAAGTACTCACTGAACCGCCACTCTCTGATCCTCCCGACTCCGGCCTCTTTCCAAAAGCCCGCGAAAGTCAGGATGATTAAATCATCAATGAAAATCACTTCAACCATAAGCAAGCCCTTTTCAAAGGGGCACAAAAAATAAGTTCCAAATTACAATAAAACTAACATAAAAACTTATCAATTTAGTACTGTGTTCCCTGTATCCACTATGCACTCCAGTCCCTCTGATGCCCGCCGATCGCTGAAAGCCTTAAACATACCGGCAGACACCATATGTTTCTTCTCCAGGGACACCCAGGCATGGACATAGCCACAGAAGACAGGCAGGCAGCTGGAGCGAACACCCCAATCGACGCATTCTGCCTGGATCTGTTAATGGCAACTGTCAGGTCCAGGAGCAGATGAATGAGGAGCTCCTCAAACTCCCTCAGCAGAACCTCATTCCTAGTTCTACCTATGTTGTTGGTTCCTACATGGACACGACAACTGGGTCCTCCCCCCTCCCACTCCAAGTTTTTCTCCAGCCACGAGGAGATGTCTTTAACCCTGGCAACACAATCTTTGGAACTCTCGGTCGCGGCTGCAGAGAACGGTATCTATCCCCCTGACTATACTGTCCCCTACCACAACTTCATTCCCTTTCAATCCCACCACTTGAATGGCCTCCTGCACCATGGTGCCATGGTCAGCTTGCTCATCCATCCTGCAGGCTTTTCCCTCATCCACACAGGCAGCATGAACCTCATACCGGTTGGACAAGGGCAAAGGCTGAGACTCCTCCAGCAATGCACCTGGGGTCCCCATTCCTGCCTGAGTTGCAGTCACACCTTCCTGTCCCTGACCACTAACCAGACCTATACCACTACCTAACCTAAGGGGTGTGACTGCCTCCTGGATCAAAGTGTCTAGGTAACTCTCCCCATCCCCGATGCCCCGCAATGTCCGCACCCCAGACGCCAGCTCAAAAACTCTTGAGTTGAAGTTCTTCAAGATGCAGGCACTTACTGCAAACGTGGTTGTCCGAGATCACAATGCTCTCCACAACCTCCCACATGTTGTAGTTGCGGCACACCACCTGCACTGCCATCCCTATATGACCTTGTTTTATTGAATTAAATTTGTGTTTAGGTAACTTAGTTTACAGTGTAGTTTCTTGACTACTTGTTTGATCCAGCTTAAGTTAAGGGTACTGAAATTAATTCTCTACCTGTAACACAAAGCACTACAAGTAGTGTAGGCAAAAAGCAACAAGTCCTTCCCCTACTTCTCAGAAATTCCACTCTTTCCAAATTCCAAAATAAAGCACTCTATTCAAGTCCACTCCGTTTAATCCCGCTCTGTGATCTAATGCATTTTCTGTGCTATCCTTGACTTCACCGTGACAACAGAGTTGATAGGATCACCTTCACTAAGCACCTCCCTACATGATCACAACTGGGATGTGAAACACTGAAACCTGCTCTTCCCAGCCTGCAGATTCGATACAGTTCCTTTAACCTCCCAGCCCAACTGCGGGAGGTCTGCGTCAGGTGATACACATGGGAATGTGCAGTAGTGGTGATCAAGGGTGCCATCTAAATGTGTTTTTCCCTTCTAATCTACTTCCCTCTGTTGACTCAGGTCTGCTCCGATGCCCTGGCACTGCCATGACAGTGAACGGGTGGCCCGTTGTCCGACCCGTCCACGTGGGTCTGTACCTGGCTGGTGCGGAGGAACTGCTGTGTTTACCATTTATGTTTTCATCAACTTTTAGGCAGAGGTTGGAGCAGAAATACATGAGTGAGGGACAACTAGAAAAGAGCTTGGCAATCAATCACAGTCGCAATGAGGCACTATAAAAGGAAACTGAGACATACAATCACTGAGACTTTAAGCCAAGGCACTGGAATCATGAGGCCCAACATGAGCTAAGGTCAGTGTTTCCATTTAGCAGCAGGTTTTGTGATATCCATTCTGTTGATTGCAATCTGCTCACTTCCTGCAGATGAACTAAAACTTGGTTGTGAAAAGTGTGAAAATGTTGCTATGAAAATGCACGGCAGCTGCTGGAACATTCCTGGGGTTCTGTGAGTAATACTGATGTTCAGGAAACAAATGAGGTTAAAAGGAAATACTATGAATGCTTGAAAATGGGAGAAAAAAGATTTTCATTTGTGCAGCACCTTATTGTGCCCTCAGACTGTTCCAACATACTTCACATCCAGTAAGTTACTTTTTACACTGTTTCTTTATGTAAGATACCCTATTATATGCATAGGATTCGAATTTGGTTTAGTCTCATGATGTTAAATAGCTTGTAGATTTCTACTGAAACTAGAAATAACGAAATGGTTAAGTTGCTCATTCACAGGCTGCTTCAGGGTATGGATTACATTTCGAAAGAAAACGCTTCATCAGCAAGGAGAGGGTCTTTTGTTAGCAAGGAAATGTGATGTGCTTAATTTCTATGCAAGTTAAAGTTGGTTAAGGTATCGCGTGCACAATTTAGCTGCCTGTGCTGCTTATTTGTTTGCTGAAATACAGGATGTACTAATTCATGCCTACTGACTGAACCTTGTTACCACATTGTGAAACGAGATCGTCAGGCCCAAAATGATCAGTTAAATGATTAAGGGTAACAAATTGGGCTTCTGGAACCTCATCACATCATAATGAATCGCGAGGTATTATTGTTTATTTCTATGTATGACTATTGCTTAGGCTTTGAGTGTGTGTCAAGACTTGGTCTAACTTGAAGATTATTGCGACCAAGATTGGTGCCGAGTCCAAGAACCTTACATTTGTAGACAAACACAGTAGCCAATTCATGCATAGGAAGATCCAACGAACAGATGGGATGAATGACCAGCTAAACAGTTTTTGATAGTATTCATTCAGTGGAAAATGTTGGTCAGGGCATCAGAACTTCCTGCTCTACTTTGAATATCATCATGGGATGTTTTATATCCATCTGAACAGGCAGTTGGGGCCTTACTTCAGCATCTTGTCCGAAAGAGAGCACCTCTGACCATGCAGCATTCCCTCAATACTACCACTGAAATATCACTCAGTTTTGAGGTGAGGAGTCACACAGTTTTGAGGTGAAGATTGTTCATCAGGGCTGGCCCTGCAGTCACGGCTGATGACTTGATCATTGCCTCCATTGACTTCACTGAACCTGCCGGGCAGGTTAGGTTAAAATTGGGGCTCTGGTGTTCAGGCTGACCTCAAGGCATCTGCTGCAGCACGGTCACCTGCCTCTCCAGAAGTCACCGGTGTCCTTTGTACCTCCTGCTGGCACTGTATTTCTGCAGGGATCTCCTGGACTATCACTCTCGCCAGGGCATTCCCTGTAATGTATTGCAGATACATACAGTGGACTCCTCATTTCTCCATCACCTCAACCATGTGTGAAACTATAATTCTTTGGAAGAATGGGCCCGAGGGGTGGGTACCTGGGCTCAATGGTTTCTTCATCCTGTCAAGGAACAGTATTCTCTCTCTCTTTCACTCCTAGATCGACCATCTCACTGGTGTTCGAAACTGCACCTGCTGAAAATACTTCTGACTCACTTGCTACTTTCTCTCCAGTGGGTGTTGTTGGGCTAGTGTGGTGGACTTGGTGAGGATGTGGCAGGAATTTAGAACTGGAAGCATTTGGTGGGTCTGGAAGTACCCAGCTACTCAATGGAGTGATTGGCCTCTTCCTCCAAGGCACCCTATAATGTGAAACAGAAAATAGTTTGTTTGGCTGTGTGCACAGTGACACTTGCCCTGACAGAAATAGCGGCTGAGAATAAGGGCACTGCAATAGTTTGAGAAACCACATCAGGCTGTCACTACGCATGAGGAGTCTGGTCCTGCCCTTACCAACCATGTCTCGACACCTTGCCTCCAACCTCACCACCTCCCACATCCTCTCCTGTACTGTCTGCCGATTATCTGCAGATAGAATCACAGAAATTTATGGCACAGAAGGAGGCCACTCGGCCCATTGTGTCTGTGCTGGCCAAAAAGAGCCATACAGCCTAATCCCACTTTCCAGCTCTTGGTCCATAGTCTTCTAAGTTACTTTTTTTTATTCGCTTATGGGATCTGGGTGTCGCTGGCAAGGCCAGCATTTATTGCCCATCCCTAGTTGCCCTTGAGAAGGTGATGGTGAGCCGCCTTCTTGAACCGCTGCAGTCCGTGTGGTGAAGGTGCTCCCACAGTGCTGTTAGGTAGGGAGTTCCAGGATTTTGGCCCAGCGATGACGAAGGATTGGCGATATACTTCTAAGTGAGGATGGTGTGTGACTTGGAAGGGAACTTGGAGATGGTGGTATTCCCATGCGCCTACTGCCCTTGTCCTTCTAGGTGGAAGAGGTCGCGGGTTTGGGAGGTGCTGCCGAAGAAGCCTTGGCGAGTTGCTGCAGTGCATCTTGTAGATGGTACACACTACAACCACGGTACGCCGGTGGTGGAGGGAGTGAATGGCGGATGGGGTGCCAATCAAACGGGCTGCTTTGTCCTGGATGGTGTCGAGCTTCTTGAGTGTTGTTGGAGCTGCATTCATCCAGGCAAGTGGAGAGTATTCCATCACATTCCTGACTTGTGCCTTGTAGATGGTGGAAAGGCTTTGGGGAGTCAGGAGGTGAGTCACTCGCCACAGAATACCTAGCCTCTGACCTGCTCTTGTTGCCACAGTATTTATGTGGCTGGTCCAGTTAAGTTTCTGGTCAATGGTGACCCCCCAGGATGCACTTCAAGTACATATCCAGGTACTTTTTAAATATGATAAGGGTTTCTGTCTCTACCACCCTTTCAGGTAGTGAGTTCCCAACCCCCACCACCATCTGGGTGAAAAAAGTTCTGAACTCCCCACTAATCCTTCCACCAATTACTTTAAATCTATGCCCCCTGGTTATTGACCTCTCTGCTAAGGGAAATAGGTCCTTCCTATCCACCCTATCTAGGCCCCTTATAATTTTATACACTTCAATTAAGTCTCCTCTTAGCCTCCTCTGCTCCAAAAAAAGAAACCAATCGTTCCTCATAGCTAAAATTCCCCAGTCCTGGCAACATCCTCGTAAATCTCACCTGTACTCTCTCTAATGCAACCACAACTTTCCTGTAACGTGATGACACGAACTATAAACAGAACTCTAACTGTGGCCTAACTAGTGTTTTATGCAGTTCAAGCATAACCTCCCTGCTCTTATATTCTATGCCTCAGCTAATAAAGGCAAGTATCCTATATGCCTTCTTAACCACCTTATAAGATTGTGAAGGGGTTGGATCGGGTGGATGCGGGGAGGATGTTCCCGATGACGGGTGAGACTAGAACTAGGGGACATAGTCTTAGAATAAGGGGCTGCTCTTTCAAAACTGAGATGAGGAGGAACTACTTCACTCAGAGGGTGGTAGGTCCATGGAATATGCTGCCACAAAAAGCTGTAGAAGCTACATCATTAAATAAATTTAAAACAGAAATAGACAGTTTCCTAGAAGTAAAGGGCATTAAGGGTTACGGGGAGCGGGCAGGAATTTGGACATGAGTCTAGGTTCGGATCGGTCATGGCCCTGTGGGTAGTGGAGCGGGCCCAGGGACCGTGTAGCCTGATTCTGCTCCTATTTTGTGTGTGCAATTCTGTTAGATGCAGGAGATGGTTCTGTGATAGTAGATAGTAGATTGGCGGTTAGGATCAGATCAGCCATGATCTTATTGAATGGCGGAGCAGGCTCGAGGGGCCGATTGGCCTACTCCTGCTCCTATTTCTTATGTTCTTATTAAGTTAGCAGGACAGGTAGATAACATAAGAACAGAAGATGTAGGAGCAGGAGTAGGCCATATGGCCCCTCAGGCCTGCTCCACCATTCAATAGGATCATGGCTGATCCGAACCTAGACTCACGTCCACTTCCCTTCCCGCTCCCCATAACCCTTAATTCCCTTATCAGCGAGGAAACTGTCTATCTCCGTTTTAAATTTATTTAATATCGCAGCTTCCACAGCTCTCTGAGGTAGCAAATTCCATAGATTTACTACCCTCTGAGTGAAGAAGTTTCTCCTCATCTCAGTTTTGAAATGGCAGCCCCTTATTCGAAGATTATGCCCCCTAGTTCTAGTCTCACCCATCAGTGGAAACATCCTCCCCGCCTCCACCCGATCAAGCCCCCTCACAATCTTATATGTTTCGATAAGATCGCCTCTCATTCTTCTGAAATCCAATGAGTAGAGGCCCAACCTACTCAACCTTTCCTCATAAGTCAACCCCCTCATCTCCGGAATCAACCGAGTGAACCTTCTCTGAACTGCCTCGAGAGCAAGTATATCTTTTCTTAAATATGGAAACCAAAACTGTACGTAGTATTCCAGGTGTGGCCTCACCAGTACCTTGTATAACTGAAGCAAGACTTCCCTGCTTTTATACTCCATCCCCCTTGCAATAAAAGCCAAGATTCCATTGGCCTTCCTGATCACCTGCTGTACCTGCATACTAACCTTCTGTGTTTCATGCACCAGGACCCCCAGATCCCTTTGTACTGCAGCACTTTGCAGTTTCTTTCTATTTAGATAATAATTTGCTCTTTGATTTTTTCTGCCAAAGTACATAACCTCACACTTTCCAACATTATATTCCATCTGCCAAATTTCCGCCCACTCACTTAGCCTGTCTATGTCCTTTTGCAGGTTTTTTATGTCCTCCTCACTCACTGCTTTTCCTCCCATCTTTGTATCATCAGCAAACTTGGATACGTTGCACTTGGTCCCCTCCTCCAAATCGTTAATATAGATTGTAAAGAGTTGGGGTCCCAGCACTGACCCTTGCGGAACACCACTAGTTACTGATTGCCAACCCGAGAATGAACCATTTATCCCAACTCTCTGTTTTCTGTTAGATAGCCAATCTTCCACCCATGCCAGTATATTACCCCCAATCCCGTGATTTTTTATCTTGTGCAGTAATCTTTTGTGTGGCACCTTATCAAATGCTTTTTGGAAGTCCAAATACACCACATCCACTGGTTCCCCTTTATCCACCCTGTTTGTTACGTCCTCAAAGAATTCGAGCAAATTTGTCAAGCATGATTTCCCCTTCATAAAACCATGCTGACTCTGTCCGATGAAATTATGCTTATCCAAATGTCCTGTTACTGCTTCCTTAATAATGGACTCCAACATTTTACCAACCACAGATGTTAGGCTAACTGGTCTATATTTTCCAGCCTTTTGTCTACCTCCCTTTTTAAATAAGGGCGTTACATTAGCAGTTTTCCAATCTGCTGGGACCTTTCCCGAATCCAGGGAGTTTTGGAAAATTACCACCAATGCATCAGCAATCCCTACTGCTGCTTCTCAAGACCCTAGGATGTAAGCCATCAGGTCCAGGGGATTTATCTGCCTTAAGTCCCATTATCTTACCGAGTACCATCTCCTTAGTGATTTTAATCGTGTTTAGCTCCTCCCCCCCCCCCCCCCCTATAGCCCCCCGTTTGTCCAGTGTTGGGATATTTTTAGTATCCTCTACTGTAAAGACTGATACAAAATATTTGTTCAGCGTATTTGCCATCTCCGTGTTCCCCACTACTAATTTCCCGGTCTCGTCCTCTAAGGGACCAACATTCACTTTAGCCACCCTTTTTCTTTTTATATAACTGTAGAAACACTTGCTATCTGTTTTTATATTTTTTGCTAGTTTACTTTCATAATCTATCTTCCCCTTCTTAATTAATCTTTTAGTTATTCTTTGCTGGCTTTTAAATGCTTCCCAATCTTCTATCCTCCCACTAGATTTGACTACTTTATATGCCCTTGTTTTCAGTCGGATACTGTCCTTTATTACTTTACTTAGCCATGGATGGCTGTCTTTTCTTTTACGCCCCTTTTTCCTCAGTGGAATATATTTTTCTTGAAAGTTGTGAAATACCTTCTTGAATGTACACCACTGCTCCTGTACCGTCTTACACCTTAATCTATTTTCCCAGTCCACTTTAGTCAACTCTGCTCTCATACCTTCATAGTCTCCTTCATTTAAGCTTAATTAGGGATGGGCAATAAATGCTGGCCTTGCCAGCGATGCCCACATCCCATAAACAAATAATAAAAAAAACCAACTCAAATCTGGTTCGTCAAACACGATTTTCTTGAACAAATCAGAGCTGGCTGTCCCTCATTAACCAATACTTCTCCAAGTGAGAATTAATTTCATCCTCGACACTGGTCTCTATTAGTTTTCCGAACACTGACATTAGACTGACTGGCCTGTAGTTACCAGGTTTATCCCGCTTCACTTTTCTGAACAGGAGTGCAACATTTGCAATCCTCGAGTTCTGTAGCACCACTCCGATATCCAAGGAGGATTGAAAGATTGTGGTCAGAGATCCTGTTATCTCCACCCTAGCTTCCCTCAGCAATGTAGGATGCATCCCATCTGGACTGGGTGACTTGTTACTTTGAATGATGCCAACCTACTTAACACCTCCTTTGTCTATTTTTATCCTATCCAATATCTCTACCCTGCCCGCCTCCACTGCGACATTAACTTCATTTCTGAAGACAGATGCAAAATACTCATTCAGTACCTCAGTCATGCCCTTTGCCTCCACAAGAGGATTTCCTTTTGTTGCTAATCGGCCCCACCATTCCTGTAACTTTTTATACGTTTGTAAAAGATTTTTGGATTTCTTCTATGTTACCCGCTAATCTTTGCTCATACACTGCACTTATATAATTGTTCAATTTCCCCCTGCACTGTGTATTCTACCCGGTACTTGACTATTCTCTACCTTACATTCATCATCAACTTTTCTTTTTAACCCCTATTTCCTTTGTCATCCCTTTTCATCTCGTCACCTTTTCTTTAATAAAGTTGGGGACTACATTAGCCTCCATCCAGTTAATATTAGAATTTAATGATAATAAAACTAACAGTCGAGCATCTTCCTCAAGAGTGAAGACCAATGCAAAGTACTCAATTAATATTTTTGCCATACCCAGTGAGTCCTTCGGAACCTGTTCTTAAACATCCTTCAATGGTCCAATACAATCTTTGACAGTTCTCTGACTCTGCACATAACTGAAAAAGCCTTTCCCATTACTTCCACAATGTTCTATGATCCTCTTTTCCATTATCCTCTTTGCTGATCTAATAACCTTAGTTTTCTTTAGTTGTTCCTTGTACTTAACTCTGTTTAGTTGAGTACTCAACGCCTTTGATTTGTAGAAACATTTTTGTTTACAGCTAATTTGTCTTTGTACATGGCCAATTTCCCACCTTGGCTTTTTCTCATCACACTCCCTTCTTTTGAATTTGGGTACATATTTGCCTTCCACATTTTTAGGCTCTTGTTCTTAGAAACGTTCCATTTGTATTTTACATCGGTCTCATCACCACTCAGTAGGGTTAGACAATTAATCCATTCCAAATCATCTGCCATTTTAGCAAAGTTTTCCCTTCTGAAATCTGATAGGAGTTGTAGATTCTCAGCACCTTTAGTTGTAACCAGTCAATTGAAACTATATAATGTGGTCACTGTTGTCCAGATGTTCTCCTACACGGAGACCCGATACGAGGTCAGGCTCACTACTAAACACTAAATCTAACATATGATTATCCCTGGTTACTTCATTTGACATGTTGAGTCTTACATATTTTCAACAAATTTTGCAGCTGCACTTCCCACCACAACAGAGGGTAAACCATCATGTCACTGAATTACAGGAAATTAAAGTCACCCATCAAAAAAAGGTGGCATACTTTTGAAGCATTAGAATAGCAACTCATCATGTTCAAGAATCTGACCTGGGGATCTATAACAATTACCAATAATTAGTCCCTGCTCATAAGCTTGTCCACTTGAACACAAATAGCCTCAGCCATATGTAATCAGGCAAAATCGAATCTCACTCATAAAAACAGCAACCCCACCTTCTCTTTGAGCTACTCTATCCCTTCTGAATCCCTGTAGTGTCTTAGGTGAATTTGATTTCAGTCCCATCACTTTCATCTAGCCATGTCTAAGAAATGCACAAAATATCTAATTTTTCCAACACAGCATACAATTACATTTCTAACAATTTGTTTCTAACACTCCTCTCATTCAGAGGGAGAAGGTCTCTCATCTACCTTCTTAGAGTTATTTATTCTTATGTGCCCTCTACATGTTTAAATAGTTTTGTATAAACACATTTAGTGAAAGTAATTTTTTTCCAATCAGACTAAATTGCCGATATATGTGACCAGTCGCGCCTCTGAAGGAAATTGGAATATTTCGCTGACACGGAGACTCGAGATGTCAAATGGCTGGGAGAGGCAGAAGTGGAGCTTGCAGATTATTCTCTGGGCTAAGGCTACTAATTGCTGGCAACAGATTACGACAGGTAAACAACAATACGTCAACGGAGTAGTTAAGCACTTCTTTGTCAGAGCTAGATCTTGTACTCTTGGTATGTTTATCTGCTTCAACATTGCACTGCTGCACTAACACCCCACCCTTCTTCCTGTGGGCAGGAACTGCTTCGTTCCAATACCATCTAGTTTCTTGTTTACATGTCAGCCGTGGCTCAGTCGGTAGCACTCTCACTTGAATAAGATCAAGGGCTCCAGTTCCACGTTCACCAAATCTTGGCTGATACTCCACATTGTCAGAGGTGCCATCTTTCGGTCCTGTCTGCCCTCTCAGGTAGACATAAAAGATCCCATGGCACTACTTCGAAGAACAGCAGGGGAGTTCTCCCAGTGTCCTGGCCAATATGTATCCCTCAATCAACATCACCAAAACAGATCATCTGCTCATGATTTCATTGCTGTTTGTGGGATCTTGCTGTGTGCAAATTGGCTGTCACGTTTCCTACATTAAACCAAGACTAAACTTCAAAAAAAAACTTCATTAGCTGTAAAGTTCATTGGGACGTCATGAGATTGTGAAAGTTGCCATATAAATGCAAGTTCTTTGTTATTTTCTCCCAATCTCTCCTGAAGGTGCGGCCAGGTCTGATACTTCGGTAACTAGCCCTGCCCGGTGCCACACCCAAGTGAGCCCAGACAGTGCTCACGGCAGGATATTCGTCACGGCCAAGCCTAAACTTGTCCTCACCCAACGTCCACTCGCTCCCTGTACAATTGGGGGGAGGGGGTCATTTGATATCGATCAGGAGCAGGCGCCTGAATTTTGCGCCTCCCTTACCATAAGGTCCAGAGACCAATTGTACTGCCCTCATCGCTTGCCCTACCCGAGATTAGCTAGCTCAGCACAGAACA
Source organism: Squalus acanthias (assembly GCA_030390025.1). Classification (NCBI taxonomy): domain Eukaryota; kingdom Metazoa; phylum Chordata; class Chondrichthyes; order Squaliformes; family Squalidae; genus Squalus; species Squalus acanthias. The sequence continues at coordinate 115,482 of JASTWF010000110.1, read as the reverse complement.
ATGTTTGAACGTGGCAGAAGTAGGTGGGGAGGTCATGTTCTGGATTGCTCAGTACCACACTGTGTGGTGCTTTTCCACCACTGAGCTGCTGGACGAAGTGAAGTCCATTTGCTCCCTGAGTACACCAGCTGTACATGGCACTGAATTGCAGGAAATTGAAGTCACCCATCAAACAAAAGAGGCATACTTTTGAAGCGTTAGAATAGTAACTCATCGTGTTCAGGTACCTGATCTAGGGATCTATATCAATTACCAATAATTAGTCCCTGCCCCTTAAACTGCTCTTTAAGGAGGAGATGTTCCAAGTACAGGCTAGGTACATTCCAACAAGAGGGAAGGGTAAGGGAACCAAAGCAAGGGCTCCTTGGATGCCGAGGGAGATTGAGAAGACGAGGAAACAACAAAAAGAGGGTGTATGATGAATGTCAGGTGAATTCTTCAAGGGAGAACCAGCGTGTCTCACTCATAAAAACAGCAAACCCACCTCCTCTTTGACCTACTCTATCCCTTATCAATCCCTTGTAGCCTTTTAGGTGAATTTTTGTCCCATCATTTTCATCTAGCCATGTCTCAAAAATACACCAATAATTTTTCCAACACAGCATACAATTGCACTTCTTACATTTTGTTGCTAACACTCCTTGCATTTACATAGAAAGAATTTAATGGTCTCTCAAATACTTTCTCAGAGTTATTTATTCTTATGTGCCCCCTACTGATTTAACCACATGTTTAGAATCTATGCGATGATCAAGTTCAGTAAATCTATCATTAAACATATCTGCACTATCCCCATGCTGACCTAGTTTAACTGCTTTCTAAAAGCAAGCTCAAAAGCCTCTGCCAACCTCTGTGCTCCCAGGAAGGTTAGGTAGAGGCTGTCCCACCAAAGCAACTTACCTTGTCCAGTTACCCCAATTGTCAACAAAGTGGAGCTTCTTTTTACAAAGATCCCAAAGCCAGATGTTGAACCCTATGATTCAGCTGTTCCTGTCCTGTGATCTGGACATGACTGGTAATAGCCTGGAGACCCTTGCACCCTTACTCTGAAGGTCAGCAATGAGGTCCTTGTAGGAATCCTGCAAAACAAATTGATTTCTATCCGTTATATCATTAGTACCAATATGTAAGCCTACTACAGTACCTTGGCACTCAAGTTTTCATTAGGTCATCCACACGATCCCAGAGATCAGCCACCTTGGACCCTGGAAGACAAAAGACCGTTCTTGACAGAGCCTCACCTCTACATAGGGTGCTGCCTGCATGCCTGATGATAGAGTCCCCCAAAGGGATATCACACAGATTCTCGCACTTCCTTGGCTGTGCCCCCAACGTTGTCCTTTTCATCTTTGTAGCCTTCCCCAAACCTTTTCCAGAATGCTTATATGAACATTGAGGTTGATCAGCATCACTGGTGCTGAACTCACTGCCTGTTGTATCCTCCAAATCAAGAAGCCGGGCAAACCTATTTGGAGCAACAAAAGAATCCAGAGTAGTGAAGGATCCAGTAGTACCTCTGTTAGACAATGATGACTTGCCTTTCATCCCTGTCAGGAAGTTATCAAAATCCACCATGTAAAATCCACCCCTGGCAATTAACTGTTCTAATTTTAGTGTTAACTTGGGAGAATCCACCTTCAATTTTGATATTTCCAATTTTATATCTTTCTCTAATTGAATTTCCATCCCACTGATAGGTACTAGTGTGTTTAACTCTATCCTTGTTGTTTCATAGAATCATAGAAATTTACAGCACAGAAGGAGGCCATTTGGCCCATCTTGTCTGTGCCGACCGACAAAGAGCTCTCCACCCTAATCCCACTTTCCAGCATTTGGTCCGTAGCCTTGTAGGTTACGGCACTTCAAGTGCATATCCAAGTACTTTTTAAATGTGATGAGGGTTTCTGCCTCTACCACCCTTTCAGGCAGTGAGTTCCAGACCCCCACCACCCTCTGGGTGAAAAACTTTCTCCTCAAATCCCCTCTAAACCTCCTACCAATTACTTTAAATCTATGCCCCCCTGGTTATTATTGACCCTTCTGCTAAGGGAAATAGGTCCTTCCTATCCACTCTATCTAGGCCCCTCATAATTTTATACACCTCAATTAAATCTCCCCTCAGCCTCCTCTGTTCCAAAGAAAACAACCCCAGCCTATCCAATCTTTCCTAAAATTCCTCAGCCCAGGCAACATCCTCGTAAATCTCCTCTGCACCCTCTCTAGTGCAATCACATCCTTCCTGTAATGTGGTGACCAGAACTGCACACAGTATTCTAGCTGTGGCCTAACTAGTGTTTTATACAGTGCAAGTATAACTCCCTGCTCTTATATTCTATGCCTCAGCTAATAAAGGCAAGTATTCCGTATGCCTTCTGATAGGTACTGGTGTGTTTAACTCTATCCTTGTTGTTTCATTAATATAGATGCCGAAGGTTAATTCTCTCATGGGACATTTATACACACCATGAGTGAAGGTGCTCAAATTGGTTTTGACGCAATAAATATTCTCACTCCCCAGAGCCACATTTACGATGTCATGTCGTATCCTTGTCAGCATAACTGTGTGGCTCCGGGAAAAGAGACTTGTTCTTCAGTGCAGTTTCATCATGCATTCCGCATATTGGCTGTTTCACGTGTAACAGGTAACATCTGCACACAGATCGGTATCCCAGGATGATGCAACATGATGGGCAGGGAATTTTAACCCCAAAAAATGGGTGGATTGAAGTCGGGTGGAAGGTTAAAGTGTTAAAAATGTGAATGCCTAACCCAACCCTCCTACTTCTGGTTTCAACGGAGGCAGGACGGGGGGGGCAGGTGGTCAACCCGCTCCCAGAAGGCGGGTTGGCACTTTAAATATTATAATGAGGCTGTATACCTCATTTTGATCCACCATTTTAAATTTAACTGCGGCCGGGCGGGTTTCCCAGGCCTCGGGGAACCTGTCAGTTAAAGGAAGGTGAGGACTGCTGTATCCAGGAGGTACCGATCAGGGGTGGCGGCGTCATTGAGGCGGCGGTAATCCCTGCAGGGGCGCCAACCCCCGCCTGGTTTGGGGGCGATGTGGAGTGGGGAGGCCCAGGGACTGTTGGAGCGGCGGATGATGCCGAACTGTTCCATGGTGGCAAACTCGGTCCGTGCGATCTCCAGTTTGGCCGGGTCCAGCCTGCGGGCGTGGACGTACACTGGGGGGCCTGTGGTGGGGATGAAGTGTTCCACCCCGTGCTTGGCGGTCTCCGCGGAGAAGGTCGGATTGGTAAGGGCCGGGAATTCGGCCAGGAGTGCCGAGTAGTCATCTGTGGCCCGGGCGTGGCACTGTGACGCCATGTCGGCGGGTTGACGGGGGGCCATGGCGCCCAGGATGGGGGACATGGTGTTCATGTCCACGAGGCGGTGTCGAGGGATGTCTACCAGTAGGCCATGGGCGCACAGGAAATCTGCGCCAATGAGAGGGGAGAGCACCTTGGCAGTGATGAACTCCCATTGGTCGCGGCGACCAGCGAGGTCGAGGGTGACTCTGTGGGTGCCGTATGTCCGGATGTCCGAGCCGTTAGCAGCAGCCAGCGCCGGTCCTCGTTTGCCCTTTTGGATGTCGAGGGCGGAGGCCGAGATGATGCTGTGCTGAGCTCCAGTGTCGCACAGGAACCGGCGGCCGGTTTTGTCATCCGTGACATACAGCAGGGAGCCCGCGTGGCCCATGGCTGGTATGGGGGCGGACTTGAAAGAGCAGGGAGGTGTGCACCGTTGTGCCCTGGTGCCGAACCATGTGTGGTAGTAACAGTGGCCTGGGTTAGTGGGGCGCGAAGGCCCCGTGAGCCCGGTGGCTGGGCCTTGTGGCCGCGTGGTGGCCGGTGAGGGGCGCGCCCAGGCAGTGGCTGCCAGGTCCGGAGTGACGTCGCGGCTGGAGTGAGCGGACAGCAGCTTGTCGGCCTCATCGGCCAGGGCTTCCAGGTCCGTGAGGCCGGACGCCACGATCGCTGGGCGGATGCTGAGAGGTAGCTGGCGGATGAACAGCGTGCGAAAGAGGGATCCGGGTGGGCTCTCGTCGGTGAGGGATAGCATATGGGAGAGGAGGTCTGAAGGTGAGGCATCACCGAGGCCTGGAAGGTCGAGGAGGTGGCGGTTTCGCTGGTATGTAGAGGCCGTAAATTTTTTAAGGAGCGCGGCCTTAAGATGTGCATACTTGCTCTCCTCTGGTGGGTTCTGCAGCGCTGTCCAGACCTTCGTAACTGTGGAGCTACCGAGTGATGTGACGAGGCAGTTTCACGGAAATTGCGTTCATGTCTGCCATTGCAGTGCTCGGAATACATTCTGAGCGTCGGGGGTCACCAATGTTGTGGCTGCTGCGAAGCACGAATTGAGGCCGAGTCAATATGTGGAGCACATGGCTTTTAATTACATACTCCTTGGCAAAATGGCTGCTACAACTTCTCTCTGCAAAACCCTACTGGTTGAGGGCGACACCCGCTCTTTTTAAGTTCACACTGAGGGCGACGCCCACTCCTTTTTTCATGCCTTAAAGGCAGCATGCGCCTTAAAGGCAAGATGCCCGATTTATTGTCCACAGACAGAAAAGTGGATTGCGCCCGTTTAGGTGGCGATCCGCCACACTGTAACTATTGTACGAGTTAACCCGTGATGCTTTCTGCTCATGTCAAGTTATCCTAACATTTGTCTAGTATTACCTCTGAAACCTACACCTCTGAGTCAGAAGCTCGCGGGTTCAAGCCCTACTCTACGACTTGAGCACATAATCTAGGCTGTACGATACTGGGGAGCACTGCATTGTCAGAGGTGTTTGTCTTTCAACTGAGATGCTAAACCGAGGCCACGTTTGCCTGTTCAGGTGGACATAAAAGATCAGTGGCAGAATTTTGAAGAAGACCAATGAATTTCTTCTGGTGTCCTGGCCAACATTTATCCCTTAACAAGCACAATCAGAACAGATTATCTGGTCATTTATCAAATTGCTGTTTGTGGGTCTTTACTCTGTGCAAAATGGCAGCTGCGTTTCTCTACAAAACAACAGTGACTGCAGTTCAAATAATTCATTGGCTGTGAAGCACTTTGGACCAACCTAACGATGCATGAAGATTTGTATCAATGCAAATTATTTATTTCCTGGAAAGGTTGTTTTAAAACAGTAACCTCATCACAGCAGGATAGTAATTTATTTTAAGAGGCAAACATAGAAACATAGAAACATAGAAACATACATAGAAACATAGAAAATAGGTGCAGGAGTAGACCATTCGGTCCTTCGAGCCTGCACCGCCATTCAATGCGTTCATGGCTGAACATGCTACCTCAGTACCCCATTCCTGCTTTCTCGCCATACCCCTTGATCCCCCTAGTTGTGAGTGTTATATCTAACTCCCTTTTGAATATATTTAGCGAACTGGCCTCAACAACCTTCTGTGGAAGAGAATTCCATAGATTCACCACTCTCTGGGTGAAGAAGTTCCTCCTCAGCTCAGTCCTAAATGGCTTCCCCTTAATCCTTAGACTGTGACCCCTGGTTCTAGTTTTCCCTACCATTGGGAACATTCTGCCCGCATCTAATTTGTCTAAACCAGTCAGGATTTTAAATGTCTCTATAAGATCCCCCCTCATTCTTCTGAACTCCAGAGGATACAAGTTCAGTTGACCCAATCTTTCTTGATATGTCAGTCCGGCCATCCCAGGAATCAATCTAGTGAACCTTCGCTGCACTCCCTCAATAGCAAGAATGTCCTTCCTTAAGTTAGGAGACCAAAACTGCGCACAATACTCCAGGTGTGGCCTCACCAAGGCCCTGTACAACTGCAGCATCACCTCCCTACTCCTGTACTCAAATCCCCTTACTATGAAGGCCATCATTCCGTTTGCTTTCTTGACTGCCTGCTGCACTTGCATTCCCACCTTCAATGACTGATGTACCATGATGCCCAGGTCTCGTTGCACCTCCCCTTTCCCTAATCTGCCACCATTCAGGTAATAGTCCGCCTCTCTATTTTTACCACCAAATTGGATAACCTCACATTTATCCACATTGTACTTCATCTGCCATACATTTTCCCATTCACCCAACCTGTCCAAGTCACTCTGTAGCCTCCTAGCATCCTCCTCATTGTTCACACTGCCTCCCAATTTAGTGTCATCCGCAAATTTGGAGATATTACATTTAATCCCTTCGTCCAAATCATTAATATATAATGTAAACAGCTGGGGTCCCAGCACCGAACCCTGCGGTACCCCGCTGGTCACTGCCTGCCATTCTGAAAAGTACCCATTTACTCCTACTCTTTGTTTCCTGTGTGCCAACCAGTTCTCAATCCACGTCAACACATTACCCCCAATCCCATGTGCTTTAACTTTGCTCACCAATCTCTTGTGTGGAACCTTGTCGAAGGCCTTCTGAAAGTCCAAATACACCACATCTACTGGTTCCCCCCTGTCCACCCTATTGGAAACATCCTCAAAAAATTCCAGAAGATTTGTCAAGCATGATTTCCCTTTCACAAATCCATGCTGACTTGGACCTATCATGTCGCCACTTTCCAAATGGTCTGTTATGACATCTTTAATAATTGCTTCCATCATTTTACCCACAACCGATGTCAGGCTGACCGGTCTATAATTCCCTGCTTTCTCCCTCCCTCCTTTTTTAAAAAGAGGGGTTACATTGGCCACCCTCCACTCCATCGGAACTGATCCAGAGTCTAAGGAATGTTGGAAAATGATCGTCAATGCATCCACTATTTCCAAGGCCACCTCCTTAAGTACTCTGGGATGCAGACCATCAGGCCCCGGGGATTTTTCAGCCTTCAGTCCCATCAATTTTCCCAATACCTTTTCCCGACTAATAAATATCTGTGAGTGAATGTAAATATCAGTAAACTTGCATTCTTAGAATCATAGAAACTTACTGCGCAGAAAGGCCATTTAGCCCATCATGTCTGTGCCGGTCGACAAAGAGCTATCCAGCCTAATCCCACTTTCCAGCTCTTGATCCGTAGCCCTGTAGGTTACGGCACTTCAAGTTCATATCCAAGTACTTTTTAAATGTGATGAGGGTTTCTGCCTCTACCACCCTTTCAGGCAGTGAGTTCCAAACCCACACCACCGTCTGGATGAAAAACTTTCTCCTCAACGCCCCTCTAATCCTTCTACCAATTACTTTAAATCTAGGTCCCTGATTAGTGACCTCTCTGCTAAGGGAAATAGGTCCTTCCTATCCAGTCTATCTAGATCCCTCATAATTTTATAAACCTCAATTAAGTCTCCCCTCAGTCTCCTCTGTTCAAAAGAAAACAACCCCAGCCTATCCAATCTTTTCTCATAGCTAAAAGTCTCCAGTCCTGGTAACATCCTCGTAAATCTCCTCTGTACCCTCTCTAGTGCAATCACATCTTTCCTGTAATGTGGTGACTAGAACTGTACGCAGTATTCTAGCTGTGGCCTAACTAATGTTTGCATTGAATAACCCCTTTAATCAAACCCGCGACCTCTACCACCTAGAAGGGCAAGGGCAGCAGGCACATGGGGAACACCACCACCTGCAAATTGCCCTACAAGTCACACACCATCCTGACTCGGAAACATATCGCTGTTCCTTCATCATCACTGGGTCAAATTCCTGGAATTCCCCACCTAACAGCACTGTGGGAGTAGCTTCAGCACACGGACTGCAGCGCTTCAAGAAGGCGGCTCAGCACCACCTTCTCGAGGGCAATTATGGATGGGCAATAAATGCTGGCCTTGCCAGCGACGCCCACATCTCATGAACGAATAAAAAATAAACTTTTATCAATGGCCACATTGTTAGGTTCAACGGAATGGTGATCTCAAACACTCGCTACAGACAACTGTTGTCAGTCTTGCTGTTGATGGGACTTTACTGTGTGCAAAATTGGCTGTCCCGTTTAACCACATAACAGTGACTGCTCTTCAAAAGTGATTCACTTTGAAACACTTTGGGACCTTCTGAAAGCAGCTGTCTTAATGCAAGTTCTTTCTTTCAATCTATAAATGACGGGGAGGTTGAAGAGTGATAGATCGAGACATTTAAGCTTCCTGATGGACTGAATGCCAATGCTTTGCATATAAATAAGGAAAATAAACAGGATATGCCACAGATTTGTTTTATTCATTCACGGGATATGGGCGTCGCTGTCAAGGCCAACATTTATTGCCCATCTCGATAGCGCAATCTGTGATACTTTCTGTTTCTGTATTTGACTGTGTTCACTTCCAAATTAGGACAGAGAATTTCAAACTATGTGTTTCACTTTGTTTGAACATCCTTAAGAACTTCATGGGTGGAGCTTAGCAGATCTTATTAGAAACTCCCCAATGATTCAGTAAAAACCTTAGTTATTTTGAGTGCTCGAGTTAGTTGTCTGTGGTTCCGATTACCGGTACAATGGTATTGAATACTGAAATATTCAAGAAACTGAAAGAGTTATGGTTGGGCAATAAATCCAAGTACCAAGTCATTGGGAATACTGCAATGTCTTTAATCCTTTATGGATTGGAAGAGCTATTGGAAAAGGAGATCCCATGTCCGTGTGCTCATAAATCGAAACATAGCTACACCTGCTCAACCTTCTGCATCCCTGCATTTTCATTTTTGTTGATCAATCTACTGGTGGATCCTGATTCACGGAAATGGTTTAGGCGTATGGGTAGGTGTTCACCCACCTGCTGTCATCTCTGGCAATGTCCATCTTTCCTGTTGTTTGTGTTTAAAACACTGATTCCTTCAATAGTATGGATCGTCTTACTGTTCTTGGATGGTGATTACTACGCCTGTTCAATGTTAATGGGAAAAAATGCGACCTTTGTCAATGAGACTTGCAAGTTTACGTGCAGCCAGCATCCCAGTGAAATTCCAGAGAATCTACAAGAGCTTTGCAATGAATCGCGGGTGAGTAGCATCTTTAAATGTTCCTTCTAATGTGTAATTGTAACAGAAAATATAGAATAGCAACTTGCCATTTACACAACACATTTAATGTAGCAATGCATCTCAAGGCACTTCACCATTGGAGATCAGACCTTATCTGGAGTAAAAGGGAGGAGGGGAAGGCAGCTGAAAGTACTACATATACTGTAATCTTTAGGGGCCTTTTTGAGGTCAGCAGACCTATAGTAACCCTGGCGAAGGGAAAAGATGTAGTAACCCTGAGGGGTTCAGTGTGGAGGACAGATGGCTAAAAGCTCTACCACTGATGGTAGAACAGAGGGAGGAAAAGATGCCGTACACCAGAGTTGGAACCGAGGAGGGACACTGGGCTCGAGGAGGTTGCAGAGATAGGGACGGGTGAGCTACGCAGAGATTTGAAGACAAGTGCAAGGATTTTGAAATTGGTTCACTGAGGGAAGATGAAGATCGGCGAGGCTAAGGGGAAGTGGGGAGTGAGAGTCAATGCAAGGTGGGTGTGGGTGGCAGTTATGGATCAACTGGAGTTTGTGTAGGGTAGGGATTGGGAGATCAGTGAGGAAGGCATTTGAAAAACTGAGTCTGGAGGTGACCGAGGCATGAATGAGAGTTTCAGGAGTGAGAGTGAGAGACGGACAGAGGTGGACAACTTGGGGATGTGAGGTTTAAGCTCAGCTCAGGGTTAAGCAAGACACCGAGCTTGCATAACATCAGATTGAGTTTGAGCAAAAGCATCGAGAGAGAGAAATCGAAGTGGAGCAGCGCTTTGCTGTGTGTGAAATTGCTGCAACATGACCTACATAACAACAGCGACTGCACTTCAACAGGTGTTGGTTGGATTGAAACAATTTGGGATATCCAGGGCTATATTAGTGCAAGTTTATTCGTAGGCCAGGGAGAAACATAGAAGATAGGAGCAGGAGTAGGCCATTCGGCCCCTCGAGCCTGCTCCGCCATTCGATGAGATCATGGCTGATCATCCAAATTCAGTACCCTGTACCTGCTTTCTCCCCATATCCCTTGATACCTTTAGCTTTAAGAAATATATCTAACTCATTCTTGAATATATTTAATGACTTGGCCTCAACTACCTTCTGTGATAGAGAATTCCACAGGTTCACCACTCTCTGGGTGAAGAAATTCTTCCTCATTTCTGTCCTAAATGGCTTACTCCTTATCCTTCGATAATGACCCCTGGTTCTGGACTCTCCGACCATCGGGAACATTCTTCCTGCGTCTTGTTTGTCCAGACCTGTCAGAATTTTATATGTTTCGATGAGATCCCCTCTCATTCTTCTATACTCCAGCGAGTATAAGCCCAATCGACCCAATCTCTCCTCATATGTCATTGCTGCCATCCCAGGTATCAGCCTTGTGAATCTTCGCTGAACTCCTTCCATGGCAAGAACATCCTTCCTCAGATAAGGCGACCAAAACTGCACACAGTACTCAAGGTGTGGTCTCACCAAGGCCCTGTACAACTGCAGCAAGACATCCCTGTTCCTATACTCAAACCCTTTTGCTATGAAGGCCAACATACCATTTGCCGCCTTCACCGCCTGCTGCACCTGCAAGCTTACCTTCAGCGACTGGTGCACAAGGACACCCAGGTCTCGTTGCACTTCCCCTTCTCCCAATCTATTGACATTCAGATAATAGTCTGCCTTTCTGTTTTTGACACCAAAGTGGATAACCTCGCATTTATCCACGTTATATTGCATCTGCCACGCTTCTGCCCACTCACCCAACCTGTCCAAATCATCCTGGAGTTTCTCGGTATCCTCCTCGCAGCACACACGCCCACCCAGCTTTGTGTCATCTGCAAACTTGGAGATATTACATTTAGTTCCCTTATCTAGATCATTAATGTATATTGTGAATAGCTGGGGTCCAAGGACCGATCCCTGAGGTACCCCACTAGTCACTGCTTGCCACTTGGAAAAAGACCCATTAATTCCTACTCTCTGCTTTCTGTCCACCAACCAGTTCTCTATCCAAGTCAATACCTTGCCCCCAATCCCATGTGCCTTAACTTTACACGGTAATCTCTTATGCGGGACCTTATCGAAAGCCTTTTGAAAGTCCAAATACACCACATCTACTGGTTCTCCCTTATCTATTTTCCCAGTTACATCCTCAAAAAATTCCAGTAGATTAGTCAAGCACGGAGTATCCAGTACAGACTGAACAGGATGGGTCTGTCTTTCCAATTTTGTGTCTAAAGCTATAGAGAGGATGAGGAAGGATAACACATCATGGTCACAGTAAAACAGAATGTTAGTAATGTTTTGACCAGGGTGGTTGCAATACAACAACAACAACTTGTATTTATATAGCGCCTTTAACGTAGTAAAACGTCCCAAGGTGCTTCACAGGAGTATTAAAAGACAAAAAACTTGACACCGAGCCAGATAAGGAGAAATTAGGGCAGGTGACCAAAAGCTTGGTCAAGGAGGTAGGTTTTAAGGAGCATCTTAAAGGAGGAAAGAGAGGTAGCGAGGCGGAGAGGTTTAGGCAGGGAATTCCAGAGCTTAGGGCCTACACAACCAATACTGGAGCAGATCAGATCCCAGACTGAATGGATTTGAGCAGAGATGGGTGGGCACAGAACCTTGGATAGTGTGAAAAGGTTGGACATAGGGCAGTAGTCGGAAAGCATGGAGGAGGTTGATGTGGTAGTATTTGAAGAGGATGGAGAACGTAGGGTTTGGAGGTGAAGCACCGGTTGGAGAGGATGGAGATGCTGAAAATGGGGAAGTAGTTACACACCAACCCACACATTCTATCATACACCCACATACTATCTCCCACACACTCTCAGATACATGCACACACATTCTGTCCTGCACCCACATGCTGTCCCTCACAGAAACAAGGACAAGCATACACACACATTTTGACCTACACTCATATTGGCCCAGAAATTGATCTCGCTCTGTTCCCGCGGGGGTAAGGCTTCCCCGCGATCTCTCACCTCGCTTGTGCTTTTTCAGATCCAGCTCGCACGAACTTGATGTTCCAGACATCAGCTGGGCAGTGCTTGCGTATCCCAGCGGCGTAGTGAATTCGTGCGAGCTGTGGGATCACGTGACTCAGTTAGAGCCAATGGCAGCACACCATCTTCCATTCATAAGTTTCACATACGTGCTATGAAATCTATGAATCTTAAACCCCCCCCAAAATAACAGCTAAACCTCATTTAAATTTTAAAAAAACCCATCACATTAATAAAATAAGTATAGTTAATTAAATTAACCATTTTAAATAAAAAATTAAATTTTTGAAAAAATTTAAAATCTTTTAAAAAGTTATAAAAATAAACTTACCTGTCTTTAAAGTCTCTAAAAAAGATATACCTGTTAAAAAAAATTCAAAAAAATACTTAATTCACTACTTACCTTCTTAAAAGTGGGTCTTACTCCTTTTTCCATTTCCAAAATCTTCCGTACTTACCTGCGCGTCCAAAGCATGAAGTGCACAGCGTGCGCGCAGCCTGTAGCGCGCACGCGATGCACCGAGGAACCGCCCCCTTTTCAAAAGAGCAATTGCCGGTTTTCAGCGCATGCGCAGGGCATGCAGAAAACCGGCAATTGGAGTGGGAATACGCGAGAGTACGCAGTTCGCGTCCCGGGATGAATTTTCGGCCCAATGTCTCATATACAATCTCAAACCGACACACCCATCCACACATTCTGTCTAAAATTAGAATCGCCACTGATTCTCTGATTTGCGCTCTAGAGGAGGAGAGCTCCGTACCGGGAGTTGCCCCTCGCAAAATGGACCCTTAAATGTCTAGAATGGAGCAGTTTGTTAAAGGGTCATTTAACAAATCATTTTCTTATCTCTCCATCCATATTTTACAGATTTACGGTGGCTCTATATTTGTCCTATTCCTGGCTCTGCTGACATTCCTCAACTTTCTCCCTCAATTCATTTCGTGTGACCGGAGTGATACATTGCATTACATGTTTCATTATGATTATATGAATCAAAAAAAGAGTGAAAAGCTGATTATGGTGCAATTGAAAAAACAATCATGTAAAATGGCGAGGGAATACTCTGCTAAAAAAATCCAAGAAATACTTGAGAAGTATCCTGAGAGTCGAAGAATTGAAGATTCCAATGTGGTAAGTGTGAGTCGAGGTCGAACTACCAGCTAGTGAAATGGTAATGACAAGCTGTGAATACAGAGCAAGTGTGCTGAGTGCAGCTAAAATCAACCAGCAAAAATGCTTTAGAATATTGTGGGATTTTCCACTCCAGCACATAGTGTGTATCCAGAAAATACATAATGATAGCCCTTGATTTTTCCAAACATTAATTTTCATTAATTCTACATGAGTTCGAGGTGCAGAATTTTGAAAATGTGCTCCTGGCATAAATGGGATAAATGGGAGGGGAACATGCCTGACCTTAAAAAAAAAAGTGAACAGACAAAAGTACATCCGATGAAATTTATACTATTCCTAAACAGAGTGGGGTGGGATATTTTGAGGCTTCACTCCCAGTGGAGAGATTTACTAGGGTAAGCAGGGTTTAGAAATTTCGGTCACAAATTGCAAAACACGTTTTTTTTGCACATATGTGCAAATCGGCATTTATCCTAATATTTAGTGTGATTTACACCTCCTGCAGCCTGTGGTCCGCATCAGTGAAGTGTTCTGCTGCCCGTTGACTTGTTTTCTTTGAGCTGCCTCCTTTTAGTTATTTGAATAAATAACCATTATTCCCAACTAAATCATCCTTCAGTTTCTCCAAAGTGAGGCCCGCCTGATCCTTTCTTTGGCTGTCTTGCAAAGCAAAGGTTTGTCGAGACAGTGTGTGTCTGTGTTGCCTTGCAGCTTCGTTAATGCTACTAATCACTGTGTTCCTAATCTACCCGACTTTGTGTCCTCCAGAATGCTGACCATGGCATCCAGACACCAGCAAACAGAGGGATAAATGAAGACGCGAACCAATCCGTTCAAAGCCCATCACAGCATTCTGGAGGTAGACAGGAGTCCTCTGTGAGTGCTACTTATAGCTTTCTTCAACGACAATCAAAAAACAAACCCTGCAAAAAAGGAACAAACCTGAAGGTTAACAGGGGACCCCAGTAAGATCACAACATCATTGGGCCTAAAGTTAACTGCAAGCTAAATCTGAACTATCTCTGGTATATTCACTTAGGAACACAGGCAAAAAGGAGGAGGCCATTCAGCACCTCAAGCCTGTTCTGCCATTCAGTCAGATCATGGCTGATTTGTATCTTAACTCTATTTAGCCGCCTTCATTCCATAACCTAACAAAAATCTATCAATCCCAGTTTTGAAATTTTCAATTGCCCCCCAGACTCTCAGCTTTTTGGGGGACAGAGTTCCAGATTACGACTGCCCTTTGTGTGAAGAAGTGCTTCCTGACACAGTATTGCCAACTCCTGCGATTGAATCGCGAGAGACGCGATTTCAGAGTGAAATAAAGCTTCACTTATGATCTCACGATGGAACGCCTAAATCTCACGAGTCTTCTTGGGGGGAAAAAACACACTGATTTACACATGCGCGAATCGCGTGTATTTTTTTCCGTGCATGTGTAAATCGGCTTTTATCTTGAGATTTAGGTGTTTCTGAAGGTTGTTTTACTCTAATTATTAGCAGCAGTGACAAAGTACAGCATAGCCAGATTGCCACACACAAACACTAGTACTTCACCCCATCTGATGCAATGTCTTGTCCTGCTCCTCAGTGAGACTGAAGCAGTAGCCTGTACAGTGCAGCAACTTCACTGAGTAACTCCTTGAGCCTGTAACTTCCATCCACAGATGGGAGAAGCTTCGAGAATTTTTTTTTTTTTTTTATAAAGGCCTAACTCCTGCCCAGGAGCGTTCACTCCAAGTCGAGGTGCTATTTATTATTTAAGTTTTGTCTGGGAAGGATGTGGGGTGGGGGCTTCGAGAGTGCCTGACAGAGACAGGTTAATGCATTGCTGGAGAAATGGTGCCAGAGGGAGGGCTTCAGATTCCTGGGGCATTGGGACCAGTTCTAGGCCAAGTGCGACCTGTTCAAAGTGGACGGGTTGCACCCAATGTCCCCTCTAATTTTTTTTTCATGCGCAGTCCTTTTTACTGACTTAGCGACTATTCAGATTTTCGTGCTCGCACGGTTTCTTCTATGTAAAATCCAGTGAGCGGCCTGCATATGACCTCCAGACTGCTACACGGCCGTGTAGTTTAGTGGGACCGCTCGTTGCTCCTCAGCAGACCTGGGACCAGTGTCCTCGTGGGAAGATTAACTAGTACTGTGGGGGAGGGTTTAAACTAATTTGGCAGGGGATGAAACATTAGAGAGGTAACAAGGTGCGCAGAGGACTCAGAGAGATGAATAGCACTAGAGTAAAGAATAGTTCAGAAATAGGAAGGATCAGACGGGGCAAATTTGAAGCAGTCTAAGATGGGTTTGGAGTGCATGCACGGAGCGTGGTAAAAAAGGTTGGTGAGCTGCAGGCACAAGTCGCCACATGGAACTATGATATAATGGCAATAACAGAGACCTGGCTCAAAGCAGGGGAGGATTAGGTACTTGATATTCCTGGCTACAAGGTATTCGGGAAAGATAGTGAAGGAAAAAATTGGAGGGGGTTGCAGTATTAATCAAGGAAACTATTCTTGCACTGGGGAAGGATGATTTAGTTGAGGGGCCAAAGACAGAGTCTACTGGGTGTTTACTATAAGCGACCAAACAGTGGGAAGGAGACAGAGGAGCAGATTTGCAGGCAAATTACAGAAAGTAGCAAGAACTACAGAGTAGTGATAATGGGACTAACGGGAAAAGAGAGAGTATGAGAATAGATTAGTGGTTAACATAAAAGGTAACCCAAAAGTATTTTATTAACACACAAGTCGTGGAAAGTTGGGCCGATTAGGGACCAAAAAGGAGATATTCTTGTGGAGGCAGAGGGCATGGCTGAGGCACTAAATTATACTTTGCATTTGCCTTCACTAGATAAGAGGATGCTGTGAATGTAGCAGTAAAGAAGGGGGCAGTAGCGATATTGGATAGGATAAAAATAGATGAAGAGGATTTACTTAAAAGGTTGGCAGTACTCCAAGTAGAAAAGTCCCCCGGTCTGGAAGGGATGCATCCTGGGTTACTGAGGGAAGTAAGGGTGGAAATTGTGGAGGCTCTGACCACAAAGACCTTCCCTTTTGTTCTTTCCTCCCCTCCCCCCTTTCCCTATCTCTGCACTTGCATAAAAGCTGTTGCATCTCTAACTTATTCCAATTCTGATGAAAGGTCATCAACCTGAAATATTAACTCTGTTTCTCTCTCCACAGATGCTGCCTGACCTGCTGCGTATTTCCAGCATTTTCAGTTTTTATTTCAGATTTCCAGCATCCGCAGTGCTTTGCTTTTGTATCTTCCAATTCTCCTTGGATATGGAGGTGGTGTCAGAGGATTGGAGGATTGCAAATGTTACATCCCTGCTAGTTACAACCTCAGAAAACTCTTAGATTTGTCAAACACATAAATCCGTGTTGACTCTGCCCAATCATAATATAATTTTGAAGTGTTCTGTTTCCACATCCCTCAGAATAGATTCTAGCATTTTCCCTACTACTGATGTCAGGCTAACTGGCCTGCAGTTCCCCATTTCCTCTCTCCCTCCTTTCTTGAATAGTGGGGTTACATTTGCTACCTTCCAATCCGCGGGGACCATTCTAGAATCTAAAGAATTCTGGAAGATCAAAACCAATGCATCCACTATCTTTGTAGCCACCTCTTTTAAAACAGGAGTAAAAGAGGAGGGGGTGTTGCCATCTTAATCAAGGAGTCAATTACTGCTGTAAGGAGGGATGATATCTTAGCAGGTTCCTCTAATGAGGCCATATGGGTAGAACTTAAAAACAAAAAGGGGGCAAGCACTTTGCTGGGAGTGTACTATAGGCCCCCAAACAGTCAGGGGGAGCTGGAGGAACAGATAGGTAGGCAAATCTCAGAAGTGTAAAAATAATAGGGTAATAATAGTAGGGGATTTTAACTGGGATAGTCAGAGTGTGAAAGGCTTAGAGGGTGCGGAATTCTTAAAGTGCATCCAGGAGAGCTTTTTGAGCCAGCATATAGAAAGCCCTACAAGAGAGGGGGTGCTACTGGACCTAATTCTAGGGAATGTAGCCAGGCAAGTGGTAGAAGAGTCAGTAGGAGAGCATTTTGGTGACCGTGACCATAATTCGGTCAGATTTAAGGTAGTCATGGAAAAGGACAAAGATGGACCGGAAATAAAGGTTCTAAATTGGGGGGAAGGCCGATTTTTATATGATAAGGCAGGATCTGGCCAAAGTGGACTGGGATCAACTACTTGTAGGAAAATCCACATCAGAGCAGTGGGAGTCTTTCAGAAAGGAAATAGAGAGTACAACACCAACATGTTCCCGTAAAGGTCAAGGGTGGGACCAACAAGCCCAGGGAACCTTGGATGTCAAGGGATATACAAGAATGGATTAGGAAAAAAAGGGAGGCTTTTGGCAGATACAAAGGACTAAAAACAGTGGAAGCCCTAGAGGAGTATAGAAAGTGCAGGGGGGCATTTAAAGAAATTAGGAGAGCGAAGAGGGGGCATGATAAAACACTGGCGGGCAAAATGAAGGAAAATCCCAAGGTGTTTTATAAGTATATTAAGGGCAAGAGGATAACCAGGAAAAGAGTAGGGCCCATTAGGGACCAATGTGGCAATCTGTGTGTAGAGCCGGAAGATGCAGGTGAGGTTTTAAATGAATATTTTGCAACTGTGTTCACTATCGAGAAGGACGATGTAGGCATAGAAATCAGGCAGGGGGATTGTGATATACTTGAATAAATTAGCACTGAGAGGGAGGAGGTACTAGCGGTTTTAGCGAGCTTAAAAGTGGATAAATCCCCAGACGCAGACGAGATGTATCCCAGGCTGCTGTGTGAGGCAAGGGAGGAGATTGCAGGGGCTCTGACACACATTTTCAGAACCTCTATGGCCACAGGGGAGGTGCCAGAGGACTGGAGAAGAGCTAACGTAGTACCATCATTCAAGAAGGGTAGTAGGGATAAACCAGGGAATTACAGGCCAGTGATCCTAACATCAGTGGTAGGGAAATTATTGGAAAACATTCTGAGGGACAGAATTAGTCTCCACTTGGAGAGGCAAGGATTAATCAAGGATAGTCAGCATGGCTTTGTCAGGGAGAGATCATGTCCAACCAATTTGATTGAATTTTTCGAGGGGGGTGACTCGGTGTGTGGATGAGGGTAGTGCAGTTGATGTAGTCTACATGGACTTCAGTAAGGCTTTTGCCAAAGTCCTGCATGGGAGACTGGTCAAGAAGGTAAGAGCCCATGGGATCCAGGGCAAAATTGGCTTAGTGGCAGGAGGCAGAGGGTGATGGTCGAAGGTTGTTTTTGTGACTGGAAGCCTGTGTCCAGTGGTGTACCGCAGGGATCGGTGCTGGGTCCTTTGCTGTTTGTAGTGTACATTAATGATTTAGATATGAATGTAGGAGGTATGATCAGTAAGTTCGCAGATGACACGCAAATTGGTGGAGTGGTAAATAGTGAGGAGGGAAGCCTCAGGCTACAGGACGATATAGATGGGTTGCTTAGATGGGCAGAACAGTGGCAAATGGAATTTAACCCTGAAAAGTGTGAGGTGATGCATTTTGGGAGGACTAACAAGGCAAGGGAATACACAATGAATGGTACGACCCTAAGAAGGACAGAGAATCAGAGGGACCTTGGTGTGCATGTACATAGATCCTTGAAGGCAGCAGGACAGGTAGATAAGGTGGTTAAAAAGGCATATGGGATACTTGCCTTCATTAGCCGAGGCATAGAATATAAGAGCAGGGAGGTTATGATGGAGCTGTACAAAACGCTAGTTAGGCCACAGCTGGAATACTGTGTGCAGTTCTGGTCGCCACACTATAGGAAGGATGTGATTGCATTGGAGAGGCTGCAGAGGAGATTCACCAGGATGTTACCTGGGCTGCAGCGCTTCAGCTATGAAGAGAGACTGGACAGGCTGGGGTTGTTTTCCTTAGAGCAGAGAAGGCTGAGGGGGGACCTGATTGAGGTGTGCAAAATTATGAGGGGCATAGATAGGGTAGATAGAAAGGAACTTTTCCCCTTAGTAGAGGGGTCAGTAACCAGGGGGCATAGTTTCAAGGTAAGGGGCAGGAGGTTTAGAGGGGATTTGAGGAAAAACTTTTCCACCCAGAGGGTGGTTGGAATCTGGAACTCACCGCCTGAAAGGGTGGTAGAGGCAGGAACCCTCACAACATTCAAGAAGCATTTAGATGAGCAATTGAAATGCCATAGCATACAAGGCTATGGACCAAGTGCTGGAAAATGGGATTAGAATAGACAGGGCTTGATGGCTGGCACGGACACGATGGGCCGAAAGGCCTCTTTCTGTGCTGTATAATTCAATGACTCGGATGTAGGCCATCAGGTACAGGGGTTTGTCGGCTTTTAGTCCCATTAATTTCTCCAGTACTATTTCTTTAATAACATGAATTTCTTCAAAATCCTCATTCTCACTCGACCCTTTGGTTCCCCACTATTTCCGGGATGTTTTTTGTGTCTTCTTCCATGAAGACAGATACAAAGTATTTGTTTAATGTCTCTGCCATTTCCTTATTCCCCATTATAATTTCTCCTGTCTTTGCCTGTAAGAGTTCCACGTTTAATTTCAGTAATCTCTTCCCTTTTACAATTTGTTTTTATGTTTCTTGGTAGTTTATTCTCATTCTATTTTCAGCCTGATCCTGAGCCTGATGATAACGATGGGAATAGAATTCCAATGGTTGTTTTGGTAAGTGTTATGCAAGGTCGAACCACCAGCTAGTGAAATAGTAATGCCAAGCTGTGAACAGCGAGCAAGTGTGATGAGTGCAGCTAAAATCAACCAGCAAAAATGCTTTAAATATTGTGGGATTTTCCAGCACATACTGTGAGTGTGTATCCAGAAAATATGTATTGCTCGCCCTTGATTTTTCCAAACATTAATATTACTGGTCGTAAAATCATGAGCTTGAGGTGCGGAATTTTTCCAAATATGCTGTTGGCATGAGCCAGGAGAGCTGAAGCAGGAAAATCCCGGACAATATTGAGTTGCAGCCCTTCCAAGGGATAGCCCAGGCACGCCCGCCAGCGACTGACCGAAGGCGGTGCTCACAAGCAGTGAGCTGTTCCGCTGTCAAACCCACCACAAGGCAACATTGTTCCCTTATTTTAACAGAATATTGCCATCTGTATAGTTTGGGGATTATTTTGGTGAAAGGGTGGAAACAGGCACTATATGGGTACTGTGCTAATAAGACATGCCTGTTCGAAAGTCTGGTTTTAGCACGCAATTTTGCTTCTAATTGTTGATTACCTTCATTTGAACTTGCCTGGAGGCGCTAAAACAGACACCTGCAGATTTAGCTCTCAAGCGCTGATTGGACACAATTTTCATGGAGCAGTATATCTGGGCTCCACTCACCCATTTCCACTGAAGGTATGGAGTGGACTGGCTGACACACATCGCACGTTTCAGAATGGCCCAGGGACTGAATAAGAGGGTGCACAGGTTCTCTGACACGGCACAGGAGGTCCAGAGGAGGAGGGATGCCCTGTACCTGCAGGGAGGAAGGAGTCCACCTCTCCCTCCTGTCCCCCTCTCCTGCAGCAGCTGGTGCTGCTCTGCCTGGCTTCATGTCCTCCTCCCATTCCTCCTGCAGACCAAGGAGGGACCCCAGCAAGATGCCGATGACCAAGCGCTCCCTTTCTACTGGTGATTCCTATCCGGTATCCAATAAGGTAGAGTAGCACAGCACTCTCTTTTTAGGTGAAGTCTGTAAAGAATTTCCTGAATAAATGTTGATAGAGTGTTGGTGAAGTCTTGACATAGTGTCCCAGAAAGTCTCCCGATGTGTTTCAAAAGCCCTCTTCAAACCTCCAGCAGCAAGTGAACAGCAAAAGGTAAAAACCTTTTAAGTAGCATTCTAATTCCTCAGCAACAACTTGTTTACTGCCAATCAGCTGGTTGCTGTTAGAGGCGCTATCCAGCAAAATGCGTGCAGCCTCCTTAATGAGCGCTAGCAGGCAATTTAAGTGGCAATCAGCCCCTTAATGAACTTCGGGACAGCAATTCCGAGCGCACCCTTCAACTCCTTTACCAAGATGCCGTCCTTCGCTAAACGCGGGCCAAACTGTCATTTCAGCTTAAGACCCCATCTTGGCCACCTCAGTCGGTCATTAGCGCCTAAAGTATCCAGGGAAAATTGCCCCCAAAGAAATTAACAACAGAAATCCAAACATCATCAAATCACGAACACAAGGGTAAATTTTAACTTTCGGTTCTGCGCCACGACCTGAGACGAATTTCTTGGCCAAAGTATTTGTTTAATGTCTCTGCCATTTCCTTATTCCCCATTATAATTTCTCCTGTCTCTGCCTGTAAGGGACCCACATTTACTTTCACTAATCTCTTCACTTTTACATACCTATAGAAGCTTTTACAATCTGTTTTTGTCTCTTGCTAATTTACACTCATTCTATTTTCTTTCTGTTTATCAATTTCTTGGTCCTCCTTTGCTGAATTTTAAAATCCTCCCAATCGCCCCTGTAGGTATGTTTAATTACTTTTCTGACACACATAAGGGGGTAAATTTAACTTTGGGCGATGGTGTAAAACAGACGATATTGAACTGGCCACCCATTATACACCCAACCCGATGTTCCTTTCCATTGAAGTGATTTGCCAACAAATCAGGGAGAGCACATAATGGGCAGCTGATTCGATATCACCCATTTTACACTCTCTCGCAAACTAGAAATTATCCCCATTGTCTATTTGTTTCCATAAAGTCAGTTCTCTTGGATTTAGTGGTGGATCTGGTGTTGAACACTTTGTTCAACCTGTTCCAGGCACCTTCTCCACACTGAGATCACCAGAACAGGCATCTGCGATATAGAGCCATGGCTCAGCAGGGACCTTCAACGAGCAACAGGAATAATAAACTCCACGATTAGTGTAATGGTTATGTTACAGGACTGGGAACCAGTAGCCTGGTCTAATCATCCAGCAAATGTTAGTTTGAAAACAGACCATGGAATCTTTGAACTCGTGTTTTAAAAATCTGGAAATAAAAAGCTGGTACCAGTAAAAGTGACCATGAAGCTGTCAGATTGTGACAAAAACACAACTGGTTCACGAATATCCTTTAGGGAAGAAAACCTGCCGTCCTTGTTTGGTCTTGCCTCTTTGTGACTCCAGTCCCACACTAACGTGGTTTGACTCTTAACTGCCACTCAGTTGTATCAAACTGCTACAAAGAATAACAGGAATCGCAGACTTAATTGCTCAAGACCACCTTCTCAGGGCCACTAGGGATGTGCAATAATGCCGGCCTTGCCCGCGATGCCCACATCCTTAGAATGAATTTAAAAAATCCGGCTTGGCATTCTTTTCATTCCCAATCCAAGACTGGAACATTCAGCAATAGTTGAGCACTGAATATCCCAGCCTCGGGTGTTTCCTGACTTGGATCAAGGACTGAAAAGGCAGCCTGGTGAGAGATTGGGAACCACATGTCACTGTGAGCCTGCAGGTGAGGTAGAGTTCTATAGAGGCTGTCTGTCCTCCTCAAGTACAGAGACCCTTCAAGAGATAAATGGGAGGGGAACACGCCACACCTAAAAAAGTGAACATACAAATATACATCCTATGAAATTCATACTATTCCTGTGCAGTGTGGGGTGGGATTTTTTGAGACTTCACTTCCAGTGCATAGATTCACTCGTGTAAGCGGGGGTCGGAAATTTGGGTCACAATGCGCAAAACGCGTGTTTTTTTTCGCACGTATGTGCAAATCGGCATTTATCCTAATATTTAGCGTGATTTACACCTCCTGCAGCCTGTGGTCCGCATCAGTGAAGTATTCTGCTGCCCTTTGACTTGTTTTCTTTGACCCGCCTCCTTTTTTACTTGAATAAATAACCATTATTCCCAACTGAATCATCCTTCAGTTTCTCTAAAGTGAGGCCCGCCTGATCCTTTGTTTGCCTCTCTTGCGCCGGTGAAGCAAAGTTTTGTCGAGACAGTGGCCCGTATTTTCCGATCGCAGGCCTCCCGCATGTGGAGGCCTGCGAACTGGAAAAATCTACGCCCTTACCCGAGGGCTCCCGGGACGCACACGCTTCCGATCCTGGGCCTCTCCGATCCTGGGCCTCTCCAAACTCCAAGTGCGCAGGGCCCACGTATCCCAGAAGCGCATGTAGTTCGCAGCGTCCCTGGGATCACATGGGCCATGGGGAGCCAATCACAGAAGGGAATCTCCCTTCATACACTTGACAGGTCTTCCTGTCAAGTGTATGAATGTCGATCACCCCAAAAACATAGTAAAACTTTAAATACATTTTTCTTTTAAAAATAACATTTTTAAAATGACTTAATTACAAAAAAATTAAACATTTTAAACAAAAGTTTAATTTTTTGAAAAAAATAATTAGTGTTTTACGAGGCTAAAAATAAACTTACCTTTTTTAAAAGTTTTTGTTTAAGCTTTTTTCAACACTTATCCTGGTAAAAGCAGGCCTTATGCCTGCTTTTACCAAGCGTAAGAATTGTAAGGGTTTTCCGCGGGCAGAGTGTCTCCAAAAAGCGGAACTATCCACCCGCAGAGGCCTTTCTCCAGGGCAGCCGGAGATCTGTCAAGACCATTCCTGACAGATCGGAAATGCCCGTTTTCAGCGCATGCGCTGTGCATGCCTGAAACCGGCATTTCCGATGTCCCTACGGGTGGGTACACAGCACATACCCACCCGTAGGGATCGGAATATCTGGGCCAGTGTGTGTGTGCTGCCTTGCAGCTTTGTTAATGCTACTGATCACTGTGTTCCTAATCTACCCGACGTTTTGTCATCCAGTCGCATGCCGCTGATGATCCCCAGCCAGAAGCAGTCGTTGTGAAAGATGAAGAGAGATCAAATGAAGACGCGAACCAATCCACTCAAAGCCCATCACAGCATTCTGGCGGTAGAAAGGAGCCCTCTGTAAGTGCTACTTATAGCTTTCACCCTGCAACAGATGTACAGACCTGAAGATTAACAGGGAACCCCAGTAAGATCACAACATCAGTGGGCCTAATATTAACTGCAAGCTAAATCTGAACTATCTCTGGTATATTCACTTAGGAGCACAGGCACAGTAGGAGGCCATTCAGCCCCTCAAGCCTGTTCCGCCATTCAATCGGATCATGGTTGATCTGTATCTTAACTCCATTTACCTGCCTTCATTCCATAACCCTTAATACCCTTACCTAAAAAAAAAATCTATCAATCTCAGTTTTGAAATTTTCAATTGACCCCCAGACGCAACAGCTTTTTGGGAGACAGAGTTCCAGATTAGGACTGCCCTTTATGTGAAGAAGTGCTTCCTGACACAGTACAGAGAGAATGGCCTGTATTTTCCGATCGGAGGCTTCCTGCGTGCGGAAGCCTCCAATCTGGAAAAAATCTACAGACTTACCTGAGGGCTCCCGAGGTGCGTATACTTCCGCTCCTGGGCCTCTCCAACTCAAAATGCGCAGGGCCCACGTATCCCAGAGGCGCAAGCAGTTCGCAAGCGTCCCTGGGATTGCGTGGGCCATGGGGAGCCAATAGGAGAAGGGAATCTCCCTTCATACACTTGACAGATAGACCTGTCAAATATATGAATGGAGATCACCCCGAAAACACTGTAAAATATTAAATAAATTTAAAAAAAACATATTTTTTAAATGAGTTGAAATTACAATAAATAACTATTTTAAACAAAAATTAATTTTTTGAAAAAATTAAAGTTTTTTACGGGGCTGAAAGTAAGCTGTGTGCCTGCAGGTAGAGTTCTACAGAGGCTGTCTGTCCTCCTGAAGTACAGAGACCCTTCAAGAGATAAATGGGAGGGGAACACGCCTCACCTAAAAAAAAAAGTGAACATACAAAAATACATCCGATGAAATTCATACTATTCCTGTGCAGTGTGGGATGGGATTTGTTGAGGCTTCACTCCCAGTGCAGAGATTCACTCGTGTAAGCAGGGGGCGGAAATTTGCGTCACAATGCGCGAAACACGTTTTTTTGCACATATGTGCAAATCGGCATTTATCCCAAGATTTAGTTTGATTTACACCGCATCAGTGAAGTGTTCTGCTGCACATTGACTTGTTTTCTTTGACCCTTTTTTAATTTGAATAAATAACCATTATTCCCAACTAAATCATCCTTCAAGTTCACACTTTTAGCTGTGAGTGTGCTTTTCCAACAGCAATCCTCCGAAACTGATCAACTTTTACAGAAAACCAGGTCAGGAGGGGCCGTGAACAGAGACCAAGCGGGAAGTCCCTCAAGCGCACAGACTTATGTGTAATTCAATGCAATTTATTGAACTTTTATTAATTGTTATTGTAATTTTATTCATTTAATGCAGTTGCTTAATTTTATCAGCTAAAATTCAAAGGTTAAATGCTCCCCTTCTGCCCCTCCGAGATGAGTGTGTGCAATTTTACAATAGACACTCACACCGTGAGTACTGCGATCATACATTTGCCCCATTAGAGAAAATGTGCCGTTAGATCATACGTTTGCACTTGTATAGAAAATGTAAAATTAAATCATACGTGTGCCCTGTTATACAAAATGTATCCTTACCTTACACATTTGCCCCATTCAAGAAAATGGGCCCTTAAATCAAACGACTGCCACGTTATAGAAAATGTACCTTTTAAATGTATGGAGTGGCACGGGAATTTGGGGAGAGTGGCAAATCGGTGCAGAGAGGGAAGTAGATGCTAAATAATGTAAACAAAAGGGCAACAGTAAATATATAAATAATCAGAGTAATTAATTAGATCTAATGGGAATCTTTAAGCAAAATGATGGGACAGCTGAGAACAGTTGCCTGCAATTCCTGTGTCACGTGGGAACACCAGGATGCTTCATGTGTCCTGAATAACCACGTGTGCAGGAAGTGCCTCCAGTTGTTCCAACCTGAGCTCATTGTTTTTGAGCTTGAAGAACGGCTGGAGTCACTGCAGGGCATACAGGAGGCTGATAATTTCCTGGAGCACACCCACAGCTACAGAGAGTTCAGGAGAGTATTCAGTGTGTGACTGCCGGCAGGGTGGGAATCTTCCAGGAGTGCGGCACACTCAAACAGGTTTTCGTGCTGAATACCAGTGAGAGTGACGACACCTCAGGGGAGAGTGAAGTCCAGAGCACATCCACGGCATCTTGGGGCAAATAACGGCACAGGTGGGCACAGCAAACTGTAGAAATGCAGTGGTCATAAGGCATTCGATAGTCAGGGGGATAGACAGCGTTTATGCAACCACCAACATGTGTCCCTAATGGTGTGGTGCCTCCCTGGTGCCAGGGAAAAGGACATCATTTAGAGGATGCAGAACATTTTGAGGAGGGGGGGAAGTGGAACAGCCAGAAGTCATGGTCCATGTGGGAAGCAATGACATAGGAAGGAAAAGGATTGAAGCCCTGCAGTCAGAGTTTCAGGAGCTGGGGAGGGAGTTAAAAAGTGTAGGAATAGTAGGATAAGACAGGTTAATGTGGGTTGGAGGGAAGGCTTCAGAGTCCTGGGGCATTGGGACCAGTTCTGGAGCAAGAGGGACCTGTTCAAGGTGGACGGGTTGCACCCAATGTTCCATCTAATTTGTTTTTGTGTGTGGTCCCTTTAATTGGCTGCGCAGCCCATTCGTGTTTTCGCGCATGCGCGGTTTCTACTTTGTAAAAACCGGTGAGCGGCCTGCGTATGACCTCCAGACCGCTGCACAGCCGTGCAGCTTAGCGGGAATGCTTGTTGTACATCAGCAGATCTGGGACCAGTGTCCTAGTGGGAAGGTTAACTAGTACTGTGGGGGAGGGTTTAAACTAATTTGGCTGGGGATGTGCACCGGGATGAAACATTGCAGAGAGCAAACAATGTGCACAGAGGGCTCAGAGAGACGAAGAGCACTAGAGTAACGAATAGTTCATAAATAGGAAGGATCAGACAGAGGGCAAATTTGAAGTAGTCCAAGATGGGTTTGGAGTGCATGCACGCAAATGCACGGAGCATGGTAAATAAGGTTGGTGAGCTGCAGGCACAAGTCGCCACATGGAACTATGATATAATGACAATAACAGAGACCTGGCTCAAAGAAGGGGAGGATTAGAAACTTAATGTTCCTGGCTACAAGGTATTTAGGAAAGATAAGGAAGGAAAAATTGGAGAGGGTTGCAGTATTAATCAAGGAAACTATTATAGCACTGGAGAGGGATGATTTAGTTGAGGGGCCAAAGACCGATTCTACTGGGTGTTTACTATAGGCGACCAAACAGTGGGAAGGAGACAGAGGAGCAGATTTGCAGGCAAATTACAGAAAGTAGCAAGAAATACAGAGTAGTGATAATGGGACTAACGGGAAAAGAGAGAGTATGAGAATAGATTAGTGGTTAACATAAGAGGTAACCCAAAAGTCTTTTATTAACACACAAATAGTGGAAAGTTGCAGCCAATTAGGAACTAAAAAGGAGATATTCTTGTAGAGGCAGAGGGCATGGCTGAGGCACTAAATGAGTAATTTGCATCTGTCTTCACTAGAGAAGAGGATGGTGCCAATGTAGCAATAAAGAAGGGGGCAGTAGCGATATTGGATAGGATAAAAATAGATGAAGTGGATTTACTTAAAAGGTTGGCAGCACTCAAAGTAGAAAAGTGATTAGACGTGTACTTCAACTTTTCATGCACTGCAAAATACAGTGTAAAAGTTAAGCCTTGTTGAATGAAGTGTATGTGAATTCTCAATGGCGTACTAAGTCATAATTACTGTGGAACAACCTCTGTGGTCCTGAAAAACTAATTTTAGAAGTGTGGAGACTCATTCCCTCCATTCCATGATAAAAATGCCATAAAATAAAATTTTACATTTTAAAATAATAAAAAAAAATTTTTTTTAAGCTTTGTTTATGATATATCAGCTTCAACCTTAATCCCATGTACATGTCTCAATCTTTATTTTTCTCTCTGTAAAATGATTAAAAAGTGAATAATAAAACTAGCTTTTTAATTCCTTGGTTTGCTCTGAGAATTCTTCAATGTGATTGGCTGCTCAGCCTGCTTGATGACTTCACTGTTCCTGGATGCCAGAGATTCCCTACAGATGGCACCAGAATAAAATTGACGTCGTAATAGGGGAAGTTGATGCCACAGAGATCGCTAAATCTTTGTGGGCAGCTTTCTTCAAGCTCAGCGGCGAGTGCCATTCCTTCGCTGTTGACCACAAAATACAGGCCCGTGAATGGTTTTGATAGAGTAAATAAGGAGAAACTGTTTCCAGTGGCAGAAGGATTGGTAACCAGAGGACACTGATTTAAGGTGATTGGTAAAAGAACCAGAGGTGACATGAGGAAACATTTTTTTACACAGCATGTTGGCTGATCTGGAACGCACTGCCTGAAAGGGTGGTGGAAGCAGATTCAATACTAACATTCAAAAGAGAATTGTATAAATATTTGAAGCATAAAAAAAATGACAGAGCTACGGCAAAGGGCAGAGCAGTGGGACTAATTGAATAGCTCTACCAAAGAGCCGGCACATGAACAATGGGCTGAATGGCCTTCTGTGATGTATGATTCTATGAAATCACACATCTACTGCATTACAGTAAATGTGCCTTTAAATGCGGAGGCTGAACACCAACTCTCCGACAGCTCCTCCTACCTCCCCCGGATCACAATTCACCACCAAACATCAAGTCATCATTCCCCAGAGTGTCACTGACCATCTCATTTGGCAATCTCCCCCACTGCCCCCACCTGCTTTCCATGGCCTCCAACCTCATAGTCCCCCAACCCCACACATCCCAGTTCTACCTCCTTCCCAAGATCCACAAACAGGACTGCCCTGGTAGACACATTGGCCCAAAAATGAATGAGTGAGCCTTCGTGCGAGGGTAAGGCCTCCCCGCGATCTCTCACTGCGCGCTGGCTTTTTCAGTCCGAGCTCGCACGAACTTGATGTTCTGGACAGCAGCTGTGCAGTGCTTTCGTATCCCACAGGCGTAGTTAATTCGTGCGAGCTGTGGGATCACGTGACTCAGTTAGAGCCAATGGCAGCACACCATCTTTCATTCATAGCTTTCACAGCACGGCTGTGAAAGCTATGAATACTATACCCCACCAAAAGAACAGCTAAACCTCAATTAATTTTTTTTAAAAACCATCACATTAATAAAATAAGTATAGTTAAATAAATTAACCATTTTAAACAAAAAATTAAAATTTTGAAAAAATTTAAAATCTTTTAAAAAGTTATAAAAATAAACTTACCTATCTTTAAAGTCTCTAAAAAAGATATACCTGTTAAAAAAAATTCAAAATAATACTTAATTAAGTACTTACCTTGTTAAAAGAGGGTCTTACACCTCCTTTCTTTATGTCTAAAATCTTCCATGCTTACCTGCGCGTTCAAAGCACTAAGTGCACTGCGTGCGCGCAGCCTCTAGCGCGCATGCGGTTCACCTAGGAACCGCCCCCTTTTGAATTCACCAAGTGCCGGTTTTCAGCGCATGCGCAGTGCATGCAGAAAACCGGCAATTGGAGACAGAATACGCGAGAGTACACAGTGCGTACTCTCGCGTAGCGGCACTAATTTTTGGGCCATTGTTTCAGCCTGTTCTCATTTCTTCCTGTCTTGACTCTATATTTTATCCCCTTGCCCAGCCCTTTATGACCTACACCTGCGATAATGCTGACGCCCTCCATCACTGGAGCAGTTTCCTGACCCTAACCACTTCCTTTTCACCATGGGCGTCTAGTGCCTCTATAACTCCATCTCGCACCAGGATGGCGTGCACGCCCTCCCCTTCCTTGAATGGAGATCCAACCAGTCCCCATCTATCGCCACCTGCACCTGGCTGAACTTGTTCTTAACATTGATCAATTTCTTCTTTGACTCCACTCATTTCCTCCAAATAAAAGGTGTTGCTGTGGGAACCTAGCTATGCCTGCCTTTTCGTAGGATATGTGGAACATTCTTTGTTCCATTCCTACACTGGTCCCATCCCTTGCCTCTTTTTCCCAACATTGATGACTGTATAGGTGCCACTTCCTGCTCTTGCCCTGAACTGGAAGATTTCCACCCCTCCCTCGCCTTCACATGGTCCATCTGCGACTCTTCCCTACCTTGACTTCTCTGTCTCCATTCCTGGGGATAAGCTCACTGACTCCCACAGCTAAGTGGACTACACTTCTTCCCACCCCCACCCTGTAAGGAATCTATTCCATTCTCCAAGTTTCTCTGACTCCATCGTATCTGTTCTGATGATGCCACCTTCAACACCAGCGCTTCCAATATGTCGTCTTTTGTCAACCGAGGATTCCCCTCAATTGTGGTTTACAGCACCCTCGACAGTGCCCGTCCCATTTCCCGCACTTCTGCCATCACTCTTTCTGTCCCTCCCAGAACCACAATAGGGTTACCCTTGTTCTCATCTTCCACCACACCAGCCTCCCCATCCAACGGATCATCCTCCGCCATTTCTGTTACCTGCAGTGCGATGGCACCACCAAACACACCTTCCCCTCCCTTTCCGTTTCACCATTGCGAACGGATCATTCTCTATCTGACACTCTGCTCCACAATTCCATCACCCTGCTGCTCACAATGCAGTCTCCTCTACATGTTCAGTCTTCTGTTCGGTGCTGAATCGTGACCCTAAGCTTCCAGTCGCTTGCCTTTTTAATTCTCCTACACTGTTCCAATGAAGCTCAATGGAAGCTTGAGTAACAGCACCTTATTAGCCGCTTTACAACCTTCCAGTCTCTACATTGAGTTCAACAATTTCAGATCATAACCATTGCACCAATTTTTTATTGGACAGCAACAACAACAACTTGCATTTATATAGCACCTTTAACGTAGTAAAACATCCCAAGGCGCTTCACAGGAGTATTATAAGGCAAAAAATTTGACACCGAGCCACATAAGGAGAAATTAGGGCAGGTGACCAAAAACTTGGTCAAAGAGGTAGGTTTTAAGGAGCATCTTAAAGGCGGAGAGGTTTAGGCAGGAAATTCCAGAGCTTAGGGCCTAGGCATCAGAAGGCACAGACACCAATGGTTGAGCGATTATAATCAGGGATGCTCAAGAGGGCAGAATTAGAGGAGCGCAGATATCTCAGTGGGGTTGTGGGGCGGAAGGAGATTACAAAGATGGGGAGGGGCGAGGCCATGGAAGAATTTGAAAACAAGGATGAGAATTTTGAAATCGAAGCATTGCTTAACCAGGAGCCAATGTAGGTCAGCGAGCACGGGTGATGGGTGAATGGGACTTGGTGCAAGTTAGGACATGGGCAGCTGAGTTTTGGATCATCTCAAGTTTACATAAAGTAGAATTTGGGAGGCCAACCAGGAGTGCATTGGAATAGTCAAGTCTAGAAGTAACAAAGGCATGGATGAGGGTTTCAGCAGCGGATAAGCTGAGGTAAGGGCGGAGATGGGTGATGTTACGGAGGTGGAAATAGGCGGTTTTAGTTATCCTGCGGATATGTGGTCGGACGCTCACTTCAGGATCAAATATGATGCCAAGTTTGCGAACAGTGTGGTTCAGCCTCAGACAGATGTTAGGGAGAGGGATGGAGTCATTGGCTAGGGAACGGAGTTTGTGGTGGTGCTGATAATGTTTCTGCTGTTGCCATTTACAGCTCCTCTAGACCCATCTTTTGTTTCTTTACTTATCCTATTACCATGCCCTTTTGCTTTGCACCATCATCCCTTTTGTCATTTGATCACTCCTGCGTTTCCCCCTATCACAGACCTTCCCTTTTGTTCTTTCCTCCCCTCCCCCTTTCCTTGCCTCTGTGCTTGCTTAAAAATAGTTCCATCTCTAACTTTTTCTAGTTCTGATGAAAGGTCATCAACTTGAAACGTTAACCCTGTTTCTCGCTCCACTGACCCTGCCGGCTCTGCTAAATATTTCCAGCATTCTCTGTTTTTACTTCAGCTTTCCAGCATCCGCAGTATTTGCTTTTATACCTTTAAATCACCTGTCTGTGCCATTATACAAAATATATATTTAAATCGCTTGACTGCGCCATTATAGAAAATGTTCCTTTAAATGACGTCTCTAGCTCATTATAAAAATGTTACCCATAAATCACGTGTCTGCCCTATTATAGAAAATAAGTCACACATCTAGCCCATTGTGGAAAATGTGTCCTTAAATCAGACATCTGCCCCTTTGTGGATTGCTTACCGGTGAGGCTCAGATATGTTAAAGCGGTGAAAGGCCTGTTCACCACTAAATATGGGCTCACTGTGGTTGCTTAAAGCCTGTTAACCTCCAGCATCTTCCAGTTCTGGTGAAAGGTCATCGACCAGAAATGTTAACATTTTAGAGGGGGAATGGTGTGTACACAATTTTAAGAAACTGAGAAAGTGGGAATGCGCAGGGCCAGAAAAGAACTTTAGGGTCCTGCTGGCTGACCCTAGTGTTCAAGAACATAAATATACACTTCAGAAAAAAGAAAGAACTTGAATTTATATTATACCTTTCACAACCTCAGGATGTTCCAAAGCACTTCACAGCTGATGAGGTTCTATTGAAGTGTAGTCACTTGTAATGCAGGGATACTCAGCAGCCAAATTGTATAGAGTGAGGTCTTTCAAGCAGCAATTAGATAAATGACCAGATAATCTGTTTTAGTAACGTTGGTTGAATGATACATGTTGGCCTACACACCGGAATGAACTCCCCTGCTTTTCTTCGATATAGTGCCATGGGATCTTTTACCTGAGAGAGCAGACTGGAGCTCGATTTAACGTCTCATCCAAAATCATAGAATCATAGAAAGTTACAGCACGGAAGGAGGCCATTTCAGCCCATCGTGTCCACTCCGGCCAACAAAGAGCTATCCAGCCTAATCCCACTTCCCAGCTCTTGGTCCGTAGCCCTGCAGGTTAGAGCATCCCAAGTGCACATCCAAGTACTTTTTAGATGTGGTAAGCGTTTTTGCCTCTACCACCCTTTCAGGCAGTGAGTTCCAGACCCCCACAACCCTCTGGGTGAAGAAATTTCCCCTCAAATCCCCTCTAAACCTTCCACCAATTACTTTAAATCTGTGCCCCCTGGTTTTTGATCCCTCTGCTAAGGAAAATAGGTCCTTTCTATCCACTTTATCTAGGCCCCTCATAATTGTATACACTTCAACAAGGTCTCCCCTCAGCCTCCTCTGTTCCAAGGAAAACAAACCCAGCCTATCCAGTCTTTCCTCATAGCTAAGATTCTCCACCCCCGACAACATCCTTGTAAATCTCCTCTGTACCCTCTCTAGTGCAATCACATCTTTCCTGTAATGTGGTGACCAGAACTGCACGCAGTGTTCTAGCTGAGGCCTAACTAGTGTTTTATGCAGTTGAAGCATAACTCCCCTGCTCTTGTATTCTATTGAGAGGTCGCACAACACCAGGTTATAGTCCAACAGTTTTATTTAAAATCACAAGCTTTCGGAGTTACAACTCCTTCGTCAGGTGAAGTGAGGAGATACAGAATCGTCAAAGCATATATAGATCGAGAACAATGCATGTGTAACTTACAATTGCAGACAACTGAATTCAATCATCCTGACTGTTTATCTGCCGAGGTGTGATAAAGTTAATCAGGTCAGCCAGGAAGGTACCACATCAAAGACATAGCAAGATACAACTGAGACAATGAGGTGGAATCGCATGGGGTCTAACGTGTCAAAAGCTGCCATCTGTATGTAAAACGATTAACTTTAAAATTTTTACTTTTTTACTGGGAATCACATCTGTGAACAAGCCAACGACGACTCGAGTCCGGATCACGTCATGTATCGTGACATAAACCCAAGATCCCGATTGAGACCGTCTTCATGAGTGCGGAACTTGGCTATCAGTTTCTGCTCGATGATTTTGCGTTGTCGTGTTTTCCTAAGGCCGCCTTGGAGAACGCTTACCCGCAGATCCGAGGCTGAATGTCCTTGACTGCTGAAGTGTTCCCCGACTGGGAGGTAACAATCCTGCCTGGCGATTGTTGCGCGGTGCTCGTTCATACGTTGTCTCAGTGTCTGCATGGTCTCGCCGATGTACCATGCCGCGGTGCATTCTTTCCTGCAACGTATGAGGTAGACAACGTTGGCCGAGTCACATGAGTATGTACCATATACCTGGTGGGTAGTGTCCTCACGTGTGATGATGGTATCTGTGTTGATGATCTGGCATGTCTTGCAGAGTTTGCCGTGGCAGGGTTGTGTGGTGTCGTGGTCGCTGTTATCCTGAAAGCTGGGTAATTTGCTGCGAACGATGGTACTTCTGAGGTTAGGCGGCTGTTTGAAGGCAAGTAGTGGAGGCGTGGGGATGGCCTTAGCGAGGTGTTTGTCGTCATCGATGACATGTTGAAGGCTGCGAAGAACATGGCGTAGTTTCTCCGCTCCGGGGAAGTACTGGACGACGTAGGGTACCCTGTTGGTTGTGTCCCGTGTTTGCCTTCTGAGGAGGTCTATGCGATTTTTCGCTGTGGCCCGTCGGAACTGTCGATCGATGAGTCGAGCGTCATATCCCGTTCTTACGAGGGCGTTTTTCAGCGTCCGTAGGTGTCCATCGCGTTCCTCCTCGTCTGAGCAGATCCTGTGTATTCGCAGGGCTTGTCCATAGGGGATGGCTTCTTTAACGTGGTTAGGGTGGAAGCTGGAGAAGTGGAGCATCGTGAGGTTGTCCGTGGGCTTGCGGTAGAGTGAAGTGCTGAGGTGTCCGTCTTTGATGGAGATTCGTGTGTCCAGGAATGAAACCGATTCTGAGGAGTAGTCCATGGTGAGTTTGATGGTGGGATGGAACTTGTTTATGTTATCGTGTAGTCTTTTCAGTGATCCTTCGCCATGGGTCCAAAGGAAGAAAATGTCTTTGCTATGTCTTTGATGTGGTACCTTCCTGGCTGACCTGATTAACTTTATCACACCTCGGCAGATAAACAGTCAGGATGATTGAATTCAGTTGTCTGCAATTGTAAGTTACACATGCATTGTTCTCGATCTATATATGCTTTGACGATTCTGTATCTCCTCACTTCACCTGACGAAGGAGTTGTAACTCCGAAAGCTTGTGATTTAAAATAAAACTGTTGGACTATAACCTGGTGTTGTGCGACCTCTCAATTTTGTCCACCCCAGTCCAACACCGGCATCTCCGCATCATGACCACTATCGACACCACAAACTGCCGGCTCAAAGTGGAGAGAATCGCCAAGAAGATCGCGCATATCGACACCGACATCAAGTATCTACAGAGATGCAAGAAAGCAGACAAGATCCCGAAAGGACTACAGATCATGAACTCACTCAAGTCGACATACAACACAGACTACGCTGAGAGACTCTGCCGTCGTACCTCTCGCACACTCCTCAACCATCTCGTACACCAGCTCTACAGCAAACGCCACAACCTCGAAACCAAGATAGAGTCCATGCTCTCAGCCTGTGCTCAGGACACAGCAGACCAGTTACGAGACACCGCCAAACAGACGAGGCAACGGAACTACGCTGCCTACATGCGCATCAAGAACAGGAAGCTTGAGAAACTCGGCATCACCACCAGCAGCAACCAAGCCTCCCCCGGTACCACGGCGGCAACCACAGGGAAGTCCATCGTCAATTTGTCCGACCATACCCTTCAACCAGACGAAATCGAAGTTCTCGCCCTAGGGCTCAAGTTCTGCCCAACCACCAAAATGGACCCCATCGGTCTCGCGGCAGACACGGAGGAATTCATCAGGAGAATGAGGCTCCGGGAATACTTCCACAAATCCCAAGATGTCAGCAACAAACCCAATGAGACAATCAATGATCCAGAACAGCAGACAGAGGGACTCGCAGTGCAGCAACCGAAGAAAAAAGAGTCAAACTGGACCCCTCCGGAGGGTCGCTGCCCCAAGCTTGACATGTATGCTCAAGCTGTCAGGAGATGCATCAACACCAGATTCATCAGCCGCACTCACAAGACAGTCCAGAATGTCACCCGAGCACAACGCAACGCCATCCACGCTCTCAAGACCAACCGCAACATCGTCATCAAACCAGCGGACAAAGGAGGAGCCATCGTCATACAGAACAGAATGGACTATTGTAAAGAAGCATACCGACAACTGGACAATCAGGAATACTACAGACAGCTACCCGCAGATCCGACCAAAGAACACACCCGCCAACTCAATAGACTGATCAAGACCTTCGATCCAGACCTTCAAAACATCCTACGTGCTCTCATCCCACGTACTCCCCGCGTGGGAGACTTCTACTGCCTCCCAAAGATACACAAAGCCAACACACCCGGACGTCCTATCGTATCAGGCAACGGAACCCTGTGTGAGAACCTCTCTGGATACGTCGAGGGCATTCTGAAACCCATCGTACAGGGAACCCCCAGCTTCTGTCGCGACACTACAGACTTCTTACAGAAACTCAGCACCCACGGACCAGTTGAACCAGGAACACTCCTCGCCACGATGGACGTATCGGCACTCTACACCAGTATCCCCCACGATGACGGCATCACTGCGACAGCCTCAGTACTCAACACCAACAACAGCCAATCTCCACACGCCATCCTACAACTCATCCGCTTCATCCTTGACCACAATGTCTTCACCTTCGACAACCATTTTTTTACCCAAACACACGGAACAGCCATGGGGACCAAATTCGCACCCCAATACGCCAACATCTTCATGCACAAGTTCGAGCAAGACTTCTTCACTGCACAGGACCTCCAGCCAACGCTGTACACCAGATACATCGACGACATTTTCTTCCTTTGGACCCATGGCGAAGGATCACTGAAAAGACTACACGATAACATAAACAAGTTCCATCCCACCATCAAACTCACCATGGACTACTCCTCAGAATCGGTTTCATTCCTGGACACACGAATCTCCATCAAAGACGGACACCTCAGCACTTCACTCTACCGCAAGCCCACGGACAACCTCACGATGCTCCACTTCTCCAGCTTCCACCCTAACCACGTTAAAGAAGCCATCCCCTATGGACAAGCCCTGCGAATACACAGGATCTGCTCAGACGAGGAGGAACGCGATGGACACCTACGGACGCTGAAAAACGCCCTCGTAAGAACGGGATATGACGCTCGACTCATCGATCGACAGTTCCGACGGGCCACAGCGAAAAATCGCATAGACCTCCTCAGAAGGCAAACACGGGACACAACCAACAGGGTACCCTACGTCGTCCAGTACTTCCCCGGAGCGGAGAAACTACGCCATGTTCTTCGCAGCCTTCAACATGTCATCGATGACGACAAACACCTCGCTAAGGCCATCCCCACGCCTCCACTACTTGCCTTCAAACAGCCGCCTAACCTCAGAAGTACCATCGTTCGCAGCAAATTACCCAGCTTTCAGGATAACAGCGACCACGACACCACACAACCCTGCCACGGCAAACTCTGCAAGACATGCCAGATCATCAACACAGATACCATCATCACACGTGAGGACACTACCCACCAGGTATATGGTACATACTCATGTGACTCGGCCAACGTTGTCTACCTCATACGTTGCAGGAAAGAATGCACCGCGGCATGGTACATCGGCGAGACCATGCAGACACTGAGACAACGTATGAACGAGCACCGCGCAACAATCGCCAGGCAGGATTGTTACCTCCCAGTCGGGGAACACTTCAGCAGTCAAGGACATTCAGCCTCGGATCTGCGGGTAAGCGTTCTCCAAGGCGGCCTTAGGAAAACACGACAACGCAAAATCATCGAGCAGAAACTGATAGCCAAGTTCCGCACTCATGAAGACGGTCTCAATCGGGATCTTGGGTTTATGTCACGATACATGACGTGATCCGGACTCGAGTCGTCGTTGGCTTGTTCACAGATGTGATTCCCAGTAAAAAAGTAAAAATTTTAAAGTTAATCGTTTTACATACAGATGGCAGCTTTTGACACGTTAGACCCCATGCGATTCCACCTCATTGTCTCAGTTGTATCTTGCTATGTCTTTGATGTGGTACCTTCCTGGCTGACCTGATTAACTTTATCACACCTCGGCAGATAAACAGTCAGGATGATTGAATTCAGTTGTCTGCAATTGTAAGTTACACATGCATTGTTCTCGATCTATATATGCTTTGACGATTCTGTATCTCCTCACTTCACCTGACGAAGGAGTTGTAACTCCGAAAGCTTGTGATTTTAAATAAAACTGTTGGACTATAACCTGGTGTTGTGCGACCTCTCAATTTTGTCCACCCCAGTCCAACACCGGCATCTCCGCATCTTGTATTCTATGCCACGGCTAATAAAGGCAAGCATTCCGTATGCCTTCTTAACCACCTTATCTACTTGGCCTGCTACCTTCAGGGATCTGTGGACATGCACTCCAAGGTCCCTTTGTTCCTCTACACTACTCAGTGTCCTACCATTTAATATGTATTCCCTTTCCTTGTTAGCCCTTCCCAAATACATTACCTCACACTTCTCCGGATTGAATTCCATTTGCCACTGTTCTGCCCACCTGACCAATTTATTGATATCTTCCTGCAGTCTGCAGCTTCCTTCTTCAGTATCAACCACACAGCTGATTTTAAAAGGCGGCACCTCTGAAAGCGCAGCACTCCCTACACTGGAGTGCTCAAGTCTCTGGAGTGGGACTTGAATCCACAAGCTTCTGACTCACCCAAAGGGGGTGAATTTCCATGGGGGTTACCCTGCTCATCCATGGAAAGCTCAGTGGAAGAACCACAGAAACCCCAGCAAAATGGCGCCAAAGCCTCTTTACACTCCTACATTCCCTGGTTGAATTTTTCACCAAATGCTTGCACAACTCCCTCCATCACCTATCTCTCGCTAAGCATTCAAAATCCCCTTTTGAGCCTCATCCCATGGTCCCTCATTGTAATTCTTAGGCCCATGGTAGCCAGTTTCTCTGGATTTGACATGTGAATACACTGTTTACTCTGACCAGCTTTTCCTTGCTCCTTTACAATCCGCTGTGTCTCCAAAGGGTAATGGGGAGTTTCCAGCCCTGCAACCCTCTGAGATTTCTACGCTCCTCCAATTCTTGTCTCTTGCACATCCTCGATTTTAATCGCTCCTCCACTGGCGGTCATGCCTTCAGCTACCGAGGCAATAAGCTCAGGAATTCCCTCCGTAAACCACTCCACCTTTCTCTCCTCCTTTAAGACGCTCTTTAAAACCTACCTCTTTGAGCAAGCTTTTGGGTCATCTGTCCTAATATTTGCTTGTGCGGCTTGGTGTCAAATTTTGTTTGATTATGCTCCTGTGAAGTGCCTTGGGACGTTTTACTACATTAAAGGTGCAAGTTATTGTTGTTCTTGTTATGTAACTCACAATCCCAACTTGGACATATACTGCCGTTCATTCATCGTCGCTGGGTCAAAATTCTGGAACTCCCTACCTAACAGAATTGTGGGAGTATCTTTACCACATGATCTGCAGCGGTTCAAGAAGAAGGCTCACCACCACCTTCACAAGGGAAACCAGGGATGGCCAACAAATGGTTGGGGTACAGTTCCACAGCTAGTGAGTACCACACATACACCACATGTAGACACCCCCCAAACACAACCCACACACCCACCACCCACACATTCCTCCCACACACATAGACACCCCCCAAACACAAATCACACACCCCCCCACCCACACATACCTCCCACACACATACAGCACACATAGACACCCCCAAACACAACCCACACCCCCCCCAGCCACACATACCTTCCACACACATACACCACACAGTCACCCCCCAAACACAACCCACACACCCCCCACCCACACATACCTCCCACACACATACACCACACATAGACACCCCCCAAACACAACCCACACACGCCCACCCACACATGCCCCCCCACACATTCTCCCACGATCCGACACATCCCAAAGGTCTGGGCCTGCAGTTCTTGATTTGGTGAACTGAGTCATGCAGTTGGCGACGGGAGGTCAGGCTCACGGGGGAACTATGGGCCAATAGTTCTACTTTAATGGGGCCCTTGTCACATACTGTATGGACTAGGAACATAGGAACAGGAGTAGGTCATTGAGCCCCTCCAGCCTGTTCCACCATTCATGGCTGATCTGCGACCTAACTCCATATACCCGCCTTTGGCACATATCCCTTAATATCTTTAGTTAACAAAAAGATATCAATCTCTGATTTAAAATTAACAATTGACCTAGCATCAATTGCCATTTGCGGAAGAGAGTTACAAACTTCTACCACCCTTTGTGTGTAGAAGTGTTTCCTAATTTCACTCCTGAAAGGTCTGGCTCTAATTTTTAGACTATGCCCCCTAGTCCTAGAATCCCCAACCAGCGGAAATAGTTTTTCTCTATCTACCCTATCCATTCCCCTTAATATCTTGAAAACTACGCTATCGGTGCTATATAAATGCAAGTTGTTGTTGCTGAACAGCAGCCACACCAGATCAACACTGGGTGGAACAAACTGAGACAGCTCGTTAAAGAGACTTTTTAACAATGGTGCGAGGAGAAAGTTAAAACGTGCTCTGAACAGATGTACAGCCCAATCTTATATAATTTTAAAGACATGGGGATAGAATTTCGTGTTGGACAGCAGCATAAAACGGGCGGTATCGAATCGGCCACCCCTTTTTGCTCCCCGCCTGATATTCAGTTTCATAAGAACATAACATAAGAAATAGGAGCAGGAGTAGGCCATTTGTCCCCTCGAGCCTGCTCCGCCATTCAATAAGATCATGGCTGATCTTCTACCTCATCTCCACTTTCCTGAACTATCCCCATATGCCACGATTCCCTTAATATTCAAAGATCTATCGATCGCTGTCTTGAATATACTCAATGACTGAGCCTCCACAGCCCTCTGGGGTAGAGAATTCCAAAGATTCACCACCCTTTTAGTGAAGAAATTTCTCCTCATCTCAGTCCTAAACGGCCAACCCCTTATTCTGAGACTGTGACCCCTGGTTCTAGACTCCCCAGCCAGGGGAAACATCCTCCCTGCATCTACCCTGTCAAGCCCTGTAAGAATTGTGTATGTTACAATGAGATCACCTCTCATTCTTCTAAGCTCTAGAGAATATAGGCCTAGTCTACTCAATCTGTCCTCATAGGACAATCCCCCCATCCCAGGAACCAGTCTGGTGAACCTTCGTTGCACTCCCGCTATGGCAAGTACATCCTTCTTTAGGTAAGGAGACCAAAACTGTACACAATACTCCAGGTGTGGTCTCATCAGGGCCCCAATAAAATTGCAGTAAGACATCTTTACTCTTATACTCAAATCCTCTTGTAATAAAGGCCAACATACCATTTGCTTTCCTAACTGCTTGCTGTACCTGCATGTTAACTTTCAGTAATTCGTGTACAAGAACACCCAGGTCCCTCTGAACACCACCATTTCCCAATCTCTCACCATTTAAAAATACTCTGCTTTTCTATTTTTTCTCCCAAAGTGGATAACTTCATATTTCTCCACATTATATTCCATTTGCGATATTCTTGCCCACTCACTTCGCTTGTCTATATCCCCTTGAACCCTCCTTACATCCTCCTCACAACTTACATTCCCACCCAGCTTTGTATCATCAGCAAACTTGGATATATTACATTTGGTCCCCTCATCCAAATCATTGATGTAGATTGTGAATGGCTGAGGCCCAAGCACTGATTCTTGCGGTAACCCACTAGTTAGAGCCTGCCAACCGAAAATGACCCGTTTATTCCTACTCTCTGTTTTCTGTCCATTAACTAATCCTCAATCCATGCTAGTATATTGTTGTTTAATAACCTCTTGTGTGGCACCTTATCGAATGTCTTCTGAAAATACAAATACACCACATCCACTGGTTTCCCCTTACCTATTCTGCTAGTTACAACCTCAAAAAACTCTAACAGATTCGTCAAACACGATTTCCCTTTCATAAATCCATGTTGACACTGCCCAATCCTATTATTATTTTCTAAGTGCCCTGTTACCACGTCCTTAAGAATAGATTCTCGCAATTTCCCTACTTCTGATGTCAGGCTAACTGGCCTGCAGTTCCCCGTTTTCTCTCTCCCTCCTTTCTTAAATAGTGGGGTTACATTTGCTACCTTCCAATCTGCGGGAACTGTTCCAGAATCTATGGAATTTTGGAAAATGACAACCAATGTATCCATTATCTCTATAGCCACCTCTTTCAAAACCTTAGGATGTAGGCCATCAGGTCCAGGGGATTTATCGGCTTTCAGTCCCATTAATTTCTCCAGTACTACCTTTTTACTAATATTAATATCTTTCAGTTCCTAATTCTCGCTAGACCCTTGGTTGTCCACTATTTCCGGGAAGTTTTTTGCGTCTTCTTCCATGAAGATAAACAGAAAGTATTTGTTTAATTTCGCTGCCATTTCCTTATTCCCTATTTTTGTTGACCTCAAATGTCGTACTGCCTGTTTAGCACTACTTCCCAAGCCTGGTT
Source organism: Squalus acanthias (assembly GCA_030390025.1). Lineage (NCBI taxonomy): Eukaryota > Metazoa > Chordata > Chondrichthyes > Squaliformes > Squalidae > Squalus > Squalus acanthias. The sequence goes on along the minus strand of JASTWF010000110.1, from coordinate 73,024 downwards.
TCTACCCCATGATGAATGTCTGCTCCTTGCAATTTTGAAGAGCTTCTTTCAAATGTTAAATAAAGTTTTCCCATCAAATGTGATTTAAGGTTTCCTTCTGCCTCCATCCGTCCAACATTATGGCTGCAACTCCCAACACCCCGCACCCCACCTGTTCTGGAAACAGCTCTGCTTTTTCCTCTTCATCCCATCCTGTCATGCCCCTAAAGCTCCTTCCATCAACTCGATGCTGCCCCTCAGCTTTTTCTCCTGCCAATGTCACAAGTTGAATTCTCTCAGGACCGAGCCTGCAGCATGCCTCTGTGTCTCTCTTGGTAGTCTTCACCATGGTCATTATGTCACTTCATCACTGGTCCTCCCAGAGTAGGAACACCAACTATGCACCTCTTGCTTACTGCTTCCCTTTCATGGTCAGTCTGGACTTATGTGCTTGAGTTTCTGGAGTGGGGCTTGAACCCACAACGTTCTGTCTCAGACGCAAGAGCGTTACCACTGAGCCACAGCTGACATGAGTTTAAGTTTGCTGTAGATTAATAGCTAGGGCAGGGTTTGTCTGGCCCTTGGAAGCTTTAAGATGATTGACAAGTGTTGGCCTGAACTGAACTGCTGTAAATGCTTTTTGTTCTTTATCCTCAGACTGTTTTGAGATGGTAATTCTGAGAGGGAGACTGCATTTTCGAGGTGTAAATAGCACCTGTTCTGTGCAAATCATATTCATTTATCCTTGAAACAAATATGGGCAGTAAGGGAGATGAGCAAACATGATATTGTCTGTAAGACATTAGACTATGTGGAATATTAATGGGGAGGGGAGTGAGAGGAATGTGGGATAGACTAGGTGGGACATTAAAGAGAGCGAGCAGGAGAGTGCATTTAGACACGAGCGTGGTGGAAGCAGATTCAATAGTCACTTTCAAAAGGGAATTGGATATAAACTTAAATAGGAAAATATGCAGGTTCGGGGGGAATGAGCAGGGGAGTGGGACTAATTGGATAGTTCTTTAAAGAGCTGGCACAGACACGATGGTCCGAATGGCCTCCTTCTGTGCTGTGTCATTCAATGTGAAGAAAAGCACTGCTACAGATTGGATGGGCTGAATGGCCTGTTTCTGTGCTGGAACATTCTATGATTCTATGACATTGTGTTGCTTGTTCTGTGACCAGGAGAAAGGACTCCAGCAATTGATCCAGTTCATCTAACTTACTTAAGGAGCCACTTCACTGAAAGCACTTATAGTGACTGGCTGTTTCATCAATTAACATTATAATGAAAAAGAACCTCATTTTGTTTGTCTATGTTTTAGAACTCACAGCATTGTATTAAAAAAATACTTTCATGCGTTCAGTAATAGAAACATAGAAACTAGGAGCAGGAGTAGGCCATTCGGCCCGTCGAGCCTGCTCCACCATTCAATACGATCATGGCTGATCATCCAAATCCAGTACCCTGTCCCTGCTTTCTCACACAGAATCCCCATCGAGCCTGCACCGACACATATCCCACCCTATCCCCGTAACCCCACGTATTTAATTCCCCCTAAGATATCCCTTCCTATCCTATCCCCGTAACCCCACATATTTAATCCCCCCCTAACACTAAGGGTCAATTTATCATAGCCAAATCAACCTAACCCGCACATTTTTGGACTGTGGGAGGAAACCGGAGCACCCGGAGGAAACCCACGCAGATACGGGGAGAATGTGCAAACTCCACACAGACAGTCACCCGAGGCCAGATTCGAACCCGGGTCCCTGGCGCTGTGAGGCACCGCTGCTAACCACTATGCCACCGTGTTGCCCTATGTATAGGAAATATTTACAAGTGTTTCTATTTCTGATGGACAACTGCAGAACTGTTTCAGATAACTGAGTAAACAACTTGAGTACATGTTAACCACAAGCAAGCAGATTTCCTGTCCTCCACACAACGCAGACCGTAACCAAAGCAACTGAGTCAAAAATTCAGAAGGGACTGTTACTTATAGGCTAGGTAGAGGCTAATCTAAGTGAATCAACTGATTGGCAACCTATCTGTCAGCTTAAACATACACTCCCTCCACCACCAGCTACAGGATGCACTCCTGCAACTCACCAAGGGTTCTTCTGCAGTACCTCCCAAACCCACGACCTCCACTACTTAGAAGGACAAGGTCAGCAAGCAAATGGGAACACCACCACCTCCAAGTTCCCTTCCAAGTCACACCCCTTCTGATCAGAAAAAATTCTACGAACCTACCTGCTGGTTCCGTAGATACCGAGGCTTCCACTCCTGGGCCTCTCCTCTTCGAAATGCGCAGAGGCCCACGTATCCCAGGGGCGCATGCGGTTCGCAAGGGCCCCTGGGATCACATGGGCCAGCCCAACCAATGGAAGAAGGAAATCCCCATTCATACTTTTGACAGTTCCGTACGCACGGTACTGTCAAAAGTATGAATGGGGATGATTGCACCCATATCTTTACAGCTCATCGGTAGCCTTATATTTTTCAGAACCATAATTGTGCTGACATTGAACTACGGTCTTCATTGGTATTGTGTCATAGCACCGTTGACCAGGAGCTGTAGAACCCAGACTGAACGAAACAATAGGAATAGCCAAGGAATCCAGGCTGACCCAAACGATATAGATAGCCAAGGAACCGTGACGCCAGCTCCTGGGACTGAACTAAACAATAGGAACAGAACTGAAACAAAAGCAAAATGTTGCGGATGCTGGAAAACTAAAATAAACAGAACTGAAACAGCCAATCAGGTAAGTGTTATGCATGATCGAACCACCAGCTAATGAAGTAGTAATGTCAAGCTGTGAACACAGAGCAAGTGTGATGAGTGCAGCTAAAATCAATCCGCAAAACTGCTTTAAAATATTGCGGGATTTTCCACTCCAGCACATACTGTGAGTGTGTATCCAGAAATTAGGTATTGCTCACTCCTGTTTTTCCAAACATTAATAGTACGAGTCGGAAAATCATGAGTTAGAGGTGTGGAATTTTTCAGATGTGCTCCTGGCATGAGCCAGGAGAGCTGAAGCAGGATAATCCAGGACAATATTGAATTGTTGCTCTCCAAAGGGATAGCCCAGGCATGCAGCAGGCGGTTAAGAAGGCAAATGGTATGTTGGCCTTCGTAGCGAGAGGGTTCGAGTTAAGGAGCAAGGATGTCTTGCTGCAGTTGTACAGGGCCTTGGTGAGACCACACCTTGAGTATTGTGTGCAGTTTTGGTCGCCTTATCTGAGGAAGGATGTTCTTGCCATGGAGGGAGTGCAGCGAAGATTCACCAGACTGATATCTGGGATGGCAGGAATGACGTATGAAGAGACATTGGGTCGATTAGGCTTATATTCGCGAGAGTTTAGTAGAATGAGAGGGGCTCTCATTGAAACTTATAAAATTCTAACAGGACTAGACAGACTAGATGCAGGAAGGATGTTCCCGATGGCGGGGGAGTCCAGAACCAGGGGCAAAGTCTAAGGATAAGGGGTAAGCCATTTAGGACTGAGATGAGGAGGAATTTCTTCACCCAGAGAATGGTGAACCTGTGGAATTCTCTACCACAGAAGGCAGTAGAGGCCAATTCATTAAATATATTCAAGGAGGAGTTAGATATATTTCTTAAGGCTAAAGGGATCAAGGGATATGGGGAGAAAGCAGGGACAGGTTACTGAATTTGGATGATCAGCTATGATCTCATTAAATGGCAGAACAGGCTCAAGGGGCCGAATGGCCTACTCCTGCTCCTATCTTCTATGTTTCTATGATCGAGGCGGCACTCACAAGCAGTGAGCTGCTCTGCTCTCAATCCCACCACAAGGCAACATCATTCCCTTATTTTAACAGAACATTGCTATCTGTATAGTTTGGGTGTTGTTTTGATGAAAGTATGGAAACAGGCGCTATATGGGTGCTGTGCTAATAAGGCACGCCTGTTTGAAAGTCTGGTTTTAGCACGCAATTTTGCTTCTAATTGTTGATTACCATAATTTGAACTTGCCTGGAGGCTCTAAAATAGACACCTGCAGATTTAGCACTCAAGCGCTGATTAGATGCAATTTTCGTGGCGCAGTACATGTGGGCTCCACGCACCCACTTCCACTGAAGGTGTGGACAGTGCTGGCTGACACACAGCAGCACATTTCAGGATGGCCCAGGGACCGGGTGAGCGGGTGCACAGGTTCTCGGATGCGGCACTGGAGGTCCAGAGGAGGAGGGATGTCCTGTACCTGCAGGAGGAAGGAATCCACCTCGCCCTCCTGTCTCTCTCTCCTGCAGCAGCTGCTGCTGCTCTGTCTGGCCGCATGTCCTCCTCCCATTCCTCCTGCGACCAAGGGAGACCCCTAGCAAGCTGTCGATGACTCCTGGTGTCTCCTATAAGGTGTCCAATAAGGTAGAGTAGCACAGTACTTACTCTTTTTCGGTGGAGTCCTCCAGAGAATTTCCCAAACAAATATTGATATAGTGTTGGTGAAGTCTTGGCACACTTTCCCAGAAAGTCTCCGATGTGTCTCAAAGGTGCTCTTCAAACCTCCAGCAGCAAGTGAACTGTAGAAGGTGATATACCTTTAAGTAGCGCTCGAAATCCTCTACAATGACTTATTTACTCCCAATCAGCTGCTCGCTGTTAGGAGAGGGCGTTAGGTCAAGCACTATCCACCAAAATGACGTGCATCCTCCTTCATGAGCGCTAGCAGGCAATTTAAGTGGCAATCAGCTCCTTAATGATCCTCGGGGCAGCCGTTCCTAGTGCACCCTTCAACTCCTTTACCAAGATGGCGTCTTACGCTAAACATGGGCTAAACCGTGTTTCAGCTTAAGACCCCATCTTGGCCACCTCGGAGGCACTTTAACGCCTAAAGTATCTGGGGAAATTCGCCCCCAAAGAAATTAACAACAGAAATTCAAAAATCATCAAATCACGAACGCAAGGGTAAATTTTAACTTTCGGTGATTGTGTAAAATGGGAGATATTGGATCAGCCGCCCATTATATGCCATTGACTTTGATGGAAAAATCAGAATAGGTGTAAAACAGACTAATAGGTCTAATCCGATATAGTCCATTTTACGCAATCATAAGAACTTAGGAAATACGAACATGAGTAGGCCTTTCAGCCCTTTGCGCCTGCTCCACCATTCAGTAAGATCATGGCTGATCTTCTACCTCAACTCCACCTTCCAGCCTGATCCCTATATCCCTTGATTCCCTTAATATCCAAAAATTTATCAATCTCTGTCTTGAATATACTCAACGACGAAGCATCCACAGCCATTTGGGTAGAGAATTCCAAAGATTCACAAACCTTTGAGTGAAGAAATTTCTCTTCATCTCATTCCTAAATGGCCGACCCCTTATTCTGAGACTGTGACCCCTAGTTCTAGACTCCCCAGCCAGGGGAAACAGTCTCCCTGCATCTACCCCTTCAAGCCCTGTAAGAATTTTATGTTTCAATGAGATTACCTCTCATTCTTCCAAATTCAATGGAATATAGGCCTAGTCTCCTCAGTCTCTCCTCATAAGACAATCCCCCATCCCAGGAATCAGTCTGGTGAACCTTCATTGCACTCCCTCTAAGGCAAGTATATCCTTCCTTAGGTAACGAGACCAAAACTGTACACAGTACTCCAGGTGTGGTCTCACCAAGGTCCTATATATTTGCAGTAACATTTCTTTAGTTTTATACTCCAATCCTTTTGTAATAAAGGCCAACTCTTTTCTAATTGCTTGCTGTACATGCATGTTAACTTGCAGTGACTCGTGTACAAGGACACCCAGGTCCCTCTGAATGCCAACATTTCCCAATCTCACCAATTATTCTGATTTTCTACTTTTCCTATCAAAGTGGATAAATTCACATTTCTCCACCTTATATTCCATCTGCCATGATTTTGCCCACTCACTTAACCTGTCGATATCCCTTTGCAGCCTCTTTGCATCCTCCTCACAACTTACTTTCCCACCTAGCTTTGTATCATCAGCAAACTTGGATACAATACACTTGGCCCATCATATAAGTCAGTGATATAGATTGTAAATAGTTGAGGCCCAGCACTGATCCTTGCGGTATCCCACTACTTACAGCCTGCCAATCCGAAAATGACCCGTTTATTCTTACTCTCTGTTTTCTGTCCCTTAACCAATCCTCAATCCATGCTAATATATTACCCCAATCCCATGAGCCCTAATTTTGTGTAATAACCTCCTAAGTGGCACCTTATCGAAAGCTTTCTTAAAATCTAAATACACTACATCAACTTGTTCCCGCTTATCTACCCTGCTAGTTACTACCTCAGAAAACACTATTAGATTGTCAGGCTAACTGGTCTGGCGTTCCCCATTTACTCTCTCCCTGCTTTCTTGAAAGAGGGGTTACATTTGCTACCTTCTAATCTGCGGGGAGCATTTTCAAATCGAGGGAATTCTGGAAGATCAAAACCAATGTATCCACTCTGTCTGCAGCCACCTCATTTTAAAACCCTGGGATGTAGGCCATCGGGTCCAGAGATTAGTCAGCTTTCATTCCCATTAATTTCTCCAGTACTATTTCTTTATTAATACTAATTTCTTTAAGTTACTCATTCGCACTCCACCCTTGGTTCCCCACTATTTCCGGAATATTTTTGTGTCTTCTTTCATGAAGACAGATGCAAAGTATTTGTTTAAAGTCTCTACCATTTCTTTATTCCCCATTATAATTTCTCCTGTCTCTGCCTGTAAGGGACCCACATTTACTTTCGCTAATCTCTTATTTTTGTACATACCTATAGAAGCTTTTACAATCTGTTTTTATGTCTCTTGCTAGTTGACTCTCATATTCTATTTTCTCTCTGTTTATCAATTTCTTAGTCCTCCTCTGCTGAATTATAAAATCCTCCCAATCGCCCCTGTAGGTAAGTTTAATTACTTCACTGACACACATAAGGGGGTAAATTTAACTTTGGGCGACAGTGTAAAACAGATGATATTGAATTGGCCACCCATAATACACCCAACCCGATATTCCTTTCCATTGAAGTGAATCAAAGGAAACATCAGGGAGAGCACATAATGGGCAGCTGATTCGATATCGTCCATTTTACACTCTCACGCAAACTAGAAATTATCCCCATTGTCTATTTGTTTCCATAAAGTCAGTTCTCTTGGATTTAGTGGTGGATCTGGTGTTGAACACTTTGTTCAACCTGTTCCAGGCACCTTCTCCACACACACATCACCAGAACAGGCATCTGCGATATAGAGCCATGGCTCAGCAGGGACCTTCAACGAGCAACAGGAATAATAAACTCCACGATTAGTGTAATGGTTATGTTACTGGACTGGGAACCAGTGGTCTGATCTAATAATCCAGCAAATGTTAGTTTGAAAACAGACCATGGCAGGTTGAATCTTTGAACTCGTGTTTTAAAGATCTGGAAATAAAAAGCTGGTACCAGTAAAAGTGACCATGAAGCTGTCAGATTGTCACAAAAACACAACTGGTTCACGAATGTCCTTTAGGGAAGAAAACCTGCCGTCCTTGTTTGGTCTTGCCTCTTTGTGACTCCAGTCCCACACTAACGTGGTTTGACTCTTAACTGCCACTCAGTTGTATCAAACTGCTACAAAGAATAACAAGAATCGCAGACTTAATTGCTCAAGACCACCTTCTCAGGGCCACTAGGGATGCGCAATAATGCCGGCCTTGCCCGCAATGCCCACAGCCTGAAAACGAATCATTTTCATTCCCAATCCAAGACAGGAACATTCAGCAATAGTTGAGCACTGAATATCTCAGTCTCGGGTGTTTCCTGACTTGGATCAAGGACTGAAAAGGCAGCCTGGTGAGAGATTGGGAACCACATGTCACTGTGAGCCTGCAGATGAGGTAGAGTTCTATAGAGGCTGTCTGTCCTCCTCAAGTAGAGACCCATCAAGAGATAAATGGGAGAGGGACACGCAACACCTAAAAAAAACGTGAACATACAAATATACATCCTATGAAATTCATACTATTCCTGTGCAGTGTGGGGTGGGATTTTTTGAGACTTCATTCCCAGTGCAGAGATTCACTAGTGTAAGCGGGGGTCGGAAATTTGTGTCACAATGTGCGAAACGCGTGTGTTTTTTCGCACGTACGTGCAAATCGGCATTTATCCTAATATTTAGCGTGATTTACACCTCCTGCAGCCTGTGGTCCGCATCAGTGAAGTGCTCTGCTGCCCTTTCACTTGTTTTCTTTGACCTGCTTCCATTTAGTTATTTGAATAAATAACCATTATTCCCAACTAAATCATCCTTCAGTTTCTCTAAAGTGAGGCCCGCCTGATCCTTTCTTTGGCTGTCTTGCGCCGGTGAAGCAAAGTTTTGTCGAGACACTGGCCCGTATTTTCCGATCGCAGGCCTCCCGCGTGCAGGCAGACATCCGATCTGTCAAGAGCATTCTTGACAGATCGGAAATGCCGGTTTTCAGCGCATGCGCTTGGCATGCCTGAAACCGGCATTTCCGATGTCCCTACGGGTGTGTACACAGCGCGTAGCCACCCGTAGGGATCGGAATATAAAGCCCATTGTTTCCACTTGTGGGGAAGAGCATAACTAGAGGCCATCAATATAAGATAGTCACCAAGAAATGCAATAGGAAATTCAAAAGAAACTTCTTTATCCAAAGAGTGGTGAGAATGTGCAACTCGCTACCACAGGGAGTGGTTGCAGCGAATAGTATAGATGCATTTAAGGGGAGGCTAGACAAGCATATGAGGGAAAAGGGAATAGAGGGTTATGCTGATAGATTTCGACGAGGAAGGAGAAGAGGAGGCTCATGTGAAGCATAAACGCCAGCATGAACTGCATGGGCCGAATGGCCTGTTTCTGTGCCATATATTCTATGTAATCCTATGTAATGTATTGCCAACTCCTGCGATTCAATCACAAGAGACACAATTTCAGAGTGAAATAGAGCTTCACTCGTGATCTTGCAATCTCGTGATGGAAGGCCTAAATCTCACGATTCTTTTCTTGAGGGAAAAAATATGCTGGTTTGTGCATGCGTGAATCACGTGTATTTTTTCTGTGCTTGCACAAATGGTGTTTATCTGGAGATTTAGGCATTTCTGAAGTTTGTTTGACTCTAATTGGGCCAAAAATTGCAGCTGGCGGCATACCTCCAGAGTCCGTCTTCGACCTGCGAATGGAATACGCCCTTACCTGATGCCGGCCCTCCTGAGAAAACTTGCGGTCTGATGCTGTGAGGCGGAGGGCAGTGTAATGGCCCATGAATCCCAGGGATGCAGCCTGTGCGGAGACGTACCTGGGATCACGTGGGCCTGGTCCTCCAATCACAAAACAGAATTAGATTTTAATCACTTCAGAAGGGTATCCCGTAATCAGATTTAATGGAATCCTGTAATCAGATTTAATTACAATTTACAGGATTGGAATTTAATTCCTAATTAGCTTCATTCCACCAACTTCACCAAACATTAAATTTTTTGATAATTTTTGACTCTAATATTTGCAGAAACATTGAAAAACTCATTTGATATAGTTAAACTGTATGATTTCCGAGATGAAAATGTTGAAAACAAGCCTGAGGTATCCCCTTACGCTGATGGAAACAGGCCCTGAACCTGTTTGCATCAACGGTAACATTTCTGTATGCAATTGCTGGGCAGTTGGTGGGGAAATAGCCCAACTCTGCGCCATCATTTGCCTTTTCGTGAGCCATGTGGATGGCCTGTCAACACGTACATTGACAGACCACAATTTCCGGATTTTGCGAACATGCAGTGGATTTTAAAGGAGGTATGATGGCGTAGTCTGAGAGTAGCTGCCATACTCACAGCAAAATCTGGGCCATGTTAGCAGCAGTGTTGAAGTACATCATGGCCAGATTGTTATGAAGAAACACTGTTACTTCAGCCCGTATGATGCAATGTGAGGCTGAAGCAATAGCCTGTACAGTGCAGCAACTTCACTGAGTAACTCCTAGAGCCTGAATCTTCCATCCACAGATGGGAGAAACTTCAAGAATTTTATTTTTTAAAGGCCCAACTCCTGCCCAGGAGCGTTCACTTCAACCCGAGGTGCAATTATTATTATTTAAGTTTTGTCTGAGAGGACACTGGTGGCGAGGGGGGCAGGGGTGGGGTGGACAGGGAAGCTTCGAGAGTGAGTGCCTGACAGAGACGTAACTCGGAGCAATAGCATCTCCCTGGGAACCACACTCGGTCTCACCTCCGAGCAGCCATAACTGCACGTCACCGTCACTGCGCCTGTGTGGCCGCGCTGCTCGCCGGGACTTGTAGTCGTCGGCTATTTTTGCATGGGTGGAGTGGGCAAGGAGAACTACAATAACCAGCTGGTTAGGGCTGAGGTTGAGAAACAAGGCAAACTTTGAAGAGCTGGAGCTGTGAAGCAATTCAAACACATCCTCTTACACTGAACATTGCGACTCCTGTCTCCATGTGATGGTGCTTTTGATTTTTTTTCCCCCAAAACTTACCTTTGGTTGGCAGCTGCAGGGAGTGCATTTAGTGGGGGTTGTGTTGGGCACAAGGTGAGGGGTGGTAATAACGGGTAGGAGTTTTTAGAAGTGTTTTGTAAAGCATTATCAGATGCAGTAATATAGTTTTTGTAAAGAGCGGTGACCTGTTAGAGATTAATTAAAGCCACTAATGAGGTTTATAAACCAAAAAATAGCAACTTATGATTTCTTACCAAATCTCATGATTTTTAACAGTTTGTCTCATGATTTATGAGATGGTGTGGTTGGTATTACTGTTATTCAATCAGTGGCACACTATGCATGTGTCTTGTTACTCATTGCCTAATATTGCACTATTATAGTAATCGATGCTTGGCCACAAAGAATTCTGGCCCAGGTACATATCCCTGCATCTCCAGTGCTGCTGCACTGGCTACAAGTTTTTAATAACTGGATGCAGGGAAGCTCTCGGTTTGCGTGGTAAGGATTGTTAAAGCTCACACTTTTAGCTCTGACTGTGCTTTTCAAACAGCAACCCTCCTCCGAAGTTAATATACCTTTACTGGACATGGTGGGATCGGGAGCAAGTGTGATCTGGGACCAAGCAGGAAGTCCCCCAGAGACACAAACTAACGTGTAATTCAATTTAATTTATTTAACTTTTATTAATTGTTATTGTAATTTTATTAATTTAATTCAGTTGCTGAATTGTATCATCTGCTAAAATTCAAGGCTAAATGCCCCCCTTCTGCTCCTCCAAGATGGGGGTGTGCAATTTCACAATAGACACTCACGCATTGAGTACTGTGATGGAAAATCACACATTTTCCCAATTTTAGAAAATGTACCTTTAAATCTACGGAGTGGCACAGGAATGTGGTGAGAGTGGGAATTCGGTGCAGAGAGGGAAGTAGATGCTAATTAATGTAAACCAAGTGGCAACAGTAAATATATAAATAATCCGTGTAATTAATTAGAGGTAAAGGGATTTTTTAAGCAAAATGATGGGACAGCTGAGACCCGTTGCCTGCAATTCCAGTGCCACGTGGGAACTCCAGGACACTTCATGTGTCCTGAATAGCCACGTGTACAGGAAGTGCCTCCAATTGCTTGAATCTGAACTCATGGTTTCTGAGCTTGAGGAGCTCTGGAGTCATTGCAGGGCATACAGGAGGCTGATAATTTCCTGGAGCGCACATTCTCAGAGGTGGTAACGCTGCAGCTACAGAGGGTTCAGGAGAAGATTAAGTGTGTGGTCATCTAGCAGTATAGCAAGTAGTGGCAGGCAGTGCAGGAATCGTCCTAGTGAGATAGTTGATGCATTGGTTTTAATTTTCCAAAATTCCCTAGATTCGGTGAAGGTTCCATTAGATTGGAAAATAGCGAATGTAACTCCTTTATTCAAAAAGGGAGGGAGAAAGAAAGCAGGAAACTACAGGCCAGTTAGCTTAACATCTGTCATGGGGAAGATGTTAGAAGCTATTATTAAAGATGGTATAGCAGGACATTTAGAAAAGTTCAAAGTAATCAGGCAGAATCAACATGGTTTTGTGCAAGGAAAATCATGTTTAACCAATTTATTGGAGTTCTTTGAGGAAGTAACATGTGCTGTGGATAAAGGGGAACCGGTGGATGTACTGTACTTAGATTTCCAGAAGGCATTTGATAAGGTGCCACATCAAAGGTTATTGCGGAAAATAAAAGCTCATGGTGTAGGGGGTAACATATTGGCATGGATAGATGATTGGCTAGCTAACAGGAAACAGAGAGTAGGCATAAATGGGTCATTTTCTGATTGGCAAGATGTAACGAGTGGTGTGCCACAGGGATCAGTGCTGGGGCCTCAACTTTTTACAATTTATATAAATGACTTGGATGAAGGGACCAAAGGTATGGTTGCTAAATTTGCTGATGACACAAAGATAGGTAAGAAAGTAAATTGTGAAGAGGACATAAGGAGGCTACAAAGGGATATAGATAAGTTAAGTGAGTGGGCAAAGATCTGGCAAATGGAGTATAATGTGGGAAAATGTGAAGTTGTCCATTTTGGCCGGAAGAATAAAAAAGAAGCATATTATCTAAATGGTGAGAGATTGCAGAGCTCTGAGATGCAGAGGGATCTGGGTGTCCTAGTGCATGAATCACAAAAGGTTACTATGCAGGTACAGCAAGTAATTAGGAAAGCTAATAGGATGTTATCGTTTATTGCGAGGGGAATTGAATACAAAAGTAGGGAGGTTATGCTTCAGTTATACAGGGCATTGGTGAGACCACATCTGGAGTACTGTGTACAGTATTGGTCTCCTTATTTAAGAGAGGATGTAAATGCGTTGAAAGCAGTTCAGAGAAGGTTTACTAGACTGATACCTGGAATGGGCGGGTTGTCTTATGAGGAAAGTTTGGACAGGCTAGGTTTGTATCCGCTGGAGTTTAGAAGAATAAGAGGTGACTTGATTGAAACATATAAGATCCTGAGGGGTCTGGACAGGGTGGATGTGGAGAGGATGTTTCTTCTTGTGGGAGAATCTAGAACTAGGGGTCACTGTTTAAAAATAAGGGGTCGCCCATTTAAGACAGAGATGAGGAGACATTTTTTCTCACTGAGGGTCGTGAGTCTTTGGAACTCTCTTCCTCAGAGGGCGGTGGAAGCAGAGTCTTTGAATATTTTTAAGGCAGAGGTAGATAGATTCTTGATAAACAAGGGGGTGAAATGTTATCCGGGGTAGGCGGGAACGTGGAGTAATTGGATCAGCCATGATCTTATTGAATGGCGGAGCAGGCTCGAAGGGCCGAGTGGCCTACTCCTGCTCCTAATTTGTATGTTCGTATGTCCTGTAATTCTGCCCTCACCCCTTCCTCTCCCTCCCAGAACCACGATAGGGTTACCCTTGTCCTCATCTTCCACCCCATCAGCATCCACATTCAAGTGATCATCCTCCGCCATTTCTGCACGTCCAGTGTGATGCCACCACCAAACATATCTACCCATCCCCTTTCAGTATTCTGAAGGGATCATTCCCTCCGTGACACCCTGGTCCACACTTCCATCACCCCAACACCAGCTCCCCTTCCCACGGCACCTTCCCATGCAACTGCAGGAGAAGCAACACCTGCCCATTCACCTCAACCCTTGCCATTGTCCAGGGCCCCAAACACTCCTTACAGGTGAAACAGTGGTTTACATGTACTTCTTTTACTTAGTATACTGTATTCGCTGCTCACGATGCAGTCTCTTCTACACGTTCAGTCTTCTGTTCAGTGCTGAAGAATTACTCGAAGCTTCCGATCACTTGCCATTTTAATTCTCTGCCTCACTCCCTCTCTGTCGCCGGCCCTTGCCACTGTTCCAATGAAGATCAATGGAAGTTCGAGTAACAGCACCTCATCTTTTGATTAGGCACTTTACAAGATTCCAGACTCAATAATGAGTTCAACAAATTCAGATCATAACCACTGCTCCCATTTTTTCCAGACAGCAGTTGCTAATGATTCTGCTGTTCCCATTTACAGCTCCTCTAAATCCATCTATTGGGGAGACCAAACGCAGATTGGGTGACCGCTTTGCGGAACACCTCCGTTCAGTCCGTAAGGGGGACCCCGAGCTCCCGGTGGCCTGTCACTTTAATTCACCGCTTCACTCCCACTCTGACCTCACCGTCCTCGGCCTATTACACTGTTCCACGGAAGCTCAGCGTAAGCTCGAGGAACAGCACCTCATCTTTCGTTTAGGCACGCTACAGCCCTCTGGACTCAATATCGAGTTCAACAATTTTAGATCATAACCTCAGCTCCAATCACATTTATATTTTATTTTATCCACCCTTTTATTTGTCCCCCCCACCTTTTTTTTCCTCCTAGAAGCTGGCAGCTGTCCTTCATTCTGCCAGTGGATTTCACACTTCATTCAGCCTTAATCTGTCACATTAACACCACCTCTAGCCTTGCATATCTCTTAATGTCTCTTAATGTCTCTTCATCTCCTCCTTTGTTCCTTTATCCCCTCCCCCTTTTCCCAGCTTTACCCTGGCCTTAAATCTATTTGATTTCCAGCTCTTCCCAGTTCTGATGAAAGGTCATCGACCTGAAACGTCAACTCTCTTTCTCTCTCTACGGATGCTGCCTGGCCTGCTGAGTTTTTCCAGCGTTTTCTGTTGTTATTTCGGATTTCCAGCATCTGCAGTATTTTGCTATCGTATTGTTTCTTTACTTGTCCCATTACCACCCGCTTTGCCTTGCACCATTATTCCTTTTGTCATTTAATCACTCCTGCTTTCCACCCTTTCACAGACATTCTCCTTTGCTCTTCCCCCCTCCCCCTTTCCCTGTTCTGTGCTTGCTTAATAACCATTACATCTCTAACTTTTTCCAGTTCTGATGGAAGATCATTGACCTGAAACGTTAACTCTGTTTCTCTCTCTACAGATCCTGCCGGCTCTGATGAGTATTTCCAGCATTTTCTGTTTTTACTTCAGATTTCCAGCATCCACAGTATTTGCCTTTCTACCTTGAACTCGCCTGCCTGCATGATCATAGAAAATGTATGCTTAAATCGCTTGACTGCAGCATTGTTGAAAATGTACCTATAAATCTCCTGTTTGCGCCATTCTAGGAAAGTACCTTTAAAGCACATTATGGATAGCTCACTGCTGAGGTTCAGATATGCTAAAGTGGTGAAAGGCCTTTTCACCTTGTAAATATGGGCTCACTGTGTTTGCCTAAAACCTGTTAATCTCTAGCATCTTTAAGTTCTGAAGAAAGGTCATCGCTCAGAAAGGTTAACATTTTAGTGGGGGAATTGTGTGTACACAATTTTAAGAAACCGAGACAGTAATGTGCAGGACCATGCAGGACCAGAAAAGAAGTTTAGCATCCTGCTGGCTGACCCTTGGATTCAAGAACAGAATATACACTTCAGACAAAAGATAGAACTTGCATTATATTATACCTTTCACAGCCTCAGGATTATCAAAGCACTTTGCAGCCAATAAAGTACTATTGAAGTGTAATCACTGTTGTAATATAGGGAATATAGGGAAATGTGGCAGTCAATTTGCTCCCACAAACAGCAATTCGATAAATGACCAGATAATCTGTTGTAGCAACGTTCGTTGAAAGATAAATATTGGCCAAGACACCGGGGAGAACTTCCCTGCTCTTCAATATAGTGCCATGGAATCTTTTAGATCCACTTGAGAGGGCAGACGGAACCTCGATTTAACATCTCATCAATAAGACTGCACCTCCGCCAGTGCAGCACTCCCTTAGCACTGAACTGGAGTGTCAGTCTGGATTATGTGCTCACATCTTTGGAGTGGGATGTCACCCATGACATTCTGCCTCATATAAAGAGGGTGAATTTCCATTGGGCTTCTTCCACTCATCCATGGAAAGCTCAGCAGAAGAGTTCCAGAAACCCCAGCAAAATGTCACCAATTCAGTTTACACTCCTACATTCCCCAGTTGATAGTCTCATCAAATGCCTGTCCAACGCCCTCTAAAATGACTCAAGTGATCAGCCTCCATCACCTCTTTATCTTTCGACAAAAGTGAGAAGTCGCACAACACCAGGTTATAGTCCAACAGTTTTATTTGAAATAAAACTGTTGGACTATAACCTGGTGTTGAGCGACTTCTCACTTTTGTCCACCCCAGTCCAACACCGGCATCTCCGCATCATTATCTTTCGACATTCAACGCTCCCTTTTGAGCCTCATCCTAGCCCCATCGTTATCATTCTCAGGCCCATGCTAACCAGTTTATCAGGGCTTGATTGTGGATGCAGTATTTACTTTGTCACAACTTTCAGGAAAAAAAAGTTTCAAAATAAAAGACAGCCTCAATCTGAACTTGTCAGTGCATCATTTTTTATTGTTAATGTTAGTGAAAATCATTGTTAATACATAAAAATTGCTAAATAAAAATATTTCACAACTAAAACGAAGCAGTAACTTCAATTACATGGATGAGTCGTGGAGGTAAAAACCCTGCAATTATTTGAGGATCGGTACTGCAGCGCCGTGCCCAATTGGCGGCAGTGATCGGTACTGCAGCGCCGTGCCCAATTGGCGGCAGTGATCGGTACTGCAGCGCCGTGCCCAATTGGCGGCAGTGATCGGTACTGCAGCGCCGTGCTCCTTGGCTGCATGTATCGGTACTGCAGTGCCGTGCCCAATTGGCGGCAGTGATCGATACTGCAGCGCCGTGCTCCTTGGCTGCAGTGATCGGTACTGCAGTGCCGTGCTCCTTGGCTGCATGTATCGGTATTGCAGCGCCGTGCTCCTTGGCTGCATGTATCGGTACTGCAGCGCCGTGCTCCTTGGCTGCATGTATCGGTACTGCAGCGCCGTGCTCCTTGGCTGCATGTATCGGTACTGCAGCGCCGTGCTCCTTGGCTGCATGTATAAGGTACTGCAGCGCCGTGCTCCTTGGCTGCATGTATCGATATTGCAGCATACTGGCCCCTGGCGGCAGGTATCGGCACTGCAGCACCGTCGCTCCATTGACGACAGGTAACTCATTGGAAAGACGGCATGTCCGGCAATGCAGAATTCCCTCAGTACTGCGCTGGAGTGTCAGCCTAAATTATGTGTTCAAGTCTCTGGAGTGGGACTTGAACCCACAACCTTCTGACTCAGAGGCAAGGGTGCTACCAACTGAGCCAAAGCTGGCTCTTTGAGGCATATCATAAGTTGTCACTTATGTTATCCTGGAAAAGAAATAGAAAGACTTACTAAACAGTAAGCAGCTAGTAAAGAGACAGGGTGGTGCCTATTACAGACCAAGAAGGTGATATATGCTTAGAGCGCAGGGCAAGGCTAGAATACTCAATGAGTACTTTGTATCGGTGTTTACTAAGGAGGTGGATGTTGACAAAATATCGGTAGAAGCAATGGAAGGGGTGAAAATTGATAGACAGGATGTACTAGAAAGGCTGGGTATGCTTAGAGTGGACAAGTCGCCTGGTCCAGATGGCTTGCAACCCAGGTTGCTAAGGGAATTGGGGGAGGAGATAGCGGAAGGGCTCGCCATAACTTTCCAATTTTCCCTAGATGCGGGGGAGGTGCCTGAGGATTGGAAAGTGGTAAATGTGACACTATTGTTCAAGAAATGGTGTAAGGACAATCCTAATAACTACAGGCTGTCTGTTTAACATCAGTGGTGGGTAAAATTTTAGAAACAATAATCAAGGAAAAAATTAACAGGCACTTGGAGAGGTTTAAGCTAATTAAGGAGAGCCAACACGGATTTGTAAAAGGCAGATCGTGTTTGACTAATCTAATTGAATTTTTTGAAGTAACAGAGAGGATTGATGACTGGAATGCAATGGATGTTGTCTACATGGATTTTCAGCAGGCGTTTGACAAAGTACCACATAGAAGGCTGGTTAACAAAGTTGAGGCTCATGGAATAGTTGGGTCAGTGGCAGCTTGGATAAGGAATTGGCTTAAGGACAGAAAACAGCGAGTTGTGGTAAATGGCTGTTTTTCAGACTGGAGGATGGTAGACAGTGGTGTTCCCCAAGGGTCAGTGCCGGGGCCCACGCTTTTTCTGATATATATATATAAATGACCTGTATATTGGAATACAGAGTAGAATTTCTAAATTTGCCGATGACACCAAACTTGGGGTGTGGTAAACAGTGATGATGAAACCAATCGATTGCAACAGGACATAGAAAGGCTAGCAGAATGGGCAGACAAGTAGCAGATGGAATTTAATACAGAGAAGTGTGAGGTGATGCATTTTGGCAGAAGGAACAGGGAGAGGCAATATACACTTAATGGCAGTTTTAAAGAGTGTGCAGGGACAGAGGGACCTGGGAGTTAATGTGCATAGGTCCCTGAAGGTGGCAGCACATATTGAGAGAGTGGTTAACAAAGCAAATGGGATCTTGGGCTTCATAAATAGAGGTATTGAGTACAAAAGTGGAGAAGTTATGCTGAACTTTTATAAAGCGCTGGTTAGGCCACAACTGGAGTATTGCATCCAGTTCTGGTCACCACACTTTAGGAAGGATGTGAAGGCCCTTGAGAGGGTGCAGAGGAGATTTTCCAGAATGGTTCCAGGGATGGGGGATCTTAGCTACAAGGACAGGTTGGAGAAGCTGGATTTGTTTTCATTAGAGCAAAGGAGGTTGAGGGGTGATTTGATAGAGGTGTACAAGATTATGACGGGTTTGGATAGGCTAGACGGGGAAAGGCTTTCCCACTAGTTGATGGTACAAGGATTAGGGGACACAGATTTAAGGTTTTGGGCAAGAGATACAGGGGGGAACGTGAGGAAAAGCATTTTTACGCAGCGAGTGGTGATGACCTGGAATTCGCTGCCAACAGAAGTGGTGGAAGCGGAGACACTCAATGTTTTCAAGGGGAGACTGGATAGGCACGTGAGGGAAATAAACTTGCAGGGCTACGGGGATAGAGTGGGGGAATGGGACTGACTGGATTGCTCTACAGAGAGCCGACACGGAATCGATGGGCCGAATGGCCTCCTTCTGTACCGTTATGACTCTATGACTTGCACTTATATAGTGCCTTTTACAACCTAAGGACGTCCCAAAGCACTTTACAGCCAATGAAGTACTTTTGGAGCGTAGTCACTGTTGTAATGTAGGAAACATGGCAGCCAATTTGCACACAACTTTCTCCCACAAACAGCAATGTGACCAGACAATCTGTTTTAGTGATGTTGATTGAGGGTGTAAGATTCTGAAAATTGTAATAAAACTGCTGCTACCGTGTGGAGATCGAAGTTCAGAATGAATTGTGAAATGATTACAGACGGATTCAAAATGGTGGAAGTCAGCAGGGGCTCCTTTGCCTGGTGGTCAGCATATGGTCCTTCGTTTGAAAGGCCACATGGACAGGAAAGAATAGGACTGACCAGGAAGTCCCGACCCCACACACCTCACAGGAACATGAACGTGTCATGCGGAAGGAACTCCAATCAGGGAAGGTTTGAAGTGAAACTAACCTTTCAGAGGGAGGCAGACAGTGATATACGAGTGGGGCCAGCAGAAAGGCCCGAGAACAGAAGTAACCCAGGGGCGGGAAATTCACAACACAGGAGGGACAAAGAAGACTGAACGGAAGAACAGACGAACAGAGGAGGCTGGCCAGTCTACATTTCGACATACAACTTTTCTGGATTGATCACCCAGAGATAAAGGAGTATGTATGAAAGTCGGGCATAGAGGTTAGATATTGTTAAAAGGGGTACTTTTATGTACGGTTGACTTGGAATATAAATCGCTCAGAGGTAGCGTGTAAATTGCTGGGAAATACTTTTATGTACGGGTAAATTGGGTGCATATTGAATGCGACATACACTTGAATTTTGAAATTTGTGTGAATAAAGACCAATTTTATTGATCACATACTTGTCTGTCATTGTTATGCTTATTCGTAATTCTCAAAGTCCGAACCGTAGTAAGAGAAAGGTTTACAAGGGATAAATATTGGCCAGGACCCCGAGGATACCTCCCCTGCTCTTCTTTGAAGTAGTGCCATGGAATCTTTTATGTCCACCTGACAGAGCAGACGGGGCCTCGGTTTAACGTGGCACCCGAAAGCTGGACTGAAATGGTAGCGTCTATTTGCAACACTAGATTTCTGATTGGTCCCCTTGGGAATGTGTAATTAGATCCTGCCTGCCTATGTAATCACGAACATTGCAATGTGTAATTTGAGTCATTCATTCTGACTGCCAGGCTCCAGACACAGCTCACAGAGAACAGACAGGGATCACCCTTTCTCCAACCCGCAAAACCTTCTCCCCCCGCACCAAACAAGTTCCAGCCCCCCAAAAAGTTCCAAACTTTCTCCCCACCCCCTGAGTTTCTGACCTTCTCCCCCCTGCCCAAGTTCGTGACCTTCCCCACCCCCAAACCCCTGCTGGTTGCCTGACTTCCCCCCGCCCGGGTTCCTGATCTTTCCCCACTCATAGATGGCACATTGTGCGTGGGTCACGGATTGTTAACAAGGATATTGGGTATGAATTGAATAGTGACAGTGGTTCCTGACCTTCTACCCCCACCCCACACTCGAGGTTCCTGACTTCTCATCCCCTGAGTTCCTGACCTCCTCATCACATTCCACCTACCCCCCGAGCTCTTCTCCTCTCCCCCTCTGATACTCTCTCTTCACCCCTTCGATCTCTCTCACCCCCTCCAACCCCTTCTGTCCTCATTCCGATCCCCTCTCTCAGTCCAGCCTCCAATCTCCTCTGTCTCCCCCCTCTGATCGGCTCTCCCTCCGCAGACTTGATCTCTCTCTCCCTCAGGCTCACTCTCTCTGTCTCTCTCTCTCTCTGTGTGTCTCTCTCTCTCCCCCAATCTCTCTCTCTCTCTTTCGCCCCCAGCTCTCTCTCTCTCTCCCCCCACCCAGTCTCTCTCTCCCCCAGTCTCCCTCTCTCCCCAGTCTTTCTCTCTCTCCCCAGTTTCTCTCTCTCTCCCCAGTCTCTCTCTCTCTCCCCAGTCTCTCTGTTTCTCTCCCCCAGTCTCTATCTCTCTCTTTGCCAGTCTCTCTCTCCCCAGTCTCTCGCACTCTCTCTCCGCAGACTCTCTCTCTCTCTCTCTCTTCCCCAGTCTCCCTACCCAGTCTCTCTCTCTCGTTCCCCCAGTCACTCTCTCTCCCCAGTCTCTCTCTCTCTCTCTCTCTGTCTCTCTCTCCCCATTCTCTCTCTGCCCCCAAGCTCTCTCTCTCCCCAGTCTCTTTCTCTCCCCAGTTCCTCTCTCGCCCCGGTCTCTCTCCCCGGTCTCTCTCTCCCAGTCTCTCTCTCTCTCTCTCCCCAGTCTCTATCTCTCTCTTTGCCAGTCTCTCTCCCCAATCTCTCTCTCCCAGTCTCTCGCTCTCCCCAGACTCTGTCTCTCTCTCTCTCCCCCAGGCTCTCTCTCTCGCCAGTCTCTTTCTCTCTCCAGTTCCTCTCTCTCCCCCGTCTCCCTCTCCTCAGTGTCTCTCTCTCTCTCTCTCCCCACTCTCTATCTCTCTGCCAGTCTCTCTCTCCAATCTCTCTCTCTCCCCAGACTCTCTCTCTCCCCAGTCTCTCTCCCTCCCCAGTCTCTCTCCCTCTCTCCCCAGTCTTGCTCTCTCCCCCAGTCTTTCTCCCCAGTTTCTCTCTCACCCCCATCTTTCTCTCTCCCCAGTCTCTCTCTCTCTCCCCAGTCTTACCCTCTCTTATCAGTCTCGCTCTCTCCCCCAGTCTCTCTCTCTCTTTGCCAATCTCTCTCCCCAGATTCTCTCTTCACCTCCCCCGCCCCCCCGTCTTTCTCTCTCCCCGGGTCTCTCTCTCTCCCCATCTCACGCACTCTGCACTCTCCCCAGTTTCTCTCTCTCTCCCTGTCTCTCTCTCTCTCTCCCCAGTCTCTCTCTCTCTCTACCTCATCTCTCTCTCTCCACCTCAGTCTCTCATTCTCTCTCTCCGCTAATCTCTCTCCCTAGTTTCTCTCGCTCTCCGACATCTTTCTCTCTCCCTCAATCTCTCTCTCTTCCCCAATCTCTCGCACACTCCCCCAGTCTATTTCTCTCTTGCCAGTCTCTCTCTCCCCGCAGTTTCTCTCTCACCCCCCAGTCTCTCTCTAGCTACCTTTCTCCCTCTCTCTACTCAGTCTCTCGCTCTCTCCCCAAGTCTCTCTCCCGAGTTTCACTCTCTCTCCGACATCTTTCTCTCTCCCCAATCTCTCTCTCCCTCAATCTCTCGCACACTCCCCCAGTCTCTCTCTCTCCCCAACTCTCTCTTCCCCAGTCTCTCTCTCTCTCCCATCTCTCTCTCTCTCTCCCCCAGTCTCTCTCTCTCCCCCCAGTCTCTCTCTCTCTCCCCAGTCTCTCTCTCTCACCCCCCAGTCTCTCTCTCTCCCCAGTCTCTCTCTCTCCCCCAGTCTCTCTCTCTCTCCCCAGTCTCTCTCTCTCACCCCCCAGTCTCTCTCTCTCACCCCCCAGTCTCTCTCTCCGTCCCCAGTCTCTCTCTCTCACCCCCCCAGTCTCTCTCTAGCTACCTCAGTCTCACTCTCCACCTCAGTCTCTTTCTCTCTCTCCCCAAGTCTCTCTGCCTGGTTTCTCTCTCTCTCCGACATCTTTCTCTCTCCCCAATCTCTCTCTCTCCCCCAGTCACTCGCACACTCCACCAGTCTCTCTCTTTCTTCCCCAGTCTCTCTCTCTCTCTCTCTCTCTCTCTCCCCCAGTCTCTCTCTCTCTCTCTCTTCCCCAGTCTCTCTCTCTCTCCCCAGGCTTTCTCTCTACCCAGTCTCTCTCTCTTTCTCCCCAGGCTCTCTCTCCCCAGTTTCTCTCTATCCCCCAGTCTCTCTCTCCCCAGTCTCTTTCTCTCTCCAGTTCTCTCTCTCCCCAGGATCTCCCTCCCAGTCTGTCTCTCTCCCATCTCTCTCTCTCTCTCTCTCTCTCCCCCAGACTCTCTGTTCCCCAGTCTCTCTCTCTCTCTCTCTCTCTCCCCAGGCTTTCTCTCCCCCAGTCTCGCTCTCTCTTCGCCAATCTCTCTCCCCAGATTCTCTCTCTTCTCGCCCCCCCCACGTCTTTCTCTCTCCCCGGGTCTCTCTCTCTCCCCTTCTCTCGCACTCTCCCCAGTTTCTCTCTCTCTCCCCAGTCTCCCTCTCTACCTCATCTCTCTCTCTCTACCTCAGTCTCTTGCGCTCTCTGTCTCCCCAAGTCTCTCTCCCTAGTTTATCTCTCCAACATCTTTCTCTCTCCCCCAGTCTCTCGCACACTTCCCCAGCCTATTTCTCTCTCGCCAGTCTCTCTCTCCCCGCAGTCTCTCTCTCACCCGTCTTTCTCCAAAGTTTCTCTCTCACCCCCATCTTTCTCTCTCCCCAGTCTCTCTCTCTCCCCAGTCTTACCCTTTCTTATCAGTCTCGCTCTCTCTCCAGTCTCTTTCTCTCCCCCAGTCTCTCTCTCTCTTTGCCAATCTCTCTCCCCAGATTCTCTCTCCCCCCCCCCACCCCGCGCACCCGTCTTTCTCTCTCCCCGGGTCTCTCTCTCTCCCCATCTCACGCACTCTCCCCAGTTTCTCTCTCTCTCCCTGCCTCTCTCTCTCTCCCCAGTCTCTCTCTCTCCCAGTCTCTCTCTCTCTACCTCATCTCTCTCTCTCCACCTCAGTCTCTCATTCTCTCTCTCCCCTAATCTCTCTCCCTAGTTTCTCTCGCTCTCCGACATCTTTCTCCCTCCCTCAATCTCTCTCTCTTCCCCAGTCTCTCGCACACTCCCCCAGTCTATTTCAGTCTCGCCAGTCTCTCTCTCCCCGCAGTTTCTCTCTCACCCCCCAGTCTCTCTCTAGCTACCTTTCTCCCTCTCTCTACCTCAGTCTCTCGCTCTCTCCCCAAGTCTCTCTCCCGAGTTTCACTCTCTCTCCAACATCTTTCTCTCCCCAATCTTTCTCTCTCCCTCAGTCTCTCGCACTCCCCCAGTCTCTCTCTCTCTCTTCCCCAGTCTCTCTCTCTCCCCAACTCTCTCTCCCCCGTCTCTCTCTCTCTCCCGTCTCTCTCTCTCTCCCCCAGTCTCTCTCTCTCTCTCCCCCGTCTCTCTCTCTCTCTCCCCCAGTCTCTCTCTCTCTCCCCCAGTCTCTCTCTCTCTCTCCCCCAGTCTCTCTCTCTCTCTCTCCCCCAGTCTCTCTCTCTCTCTCCCCCAGTCTCTCTCTCTCTCTCTCCCCCAGGCTCTCTCTCTCTCTCTCTCTCCCCCAGTCTCTCTCGTCCCCAGTCTCTCTCTCTCTCCCCAGGCTTTCTCTCCCCCAGTCTCGCTCTCTCTTCGCCAATCTCTCTCCCCAGTCTCTCTCTCACCCCAGTCTCTCTCTCTCCCCAGTTTTTCTCTCTCTCCCCCAGTCTCTCTCCCCAGTCTCTCTCCCCAGTCTTTCTCTCTCCCCCAGTGTCTATCTCTCCCCAGTGTCTATCTCTCCCCAGTGTCTATCTCTCCCCCAGTCTCCCGCACTCAGCCCCAGTCTCTCTACTCCCCAGAATCTCTCTCTCCGCAGTCTCCCTCTCTCTCTCCCCGTCTCTCTTTCTAGTTTTTCTCTCTCTCCCCGTCTTTCTCTCTCCCCAGTTTCTCTCTCTCCCCAGTCTCTCTCTCTCTTTCTCTCCATCTCTCATTTTCCCCAGTCTCTCACTCTCCCCAGTCTCTCTCTCTCCCCAGTCTCTCTCTCTTTCTCTCCGTCTCTCATTTTCCCCAGTCTCTCTCTCTCCCCAGTCTCTCTCTCTCTCCCCGTCTTTCTCTCTCTCCCCAGTCTTTCTCTCTCTCCCCAGTCTCTCTCTCTCCCCGTCTCTCTCTCTCCCCCAGTCTCTCTCCCCAGTTTTTCTCTCTCTCCCTGTCTTTCTCTCTCCCCCAGTGTCTATCTCTCCCCAGTGTCTATCTCTCCCCAGTGTCTATCTCTCCCCCAGTCTCCCGCACTCACCCCCAGTCTCTCTGCTCCCCAGAATCTCTCTCTCCGCAGTCTCGCTCTCTCTCTCCCCAGTTGCTCTCTCTCTTTCCCAGTCTCTCTTTCTAGTTTTTCTTTCTCTCTCCCCAGTTTCTCTCTCTCCCCCAGTCTCTCTCTCTCTCTCCCTGTCTCTCACTCTTTCCCAGTCTCTCTCTCTCTCCCCCATCTCTCTCATTCCCCAGTCTCTCTCTCATTCCCCAGTCTCTCTCTCACTCTCCCCAGTCTCTCTCTCACCCCGTCTCTCTCTCTTCCCAGTTTTTCTCTCTCTCCCTGTCTTTCTCTCTCTCCCCAGTTTTTCTCTCTCTCCCCGTCTTTCTCTCTCCCAGTCTCCATCTCTCCCCCAGTCTCCATCTCTCCCCCAGTCTCCCGCACTCACCCCCAGTCTCTCTCTCTCTCTCCCCAGAATCTCTCTCTTCTCCAGTCTCTCTCTCTCTCTCCGCAGTCTCTCTCTCTCTCCCCAGTCACTCTCTCTCTTCCCCAGTCTCCCTCTCTCCCCCCAGTCTCTCGCTCTCTCTCCCCAGAATCTCTCTCTCCGCAGTCTCCCTCTCTCTCTCCCCAGTCACTCTCTCTCTTCCCGTCTCTTACTCTCTCCTCCCCCAGTCTCTCTCCCTCTCTCCCCCTCGCTCTCTCTCTCCCCGTCTCTCTCATTCCCCAGCCTCTCTCTCTCTCTCTCTCTTCTCACCTCTGGGATCACATGGGCATTTTGAGTTTGGAGAGGCCCAGGAGTGGAAGTGTACGCACCTCGGGAGCCCTCAGGTAGATTTTTTTCCGATAGGAGGAATCCGCACGCAGGAAGCCTCCTATCAGAAATTACAGGCCGTTAACTCTGTTTCTCTCTCCAGAGATGCTGCCTGACCTGCTGAGTATTTCCAGCATTTTCTGTTTTTATTTCAAATTTCCAACATCCACAGTATTTTGCTTTTGTACCACTTTTACTGATATTTTGTCAGCATCCACCTCCTTAGTAAACACCGATACAAAGTACTCATTGAGTGTTTGAGCCTTGCCCTGCACTTCTAAGCTATAGCATATATTGGCGCCATCCCACCTCTTACTACCTGCTTACTGTTTATATGCCCGTAGAGGATTTTTGGGTTCCCTTTTATGTTAACTGCCATTCTGCTCTTATATTCTCACTTTGCCAATCTTATCTTCATCTTCACATCCCCGGTCAACTTATTGTATTTGGTCTGGTTCTCCCTTGAAGAATTCGCCTGACATGCATCATACTTTTTTTGTTTCATCATCTTCTCTATCTTCCTCGTCATCCAAGGAGCCCTTGCTTTGGTTCCCTTACCCTTCCCTCTTATTGGAATGTACTTAGCCTGTACTTGGAACATCTCCTCCTTAAAGATCACCCATTCTTCCGTTACAGTTTTTCCTGTCAGTCTTTGGTTCCATTTTACCCTGGCTAGATCCTTTCGCATCTCATTGAAGTTAGTCCTATTTCAGTTGAGAAATTCCAGTCTAGATTGTCCTTTGCGGTGTCGAGCTTTTTGGAATTAGAGAACTTGCAATACAAGAGATTTTGAGAGTGCAAAACATGCACAATGTTGAGGAACATTTTAGAGAAGTACATACTGGTTTCGATAGGTTAAGCGGTAATGCAATGAGGATTAAGTCATGAAGGTTGTGGGTTGACAGGAAACATGGTTTCTTTATGGGACATTTATTTCACACCGTGAGTGAAAGTGGTCAAAGTGGTTGTGGTGCAAACAGGATTCAATGACGCTCTGTTCCCGGGTTTCCCAAGCGGGGGTCCGAGGCCCCCTAGGGGCCGGCGGGAAGAGTTCAGGGGGGCCCGCCAGTTGGTTTGTCCCATCAGTATACAGGGGAGACTGCCGATGTTTCTGACATGACGTCAGCGGTCCCCCCCTGCAGATTGAGGCGAATGGGGGAATAGTCCCAGCGCCCAAGACTGGGCATGCGGAGTCAAGCTTCTTTGCGTCGGCCGCCATTTGACAGCTGGGACAAGACCCTTTGCTTGTGCGAACGGCTTTCAGAGTATTTATGGAGGTAAGTGGGTTTTTTAACTGTTAAGTAAAATAGTTGGATATCTAGCTTCTCTTCCAGGGGAAAGAGGGGATTCAGGCCAGAGTCGGGGGTGGGGAAAGCCGCGGGTGAGTCCGACCGGGGAATCGCGAGCCTTACCCTTTCCGCACCTGCCTTCGCCTCGTGCCCAGCCGCCCGGCGGCGGTTGGAAGCCGCGCGGGTTGGAGAAGAGCGCCGTCAGTGGAGGCCGTGCGCGTGCGCGCGTTGGAGAAGAGCGCCGTCACTGGAGGTAGTGCGCGCGCGCGTTGGAGAAGCGCGCCGTCAGTGGAGGTAGTGCGCATGCGCGCGTTGGAGAAGCGCGCCGTCAGTGGAGGCAGTGCGCGCGCGCGCTTTGAAGAGCGCCGTCAGTGGAGGTAGTGCGCGTGCGCGCGTTGAAGAGTGGTGGCAGTGGAGGCAGTGCGCGTCCGCGCGTTGGAGAAGAGCGCCGTCAGTGGTGACAGTGCGTGTGCGCACGTTGGAGAGGAGTGGAGGCAGTGCGCGTGGCCGCGCACGCGTTGGAGAAGAGCGTCGTCGGTGGAGAGAATGAGCGTGATTTGGGGAGGGGGAGAAAAAGAGTTGCAATTATTTAGCGCCTTTCACCACCAACCGACGTCTCAAAGTGCTTTACAGCCAATGAAGTACTTTTTGAAGTGTAGTCACTGTTGTAATGAGGGAAACGTGGCAGCCAATTTGCGCACAGCAAGCTCCCACAAACAGCAATGTGATAATGACCAGATAATCTGTTTTTGTTAAGTTGGTTGAGGGATAAATATTGGCTAGGTCACCGAGGAGAACTCCCCTGTTCTTCTTCGAAATAATGCCATGGGATCTTTTACGTCCACCTGGGAGAGCAGCCGGGGCCTCGGTTTAATGTCTCATCCAAAAGACGGCACCTTCGACAGTGCAGCACTCCCTCAGCACTGCACTGGAGTGTCAGCCTAGCTTTATGTGCTCAAGTCCCTGGAGTGGGACTTGAACCCACAACCTTCTGACTCAGAGGCGAGTGCACTACAAACTGAGCCACAGCTGACACTTGAGGAGGAGGAGGGGCAGAAAAGAGACTTTGGCATCATTTGAAAGGATCTTAGCTCCGAAAATCAAGAAGTAGAATCAGTTTGGGTGGAGCTAAGAAACAGCAAGGGGCAGAAAGCATTGGTGGGAGTTGTTCATCGGCCCCCAAACAGTAGTTGTAATGTAGGGCAGAGTCTAAATCGGGAAATGAGCGGCGCATGTAACAAGGGTAATATAGTGATCATGGGGGGCTTTAATCTACATATAGACTGGGCAAACCAAATTTGTAGTAATAGTGTGGATGGAGGTCAAGTTCTTGGAATGTATACAAGATAGTGTTCCAGATCAGTATATTGAGGAACAAACTAGGGAACAGGCTGTTTTAGATCTAGTATTGTGCGATGAGAAAGGGTTAATTAATAACCTTGTACTAAAGGAGCCTTTCGGGAAGGGTGACCATGATATATAGAATTTTATATTGAGTTTGAAAGTGATTTAGTTAAGTCCGAAACTAGGGTCTTAAATCTAAACAAGGCAAACTACGAGGGGCGAGTTGGCTAAGGTAGATTGGGAAACTACATTAAAAGCTAGCATTTAAAGAATTAATACATAATTTACAATGAATATACATTCCTTTAAGGCACAAAAATCCCACAGGAAAAGTGTTCCAACTGTGGCTAACAAGAGAAGTTAAAGATAGTATTAGACTATTAACTGCTAAGTTAGTTAATAGTGTATTAAATAGAGGCAGGGCAGCTCAGCCCCGTGGAATGCACCTCCTGTGCCATGTGAGAAGTCCTGGACGCTTCTCATGGCTTGGACAACCACGTGTGCGGGAAGTGTCGCCAGTTACAGCAGTTCGAGCTCCGGGTTTCGGAGCTTGAGCAGTGGCTAGAGTCACGGCAGTGCATCCGCGAGGCTGAGGAATTCGTGAATAGCACATTTCAGGATGTGGTCACCCCGCAGCTTAAGACTGTGCAGGCAGAGAGGGAATAGGTTACCGTCAGACAGAGAAGGAGGACTAGGCAGGTAGGACAGGAGTCCCAGGAGTGCATCTCTCACACTAACCGGTTTTCAGTTCTGGATACTGGTGAGGGCGATGTTTCCTCTGGGGAGTGCAGCCAGAGCCAAGTCCATGGCGCCATGGGTGGCTCAGCTGCACGGGGGGAGCAAGAAGCGTGGAAGGGCGATAGTTAGGGGAACAGACAGGTGTTTCTGCGGCCGCAGACGTGACTCCAGGATGGTATGTTGCCTCCCTGTTGCCAGGGTCAAGGATGTCACTGAACGGCTGCAGGGCATTCTGAGGAGTAGGGTGATCAGCCAGAGGTCGTGGTCCACATCGGTACCAACGACATAGGTAGAAAGAGGGATGAGGTCCAGGCAGATTTTAGGGAGCTAGGAGGGAGATTAAAAAGCAGGACCTCAAAGGCAGTAATCTCCATATTACTCCCGGTGCCACGTACTAGTGAGTACAGAAATAGGAGGATAGAGCAGATGAATGCGTGGCTGGAGAGATGGTGCAGGAGGGAGGGCTTTAGATTCCTGAGTCATTGGGTCCATTTCTGGGGGAGGTGGGACCTGTAGAAGCCGGACGGGTTGCACCTCAACAGAGCTGGGACCAATATCCTTGCGGTGGGGTTTGTTGTGCTGTTGGGGAGGGTTTAAACTAGCTTGGCAGGGGGATGGGAACCTGAGAGTATTGTCAGAAGGGAGAGAAGCCAAGCTGGAAATCGAAGGCGGAAAATTAATAAGCGAGTTTGGAAAGCAGAGGAAACAAAGGCTAGAAAATAGACAAGGCAGTTTGGCAATGCTAAATGGTATATATTTTAATGCAAGGCGTCTAGGAGATAAGGCAGATGAGCTAAGGGCACAGATAGATACGTGGGAGTATGATATTATAGCCATTACTGAGACATGGCTGAAAGAAGGGCAGGAATGGCAGCTCAACATTCCTGGTTACAGGGTTTTCAGGTGTGATAGAGAGGGGGGTAAAAAAGGAGGGTGGGGGGGTCCCAGTATTGATTAAAGAAACAATTGCAGCTGTGAGGAGGGATGAGATCTTCGAAGGATCATCCAATGAGGCCATATGGGTTGAACTGAAGAATAAAAAAGGGGCAATCACACTGCTGGGAGTGTATTACCAACCCCCAAACTGTCAGAGGGAGATAGAAGAGCAAATATGTAGGCAAATTTCTGAGAAGTGCAAAAACTATAGGGCAGTAATAGTAGGGGATTTCAACTACCCTAATATTAACTGGGATAAAGTTTGTGTAAAGGGTATAGAGGGTGCAGAATTCCTAAAATGCATTCAGGAGAACTTTTTTAGCCAGTACGTGGCAAGCCCAACAAGGGGGGGTGGGGGGCAGTTCTGGACTTAGTTTTAGGGAATAAAGCTGGGCAGGTGGAAGGGGTATCAGTGGGAGAACATTTTGGGGGTAGTGATCATAATTCATTTGAATTAGGGTAGTTATGGAAAAGGACAAAGATAGACCAGGAATAAAAGTTCTCAATTGGGGAAAAGCCAATTTTACTAAGCTGAGATGTGATTTAGCCAAAGTGGACTGGAAGCAGCTACTTGAAGGTAAATCAGTGTCAGAGCAGTGGGAGGCATTCAAGGAAGAGATGGTGAGGGCTCAGCGCAAGTATGATCCCTTAAAGAAAAAGGGTGGGACTAACAAATCTCGAGCCCCCTGGATGTCAAGGGGCATACAGGGTAGGATAAAGAAAAAAAGGGAGGCTTATGACAGTTACCGAGTGCTCAATACCATAGAAAACCTAGAGGACTATAGAAAGTGCAGGGGTGAAATTAAAGAGGAAATTAGGAAAGCAAAGAGAGGGCATGAAAAAAATGTTGGCAGTTAAAATCAAGGAAAACCCAAAGATGTTTTATAAATACATTAAGAGCAAGAGGATAACTAAATAAAGATGAGGGCATATTAGAGACCATGAAGGTAATCTATGTATGGAGGCGGAAGACATGGGTATGGTCCTTCATGAATACTTTGCGTCTGTTTTCACAAAAGAGAGGGACGATGCAGACATTGCAATCAGGGAGGAGGAGTGTGAAATATTAGATGAAATACACAGTGTGAGAGGAAGTATTAAAGGGTTTAACATCTTTTCAAGTGGATAAATCTCCAGGCCCAGATCAAAAATGTATCCCAGGCTGTTAAGAGAAGCAAGAGAGGAAATAGCAGAGGCTCTGACCATCGTTTTCCAATCCTCTCTGGCTACAGGTGTGGTACTGGAGGACTGCTAACGTCGTGCCATTGTTTAAAAAAGGAGAAAGGGATAGACCGAGTAATTACAGGCCAGTCAGCCTAACCTCGGTGGTGGGAAAATTATTGGAAAAAGTTCTGAGGGACAGGATAAATCTTCATTTTAGAAAGACACGGATTAATCAAGGACAGTCAGCATGGATTTGTTCAGGGGAGGTCGTGTCTGACTAACTTGATTGAATTTTTTGAGGAGGTAACAAGGCAGGTCGATGAAGGTTGTGCGTTTGATGTAGTGTATCTAGATTTTAGCAAGGCTTTTGATAAGGCCCCACATGGCAAACTGGTCACTAAAGTAAAAGCCCATGGGATCCAAGGCAAAGTGGCAAGTTAGATCCAAAATTGGCTCAGAAGTAGAAAGCAAAGATTTATGATAGCAAAAGGTTTATGGTTGATGGGTGTTTTTTATGTCTGGAAGGCTGTTTCCAGTGGGGTTCCGCAGGGCTCAGTACTAGGTCCCTTGCTTTTTATGATGTATATCAATGATTTAAACTTGAATGTAGGATGTATGATTAAGAAGTTTGCAGATGATACAAAAATTGACCGTGTGGTGAATAATAAAGAAGAAAGCTGCAGACTGCAGGAAGATATCAATGGACTGGTCAGGTGGGCAGAACAGTGGCAAATGGAATTCAAATTGGACAAGTGCGAGGTAATGCTTTTGGGGAGGGCTGGCAAAGCAAAGGAATACACAATAAATGGTAGGACACTGAGAAGTACAGAGGGACCTTGGAGTGCATGTCCACAGATCCCTGAAGGTAGCAGGACAGGTAGATAAGGTGGTTAAGAAGGCATATGGAATGATTGCCTTTTTTAGTCGAGGGATAGAATATAAGAGCAGGGAGGTTATGCTTGAACTGTATAAAACACTAGTTTGGCTTCAGCTAGAATACTGCGTGCAGTTCTGGTCACCACATTACAGGAAGGATGTGATTGCGCTAGAGAGGGTACAGAGGAGATTTACGAGGATGTTGCCTGGGCTGGAGAACTTTAGCTACGAGGAAAGATTGGATAGGCTGGGGTTGTTTTCTTTGGAACAGAGGAGGCTGAGGGGAGACCTAATTGAGCTGTATAAAATTATGAGGGGCCTAGATAGAGTGGATAGGAAGGAACTGTTTCCCTTGGCAGAGGGGTCAACAACCAGGGGGCATAGATTTAAAGTAAATGGTAGGAGGTTTGGAGGGGATTTGAGGGGAATTTTTTTCACCCAGATGGAGGTGGGGGTCTGGAACTCACTGCCTGAAAGGGTGGTAGAGGCAGAAACTCTCACCACATTCAAAAAGAACTTGGATGTGCACTTAAGGTGTCGTGGCCTATAAGGCTGCGGACCAAGAGCTGACAGGTGGGATTAGTCTGGATAGCTCTCTGTCGACCGGCGCGGACATGAAGGGCCGAATGGCCTCCTTCCGTGCTGTAAATTTCTATGATTCTATCAAAGGAAGAGGCTTATAATGTTGCCAAAACGAGTAGTAAGCCTGAGGATTTTAGAATTCAGCAAAGGAGGACCAAGAAATTGATCAGGAAAGAGAAAAAAGAATGAGAGTAAATTAGCAAGAGACATAAAAACAGATTGGAAACGTTTCTATAGGGGCAAATTCCTGGGGCATTGGAACCGGTTCTGGGGGAGGTGGGACCAGTACAAACCGGACGGTCTACACCTGGGCAGGGCCGGGACCGATGTCCTAGGGGGAGGGGAGGTTTTAAACTAAAATGGCAGGGGGTTGGGACCCTGAGCAGGGAGACAGAGGAAAGGGAAACAAGGATAAAAGCAAAAGATAGGAAGGAGAAAAACAAAAGTGGCAGTCAGAGAAAACAACGGTTTACATCAAACATGGCCACAGTAAATACTAATTCTAATAGTTCTAAGAGCATTAAAAAATCAAGCCTGAAAGCTTTGTGTCTTAATGCAAGGAGCATTCGGAACACGGTGGATGAATTAGCTGCGCAAATAGAGGTAAACAAATATGATTTGATTAGGATTACTGAAGCATGGCTCCAGGGTGGCCAAGGCTGGGAACTCAACATCCAGAGGTACTCAATATTCAGGAAAGATAGGCAAAAGGGAAAGGGAGGTGGGGTAGCATTGCTGGTTAAAGAGGGGATTAACACAATTGAAAGGAAGGATATTAGCTCTGATGATGTGAAATCTGTATGGGTTGAACTGAGAAATAACAAGGGGCAGAAAATGTTAGTGGGAGTGATATATAGACCTCCAAACAGTAATGCGAAGGTTGGGAATGGCATTAAAAGGGAAATTAGAGAATCGTGCAATAAGGGCACAGCAGTCATCATGGGTGACTTTAATCTACATATAGATTGGGCTAACCACATTAGTAACAACACTATGGAGGAGGAATTCCTGGAGTGTTTACGGGATGGTTTTCTGGACCAATCTGTCGAGGAACCAACCAGAGATCAGGCCATCTTAGACTGGGTATTATGCAATGAGAAAGGATTAATTAACAATCTTGTTGTGCGAGGCCCCTTGGCCCCTTGGGTCGGAGCAATCATAATATGATAGAATTCTTCATTAGGATGGAGAGTGAAGTAGTTGACTCAGAGACTAGGGTTTTGAATTTAAATAAAGGAAACTACGATGGTATGAGGTGTGAGTTGGGTAGGATTGATTGGGGAATGTCACTAAAAGGGTTAACGGTGGATAGGCAATGGCAAACATTCAAAGACCGCATGGACGAACTACAGAATTTGTTCATCCCAGTTTGGCATAAGAATAAAACAAAAAGGGTGACTCAACCGTGGCTAACAAGAGAAATTAGGGATAGCATAAGATCCAAGGAGAGTGCATATAAATTGGCCAGAAAAAGCAGTAATCCTGAGGATTGGGAGCAGTTTAAGATTCAACAATGGAGGACAAAGGGATTAATTAAGAAGGGGAAAATAGAATATGAGAGTAAGCTTTCAGAGAACATAAAAACTGACTGTAAAAGCTTTTATAGATATGTGAAGAGAAAACGATTAGTGAAATCAAGCATAGGTCCCTTGCAGTCAGAATCAGGGGAACTTATAATGGGGAACAAAGAAATGTCAGACCAATTAAATACATATTTTGGTTCTGTCTTCACAAAGGAGGACACAAATAACCTCCCAGAGATGTTGGGGAACATAGGGTCTGATGAAAGGGAGGAACTGAAAGAAATCAGTATTTGTAGGGAAATGGTGTTAGGGAACTTGAAGGGATTGAAGGCCGATAAAGCCCCAGGGCCCCCCTCAGCCAGTCAGTGAGGGCCCGTTTCCCCCCTCAGCCAGTTAGTGAGGGCCCGTCCCCCCCTCAGCCAGTCAGTGAGGGCCCGTCCCCGCCTCAGCCAGTCAGCGAGGGCTCGCCCCCCCCCCTCAGCCAGTCAGTGAGGGCCCGTCCCCCTCTGCCAGTCAGTGAGGGCCCGTCCCCCCTCAGGCAGTCAGTGAGGGCCCACCCCCCCTCAACCAGTCAGTGAGGGCCCGCCCCCCCCCTCAGCCAGTCAGTGAGGGCCCCCCCGCCGCGGAACCGGCGAGCGAGGGCCCGCCCCCCCTCAGCCAGTCAGTGAGGGCCCGGCCCCCCCCTCAGGCAGTCAGTGAGGGCCCACCCCCCCTCAACCAGTCAGTGAGGGCCCGTCCCCGCCTCAGCCAGTCAGTGAGGGCCGCCCCCCCCGCGGAACCGGCGAGCGAGGGCCCTGCCCCCTCCCTGAGCCAGTCAGTGGGCGGGGGTTGGGGGATCTGTAGCTTAGACCGATCCCAGTCTTTACGCAGTGTCCACACAGGCACTTTGCAGTAGGGATCACTGGATAATGATCAGGAGCAGGAACCCTGGATGACTTTCTCCTCTGTAACCCAGGACCATTTCATTGCCCCTACTGCTGCCATGACTGAGTTGAATTAATTCAACACAACCCAGGGAGATGCATTTACCCACTCAATGATAATACACTGGAGACGACTAATGTTCCTCTTTCCCAAGAAGTAGTGAATATATGTGATAAAAGCTTTGAATCACGGGGAAGTAAAAAAAAAGAATTTTAATCAATCTGCAAAGCAGACTTTCAAGACATTACTTTGTGAAATGGTGTGGCTGATCGCCACCTAAAACGGGCATAATCCACTCTTCCGTCTGTGGACAAATTTCCAGCACCTTCCCCTTTAAGGCACATTACCTTTAAGGCAGAAGGGGGCGGGAGCCTCAGGTTTTACCCAGAGAATTCTGGGACCAGTTTTCTCAGCCATTTTTTGTGTGCCATGCAGTGAATAAAAGTTTCTTGTTTTCCACATATGGATTCAGCCTCCATTCGTGTTTCGCGGCAGCCTCAACATTGATGACCCCGATGCTCAGAACGTATTCCGAGCACTGCAATGGCAGACACGAACGCAGTTTCCGTGAAACTGCCGGAGTTTTTGGAAAACCAGCCCGATGCCTGGTTTCTCCAAGCTCAATCTCGTTTCCGGCTGCGAAATATCACCACAGATGGGACGAAGTACGACTATCTCGTCACATCACTCAGTAGCGCTGCAGTTTTCAAGGTTCGGACAACGCTGCAGAACCCATCAGAGGAAGGCAAGTACACACATCTCAGAACAGCGCTCCTTAAAAAATTTACGGCCTCGGCATATCAGCGAAACTGCCACCTCCTCGACCTTCCAGGCCTTGGTGATGTCTCACCGTCGGACCTCCTCTCCCACATGCTCTCCCTCACCAACGAGAGCCCACCCGGATCCCTCTTCCGCACGCTGTTCATCCGCCAGCTCCCTCTCAGCATCCGCCCAGCAATCGTGGTGTCCGGCCTCACGAACCTGGAAGCCCTGGCCGATGAGGCCGACAAGCTGCTGTCCGCTCACTCCAGCCGTGACGTCACTCCGGACCTGGCAGCCAATGCCTGGGCGCGCCCCTCACCATCCAGCACACGGCCACAAGGGCCTGTCACCAGGCCCACGGGGCCTTCACGCCCCACTAACCCGGGCCACTGTTGCTACCACGCACGGTTCGGCGCCAGGGCACAACGGTGCACACCTCCCTGCTCTTTCAAGTCCGCCCCCGTTCCTGCCCCCGCGATGGCCGTGGGCCACGCGGGCTCCCTGCTGTTCGTCATGGATGACAAAACCGGCCGCCGGTTCCTGTGCGACACTGGGGTTCAGCACAGCATCATCCCGGCCTCCTCCCTCGACATCCAAAAGGGCGAACGAGGACCGGCGCTGGCTGCTGCTAACGGCTCGGAAATCCAGATGTACGGCACCCGGACAGTCACCCTCGACCTCGCTGGTCACCGCTACCGATGGGAGTTCATCACTGCCAAGGTGCTCTCCCCCCTCATCGGCGCAGATTTCCTGTGTGCCCACGGCTTACTGGTAGACATCCCTCGTCACCGCCTCGTGGACATGAACACCATGTCCCCCATCCTGGGCGCCATGGCCCCCGTCAACCCGCCGATATGGCGTCACAGTGCCACGCCTAGGCCACGGATGACTACTCGGCACTCCTGGCCGAATTTCCGGCCCTTACCAATCCGACCTTCTCCGCGGAGGCCGCCAAACACGGGGTGGAACACTTCATCCCCACCACAGGCCCCCCAGTGTACGCCCACGCCCGCAGGCCGGACCCGGCCAAACTGGAGATCGCGCGGACCGAGTTTGCCACCATGGAACAGCTCGGCATCATCCGCCGCTCCAACAGTCCCTGGGCCTCCCCACTCCGCATCGCCCCCAAACCAGGCGGAGGTTGGCGTCCCTGCGGGGATTACCGCCGCCTCAATGATGCCACTACCCCTGATCGGTACCCCGTGCCGCACATTCAGGACTTCTTGGCTAGACTGGCCGGCCGCTCAGTCTTTTCCAAGGTCGACCTGGTGCGCGGCTACCACCAAGTCCCCGTCCACTCCGCGGACGTCCCCAAGATGGCCGTAATCACCCCCTTCGGCCTGTTCGAGTTCCTGCGGATGCCCTTCGGCCTCAAAAACGCGGCCCAGGCATTCCAACGGCTCATGGACTCGGTCCTTCGGGACCTGAAGTTCCTGTTCGTCTACCTGGATGACATCCTGGTAGCCAGTTCCTCCAAGCAGGAACACCTCGAACACCTTCGCATCCTGTTCGGGCGCCTCAGCGACCACGGGCTCATCCTCAGCCCAGCCAAATGCCAGTTCGGCCTGGACAAGATCGACTTCCTCGGCCACCACATCACCCATGCTGGGGCCATTCCCCTGCCCACCAAGGTGCAGACCGTCCAACAATTTCCCTGCCCCACCACCATCTAAGGCCTCCAGGAGTTCCTCGGGATGGTAAATTTCTATAACCGCTTCATCCC
Organism: Squalus acanthias; assembly: GCA_030390025.1. Taxonomy (NCBI): domain Eukaryota; kingdom Metazoa; phylum Chordata; class Chondrichthyes; order Squaliformes; family Squalidae; genus Squalus; species Squalus acanthias. The sequence continues at coordinate 35,557 of JASTWF010000110.1, read as the reverse complement.
CAAAGCGGCGTCCCTCATGAGGCCCCTGTATGAAGCCCTCCGGGGCAGGAGCGGCAAGATGGCGGTCAAATGGACGGCAGACGCGTCCGCCGCCTTCGATTCCACCAAGACCGCGCTCGCCAACGCCACCCTGCTCACGCACCCACGTCCGAATGCCAGGGTAGCGCTCACCACAGACGCCTCCGACCACGCAGTCGGCGCTGTGTATGAGCAGTGGGTCGACGGCGCCTAGCAACCACTTGCCTTCTTCAGCCGCCAACTACGCCCCCGGGAGGTCAAGTACAGCACCTTCGACCGCGAGCTCCTCGCGCTGTTCCTGGTGGTCCGCCATTTCCGGTTTTTGCTTGAGGGCCACCCCTTCACTGCGTTTGTCGACCACAAGCCCCTGACATTCGCAATGGCAAAGACAACCGACCCCTGGTCCGCCAGGCAGCAGCACCAGCTCGCGGCAGTGTCCGAGTTCACCACGGACATCCAACACGTCTCCGGCCGAGACAATGTGGTAGCCGACTGCCTCTCCCGCCCCGCCATCCACGCCGCACACCTAGCAGTCGACTACGCTCAACTCGCAGCAGACCAGATCACCGACCCTGATCTGCTCTCTGCACCCACCAACCTACCAGGGCTACGCCTGGCCGACGTCACCTGTGGCCCGACCGCAGTCACGGTCAAGTTCGACATATCCCTATGTCAACCTCGGCCCGTCGTCCCAGCGTCCTGGCGCCGCCGGGTATACGACATTCTCCACAACCTCTCCCACCCCGGCGCCCGCGCATCCATCAAATTGGTAGCCAACCGCTTTGTCTGGCGCGGCCTTCGCAAGGATGTGCGTACTTGGGCCAACTCCTGCCTAGCCTGCCAACGGGCCAAGGTACAGCAACAGACGAAAGCACCCCTCGAGGAGTTTACCGTCCCCTCGCGGAGATTCGACCACATCCATGTGGACATCGTCGGGCCCCTGCCGCCGTCGCAAGGCCACACGCACTTGCTGACCATCGTTGACCGCACCACACGCTGGCCTGAGGCAATTCCACTGACCTCTAGCACCACCGCCGACATCGCCAGAGCCTTCGTCAGCACCTGGGTCGCACGGTTCGGCGTCCCCTCCGACATGACGTCGGGCAGAGGTCCACAATTTACCTCTGAACTCTGGACCACCGTCGCACACAATCTCGGGTTGACCATTCACCGCACCACAGCGTACCACCCCCAAGCCAACGGACTGTGTGATCGGTTCCACAGATCCTTGAAGGCATCTCTTCGAGCCAGCCTCCAAGACGGCGCCTGGACCGACCGACTTCCGTGGGTCCTCCTCGGCCTGCGCACCGCAGTTAAAGAAGACCTCCACGCATCGGCAGCAGAGCTCGTGTACGGTCAGCCGCTGCACGTACCCGGCGAGTTCTTGCCCACCGCCACGACACCCTGGTCAGCCGACCAGCAACGCCACGACTTCGCCTCACCGGCGCTGCAGTTCGCCCCGGTGCCCATTGCCCAGCACGACGAATCCACCTCACACGTCCCACTAAGCCTGCACCAGGCACAGTTTGTTTTCGTCAGGCACGACGCCCACCGCGGACCCCTTCAACCCCCGTACGACGGGCCTTACAAGGTGCTACAGGCTGGGGACAAATTTTTCACCCTGCAAGTGGGCGACAGGACCTAAAAAGTGTCGGTGGACCGACTCAAGCCAGCACACTCGGAGCCCGGGGAGCAGGTCCCTGTAGCTCGTCCACCTCCACGTGGCCGACCTGCCCTCAAGCCGGTTCACCCGGCTGCTCCACGCCCGGCCGTTCCACGTCCACTGGCGTCCTACAAGAGCCGCTCCGGCCGGCCCATCAGACCTCCGCACCGTCTCGTCCTCACCTCCTAAGCGGATTCTGGGGGGAGCTGTGTGGCGGATCGCCACCTAAAATGGGCATAATCCACTCTTCCGTCTGTGGACAAATTTCCAGCACCTTCCCCTTTAAGGCACATTACCTTTAAGGCAGAAGGGGGTGGGGCCTCAGGTTTTACCCAGAGAATTCTGGGAGTTTTTCCAGAGAATTCTGGGACCAGTTTTCTCAGCCATTTTTTGTGTGCCATGCAGTGAATAAAAGTTTCTTGTTTTCCACATATGGATTCAGCCTCCATTCATGTTTCGCGGCAGCCTCAACAATGTCCCATTAAACAGTCTCAGTTCTGTACCTGGTGAAAGGCTCACTGTGTAAGCTGCAACCCTGTTACTTCGTACACACAGGTGATATTGTTTCCATTACAAACCCATTTCTTTGTTTTACACACAGAATGGATTACAATGGTTTCCGTCTCTGGCCAGTTGAAAGAGGAATGAATTGTCACAGATGCTCCAAACGTTTAAGGGCAGAAAGAAACTGAAGGTTTGTACTGAGATCTGGAGTGATAGTAATGCAGCCTGAGGCCTTCTCAAGGAGCTGTGTCCATTAAATAGGCCTAACTCTTAGCTAAAGTTGTCACTGAAATAGACACATAATCAGAAATTTTCTGTAATTATGTTAGATTAAAACTAAGTACTTTATTGTGGTGCATGCTGGGATAGCTGGGCTGTACCATACCGCAGTGCATGCTGGGATAGCCTAGCTGTACCTTACTACAGTGCATGCTGGGATAGCCTGGCTGTACCATACTGCAGTGCATGCTGGGATAGCCTGGCTGTACCTTACTGCAATGCATGCTGGGATAGCCTGGACGTCCCTTACTGCAATGCATGCTGGGATAGCCTGGACATACCTTACTGCAGTTCGTGCTGGGATAGCCTGGACGTACCTTACTGCAGTGCATGCTGAGATAGCCTGGACGTACCTTACTGCAGTTCGTGCTGGGATAGCCTGGCCGTACCTTACTGCAGTTCGTGCTGGGATAGTCAGGCTGTACCTTACTGCAGTTCGTGCTGGGATAGCCTGGCCGTACCTTACTGCAGTGCATGCTGGGATAGCCTGGCCGTACCTTACTGCAGTTCCTGCTGGAATAGCCTGGCTGTACCTTACTGCAGTTCCTGCTGGGATAGCCTGGCCGTACCTTACTGCAGTTCGTGCTGGGATAGCCTGGCCGTACCTTACTGCAGTGCATGCTGGGATACCCTGGCCGTACCTTACTGCAGTTCGTGCTGGGATAGCCTGGCCGTACCTTACTGCAGTGCATGCTGGGATAGCCTGGACGTAGCTTACTGCAGTGCATGCTGGGATAGTCTGGCTGAACCTTACTGCAGTGCATGCTGGGATAGTCAGGCTGTACCTTACTGCAGTTCGTGCTGGGATAGCCTGGCTGTACCTTACTGCAGTTCCTGCTGGGATAGCCTGGCCGTACCTTACTGCAGTGCATGCTGGGATAGCCTGGCCGTACCTTACTGCAGTGCATGCTGGGATAGTCAGGCTGTACCTTACTGCAGTTCGTGCTGGGATAGTCTGGCTGTACCTTACTGCAGTGCATGCTGGGATAGCCTGGCCGTACCTTACTGCAGTGCATGCTGGGATAGTCAGGCTGTACCTTACTGCAGTTCGTGCTGGGATAGTCAGGCTGTACCTTACTGCAGTGCATGCTGGGATAGCCTGCCTGTACCTTACTGCAGTGCATGCTGGGATTGCCTGGCCGTATCTTACTGCAGTTCGTGCTGGAATAGCCTGGCCGTACCTTACTGCAGTTCGTGCTGGGATAGTCTGGCTGTACCTTACTGCAGTGCATGCTGGGATAGCCTGGCCGTACCTTACTGCAGTGCATGCTGGGATAGTCAGGCTGTACCTTACTGCAGTTCGTGCTGGGATAGTCAGGCTGTACCTTACTGCAGTGCATGCTGGGATAGCCTGCCTGTACCTTACTGCAGTGCATGCTGGGATTGCCTGGCCGTATCTTACTGCAGTTCGTGCTGGGATAGCCTGGCCGTACCTTACTGCAATGCATGCTGGGATAGCCTGGCCGTACCTTACTGCAGTGCATGCTGGGATAGCCTGGCCGTACCTTACTGCAGTGCATGCTGGGATAGCCTGGCCGTACCTTACTGCAGTTCGTGCTGGGATAGCCTGGCTGAACCTTACTGCAGTGCATGCTGGGATAGCTTGGCCGAACCTTACTGCAGTGCATGCTGGGATAGCCTGGCCGTACCTTACTGCAGTTCGTGCTGGGATAGCCTGGCTGAACCTTACTGCAGTTCGTGCTGGGATAGTCAGGCTGTACCTTACTGCAGTTCGTGCTGGGATAGCCTGGCCGTACTTTACTGCAGTGCATGCTGGGATAGCCTGGCCGTACCTTACTGCAGTTCGTGCTGGGATAGTCAGGCTGAACCTTACTGCAGTGCATGCTGGGATAGCCTGGCCGTACCTTACTGCAGTGCATGCTGGGATAAGCGGGCTGTTTGGAATCTCAGTTTTAAGTGGCCACTTCACAATCTTATCAAAAGACCAGGTCAATAAAATTTAACTACTGTCAGTAAAAACAGAGTGTTAGCCATGTATTCTGGATCTGGTTTGGATGTGCATTTCACCAGGATGGCCACGGGACGCTGTACAGCTGGTGTACGTGGGGAGCAAATGGGCTTCACTTTGTCCAGCAGCTCAGTGGTGGAAAAGTACCACCCAATGTAGTACTGAGCCATCCGGAACATGGCCGCCCCCCACCCACCTTGGCCACGTTCAAACATTGTTCTGTGCTGAGCTCGCTAATATCAGGTAAGGCAAGCGATGAGGGCAGTTCAATTGGTCTCGGGACCTTATGGTTAGGGAGGCGCAAAATTCAGGCACCTGCTCCTGCTCGATGTCGAGTGACCCCCCTCCATTGTACAGGGAGGGAGTGGACGTTGGGTGAGGACAGGTTTAGGCTTCGCCGTGACGAATATCCTGCCGTGAACACTGTCTGGGCTCACTTGAGTGTGGCACCGGGCAGGGCTAGTTACCGTAGTATCAGACCTGGCCGCACCTTCAGGAGAGATGGGGAGAAAATAACAAAGACCTTGCATTTATATGGCATCTTTCACAACGTCAGGATGTCCCAATGCACTTTACAGCCAATGAAGTCCATTTTTTTAAAGTTTAGTCTTGGTTTAATGTAGGAAACGTGACAGCCAATTTGCGCACAGCAAGATCCCACAAACAGCAATTAAATCATGAGCAGATGATCTGTTTTGGTGATGTTGGTTGAGGGATAAATATTGGCCAGGACACTAGGAGAACTCCCCTGCTCTTCTTCGAAGTAGTGCCATGGGATCTTTTATGTCTACCTGAGAGCGCAGACGGGGCCGAAAGATGGCACCTCTGACAATGTGGAGTATCAGCCAAGATTTGGTGATCGTGGAACTGGAGCCCTTGATCTTATTCAAGTGAGAGTGCTACCGACTGAGCCACGGCTGAAATGTAAACAAGAAACTAGATGGTATTGGAACGAAGCAGTTCCTGCCCACAGGAAGGAGAAGGGTGGGGTGTTAGTGCAGCAGTGCAATGTTGAAGCAGATAAACATACCAAGAGCACAAGATCTAGCTAGTTAGTAACCTTAGCCCAGAGAATAATCTGCAAGCTCCACTTCTGCTTCTCCCAGCCATTTGACATCTCGAGTCTCCGTGTCAGCGAAATGTTCCAATTTCCTTCAGAGGCGCGACTGGTCACATATATCGGCAATTTAGTCTGTTTGGAAAAAAATTACTTTCACTAAACGTGTTTATACAAAACTATTTAAACATGTAGAGGGCACATAAGAATAAATAACTCTAAGAAGGTAGATGAGAGACCTTCTCCCTCTAAATGGGAGGAGTGTTAGAAACAAATTGTTAGAAATGAAATTATATGCAGTGTTAGAAAAATTAGATATTTTGATCATTTCTGAGACATGGCTAGATGAAAGTGATGGGACTGAAATCAAATTCACCTAAGGCACTACAGGGATTCAGAAGGGATAGAGTAGCTCAAAGAGAAGGTGGAGTTGCTGTTTTTATGAAAGAGAGATTCGATTTTGCCTGATTACATATGGCTGAGGCTATTTGTGTTCAAGTGAACAAGCTCATGAGCAGGGACTAATTATTGGTAATTGTCATAGATCCCCAGGTCAGATTCTTGAACATGATGAGATACTATTCTAATGCTTCAAAAGTATGTCACCATTTTTTGATGGGTGACTTCAATTTCCTGTAATTCAGTGGCAAGATGGTTTACCCTCTGTTGTGGTGGGAAGTGCAGCTGCAAAATTTGTTGAAAATATGTAAGACTCAACATGTCAATGAAGTAACCAGGGATAATCATATGTTAGATTTAGTGTTTAGTAGTGAGCGTGACCTCGTATCGGGTCTCCGTGTAGGAGAACATCTGGACAACAGTGACCACATTATATAGTTTCAATTGACTGGTTACAACTAAAGGTGCTGAGAATCTACAACTCCTATCAGATTTCAGAAGGGAAAACTTTGCTAAAATGGCAGATGATTTGGAATGGATTCATTGTCTAACCCTACTGAGTGGTGATGAGACCGATGTAAAATACAAATGGAACATTTCTAAGAACAAGAGAAAAAAAATGTGGAAGGCAAATATGTACCCAAATTCAAAAGAAGGGAGTGTGATGAGAAAAAGCCAAGTGGGAAAAAATGGCCATGTACAAAGACAAATTAGCTGTAAACAAAAATGTTTCTACAAATCAAAGGCGTTGAGTACTCAACTAAACAGAGTTAAGTACAAGGAACAACTAAAAAAAACTAAGGCTATTAGATCAGCAAAGAGGATAATGGAAAAGAGGATCATAGAACATTGTGGAAGTAATGGGAAAGGCTTTTACAGTTATGTGCAGAGTCAGAGAACTGTCAAAGATTGAATTGGACCATTGAAGGATGTTCAAGAACAGGTTCCGAAGGACTCACTGGGTATGGCAAAAATATTAATTGAGTACTTTGCATTGGTCTTCACTCTTGAGGAAGATGCTTGACTGTTAGTTTTATTATCATTAAATTCTAATATTAACTGGATGGAGTCTAATGTAGTCCCCAACTTTATTAAAGAAAAGGTGATGAGATGAAAAGGGATGACAAAGGAAATAGGGGTTAAAAAGAAAAGTTGATGATGAATGTAAGGTAGAGAATAGTCAAGTACCGGGTAGAATACACAGTGCAGGGGGAAATTGAACAATTATATAAGTGCAGTGTATGAGCAAAGATTAGCGGGTAACATAGAAGAAATCCAAAAATCTTTTACAAACGTATAAAAAGTTACAGGAATGGTGGGGCCGATTAGCAACAAAAGGAAATCCTCTTGTGGAGGCAAAGGGCACGACTGAGGTACTGAATGAGTATTTTGCATCTGTCTTCAGAAATGAAGTTAATGTCGCAGTGGAGGCGGGCAGGGTAGAGATATTGGATAGGATAAAAATAGACAAAGGAGGTGCTAAGTAGGTTGGCATCATTCAAAGTAACAAGTCACCCAGTCCAGACGGGATGCATCCTACATTGCTGAGGGAAGCTAGGGTGGAGATAGCAGGATCTCTGACCACAATCTTTCAATCCTCCTTGGATATCGGAGTGGTGCTACAGAACTCGAGGATTGCAAATGTTGCACTCCTGTTCAGAAAAGTGAAGCGGGATAAACCTGGTAACTACAGGCCAGTCAGTCTAATGTCAGTGTTCGGAAAACTACTAGAGACCAGTGTCGAGGATGAAATTCTCACTTGGAGAAGTATTGGTTAATGAGGGACAGCCAGCTCTGATTTGTTAAAGAAAATCGTGTTTGACGAACCAGATTTGAGTTGTTTTTTTATTATTCGTTTATGGGATGTGGGCGTCGCTCGCAACCTTTGAAGTGGTGGTGTTCCCATGCGCCTGCTGCCCTTGTCCGTCTAGGTGGAAGTTATCCGGATCACTCTTAGAATCATAGAATTTTACAGCACATAAGTGGTCTTTGAAAGAGCTGTCCAATTTAGTCCCACAGCCCAGCTTTTTACCCATAATCCTGCAAAATAACCCCGACATGTACATGTCTATTTGCCTCCCGACTTACTCTAGCAAAACCCCTCATAAATTTTGAATACCTCGATTAGGTCTCCCCTTAACCTTCCCTGCTCTAAGGAGAAAAATCCCGTGTGATTGGCACCCCATCCACCACCTTAAACATTCACTCCCTCCTCCACCATCGGCATACCGTGGCTGGAGTGTGTACCATCTACAAGATGCATTGCAGCAACTCGCCAAGGCTTCTTCGGCAGCACCTCCCAAACCCGCGACCTCTTCAACCTAGAAGGACAAGGGCAGCAGGCGCATGGGAACACCACCACCTCCAAGTTCCCCTCCAAGTCACACACCATCCTGACTTAGAAGTATATCACCGATCCTTCATCGTCGCTGGGTCAAAATCCTGGAACTCCCTACCTGACAGCACTGTGGGAGCACCTTCACTACACAGACTGCAGTGGTTCAAGAAGGTGGCTCATCACCATCTTCTCAAGGGCAACTAGGGATGGCCAATAAATGCTGGCCTTGCATAGAAGATAGGAGCAGGAGTAGGCCATTCAGGCCCTCGAGCCTGCTCTGCCATTTAATGAGATCATGGCTGATCATCCAAATTCAGTACCCTGTCCCTGCTTTCTCCCCATATCCCTTGATCCCTTTAGCCTTAAGAAATATATCTATCTCCTGCTTGAATATATTTAATGAATTGGCCTCAACTGCCTTCTGTGGTAGAGAATTCCACAGGTTCACCACTCTCTGGGTGAAGAAATTCCTCCACATCTCAGTCCTAAATGGCTTACCCCTTATCCTTAGACTGTGACCCCTGGTTCTGGACTCCCCCGCCATCGGGAACATCCTTCCTGCATCTAGTCTGTCTAGTCCTGTTAGAATTTTATAAGTTTCAATGAGATTCCTTCCTGCGACGTCCAGATCCCATAAGCGAATAAAAAAAAAAGTAACCTAGAAGACTATGGACCAAGAGCTGGAAAGTGGGATTAGGCTGTATGGCTCTTTTTGGCCAGCACAGACACAATGGGCCGAGTGGCCTCCTTCTGTGCCATAAATTTCTGTGATTCTATCTGCAGATAATCGGCAGACAGTACAGGAGAGGATGTGGGAGGTGGTGAGGTTGGAGGCAAGGTGTCGAGACATGGTTGGTAAGGGCAGGACCAGACTCCTCATGCGTAGTGACAGCCTGATGTGGTTTCTCAAACTATTGCAGTGCCCTTATTCTCAGCCGCTATTTCTGTCAGGGCAAGTGTCACTGTGCACACAGCCAAACAAACTATTTTCTGTTTCACATTATAGGGTGCCTTGGAGGAAGAGGCCAATCACTCCATTGAGTAGCTGGGTACTTCCGGACCCACCAAATGCTTCCAGTTCTAAATTCCTGCCACATCCTCACCAAGTCCGCCACACTAGCCCAACAACACCCACTGGAGAGAAAGTAGCAAGTGAGTCAGAAGTATTTTCAGCAGGTGCAGTTTCGAACACCAGTGAGATGGTCGATCTAGGAGTGAAAGAGAGAGAGAATACTGTTCCTTGACAGGGTGAAGAAACAATTGAGCCCAGGTACCCACCCCTTGGGCCCATTCTTCCAAAGAATTATAGTTTCACACATGGTTGAGGTGATGGAGAAATGAGGAGTCCACTGTATGTATCTGCAATACATTACAGGGAATGCCCTGGTGAGAGTGATAGTCCAGGAGATCCCTGCAGAAATACAGTGCCAGCAGGAGGTAGAAAGGACACCGGTGACTTCTGGAGAGGCAGGTGACCGTGCTGCAGCAGATGCCTTGAGGTCAGCCTGAACACCAGAGCCCCAATTTTAACCTAACCTGCCCGGCAGGTTCAGTGAAGTCAATGGAGGCAATGAATGAGTCATCAGCCGTGACTGCAGGGCCAGCCCTGATGAACAATCTTCACCTCAAAACTGTGTGACTCCTCACCTCAAAACTGAGTGATATTTCAGTGGTAGTATTGAGGGAATGCTGCATGGTCAGAGGTGCTCTCTTTCGGACAAGATGCTGAAGTAAGGCCCCAACTGCCTGTTCAGATGGATATAAAACATCCCATGATGATATTCAAAGTAGAGCAGGAAGTTCTGATGCCCTGACCAACATTTTCCCCTGAATGAATACTATCAAAAACTGTTTAGCTGGTCATTCATCCCATCTGTTCATTGGATCTTCCTGTGCATGAATTGGCTACTGTGTTTGTCTACAAATGTAAGGTTCTTGGACTCGGCACCAATCTTGGTCGCAATAATCTTAAAGTTAGACCAAGTCTTGACACACACTCAAAGTCTAAGCAATAGTCATACATAGAAATAAACAATAATACCTCGCGATTCATTATGATGTGATGAGGTTCCAGAAGCCCAATTTGTTACCCTTAATCATTTAACTGATCATTTTGGGCCTGACGATCTCGTTTCACAATGTGGTAACAAGGTTCAGTCAGTAGGCATGAATTAGTACATCCTGTATTTCAGCAAACAAATAAGCAGCACAGGCAGCTAAATTGTGCACGCGATACCTTAACCAACTTTAACTTGCATAGAAATTAAGCACATCACATTTCCTTGCTAACAAAAGACCCTCTCCTTGCTGATGAAGCGTTTTCTTTCGAAATGTAATCCATACCCTGAAGCAGCCTGTGAATGAGCAACTTAACCATTTTGTTATTTCTAGTTACAGTACAAATCTACAAGCTATTTAACATCATGAGACTAAACCAAATTCGAATCCTATGTATATAAGAATAGGGTATCTTACATAAAGAAACAGTGTAAAAAGTAACTTACTGGATGTGAAGTATGTTGGAACAGTCTGAGGGCACAATAAGGTGCTGCACAAAGGAAAATCTTTTTTCTCCCATTTTCAAGCATTCGTAGTATTTCCTTTTAACCTCATTTGTTTCCTGAACAATCAGTATTACTCACAGAACCCCAGGAATGTTCCAGCAGCTGCCGTGCATTTTCATAGCAACATTTTCACACTTTTCACAACCAAGTTTTAGTTCATCTGCAGGAAGGGAGCAGATTGCAATCAACAGAATGGATATCACAAAACCTGCTGCTAAATGGAAACACTGACCTTAGCTCATGTTGGGCCTCATGATTCCAGTGCCTTGGCTTAAAGTCTCAGTGATTGTATGTCTCAGTTTCCTTTTATAGTGCCTCATTGCGACTGTGATTGATTGCCAAGCTCTTTTCTAGTTGTCCCTCTCTCATGTATTTCTGCTCCAACCTCTGCGTAAAGGTTGATGATAACATAAATGGTAAACACAGCAGTTCCTCCGCAGCAGCCAGGTACAGACCACCGTGGACGGGTCGGACAACAGGCCACCTGTTCACTGTCTTGGCAGTGCCAGGGCATCGGAGCAGACCTGAGTCAACAGAGGGAAGTAGATTAGAAGGGAAAAACACATTTAGATGGCACCCTTGATAACCTCTACTGCACATTCCCATGTGTATCACCTGACGCAGACCTCCCGCAGTTGTGCTGGGAGGTTAAAGGAACTGTATCGAATCTGCAGGCTGGGATGAGCAGGTTTCAGTGTTTCACATCCCAGTTGTGATCATGTAGGGAGGTGCTTAGTGAAGGTGATCCTGTCAACTCTGTTGTCACGGTGAAGTCAAGGATAGCACAGAAAAAGCATTAGATCACAGAGCGGGATTAAACGGAGTGGACTTGAATAGAGTGCTTTATTTTGGAATTTGGAAAGCGTGGAATTTCTGAGAAGTAGGGGAAGGACTTCACCCCACCAGCCTCCACATTCAACGGATCATCCTCCGCCATTTCCGCCACCTCCAGCGTGATCCCACCACCAAACACATCTTCCCCTCACCTCCCCTTTCAGCATTCCGTAGGGACCGCTCCCTCCGCGACACCCTAGTCCACTCCTCTACCACCCCCAGCACCCCTTCCCTTTCGCCCGGCACCTTCCCGTGCACGCGCAGGAGATGCAACACATGCCCTTATACCTCCCCTCTTCCCACTGTCCAGGGCCCCAAACACCCCTTCCAGGTGAAACAGCGATTTACTTGTACTTCCTGCAATTTAGTATACTGTATTCGCTGCTCACGATGTGGACTCCTCTACATTGGGGAGACCAAACGCAGATTGGGTGACCGCTTTGCGGAACACCTCCGTTCAGTCCGTAAGGGGGACCCCGAGCTCCCGGTGGCCTGTCACTTTAATTCACCGCTTCACTCCCACTCTGACCTCACCGTCCTCGGCCTATTACACTGTTCCACGGAAGCTCAGCGTAAGCTCGAGGAACAGCACCTCATCTTTCGTTTAGGCACGCTACAGCCCTCTGGACTCAATATCGAGTTCAACAATTTTAGATCATAACCTCAGCTCCAATCACATTTATATTTTATTTTATCCACCCTTTTATTTGTCCCCCCCCACCTTTTTTTTCCTCCTAGAAGCTGGCAGCTGTCCTTCATTCTGCCAGTGGATTTCACACTTCATTCAGCCTTAATCTGTCACATTAACACCACCTCTAGCCTTGCATATCTCTTAATGTCTCTTAATGTCTCTTCATCTCCCCCTTTGTTCCTTTATCCCCTCCACCTTTTCCCAGCTTTACTCTGGCCTTAAATCTATTAGATTTCCGGCTCTTCCCAGTTCTGATGAAAGGTCATCGAACTGAAACGTTAACTCTCTTTCTCTCTCCACGGATGCTGCCTGGCCTGCTGAGTTTTTCCAGCGTTTTCTGTTGTTATTAGGGGAAGGACTTGTTGTTTTTTGCCTACACTACTTTTAGTGCTTTGTGTTACAGGTGGAGAATTAATTTCAGTACCCTTAACTTAAGCTGGATCAAACAAGTAGTCAAGAAACTACACTGTAAACTAAGTTACCTAAACACAAATTTAATTAAATAAAACAAGGATATATTGGAATGGCAGTGCAGGTGGTGTGCCGCAACTACAACATGTGGGAGGTTGTGGAGAGCATTGTGATCTCGGACAACCACGTTTGCAGTAAGTGCCTGCATCTTGAAGAACTTCAACTCAAGAGTTTTTGAGCTGGCGTCTGGGGTGCGGACATTGCGGGGCATCGGGGATGGGGAGAGTTACCTAGACACTTTGATCCAGGAGGCAGTCACACCCCTTAGGTTAGGTAGTGGTATAGGTCTGGTTAGTGGTCAGGGACAGGAAGGTGTGACTGCAACTCCGGCAGGAATGGGGACCCCAGGTGCATTGCTGGAGGAGCTTCAGCCTTTGCCCTTGTCCAACCGGTATGAGGTTCATGCTGCCTGTATGGATGAGGGAAAAGCCTGCAGGATGGATGAGCAAGCTGACCATGGCACCATGGTGCAGGAGGCCATTCAAGTGGTGGGATTGAAAGGGAATGTAGTTGTGGTAGGGGACAGTATAGTCAGGGGGATAGATACCGTTCTCTGCAGCCGCGACCGAGAGTTCCAAAGATTGTGTTGCCAGGGTTAAAGACATCTCCTCGTGGCTGGAGAAAAACTTGGAGTGGGAAGGGGAGGACCCAGTTGTCGTGTCCATGTAGGAACCAACAACAGGTAGAACTAGGAATGAGGTTCTGCTGAGGGAGTTTGAGGAGCTCCTCATTCATCTGCTACTGGACCTGACAGTTGCCATTAACAGATCCAGGCAGAATGCGTCGATTGGGGTGTTCGCTCCAGCTGCCTGCCTGTCTTCTGTGGCTATGTCCATGCCTGGGTGTCCCTGGAGAAGAAACATATGGTGTCTGCCGGTATGTTTAAGGCTTTCAGCGATCGGCGGGCATCAGAGGGACTGGAGTGCATAGTGGATACAGGGAACACAGTACTAAATTGATAAGTTTTTATGTTAGTTTTATTGTAATTTGGAACTTATTTTTTGTGCCCCTTTGAAAAGGGCTTGCTTATGGTTGAAGTGATTTTCATTGATGATTTAATCATCCTGACTTTCGCGGGCTTTTGTACAGAGGCCAGAGTCAGGAGGAGCAGAGAGTGGCGGTTCACTGAGTACTTAAACTCACTTTCGCGGGCTTTTTTTCAATCACTTACCAATCTCACAGACCGGCGGCGGCGTTCCAGAGCCACGTCATGATTTAAAAAGTGACGCGGGCAAGAGGAAGCAGCTGATTGGGTGAGTACGGCCAGGTGAGTATTTATACTACTTTATAGTTTGACAGTTAAGGTTAATAGTTTATAAAGTTTAGAAGGTCTTAATTTTGTGGTTATACTTTCTAAGGTATCTGTTGTGTAGTGGGGAGTGCTAGTAAACAAAGGCCCTTGAGTATAACATTTAATTGTAGTGTAATTGGTGGTATTGATTTGATTTGATTTAATTTAATTTAATTAAAGAGTAAGTCATGGCAGCACAGCTCGGCCCCGTGGTATGCTCCTCCTGCGCTATGTGGGAAATCAGGGACAAATCCTGTGTCCCTGACGACCATGTGTGCAGGAAGTGTATCCAGCTGCAGCTACTGGCAGACCGCATTGTGGCGCTGGAGCTGCGAATGGATGCATACTGGAGCATTCGCGATGCTGAGGACGTCGTGGATATCATGTTTAATGAGTTGGTCACACCGCAGGTAAAGGCTGCACAGGCAGGATGGGAATGGGTGACCACCAGGCAGAGTAGTAGGCACAGGCAGGTAGTGCAGGGGTCCCCTGTGGCCATTCCCCTCTCAAACAGATATACCACTTTAGATATTGTTGAGGGGGATGGCCTATCGGGGAAGGCAGCAGCAACCAACTTCCTGGCACCATGGGTGGTTCTGCTGCACAGGACGGGAGGAAAAATAGCGGGAGAGCAATAGTGATAGGGGATTCTATTATAAGGGAAATAGATAGGCGTTTCTGCGGCCGCAAATGAGACTCCAGGATGGTATGTTGCCTCCCTGGTGCAAGGGTCAAGGATGTCTTGGAGCGGCTGCAGGGCATTCTGGAGGGGGAGGGTGAACAGCCAGTTGTCGTGCTGCATATAGGTACCAACGATATAGGTAAAAAAACGGGATGAGATCCTAAAAGCTGAATATAGGGAGTTAGGAGGTAAATTAAAAAATAGGACCTCAAAGGTAGTAATCTCAGGATTGCTACCAGTGCCATGTACTAGTCAGAGTAGAAATAAAAGGATATTTCAGATGAATACGTGGCTAGAAGAATGATGCAAGGGGGAGGAATTCAAATTCCTGGGACATTGGAACCAGTTCTGGGGGAGGTGGGACCAGTACAAACTGGACGGTTTGCACCTGGGCAGGACCGGGACCGATGTCCGAGGGGGAGTGTTTGCTAGTGCTGTTGGGGAGGGTTTAAACTAAAATGGCAGACGGTTGGGAACCTGTGCAGGGAGACAGAGGAAAGGGAAGCAAGGATAGAAACACAAGTCAGGAAGGAGAAAAGCAAAAGTGGAAGGTAGGGAAATAAAGGGTGTAAATCAAACATGGCCACAGTAAACAATAATTCTAAATGGTCTAAGAGTGTTAAAAAAACCAGCCTGAAGGCTCTGTGTATTAATGCGAGGAGCATTCGTAATAAGGTGGATGAATTAGCTGCGCAAATAGATGTAAACGGATATGATATAATTGGGATTACGGAGACATGGCTCCAGGGTGACCAAGGCTGGGAATTCAACATCCAGGGGTATTCAATATTCAGGAAGGACAGGCAAAAAGGAAAAGGAGGTGGGGTAGCATTGCTGGTTAAAGAGGAGATTAACACAATAGTAAGGAAGGATATTAGCTCTGATGATGTGGAATCTGTATGAGTAAAGCTGAGAAATACCAAGGGGCAGAAAACGTTAGTGGGAGTTGTATACAGACCCCCAAACAGTAATGCTGAGGTTGGGGATGGCATTAAATGGGAAATTAGAGACGTGTGCAATAAGGGCACAGCAGTTATCATGGGTGACTTTAATCTACATATAGATTGGGCTAACCAAATTAGTAATAATACTGTGGAGGAGGAATTCCTAGACTGTATACAGGATGGTTTCCTGGACCAATATGTCGAGGACACAACTAGAGATCAGGCCATCTTAGACTGGGTATTATGTAATGAGAAAGGATTAATTAGCAATCTTGTTGTGCGAGGCCCCTTGGGGAGGAGCGATCATAATATGATAGAATTCTTCATTAAGATGGAGAGTGAAGTAGTTGACTCAGAGACTAGGGTCCTGAATTTAAATAAAGGAAACTACGATGGTATGAGGCGCGATTGGGGAACGTTACTTAAAGGGTTGACGGTGGATAGGCAATGGCAACCATTTAAAGATTGCAAGGATGAACTACAGAATTTGTTCATTCCTGTTTGGCATAAAAATAAAACAAAAAAGGTGACTCAACTGTGGCTAACAAGGGAAATTAGGGATAGCATAAGATACAAGGAGAGGATATATAAATTGGCCAGAAAAGGCAGCAAACCTGAGGATTGAGAGCAGTTTAGGATTCAGCAAAGGAGGACAAAGGGATTAATTAAGAGGGGGGAAATAGAGTATGAGAGTAAGCTTGCAGGAACATAAAAACTGACTGTAAAAGCTTCTATAGATATTTGAAGAGAAAAAGATTGGTGAAGTCAAGCGTAGGTCCCTTGCAGTCAGAATCAGGAGAATTTATAATGGGGAACAAAGAAAAGGCTGACCAATTAAATACATACTTTGGTTCTGTCTTTACAAAGGAGGACACAAATAACCTCCCAGAGATGTCGGGGAACATAGGGTCTAATGAGAGGGAGGAACGGAATGAAATCAGTATTTGTAGGGAAATGGTGTTAGGGAAATTGGCGGGATCGCTGTGATGCTATGAAAGCAACTTACAACACACAGGGAGGGCCCTTGGTTTTGGCACCTCACTCCATCTTTCTCCTTCTAAGCATCTATGCTATGGAATCTCTGCACTCTCTCCTTCATTTTCACTCAAACTCCACTTGTGTCCCTCATTGCAGGAAAAGAGAGCCACAATAAGTGTTTTGCATTTCCCGGCAAACTCTTAAGGGACGGAGCAAAACTTCAGTGGAGTGAGAGGTTCAACAGAGCGATAAGTCTAATGCTTTGGGAGTTGAGGACAAGGTTTTAAACTAGTAAGATGCGGCGGGGGTGGGGGGGGGGGGGGGGAGGGGGAGAGGGAGCCACAAGAAACATAACCAGCCTAATTATAAACAAAACAGGAAAAGAGAGTATAGGAAAGAATAAAGGGAGGAAATTGATGGCAAGGGCATAAATAGAGTTATAGAACAGGAGTCTAAAAAGATGGTTAAACAAAGTGAGAGGAAATTCTATTAAAAATGAGTTAAACTGTTTGTACAGCAATGCACACAGTGTCCGTAATAAAACAGGGGAGCTGGAAGCAATCATACTTTGCGATGTACAGACATAGTAGGGATTACTGAGACGTGGCTACAGAAAAATCAGGATTGAGAATTAAACATTGCAGAGTATAACATATTTAGAAAAGATAGAGAGGGAAAAAGTGGAGGTCGAGGAGTTCCACTTATTAGAGAAAACATAATGGCAGTCGAAAAAAGTAACGCCGCTATCAGCAAGACAAAAATAGAATCCATATGGATAGAGATAAAAGATAATAAAGGATCAATCACACTAATAGGTGTAGTCTACAGACCACTTAATAGTGGAAAGGAGGTGGAGGAAGAAATATGCAGACAAATTAGGGAAATGAGTAAAAAACATAGAATAATAATCATGGGGGATTTCAATTACCCTGATATTAATTGAACAGAAGAGGTAGGTAATGGGGATAAGAGAATGGAGTTCCTACAATGTGCACAGGACTCCTTTCTAACCCAATATGTAAAAAGCCCAACAAGGGAGGATTTGCTATTGGATCTAGTTATGAGGAATGAACCAGAGCAGATAAGAGAAGTAAAAGTAGGGGAACATCTAGGCAATAGTGACCATAATATAATACGCTTTAAGATGATAATTGAGAAGGACATAAGTATGATGATAACCAGGGTGATAGATTGGAGAAAAGCTGATTTTGAGGGGCTGAGAATAGAACTTGGGAAAATAAAATGGGCAACAATATGGGCAAACAATGATGTAGAACAGCAATGGGAAACATTTAAAAGTGTTCAACAGAGTGCAGGAACAAGATATTCTGCTAAAAGGAAAGAACAAACCAAACACTAATGAGACTCCATGGATGAATACAGCCATAAGGGAACAATTGAGGGTAAGGAAAGAGTGTCGGGAGCGGAAAGAGCAGCAGCACAGTGAGTAGTTAAACTCACTTTCGCGGGCTTTTTTTCAGAGGCCAATGTCGGGAGCGGAGAGAGCAGCAGCACAGTGAGTATTTAAACTCGCTTTCGCGGGCTTTTTTTCAGAGGCCAGTGTCGGGAGCGGAGAGAGCAGCAGCACAGTGAGTAGTTAAACTCACTTTCGCGGGCTTTTTTTCAGAGGCCAGTGTCGGGAGCGGAGAGAGCAGCAGCACAGTGAGTATTTAAACTCGCTTTCGCGGGCTTTTTTTCAGAGGCCAGTGTCGGGAGCGGAGAGAGCTGCAGCAGAGTGAGTATTTAAACTCACTTTCGCGGGCTTTTTTTCAGAGGCCAGTGTTGGGAGCGGAGAGAGCAGCAGCACAGTGAGTATTTAAACTCACTTTCGCGGGCTTTTTTCCTCAGAGACTTACCTATCTCACAGACGTTCCAGAGCCACGTCACAATTCAAAAAGTGACGCAGACAAGAGGAAGCAGCTGATTGGGTGAGTACGGCCAGGTGAGTATTTATACTACTCTGTAGTTTGACAGTTAAGGTTAAAAGTTTATAAAGTTTAGTAGGTCCTAATTTTTGTGGTTACACTTTCTAAGGTCTCTGTTGTGTAGCAGGGAGTGCGCTAGTATACAAGGGCCCTTGAGTATATCATTTAATTGTAGTGTAATTTGTGGTATTGATTTGAGTTAATTTAAATTAATTAAAGGATAAGTCATGGCAGCACAGCTCAGCAAAAAACAGAACCTCAAGGGTAATAATCTCTGGATTATTACCTGAGCCACGAGCGAATTTGGCTAGGACAAATAAAATTAGAGAGCTAAATGAGTGGCTCAAAGACTGGTGTGGGAGAAATGGGTTTTGCTTCCTGGGACACTGGCACCAGCATTGGGGCAGGAGGGAGCTGTTCCGTTGGGACGGGCTTCACTTGGCTAGTGCTGGGACTAGATTCCTGGTGGATCATATAACTAGGGCTTTAAACTAATTAGTGGGGGGGAGGTTCCTAGAGAGCAAATAATAAAAATGACAACAGAGAAGGTCATAGACTTAGGTAGCAGTGGGGAAATTAAAAACCAGAGTGTGTCAGGAAGGGGCAGAAGGTATGGAGTAAAAGGTAAAGTAATAAAAAGGGCAAAAGCGGGAACTAAGTGTCACAAAACATATTTGAAAGTTCTCTATCTGAATGCACGTAGCATTTGTAACAAAATAGACGAGTTAATAGCACAAATAACTACATATGGGTATGATCTTGTGGCCATTACAGAAACATGGCTGCAGGGTGACAATGCCTGGGAATTAAACATACCAGGTTATTTAACGATCAGGAAGGACAGGCAGGAAGGAAGGGGAGGTGGGGCGGCTATGTTAATAAAGGAAGAAATCACTGTAATACAGAGAAATGGTATTGGGTCAAAAGATCAGGATAATGAAACAGTTTGGGTGGAGATAAGGAATAATAAGGGGAAAAAAACACTAGTGGGCGTAGTCTGTAGGCCTCCGAACAATTGCAACTCTGTTGGACGGAGTATCAATCAGGAAATAGTTGAGGCTTGTAATAAGGGAACATCTACAATTATGGGGGATTTTAACTATCATATTAATTGGACAAATCAAATTGGGCAGGGCTGCCTTGAGGATGAGTTCATTGAGTGTATTAGGGATGGGTTTCTTGAGCAGTATGTAACTGAACCGACCAGGGGGCAAGCAACCTTAGATCTGGTCCTGTGTAACGAGATAGGATTAATTAAAAATGTCCTAGTAAAGGATCCCCTTGGAATGAGTGACCATAACATGGTTGAATTCCATATTCAATTAGAGGGTGAGAAGGTTGGATCTCAAACAAGCGTGCTAAGCTTGAATAAAGGAGACTATGAAGGTATGCGAGCGGAATTGAGTAGAGTGGATTGGGAAAATAGATTAAAGGGTAAGACGATACATGATCAGTGGTGTACATTTAAGGAGTTATTTTACAACTTCCAAAAAAATATATTCCACTGAGAAGAAAAAGGTGTAAAAGAAAAGACAGTCATCCGTGGCTAAGTAAAGAAATTAAGGATAGTATTCGACTAAACACAAGGGCTTATAAGGTAGCCAAATCTAGTGGGAGGATAGAGGATTGGGAAAACTTTAAAAGGCAGCAAAAAATAACAAAAAGATTGATTAAGAAAGGGAAGATAGATTATGAAAGTAAATTAGCAAAAAATATAAAAACAGATAGTAAGAGTTTTTATAGTTATATAAAAAGAAAAAGGGTGGCTAAAGTAAATGTTGGTCCCTTAGAGGATGAGACCGTGAAATTAATGGTGGGAAATATGGAGATGGCAAAAACACTGAATGAATATTTTGTATCAGTCTTTACAGTAGAGGACACTAAGAATATCCCAACACTGGACAAACAGGGGGCTATAGGGGGGGAGGAGCTAAACACGATCAAAATCACTAAGGAAGTGGTAATCGGTAAAATAATTGGACTCAAGGCGGATAAATCACCTGGACCTGATGGCTTACATCCTAGGGTCTTGAGGGAAGTGGCGGTAGGGATTGTGGATGCATTGGTAATAATTTTCCAAAACTCCCTGGACTCAGCAAAGATCCCGGCAGACTGGAAAACTGCTAATGTAACACCTTTATTTCAAAAGGGCAGTAGACAGAAGGCTGGAAACTATAGACCGGTTAGCCTAACATCTGTGGTAGGTAAAATTTTGGAGTCCATTATTAAGGAGACAGTAACGGGACATTTGGATAATCATAATTTAATAGGACAAAGTCAGCATGGTTTCATGAAGGGGAAGTCATGTTTGACAAATTTGCTGGAGTTCTTTGAGGAAGTAACATACAGGGTGGATAAAGGGGAACCAGTGGATGTGGTGTATTTAGACTTCCAAAAGGCATTTGACAAGGTGCCACACAAGATTATTGCTTAAGATAAAAAATCACGGGATTGGGGGTAATATTCTGGCATGGATAGAGGATTGGCTATCTAACAGAAAGCAGAGAGTTGGGATAAATGGTTCATTCTCAGACTGGCAATCAGTAACTAGTGGTGTTCCGCAGGGGTCAGTGCTGGGTCCCCAACTCTTTACAATCTATATTAACGATTTGGAGGAGGGGACCGAGTGTAACATATCAAAGCTTGCAGATGATACTAAGATGGGAGGGAAAGTAGTGAGTGAAGAGGACATAAAAAATCTGCAAGGGGACTTAGACAGGCTAAGTAAGTGGGCAGAGATTTGGCAGATGGAATACAATACTGGAAAGTGTGAGGTTATGCACTTTGGCAGGAAAAATAGTAGAGCAAGTTATTATCTAAATGGCAAGAAACTGGAAAGTACTGAAGTACAAAGGGATCTGGGGGTCCTGGTGCACGAAACTCAAAAGGTTAGTATGCAGGTGCAGCAAGTGATTAAGAAGGCCAATGGAATGTTGGCTTTCATTGCTAGGGGGATAGAATATAAAAATAGGGAGGTATTACTTCAGTTGTACAAGGTATTGGTGAGACCGCACCTGGAATACTGCATACAGTTTTGGTGTCCATACTTAAGAAAAGACATACTTGCTCTCGAGGCAGTACAAAGAAGGTTCACTCGGTTAATCCCGGGGATGAGGGGATGGACATATGAGGAGAGGTTGGGTAGATTGGGACTCATTGGAGTTCAGAAGAATGAGAGGCGATCTTATTGAAACATATAAGATTGTGAAGGGGTTGGATCGGGTGGATGCGGGGAGGATGTTCCCAATGATGGGTGAAACTAGAACCAGGTGGCATAGTCTTAGAATAAGGGGCTGCTCTTTCAAAACTGAGATGAGAAGGAACTACTTCACTCAGAGGGTGGTAGGTCCATGGAATATGCTGCCCCAAAAAGCTGCAGAAGCTACATCATTACATAAATTTAAAACAGAAATAGACAGTTTCCTAGAAGTAAAGGGAATTAAGGGTTACGGGGAGCGGGCAGGAATTTGGACATGAGTCTAGGTTCGGATCGGTCATGGCCCTGTGGGTAGCGAAGCGGGCCCAGGGGCCATGTAGCCTGATCCTGCTCCTATTTTGTGTGTCCAATTCTGTTAAATTCAGGAGATGGTTCTGTGATAGTAGATTGGCGGTTAGGATCAGATCAGCCATGATCTTATTGAATGGCGGAGCAGGCTCGAGGGGCCAATTGGCCTACTCCTGCTCCTATTTCTTATGTTCTCATGTTAGCCCCGTGGCATGCTCCTCCTGCACGATGTGGGAAATCAGGGACACTTCCTGTGTCCCTGTTGACCATGTGTGCGGGAAGTGTATCCAGCTGCAGCTACTGGCAGACCGCATTGCAGCGCTGGAGCTGCGAATAGATGCATACTGGAGCATTCGTGATGCTGAGGACATAGTGGATAGCACGTTTAGGGAGTTGGTCACACCGCAGGTAAAGGCTGCACAGGCAGGAAGGGAATGGATGACCACCAGGCAGAGTAGTAGGCGCAGGCAGGTAGTGCAGGGGTCCCCTGTGGACATCCCCCTCTCAAACAGATATACCACTTTGGATATTGTTGAGGGAGATGGCTTATCGGGAGAAGGCAGCAGCAACCAACTTCCTGGTACCATGGGTGGTTCTGCTGCACAGGACGGGAGGAAAAAGAGCGGGAGAGCTATAGTGATAGGGGATTCTATTGTAAGGGGAATAGATAGGCGTTTCTGCAGCCGCAAACGAGACTCCAGGATGGTATGTTGCCTCCCTGGTGCAAGGGTCAAGGATGTCTCGGAGCGCCTGGAGGGGGAGGGCGAACAGCCAGTTATCGTGGTGCATATAGGTACCAACCATATAGGTAAAAAACGGGATGAGGTCCTAAAAGCTGAATATAGGGAGTTAGGAGGTAAATTTAAAAAATAGGACCTCAAAGGTAGTAATCTCAGGATTGCTACCGGTGCCATATGCTAGTCAGAGTAGAAATAGAAGGATATTTCAGATGAATACTTGGCTAGAGGAATGGTGCAAGGGGGAGGGATTCAAATTTCTGGGACATTGGAACCGGTTCTGGGGGAGGTGGGACCAGTACAAACTGGACGGTTTGCACCTGGGCTGGACCGGGACTGATGTCGTTGGGGGAGTGTTTGCTAGTGCTGTCGGGGAGGCTTTAAACTAAAATGGCAGGGGGTTGGGAACCTGTGCAGGGAAACAGAGGAAAGGGAAGCAAGGATAGAAGCAAAAGACAGGAAGGGGAAAAGCAAAAGTGGAAGGCAGAGAAATCAAGGGTGTATATCAAATAGGGCTACAGTAAATAATAATTCTAAAAGGACTAAGAGTGTTAAAAAAACAAGCCTGAAGGCTTTGTGTCTTAATGCGAGGAGCATTCGTAATAAGTTGGATGAATTAGCTACGCAAATAGATGTAAACGGATATGATATAATTGGCATTACGGAGACATGGCTCCAGGTGACCAAGGCTGGGAATTCAACATCCAGGGGTATTCAATATTCAGGAAGGACAGACAAAAAGGAAAAGGAAGTGGGTTAGCATTGCTGGTTAAAGAGGAGATTAACACAATAGTAAGGAAGGATATTAGCTCTGATGATGTGGATTCTGTATGGGTAGAGCTGAGAAATATCAAGGGGCAGAAAACATTAGTGGGAGTTGTATACAGACCCCCAAACAGTAATGCTGAGGTTGGGGATGGCATTAAATGGGAAATTAGAGATGCGTGCAATAAGGGCATTGCAGTTATCATGGGTGACTTTAATCTACATATAGATTGGGCTAACCAAATTAGTAACAATACTGTGGAGGAGGAATTCCTAGAGTGTATACGGGATGGTTTCCTGGACCAATATGTTGAGGAACCAACTAGAGATCAGGCCATCTTAGACTGAGTATTATGTAATGAGAAAGGATTAATTAGCAATCTTGTTGTGCGAGGCCCCTTGGGGAGGAGCGATCATAATATGATAGAATTCTTCATTAAGATGGAGAGTGAGGTAGTTGACTCAGAGACTAGGGTCCTGAATTTAAATAAAGGAAACTAGGATGGTATGAGGCGCGAGTTGGCTAGGATGGATTGGGGAGCGTTACTTAAAGGGTTAACGGTGGATAGGCAATGGCAAACATTTAAAGATCGCATGGATGAACCACAGAATTTGTTCATTCCTGTTTGGCATAAAAATAAAACAAAAAAGGTGACTCAACTGTGGCTAACAAGGGAAATTAGGGATAGCATAAGATCCAAGGAGAGGACATATAAATTGGTCAGAAAAAGCAGCAAACCTGAGGATTGGGAGCAGTTTAGGATTCAGCAAAGGAGGACAAAGGGATTAATTAAGAGGGGGAAAATAGAATATGAGAGTAAGCTTCCAGGGAACATAAAAACTGACTGTAAAAGCTTCTATAGATATGTGGAGAGAAAAAGATTGGTGAAGTCAAGTGTAGGTCCCTTGCAGTCAGAATATGGGGAATTTATAATGGGGAACAAAGAAATGGCTGACGAATTAAATATATACTTTGGTTCTGTTTTCACAAAGGAGGACACAAATAAACTCCCAGAGATGTCAGGGAACATAGGGTCTAATGAGAGGGAGGAATTGAATGAAATCACTATTTGTAGGGAAATGGTGTTAGGGAAATTGACGGGATTGAAGGCCGATAAATCCCCAGGGCCTGATAATCTACATCCTAGGGTACTTAAGGAAGTGGCCCTAGAAATAGTAGATGCATTGCTGGTCATCTTTCAAAATTCTATAGACTCTGGAACAGTTCCCATGGATTGGAGGGTAGCTAATGTAACCCCACTATTTAAAAAAGGTGGTAGAGAAAAAATGGGGTATTATAGACCGGTAAGCCTGACATCGGTAGTGGGGAAAATGCTAGAGTCCATTATAAAAGTTGTAATAGCAGAGCACTTGGAAAACAGTGACAGAATCGGACAAAGTCAACATGGATTTACAAAAGGGAAATCATGCCTGACTAATCTACTGGAATTTTTTGAGGATTTAACTGGTAGAATAGATTAGGGAGAAACAGTGGATGTGGTGTATTTGGACTTTCAGAAGGCTTTCGATAAGGTCCCGCATAAGAGATTAGCGTGCAAAGTGAAAGCACATGGGATTGGGGGTAAGGCGCTGATTTGGATAGAGAACTAGTTGGCAGACAAGAAGCAAAAAGTTGGAATAAACTGGTCTTTTTCCGAGTGGCAGGCAGTGACTAGTGGGGTACCGCAGGGATCGGTGCTAGGACCCCAGTTATTCACAATATATATTAATGATCTAGACGAGGGAACTAGATGTAATATCTCTAAGTTTGCAGACGACACAAAGCTGGGTGGGTGTGTGTGCTATGGGGAGGATGCAGAGAAACTCCAGTATGATTTGGACAGGTTGGGTGATTGGGCAGATGCATGGCAGATGCAGTATAATGTGGATAAATGCAAGGTTATCCACTTTGGTGGCAAAAACAGGAAGACAGATTATCTGAACGGCAATAGATTGGGAAAAGGGGAAGTGCAACGAGATCTGGGAGTCCTTGTGCACCAGTCGCTGAAGGTAAGCATGCAGGTGGTTAAGAAGGCAAATGGTATGTTGGCCTTCATAGCGAGAGGATTCAAGTACAGGAGCAAGGATGTCTTGCTGCAGTTTTACAAGGCCTTGGTGAGAGCACACCTTAAGTATTGTGTGCAGTTTTGGTCGCCTTATCTGAGGAAGGATGTTCTTGCCATGGAGGGAGTGCAGCGAAGATTTACCAGACTGATACCTGGGATGGCAGGAATGACGTATGAAGAGAGATTGGATCGATTAGGCTTATATTCGCTAGAGTTTCGAAGAATGAGAGGGGATCTCATTGAAACTTATAAAATTCTAACAGGACTAGACAGACTAGATGCAGGAAGGATGTTCCCGATGGCGGGGGTGTCCAGAACCAGAGGTCACAGTCTAAGGATAAGGGGTAAGCCATTTAGGACTGAGATGAGGAGGAATTTCTTCACCCAGAGAGTGGTGAACCTGTGGAATTCTCTACCACAGAAGGCAGTTGAGGCCAATTCATTAAATATATTCAAGAAGGAGATAGATATATTTCTTAAGGCTAAAGGGATCAAGGGATATGGGGAGAAAGCAGGGACAGGGTACTGAATTTGGATGATCAGCCATGATCTCATTAAATGGTGGAGCAGGCTCGAGGGGCCGAATGGCCTACTCCTGCTCCTATCTTCTATGTCTATTGTCGAAGTTTGACTTCCGATTAAAGACTCTTGTAAACAATATCGTCAAAGAAGGCTTTTTATTATATTTTACTTGCAAGGAGACTGCAACCATAGCCCAATTAGCTATGATGACAGACTGCCGAATCACAGAAAATGGAGTATTCTTATACAGTATAATATCACATGACATGTTTAAGGTAAGCTAAGTTAACAATTAGAAAAAACACATTAGAAATGCCTTACAATGAGACTAGCTAATCTCTATAAAATGGAGTCTATCTATTTTACTTCTCTCACCAAGGTCAAGGCGCCTGGTTTGTTTACTTTACTAGCCCTTGGTTATCTCAATATTAAGCCTGTTTTCTTTTGTGCAGGCAGTCTTTTGCTGACAGCATAGTCTAAGAATTTAAAATTATTTTCAGAAAAGAACATAACAATGGATTTTTTCCCTTTTCCACACAAGTCAGAGTCGGCCATTTTATTAGTTTAAATTCAAGGACACCATTTTGTCCGAGACAAAAACTGCACTTCCACATTCCCCCCTTTTTTTTTTGTCCTTCTGGGACAAAATAGCTCAATTTAACTTTTTCAGTCTTTCTTGTCGGTTCCTGTACCAAATTTGGATTTTGGTCAGGGATGCCAACTTCTTTTCTGTTTTAACCATCCTCGGGATTATACCTGTATTGATGGCTGACCTTATTTAAGATCGTCCTTCTTCTCTGTCTAGTTTCGGTGTTTGGGCGTATGTTCTTGTAGGGGTTTTAGTTGTGTTTTAGTGACTGTGGCGTACTTTTGTGGTTCATTAGTCTGCTGTTCTCTAACTTTTCCTGCAGCTTTTACTAGCCTGCAGTTCAGGTGCCGCTATACACCCTCTAAGGAGATAGGGTACAGCAGCTCATAGAGGAGTTCTAAGTCATGGCCCACACAGTTTATGTCTAACCTGTGGGGTTCTCCTAGGAAACTGCAGCTTATAGAGGAGGACTGATTCATGACCCACACAGTTTATACCTAACCTGTGGGGTTCTCCTAAGCACAAGTGCTTCTACGTGAGCCTCCAGAGTGCGGACCAAGTGATATACAAGGTCGACGTCACCGGCAGTTTGAAAGGAGTCCTCTCTCTTTCCCTAGCCTGCAGATCCCATGTGGGTGGAAGAATATGTTTACCGAAAGTGGGGAGCATGCAAAAATGTATATATATATCTATATGTATATTTTGTCTAGATTGTCTAATCCTCAAAATTGTATGTTATTCAATCGCCTCAGTTCCTCCCCGAAGGGACCATACTTTTCTTCTTCGTCATTTATTTCTTTCTGTATCATTATACTTACTTCAGGTATGACTACCTTGCCTAACCTATTACAACAACACTTAATCATTGTGACAACCAAAATAATACATACAATTGCGGCTATTATTACTACTAATCCATGCAATAATACTTGTCCCATCGATCCCAACCATCCCCCTAATATCCAATCAGCCCAGCCGCCTTTGGTCCTGGATTGATGGAGTAGGGCAACTTGTTTCTGAATATGGTCCGCTAAGTTGGTTATATTTTCAGAGCTATCTGGGATATATGTGCAGCATTCTGCTCCGATCATGGCACATGTACCTCCCTGTGCAGCTAGTAGGTAATCTAGTGCCATTCTATTTTGTAGGGCGATGGTTCTCAGGGCTACCATTTCGGTGCTTACCTCCCTCAGGGATTTAATCGTGTCATTAGCTACTCCCTCAATTAATGCTGACAGTAACAGTATTTCTTGGGAAGTAAACGCTATTCCAGCAGGGGGAAATATAGCTTCAACTAATATCTTCCATGTGGGGAGTTCTCTTTTCTTACAGCTATGCTTATGGTGGTCTTTCAATTCCTTTATGTGGTGTATGTATGGTACTACATACCCCAAATAGCATGATCCTGCCCAATTCTCTGGTAGCCAAGGGTACGCTCTGTGACCGCATATGAAGTACGTCCCGTTATAGGCTGTCACTATCTGTCCCGGTTGATCAGGGTTCACGTTGGCGCGGAAAACGGTAAAACCCATCTGATTATCAGTATTCAATTTACTGATTTTTTTTTTGATAGTCAATTTTCAGTTATCTTTTCTTTTCTCACGGCTCAAGGGCCCCACCCTTGATACTGCAGTTTTATCTCCTGGTACCTTTTATCTCCTGGTACCTTTTATACTGCAGCTTTCGCTGCTCAAGGGCAAGGGACCCACCCTTGAGACTGCAGTTTTAATCCGGGATACAACCCTGTCGACTTTTTCCCTTGCCTTCTTTGCCCGACAGTTTTTTAAAAAAAATGTCCTTCCCTTTTTTTTTCCAATTTACTGATTTTTTTTTTTCCCAATTTGTCTAAATCAAAAGCTACAAGATTCAACTCAAATCTAAACAAAAGTCTTAACAATCGCAGTGTACCTGTCGGAAGAAACAGACATACATCATTCAGGATCTAATGAGAAATCCCTTTTTTTTTGTGATAAAAAATCACTGTGGCCATAGGATTTGTCACTAGAAATTCATGATGCCTTGTCCGTGACTTACCGAAAGGTAGCAAGCGATCTCGGTGGAACCTCCAAGAAACCTCCAAGATGTCTTGCTGCAGTTTTACAAGGCCTTGGTGAGACCACACCTTAAGTATTGTGTGCAGTTTTGGTCGCCTTATCTGAGGAAGGATGTTCTTGCCATGGAGGGAGTGCAGCGAAGATTTACCAGACTGATACCTGGGATGGCAGGAATGACGTATGAAGAGAGATTGGATCGATTAGGCTTATATTCGCTAGAGTTTCGAAGAATGAGAGGGGATCTCATTGAAACTTATAAAATTCTAACAGGACTAGACAGACTAGATGCAGGAAGGATGTTCCCGATGGCGGGGGTGTCCAGAACCAGAGGTCACAGTCTAAGGATAAGGGGTAAGCCATTTAGGACTGAGATGAGGAGGAATTTCTTCACCCAGAGAGTGGTGAACCTGTGGAATTCTCTACCACAGAAGGCAGTTGAGGCCAATTCATTAAATATATTCAAGAAGGAGATAGATATATTTCTTAAGGCTAAAGGGATCAAGGGATATGGGGAGAAAGCAGGGACAGGGTACTGAATTTGGATGATCAGCCATGATCTCATTAAATGGTGGAGCAGGCTCGAGAGGCCGAATGGCCTACTCCTGCTCCTATCTTCTATGTCTATGCATTAAGTACATAGACTGCAGGGGAGTGCACGATAAGGGAGAATATGAAGAGATTTGGAGAGAAGTCAAAAAACAATTAGGAGGGCAAAGAGGAACTATGAAATTAAATTATCAAGGACCATAAAAGAAAATAGTAAAATATTTTACAGGCACATCAATAAAAAAAGGAAGGTTTGGATGGGAATAACGCCATTAAGGGATAGACAGGATAATACCACAAGTAATGATAGAGAGATGGCAGAAATATTAAATCATTATTTTGCTTCAGTATTTACCAGGTTGATAGAACAGGTGGACAGGACATTGGATAATGAGATTAGTAATGAGATAAGTGCATTTAAAATAAAAAAGAGGGGATATATTAAATAAACTAATCAAACTCAAAGAGGATAAAATCCCTGGTCCGGATGGATTTATTCTACGCATTCTAAAAGAATCTAGGGAAGAGATAGCAGCTGCATATTTAATAATTGGTTCGAAAAAGGTGTAGTGCCAGAGGACTGGCAGATAGCTAAAGTAATACCTATATTTAAGAAGGGGGATAGAACATGTTCAAGGAATTATAGACCAGTCAGCTTAACA
This sequence comes from Squalus acanthias, assembly GCA_030390025.1. NCBI lineage: Eukaryota > Metazoa > Chordata > Chondrichthyes > Squaliformes > Squalidae > Squalus > Squalus acanthias. Next base: position 5,504 of record JASTWF010000110.1, on the reverse strand, counting down.
TCGGTGGTAGGAAAAATAATGGAATCCCTACTAAAGGAGAAAATAGAAGAAAATCTAGAAACAAAAAATATAGTATTGAGTGTCAGCATGGATTTCAAAAGGGAAAGTCTTGCTTGACCAAACTCATTGAATTTTTTGAAGAGGTAACAAAGAGAGTAGGCAATGGTAATGCAGTAGATGTAATTTATCTCAATTTTCTAAAGGCCTTCAATAAGGTACCACATAATAGACTGATGAACAAGGTCAGAGAATGCGGATCAGGGACAACTAGCAGAATGGATAGCGAGCTGGCTTCAAGACAGAAAGCAGAGAGTAGGGACAAAAGGTAGCTATTCACAGTGGCAGAAGGTGGGTAGTGGTGTTCCACAAGGATCAGTGCTGGGACCACTGTTGTTCACAATTTATATTAATGATTTAGACTTTGGAATCAAAAAAATTCAAAATTTGTGAATGACACCAAATTGGGGGTGGGGGGGGGGGATTAGTCAATACTGAGGAGGACTGCAACAAATTACAGGAGGACATTAATAAAGTTGCCAAATGGGCATATAATTGGCAAATGAAGTTCAACACACATAAATGTGAAGTATTACATTTTGTTGGGAAGAATAGATAGGTCACTTATTACTTGGAGGGTGCAAGTCTAGGTGGGGTAGAGGAACAAAGGGATCTCGGAATACAAATACACAAATCAATAAAAGTTGCGACGCAGGTTAGCAAGACCATAAAAAAGCAAACCAAGCATTAGGGGTTTATTTATAGAGGTATAGAATTGAAAAGTAGGGAAGTTATGCTAAACCTGTAATGAACCTTGGTTAGACCATATTATAAAAAGGATATAGAGGTACTGGAGAGGGTGCACAGGGATCATACCAGAAATGTGAGGGTATACATATCAGGAAAGGATGATCAGGCTGGGTCTCTTTTCTCTTGAAAAGAGGCTGAGGGGTGACCTAATAGAGGTCTTTAAAATTGTGAAAGGTTTTGATAGAGTGGATACAGAGAGAATGGGCTTGATTTTGCCAGGCTCGAGGAGGTGGGATTGGAGACGTGTGAGGTGGTAAAATCACAAAAAAATGCGGGCGGGCGGGCACGATCCCGCCTCCGAGCAATTTTCCCACATGCATGTTTTCTGACCCCGTTTCCATCCCGCCTCCAAGAGGCAGGGTAGGCCCTTAAGAACCACTTAATTGCCTCTATAATCCCATTTTGAGAGGCCTTTCTGATTTTAACACTTTTCCCACGTGCTGCACGTCTCCTCTGGAACACGCCAGTGAATCCTGGCGGCCTCACAAGTGGACTGCTTACTAACAGCTGCAGCTCCACCATTAAAAGGGAGTTTTCAGCAATCATCATTTGCAGGTGGCAGAACTTTGTTGTCTCTGGTCTGGGGGAACTTTTAGCAGGCCTACTCATTGTTCTGGAAGTTTGGAGCCTGACACCAATCTCCAGTTTGACCTCCTGGGAAACCCCTCTCCCCACCTTGAATGAGCACTTCCTCAACTGAGGTATATACCAGAAGAATGGGAACCATTTATTTCCTTTCCTCCTGGACATCAGATTCGGATGAAGACCAGCGGCGGCAGCAGCAGAACCCTGAACAACAGCAGCACCAACTGCAGGAGCAACAGCAGGAGCTCCAAGCTGCTGCTCACCCACCTGAAGCTGCACAGGCCAGAAGGCGTCAGTGCATGGAAGCACGTCGGCGCAGTTGATACCCCAAAACAGGATCAGCTACCTCAACATGACTGAGCCACAGTGCCAAAGGAGGCTCTGACTTTCGCAAGAGGTAGTGGGTGACATCTGCGCAATGCTGCAGCAAGAGCTGGAGCCCAGAGGAGCAGGTGGACACCCCTTACCAGTGGCCATCAAAGTCACCACCGCACTCAGCATTTTTGCTTCAGGCTCATTCCAGGGATCAGCAGCAGACATCAGCGGCGTCTCCCAGGCGGCAGCACTCACTTGCATCACGCAGGTAACCGATGCCCTCTTTCAAACGCTCATAATTACATCAATTTCTCAAGGATCAAGCCAGTGTAACTGCACGTGCGGTTGGGTTTGACAATCTGGCAGGCTTTCCAAGGGTGCAGGGCGTCGTTGACTGCACACATGTGGCCCTTAAGGAACCCCATCACAATCCAGGTATTTTTGTCAACCGCAAGGGCTTCCACTCCCTCAACGTACAGCTGGTGTGTGACTACAAGAAGGAAATTTTGCATGTTTCCCCAAGTACCCTGGCAGTTGCCATGACTCCTTCATCCTTCGCCAGTCTAGTGCGCCTCCGCTCTTCAGTCCGCCAGACCAACTTTTCGGATGGCTACTTGGAGATAAGGGCTATCCCCTGAAGACGTGGCTAATGACGCCGTTGAGGAGCCCAGCCAACGAAGCTGAGGAGCGCTACAACTCCAGCCACATTTCCACCATATCCATAATCGAATGAACCATCGGCTTGCTGAAGATGCGCTTCAGATGCCTTGATAGATCAGGTGGAGCCCTGCAGTACTCAGCAACCAGGGTCTCCAGAATGGTCGTGGTCTGCTGTGCACTTCACAACATGGCACAGCATCGTGGCTTGCAGATGCCTGAGGAACAAGTGGCTCATCACATAGCCTCCTCAGATGATGAGGAGGAGGAGAGTGACAACGAACAGCTTGCAGAGGTGCATCAACCAGCGGCAGCAGCATGTGAGCACATTGCTGCCCGGGATGCACTCATCTTGGCCAGATTTGCTTAGCCTAGACAATCAAGCACTTTTGCCTTCCAGCTTCTTACCAGACCATCGACAATGGCCAAGAACCTGCGGATTCCTATCACTATGACCACCATAATGACAATTGCAAGTCACCCTAAGCCCTCAACGTGGAAGTCCCATTTGCGAAATGACAAACGCCACAACTTCAACAGTTTGACATCAGCATTTTTTATCATAACAAGCAACCGATGGCATTTCAAAAATAAACACAACATGACACCCAAGTGACTACCCTTGTGACAACTTGTGCATTATCTTCCTCTTACGCGTGCTCCTACGTGGTGCTTCCCCTGTGGCTTCAGCAGATGTGGAGGAACCTTGCTCACTTTCTTGCTGCTCCTGCCTTGACACCATTGGCGGGCGTCCTCTGGGGTTGCCAGCCTGTGAGGGCTCGGCAACAGTCTGCTGCTCCTGCGGCTGTGCACGGGTTGAGACGCCGATCTCAGTTGGGTGGGGACTCTGCAGTGGCATGGTCATGTGAGCGCTTGGAGAGGAGCCCCCACTTCCTTGTTGTCTGCCACCAACATCCTTCTCATGGGTCAGCCCCACTTCAGACCGAGCAAATGGCTGGACAGCCCCTTTCTGCACTTCAGGGGGGTCATGAGGACCCGTTTCTGCGCTGGAAGTCCTACTCCAGAGGACTTCCATGAGGTCTGGTTCATCTGCTCAATAGCTGACCATCGCTCCTCAAGAGATGTCAGTCTATTCTGAACAATGACCATGTTTTCACGACCCTGGCGACTAAGCTCCTCCATGGCCGTAGCAATCCTCTCCTCTACGGTAGCCATCCTTTCCACGGAGGTTGCCATCCTTTCCGTGGTGATGCGTTCATGCGCCCAATGCCTCCACAAAGGCTCTGCTCATGTTAGCGATGGACTCCTCCATTCGCTCCACACTCGCAGCGACCCTGGAGACAAAACCTGCCAGAGACTCCTGCACCTGTTCCTGGAGTTCCTGGATGGACCCGAAGGCACAGGGTCGACATGCAGCTGAGCCAAGCTGGCAGAGTCCTGCGCCCTCCGACGAGGACTCTCCACTGCTGACCCTGTCTCCAGCATCTGCTGATGCTCACTTGTGAGCTGTGATACAGCAGGTGACAACACTACACTATCTCGCGCAGTTCCCACCGAAGTGTGAGTGTCTGCGCTGGTGCTGGGTGCGCTGAATTCTGCTGAAGCTACGCCTTCAAAGGTTGCAGCTTCCTCTGAGTAGTCTTGAAGCTCATGCTCTTCCTCTTGGACAGTGGGGACGGGGGCTGTCGATGGTCCTGTGGGGGAGTAAAGGAAAGAGTTGGAGATGTGAGGTAAAGTTTGCATGCACATTGAATTGTACAGATGATCATAAGTCAATCTGTTTGACCTTCAGAATCATTATCAGTTACTCATGCAATGTCAATGAGAGAGATGCAGTACCTATTCTGTCACCAGCTTGCTGTGATGCACCCGTCTGTCCGTCCCCCACTTGCGCATCCTCCTCCACTCCCACAATCTCTAGGGCCGCCTCCTCCGCAGTGGTGAGCTGGGCTACTGAGGGTGGTCCTCCTCCTGTCCTCGCCCTCTCCCTCTTATTGTGGGCTCTCTTTTCCTGCAATGAGGGACACAAGTGGAGTTTGAGTGAAAATGAAGGAGTGAGTGTAGAGATTCCATAGCATAGATGCTTAGAAGGAGAAAGATGGAGTGAGGTGCCAAGACCAAGGGCCCTCCCTGTGTGTTGTAAGTTGTTTTCATAGCATCACAGCGATAGGGAGTGTGAGGGCTGCATAGTCGAATAGTTAAGTGAATGTGAACATACAGAGAGAGGGAATGGGTAAGGGTGCAGGCGATGGGATCAGAATGAGGGTGATGGGAAATTCATGCTCATTTTTCCTGTGCGGAGAAGGTCATGAAACCTCTTCCTGCACTGCAGCCAGGTTCTGCGGCACGTAGACATTGAGTTGACCTCCTGGGCCACTTGCATCCACACAGCTTTAGTCTGCTGGAGAGGCTTTTTCCTCCCTGAGGAAGGGAAGAGCACCTCCTTATTTGATCTTGCTCCCTCCACCAGAGCTTGCAGGGCGGCGTCATCGAACCGTGGAGGACACTTTGGCCTACTGCTGGACATATTTGCTGAATGAAGCGATCACAACAATGGGCGTAGGGCGTAAAGTTTGCAGTCTCCAGAAGAAGCAAGTCTGCTTGCAGGCCTTAAATCCAGCAGCACTGATGACGTCATCGGAGGCGACTTTCAGGATGGAAAGACACATTGGGCCAGGGGTTCCCACACGCTGGAAATCAGGTGCTAATTAGGGGAAAATCGCACTTTTTTCCCACTTCACATTGGAGTCGGGTTCCTGACACGAAAAACACCTGACACGCCCCCAAGCCCCGCCCCCAATGGCAAATCCAGCCCAATGTTTCCACTTGTGGGGAAGAGCATAACTAGAGGCCATCAATATAAGATAGTCACAAGAAATCAAAATAGGAAATTCAGAAGAAACTTCTTTACCCAAAGAGTGGTGAGAATAGTGGAAGTCGCTACCACAGGGTGTGGTTGTTGAAGCAAAGTATAGATGCATTTAATGGGAAGTTAGATAAGCATATGAGGGAGAGAAGGGAATAGAGGTTCCCTTTTGATGAGGTTCCACATGGCAGATGGTCACGAAGTTAAAAGCCCATGGGATCCCAGGGCAAAGTGTTAAGTTGGATTTCAAAACTGGCTCGGAGCAGGAAGCAGAGGGTAATGGCTGAGGGCGTTTTTGTGACTGGAAGGCTGT